>JAHTLZ010000111.1:4439714-4510770 GCA_023846285.1 Phrynocephalus versicolor | reverse complement strand
TGTTGGCTATTTTTTGGTCGGTGCAAAAGGCTGTCTTGATATTGTGTTTGTGGAGAATTTTGCTGATTTTGTCTGTGGTGCCTTTGATGTAAGGGAGGAGGGCAGTGCCGTTGTTCTCTTCTGTTTCTTGGTTCTTGGGGGGTGTTTCCTTTTGGATTAGTTTGGTGATGGTGTTTTTTTGGAAGTGCTGAGGCATACCCATTTCTTTCAGAATAATCCATAGCTTCTCATTAGCCACACAGTCAAAAGCTTTGCTGTGGTCTATAAATCATAGGCAGACCATCTTCTGGAATTCTCTGGTGCACCCCAGTAACCAGCATGTATTTGCAATATGCTCCCCAGTGCCTCTTCCTTTTCAGAATCCAGCTTGAACATCAGGCATCTCTTGTTCCATATAAGGTAAAAGCCTTTCCTGTAGCACTTTATGTGTAACATTTCTTTGACAGAAAATTAGAGTGGTGGTCCTAAAGTTACTGAACTTATTGGCATCTCCTTTCTTGGAGACTGCAATGTACATTGTATATTTCCATTCTGTGGACCACTGTTTTGTTTCCCATATTTGTTGGCATATTCTTGTTTGGATTTCGTAGGGAAAAAAGTCACATCATCTCTGCGCTACTACAGCGGTACCTTGTATAAAGGAATTAATTTGTTCCAAATGAAATTATGTTAAGCAAATTTTCCTTTATACAAATTCCCATAGGAATGCATTGAAAATGGAGTAATCCCATTTTTATGTTGTACAGATTTGCCCCATAGGTGATTATGTTAAGCAAATTTCCCCTATCTCTGGAATTTTTTTATGTTGTACAGATTTTATGTTATACAAAGTGTTTGTTATACAAGGGTTCACTGTATAAAGAAATGACATGATACAAAAGTATTCAACCCATTCTATTGATTTATATTAAACGTATATTCCACTTTCCCGTCAAAAAATAACACTGAGGAGAGCTCATAGTAGTAAAATTATATATAAAAATGCTATAAATACATGTCTTTCCATTGTGCAGCAACTGGATCATGCTGTTCATTAACCTGAACAAACATTGCTTTCAGCATATAGCTATTTTTATCTTCTACTGCAAAATAATATATTATTGTTTGGAAGAAGAGTAACTTCCATGTTCAGTAGAACTGTGGTATCTGTGGGGGGATTGGTTTGACAGACCCCATCCACCAATGCTTCAAAACACAGAAGTACCAAATGCTATACATTGCATGGTCTCTAGCTCTGGTTGATATAAGGCAACTTCTATGCTTCTAAGTTCTTGTGGCCACTTCTAAGTTCTTGTGGCCACTCCATAAATTGTGCCTAAAACACCTGTATGTCTGAGACATCCTTGGCTGCAATCAGGTGCATCTTGTAGAATGAGATCTAGCTAGAGAGTCACAGGCTATTTCTGTGCCTTGAAAGAACTCCTACTGTTCAGTGAAATGTGCAGTCAATTATTAAAGATATATTCTAATTCAGGCATTCCTCTTTGAAGAAGCTTCCAGTGGGTCGGGCAGGGATGTCAACTGAGATACTTGTGGTTGTCAGTTCGAAGCAAATCCAGACCCTAATGAGAGAATTGAATTGGGGGGGGTTATGAGGAAGGGGGTGTACAAAATGCTTGCTATTGCTTGCCAAAGGAGACAGAAATTGTGTTATACTGATTGCAGCACTACCTGTTTCGCTTGTTTTTGAATGCCACGTACATTATTGAAGGCAGCTTGGGAAGCGGCTGTTAATCATCATAAATCATCCTCAGTAAAATCATGAAACAGTGAACAACCCCAGCCTCTTGGAAGGAGGTTCTTATCCTCCTATGTATGAAGAATAAAATTAAAATAGGTCTTCCCTCCAGTGTTAAAACTTTACTTCAGTTGGAACAGATTGTCTCTAAACCCCTGTTGTCCGGGGGCCAGGCCAACATTTGAAGAAGAAGCCATGCCAGACAGCCTGGTGAGCCATGGTCATCTGGAAACTGACAGAGAGGATGTGATCTGGTTGGCACTCCTTGACCTCAGAGCAGCTTGCAGTAGAAAAAATCCCAGTAATGCCCTTGAAAACAGTATGGGAGCTTTGCATTCACAGTGATGTAGAGTTGCTGGCTGGAATACAGCTTATGACTAGGGGGGAAATTGTCAGAAAGAGTTTTGATTTAGTAATGTTTTAAAATTCTTCTACATTTAAAGGCTGTCAAAGACTGTTCTGTTTCAAGAAATGTCCAAGGACTTCCTCCCTTAATTCGTATCCATGTTCCTTGATACCACCATCACATTTTTTTCCATATTCATCTTGTGTGTTCGATTTAGGGGTGTTTAACATTGGTCTGTTGGGTGGGTGAGTTATTGTTTTGTTTTAAACCGCTTAGAGTACTGCTCTGCAATAAGTCAAGCGGTATATAAATGTAACACAACACAACACAACACAACACAACACATACATACATACATACATACATACCATTAAAGTATTGAATACTTTAAAGTATTGCATACTTTAATAAATGGTATTAAGTACTGAAGTTTAATACCATTAAATCAGATGAGCCCTCCGACAGAAGCAGGAACTTTTTTGTGGGGGCACCCAAAACACCCCCAGTATTAGTCTAATATGTAACCAGTATTAATGTAACCAGTATTATTCTTTATAACAATTACTTCATAATTTGTTTCCTAAGCAACAAATTGTGTAGCAGATATAAAAACTTTCCTCCCCTGTTTCCAGATCATTTCAGCTTTTTCCAGTTTCCTGTTTCAGGGAGGGCAGCTGGAGAAACAAGTTGGGGATAAGTCATGATTGCAAATGTGAACAACCCAGCATTCATACAGTAACAGCAATTCATATTATAGTTTGTGAGTGGTTTAACATGTTAGAATATGCAGACCAATAGTGCCCCAGTATGCAATGGGGTTATCTATCAGTCACCCTGTTCTAGCTTGCTATTGGTCTTTCCGTACTTTGCTCTTTTCTACCCCTCCTCTCTAGCTAGTGAGTCGTTTTTTACATTTAAGAAGTGACTGCTTTACTCTACTGATAGCTTCTAAAATGGAGACTCACGCTGGCATTCATGCCATCCAGCTCTAGGGGATGGTTTACTTCGTTTAGGTAGCGTCTTCAAGATAAAGTAGATTAAAATAGAATACGTAAGATAAATGATTATTTTCTTGTTCACTCTTATGGTTTTGACTTACTACTGCTGAAATAAAAAACTCTGCAATTGTAAAACCTTTTCTGAAGCTAATATAAATTAACTTTCCAGGAGGGAATGGGGATACTCTATATATGGCTCTAAACTTGCTCTTTGGGGGGGGGGGGGAATTGGGCCAACCAGACAAAGATCTGCAACACAATAAAGCCTGACTTGTCAGCAGAGGCCAGTTCACATGTCACAACCAGCCCGATTTCAATAAGCCACATTGTGCTTTGAATTGTTTTCATTTGCAGACAGGACTGCAATGGGAAGGGGCGGGGGGGGGGTATGAGAACATAGTATTTGTACTCTGCATTATTCTGCACCCCTCCCCTGCTGTGTGTGTGGTGGAATCCATATTTGCCCTGGGTAACACAAAGCCTAGTTGTGGCCCTGCTTGCAGACGAGGCCAGTGAAAAGAGCAGTCGCTTCTCTGTTATGGTATCCATATTTTTGAGTGTCTTCTGAACATCTGTTCTTCTGCACAAACACACTTGTTCTTTATTGAGATTCCATAGCACATTAAATATATTTCAGCTGGATTTTGCTGCAATCTGCTGTGCCTGCCATGCTTTTTATTACTTTAATTCTGTATGGTTGGGTTGTATTCTGACTCTGGGAGCAGGATTTAAGAGGATCCCTAGGAAACAACAGGGAAGCTCCAGGTTTACTTACAAATAGGCAATTTTATTGAATAACTTACACAGGCATCCAATGGCTGGAACAGCTGGCAGCATGGCTCCCAAGTCAGTGCGAGAAGTCCAAACTCTGAAAGAGTGAAGCAAAGAATCTTATACGTTTTTGCTGTTTACACCAAGAATTTCCATTAGGCTAATATAATATGACTCCATTATACTTCAAAGAGTGATACAGGCATCTGAACTTCCCCCTATCCCAGGGGTCCTCAAAGTTTTCAAACAGCGGGCCGGTCCACCACCACCCAGACACCACTGGGGGCCGGATCACAGTCCAAAAGCAGCTGCGGAGGCTGGCTTGCTCACAAAACAGGGGGTAGGGGGGTTGCAATTGGTCTCAGGCGCCGGATTCAGGACCTTGGGGGGGCGCATCCGGCCCCGGGGCCTTAGGTTGAGGATCCCTGCCCTATTCAGTCACAAGTTCAGGCATGCAGAGCTAAAGTATAAAGAAGCTTGTTAGCAATATTTGATAAGCACTCCTGTTGTCGCCATCTTGCTTCGCTTCCCTCCATCTGTGAAAACACTGAAGCAGTCTTGCTTAACCAAACAAAATGGAAGAGAGACAATCCCAACTGTGGTGGTTGTTCGTGGGCTTTCATTCCGTTTGTATATTAGTGTGTGCTTTTTTGTTGTTGAGAAAGCAACTAATAAGTTTTATGAACAAATACACTGGCCTTTCTGTGGAACATCTGGGTTGGAAGAGGTGAATGTACATACACCTCAATTCTCTGCCTTTACACATATGCATAGGAAGACGAGCACAGAAGCTGCTTTGTGAAGAGGAGGTGGGTGGCTCGTAGATGTATTTGGAGATAATACCACCGTGAATCAGACTGCCTGTTTTGTCAATTTGGAAAAAAATAATAATTCTAAAATAGTCACAACAATACAAACATTCTCTTTTCCATTCTTATTGTCAGAAAAATCTCAGGTCTTTTATATAATCGAAATCACAAACTAGCCAAACCACATTGAAAATAAAGTGCATAAAAGTCTTTTTTAAAATGATTTAAAGAAAACGGACACCATATAACACAAGTCCTGGGTTCAGCAGGCAACTGGTGGTGCATACACAATAAGACAGTAATTTGGAAGGATTCCACTCCCCCCCCCAATGAAAACTGCTCGCTCGCTCTCGCTCTCTCTCTCTCTGTGTGTGTGTGTGTGTGTGTGTGTGTGTGTGTGTGTGTGTGTGTGTCCACAGAGGATGTGAAAAAGACCAAGCTAAAAGCTTGCTAACTCCAAGCTAATTCAATTTAAATCCATGATTTAAGATCCATTTTAGAATTGGAGTCTAAAATTCAACTATACTTGAATAAAAGTTTGCTTACATATTTTATATGGAGATGACATGGATTGTCTTGGAGAAGCAGCCAGCTGCTTTTTTTCTGCCTATAAGGGAGAATCCCATTCCTCTGTGAATCCATTCTCCCCCCACCCCCATTCCTTTCTTTCCTTTTGAGTAGGGTATGTGCAAGGCTGACCACGTTTGTTGCAAAGACATATCTAACTGAGTATGTAACACTGTAGAACTGTCATTCTTCTTAGAGACCCACAGTTGGCTCTAGCTAATGATCAAAACTCCCTGGATCTGTGAGTTCAACAAAAGAGAGATAAGGAAGTTGGTCTTCAGCAAAGGGTAGAAGGAAGCCATACGCCAAAGGCCAGTCTCCTGAGGTCTCTTGCTTTTGTCTTGGTCTCTCTTTTTACAGACGCCAATTCTCTTCTAGTGGCTTGGCCCTACAGAACACAGTCACCATCTTTCCATTGTAGGCAACAGTGAAAGAGGGTTTCACTTTCTGCTTAAGTAAAGCCACTCAATGACAAAATCTCAGGCAGAATCGGAGCTTGGAAAAAGCTCTGCCTTTGAAAAGATAGCAAAGGAGAATGTGTGGCTATGGCTCAGAATTTGGCGTTCCCAAATTCCAGAGCTGTGGTGAGGGCAGGAGCAGCCTTTTGTGTAAGAGCTTCATAAAAGATGTGTGGGCTGCACCATGTGTGCCCACAAACTGCGAAAAGGAAGCGCTAATTATCCTTTAAAATAAAACAAGATGGCAATCAATCCAACGGTCGGGCTTCTAGCATGCTGCTCTGCTCACACACAAATGCCACAACTGGCCCAGAAAAAAAAACAACCATCTGGAACTGAACTGTATGGATTCATTTTATTTTGTTTTGTTTTGGTCAGCTAGCAAATTCTCTGCTCAGTCCTTATATTCTTTAGAAAGGTAAAAAAAGAAAGCGGGGGTGACCTCTCTGGGCGAATTAGAACTCATCCTTTGCTTATAGACCATCACCTAAGGGTTTTGTTCTTTTTCCTCATAAAAGGAGACTAACAGCATAGCCCTATACATTCCTACTCACTAGAAAGAGCAATAGCACTAGATGTACTAGATTGACAAATACGGTAGATGGCAGTATGTGTGAGGGATCAGTTCCAAGCCCCCCACCCCCCGCATGTGAAACAGCACGAGTATAGAAATTCTATAATCTCATGCATGGAAACATGCTCAGAAACTAAAATACTGGTATATCAAAGCAAATTTCCCCATAGGAAATAATGGAAACTTAGATTATTCATTCTGAGGACCCAGTTTCCATTATTTCCTATGGGGAAATTTGCTTTGATATACTGGAGCCGGTGGCAGCAGGGTGCTGGGGGGTCCCTCTCCTTACTCTCTCCCTCATGGCCCGGCTCACCACTTCCTCCATTGCCACCATCTTGGGAGCCTGCCAATCAGCATCCAGGTGCCATCCCAAGATGGCGGCAGTGGCAGTGAGGAGAAGCAGGAGCAGGAGCAGGAAGTAGTAAGCCAAACCATGAGGGAGGGACACCCCTAGCCCACGCTGCCATCACCCCTTTGCCAGGGCGACAGCAGCAAGTGGCTGCTACCTGCGGCGATGGCGGATGTGATTGCAAAACAAGGACCTCTGGTGTTCATTTTGCATAACATTGCTAGCAAAGGAAAGCAAAATTTTATTTTGGGTAGTGGGCGGCATATAAGTTGAATAAGTAAATAAATAAATTTAAAATGTGATTAAATGTTATTGAAAATTTATTTAAAATTTTGCTCACCTTGCAAAATACTTGTAAACCAAGGTACTTGTAAACCGAGGTACCACTATAGTCACATAGTGTCTTGCTCCCACTGGTGCCTAATTCTGGTAATATACCTTGATAACATATATTTCTGGGGCTTTTAATTTAAATTTTTTAGGCAGTGGATAAGGAAATAGTAGGTACCGATCCAGTGGTCAGCTCTTGCTTACACCTTGTTCAGGTAGCTCTGCTGTAATTGTGGCTCCAGGACATTCGGACAGCTGCACTAACGATGCCTTGAGAAGATGCTGACAAGAGCAGATTCACACCTTCCTCCTTTCTCTGATTTCTGTGTGGTTGGCCAAGGATGCATTCAACAATCTGAGCACAACTTGACCATGGACCTAGTTTGCATTTTTCCCTGATGTGTCGTCACAATGTATGATCAGGAAAGCGATGCTGGAGGATTGAGATTTCCGGACTCAGCCTTGAAGGCAGGGGATGGTTCTTGTCATCAGAATTCTGATGATCAGGTTTTAAAACAAACAGGCTGAGTAGCCTTTCCAAGTACGGGGAATATCTGAAGGTGGATTTCTACCAGTTGTATTTGACAGACAAATCTTGAGGCCTCACTGTTGCAGCCATCCCGCTCTGTCAGGATGCTATCTGCAACTGTGTACATTTTTTATTTGCACATGGTGAAATCATTGGTGTGCTAGTGTCTCTCCCACCCTGAATTTAGATTCTGAGGAATTTAGATCCAAGAATTCCACCCACCCCCCATCTCTTAATATTGAATTTGGCGTCCATGAACAAAAGTTAATGGGAGTTATCAGTTTTCAGATGCAGGTTATTACATGTACTCTGGGCACTTTTACACGACCCCTAAAATCCGAGGCATAGGGCTCCCAGATGCGGGGCTTAAAATTGTTTTCCCACCAGCTACGCACTTTAAAACAAAATTAAGTACGACCACGCCCACCTAAGCGCACCCCAGTGCATTTTAAGAGTACCTGGTCTCCGGAGGTAAAAAAAAATCTGATGCGGATTGTAAAGCAGTGAGTGCCGGGCTGTCCTCGCCTTCTGTTTGGTTTTTTTGCCCCCCCCACCCCTTTAAGAGACTGGAATGCTTCCGGGGCTGCTCAACCACAGAAGGGAGGTGAGCCTGCATTCTTTTCTCCCTCCCCCCCCCAGACAGGAACAATGACATGCGGAGGGGTGGGAACACAGCAAGAGGAGCAAACCCCCCAAGATCTCTGGTCCGAATTTAAGTTGCCAGCGGATCTTAGGGGTCATGTAAAAGCGCTTTGCTTTACAATCCTGGGATACTGCTTTCTCAGGCTAAATTATGTTCCACCTGGCAGCAGATATCTGCTGCTTTTCAGCCACAGTTGCCAGGGACTGGTGCACCTTCTGTATTTTAGGAATGGGTATACAAAGCCTAACTTCTTCCTCTCATTCTAGCTTATTTGTTTTTTAAAGATCACTGCAGTCACCAACTGTCCTGTATTCTGTGCCCACTCCTTTCTCCTTTCCAAGAAATCTTATCTGGGCAGATACAGATTTATGCCAATATTTTAAAGAGGGGGAATCATCTTCTGCTGTCTTTTCTTAAGTTTTATTGTCCAGCTCTTAAGTATTTATTATTAAGCCCACCTCTCATATAAAATTTAAAGAGTTTCTCCTCCTGTGCCATTGTTGTTCTGTTCTGCCATCTTGCCGAGTATTATTATTTGTTAGGTTGTTGTTGTAGTTACTTGGTTGATGTATTTGATAATTGTTTTTAATTGTTACATGCAACTGTTGTACACCGCCTAGAGTTCCTTCGGGAAGATGAGCGGTATAGAAAAATAAATAAGTAAATGTGGTGTCAGATTTGTCTCGTTTTATCGAGACCGGGAAAACCATAGCAATTCCCTCAGATGTCAGCTGAGCTCTGCCAGCCGGTAAATCTTTCTAAAGGGGTAAGCTTGGGCCCAGAGGAAAGTTTGCCTGCACATCCCATGGACCCTAAATGGGTCCCTACCAATTATATGTGATAGGTACAAGGCAGATCTTTTATCCAGGGCATTTGCTTTGTCTGTGACAAAAAAGGGGGGGGGAAAGGAGATGGAGAAGTAGACCAATGATCTAGAGTCAGATATCACTGTGTATTTTGGCTAAGCCCCCTCAGAAAGAAATCCTCCTTTGGGCTCCATCCTCCCATATTCCCTACTGAGGGGACTAAGAGTTTTAAGAACTCTAGAAGATTTGGTGGGATTAGGAATGGCCCATGCTTTTCTTCTGAAAGAAAGGAAGAGGACCCAGATGTGGTGACTGTCCCCGATCCAATGCCGCTGCTGGCATCACAAGAGGGGGTATCATAGACTATGGCCAACTGCTAATGACATTCATGAAGGGAACCAAATATCCTATAAACCATGACTAAAGGTTGAACTGCCTAGGTATTGGGTGCACAAAAGGTAACCTTGCTCATGTTCACCTGTGAGTGACTCAGTAGATTGGAGCTAATTTCCCCACGTGTAATATGCCAATTTGAAATGGATGATGTAGACACCGTGTGAATAGTTTTGCATAAACATTCTGTAGTTGAGTTGACAACTGCTTCTGAGTCCCTTTCAGAATGATGGCCAATGCTGGGATGTCCTTCATTGCGTTTTTGGATGAGGCATAACCCTCCACACTATATCTATATATATATTTTAAAATCCTGACAAAATCTTGTTGGGTCCAGTTTGCCAGGAAGGGGCCCTTCTAAGACTGAGGTTTGGACAAATGAGCATTAATGGGGCCAGAATTATCACCGAGGGGATGATATTATACTCCAATTCAGTTTGGCACTCTTGGTCTTGGTTGACTTGTTGGTCAATAATTTAGGAAAGAGAACTCCTCAGCTAATTTTGGTTTATCATCACTCTCCACCATTCTGCATTCAAAACTGAGGCTGAGAAAGCAAACCAGCAGAACAGAAAGAGATCTTTGGAATGCCTCTATATCCTTTATTGGATTTTAAGTGCAGCAAATCTAGCCAAACTTATATACAACACAAGCATCCCAAATCTAGTGTGATTCACAACTCTGCCTTCATTCTATATTTAACCGTTCATACTCCATATTCCTAGTACTATGTCATCAATTCTAAAGGTCAGGTTCCAAAACAAGGAAAAGAAAAGAGGAAAACAAGGAGGTGATAGAAAAAGAGGTCCGCAATTTTGTATTTACTCATCCAGAAATACATGCTTAAGTCTTATGAGCACAAGATGCAAAACAACCCTTGAGGGATGCTAGGGAAGAATTTGTTCAGATAGCCTGAAGCAGGAAAAGCAAACTGAAGGAGCACAAAAAAATTATCTCTTGGATCAACCTCCATCAGAAATCTCCTTACAGCTCTACTGTTCTGACATGTCAGACTCCCAGATCCATTGGATAGGAAGACCTTGCCACCCACCAGAAATGGTATGCAGACTGAGATCCCCATTATAATATTGCCACCCCTCAAAAAAACTGACAGAAATCTTAGTGCCTCAAGACAAATTTCCCCCTTCCAATGGTATTGTAGAAGCCCCGGGTGCCATCGGGCCCATGTGGTAGGCGGATCACTTCTGGCCGGATTCCATGTGATTCAGACGTACGTTTGGTAGAAACCACTGGGCTCAGAGGCTCAGTTTTCTGTGGTAGGAGTTGACTGCAAGCTGGTCCACGCCGCTTGGGGATCCACACATTCCCACTACTGACCCCACTGTCCCAGCAGGAGTCAGGAGGCTTTTGTAATTCTGCAGTGCCATTGCCCACCTTGGGTGCAGCAAGAGGTGGAGGGTAGAAGGGCCAAGCCAGCGACTTGGGCAGTGGGAGAGGACCAGCATATGGGATGCTGAAGAAATTTGGCTTGAAGGCCTGGGCAGCCGAGCTACAGAAGCTGGTGGTGGGCCAGACTGGAGCAGAGAGGAAGTTCCGAGGTAGGATGGGTGTAGAAACCGGGGTGCTGTCTGACTCCGTGGAAGAGCTGTAGAAGAAGGAGTCTTCCAGGGCATGCTGGAGGCCTTCAGGCAACATGTTTGTCCACTTTCTAGTAGGCTTCTCTATCTCCTCGGCCTCCTCACCATCTTCCTGGCTGGCCGTATTCTTCTTCTTGGAACCCCTTCCAGACAGACTGACCACTTTGATGGCTTCCCCAGGCGAGGAGGTCTGATTGTTGTGGCCAAGCTCCTCAAGAGCTTTCCGAGCACTCTCCAAACTCTCGTACTCCACCAAGGCACAGCACTTGGTCAAGAGCTCCGGGTACCGTGTCGAATACTTCTTCACATCCGAAGGGAGCTTCTTGCCAGGCCGGAGGATGCGAATGGAGGTGATGTCCCCAAAGGGCCCAAAAAGCTTAGTGACTTTGTCAAGAAAAGTGGTCTGGAACAGGAGCGAACCTGGAGCAGTTTGCTCATAAGGGAGGACATTCCAGGCCAGGAGCATTTTGCTTGGAGGGATGTTCACGAGATACTCTGGGATGGGAGTCTTTCTCCTCACCTTTGTCCCTTCCTCATTGACTTCCAGCTTGTCTGAGAACTGCAGAGCATAGAGAGTCACCCTCCAGTCTCTGGTTAAGTATTTCACCTAGTTATTAAAAAAAAACAATGAAGAGTTTTCAATGCTCAGATGTTTTTTGTTTAGACAAGAAAACTAACCTGGAGTGAGAATTAATTCCATTTCCTCCATGGTGGCTTCCTTTTTTGTCTAAGAGGTTGCCCTCTTTTCATAGGATGGACAACACACACTTTGCCAATGCAACCAACGTGCATAGCTCAGACCAATGCAAGTGGGTTGAGACCACCATGCTACGAAAAATCTCTTGAGATCACTGAATTTCCTACTTATATGATGGATTCTTATCTACAACCCATCAGTAAATTGGACTAATCCTTCTACCATAAGTGGGCTTGAAAGTCTGGATGTGAACCCTTTTTCCCCCAGCAAACTTGGTTAGTCCCTGAGAAGACGTTTCTCCATTTCCAAAATTTTGACAGCTACAGTCCAATCAAACAAAAAAATTCCTAAAAGTAAATTTTCAAAAATTTGGTGTGGGGGGGGATGATGTATCTGAAGAGGCCAGGAGGGTCTTTGAGCTGATTTGGCTTTGAGACAAACTCTGTGATCTCAGTCATTACATTTCAAGTTAATAGGCATTATTTCAAGAAAATACTTTTGGCTTGCTTCCAATTCCGTGGGATCTTGTACCAGTTAGGTTTGGTGTTGTTTGACGATCAGGAAGCAATCTTATTGCATTCAAAATCTCATAGTTACCCTATAGCAGGGCTGTTCATCTTTGAACAGTCCAAGGACTACTGTTTTCTGGCCCAAAGTACCTGAGGGCTACTACACTAAAACCTCTACTTATGAATTTTATCTGTTCCGAGCACATGCTCATAAGTAAAAACTTTTATAAGTAGAGCAGCAGTTTCCCATAGGAATGCAATGAAAACCAATTACTGTGTTCTGGAGGGAACAGATTTCAAAGCGCCATGGCCCTTGAACTGCCCCGCTCGGCTGAGACAGTGGGCTGGCAGACCCAGAACTTTGCTGGGGCAGTGGTGGTCCTTGGGATGGGGGAGGGAGGGTGGATAATTTATCCCCTCACTTTTTTTATTGATGGCCGGCGGGCTACTTTTGAACCCATCGCGGGCTACCAGTAGCCCGCAGTCTACCTGTTGGGCAGGCCTGCCCTATAGTAACCACGAGAAAACTGCAATGGGTTCAGTTTGCAGCAAAACTGATTTAAAAATAAACCAGTTGGTTAAATCCCCACCCCAGTCCTGAATGCTGTTTTGCTTCTCTTAATTGCCAGACCCTTCCTGGGAGAAAAAAAAAAGAAATAAAAGCTGCCCAACCACCACTGAGAGAAGTGATATTGGCTGGAGTTTAGTAACTTGGCCAAGCTCGGAGAAGGAAAAAGGAACCACAAAGGAACAAAGTTATTCCCCCACCTTTTTGAAAGAGGTCAGGAGTTTTATGCTCACAAACCCCATTTTGTTCTTTTGCACATGCTTCAGGAGAAAGGCGTCCTTGGCCAAGTTGTCATCAGAGAGGTAGAACTCCACCTGAGAGACGATCCTTCTGACTAGCTGCAAATCTGGCATGGAGGAATCGCTGCTCTCAAACAGGCCCGGACTGAATTCATTCAAGTCGTAAGAGTTCCTACCAGGAGACAAGAATAAAAAACAAATTTGTTCTCTTTCTCTCCTCACTCCCTCACACAAAGGGTGCAAATATGCACACGACAGAAGGTGGGTGGACATGTGGGTTGGACTGGCCTACAGATCTATGCCCAATGGAATGGACTACCAACTTATGGAACGGCTTGCCCATTATGCATCATGCTGTGCAGCTACGTTGTTGGACACCAGACCAAAACAACTTTCTACAAGGCAATTCTTTAAAAATGGGAGTGGCTCAAACAAATAAAATCATAACCTTTCTATCCCAAATCCTTTGAGCACCTGGATTTGAAGAGGATTCTGGTCCTGATCTTGAAAGACTTCTCACAGCTGAGGTAGTTGGTTTTTTAGAGAATGGCTTACCCATACACGCTTATATTCAGTATTTGAAGTTGGAGTTATGGTTGCTATGTGTGAATAAGCTACGTGACCTTTTTTAAGGGGCAATCCCATACTCAGATTTCCAGAGGTAATACATGTAAGTTTTCTGTTTTTTTCCCCTTTGACCAAAGATGAGTTTCCAGGGCAACTACTGACTCCATACCAATTAACTCAACATTAGCTTGCTGCACAATGAGAGCATAAGTTCAAAACATTCTCATAATGGTGAGATGGCTGTGGATGGGTGGGGTGTGAAAGTCTTCAAAGCATGGGCCCAGGGGAGGGCCCCCCACTGCTGTTTGAATATGACACTGTTTGTAGCTAACAAATTAGATCAACGTTTGGATCTAATGGTCCAAGTATTATTTCTCAGGAGAAGTCTGATCATTTGCTTGCTGTATGCAAAAGTACACAATGAAAAGCTGGATTGAGCCAAACCTATTCTCTTACTAGCACTGGCTTGCATTAGAAAAGTTAGTTTTTGGACCATAACTCCCAGCTGCAGCTATGCACAGAGGGAATGGAAAACCCTATAGGGAGGTAACAGGGATGTTGAAGTCCATGTGACTCGAAAAGTCTCAGATTCAACCCTGTGATTCCCCATCTCAGCTACACCTTGGTGTTGTGGAGCATCAAGAAGTCACACCCACACGTGTCTGGGGGAGCTTTGGTGCCATTCTCTCCTTTAAAAACAACACCAGCGATTCTACAGCATAGGAATCCTTAAACAATGTTGCTTGCTTATGCTTACCCATCCAAAGTCTCCAGTAGCTCCTCTTGGCTCAGCAGGGGGAAAGACCTGCTTGGGCGGGGGAAAAAATGGAGGGGAGAGAAAGGCCCCCCCTGGACTGGAACTGGCATGCTACATTTCAGCTGGGAGTCAAACCTCAAGGCCATGGTGGAGTGGCACAAGGTCCGAGCACTTCATCTGGGCAACAGGGCAAGAGAGAGAGAGAGAGAGAGAGAGAGAGAGAGAGAGAGAGAGAGAGATCACAAACATAACAAATGAAGCCAGGCAAAAGTAGTTCCTCTACAACAGTGGCTCCTGGACGTGGAGACCCACAGGAGCCTCATGGTGCAGTGGTTGAACTGACGTACTGCAGTGAAGACTCTGCTCACAACCTAAATTCAGTCCTAGACTCACATCACTGGCTCATAGTTGATTGAACCTTTTATCCTTCTGCTATGTGTGTAGGGGGGGGGGAGTGTGTGACCTGCATAATTAAGATATAAACTACTCAGAGGGACTTTTAAGTACTGTGGGGCAGTTAATAACCCACACACTTTGCTTTTTCCCTCCCTTTTTTCCTATTTGGCACATGTCCATGGACTGCAAATTCTAAATGTCTATCTAAGACCTCTAGGAGTATTAATATAGCAATTTTAAGGCAGTTCAAGACTCCCTATCCCACAATTTGAGGAAGACCTGTAGGAACCCCAAGAAACTATTCAGAACACCTTTACAAAACTATAAATCCTAGATAATGAGGGGAAGCTGTGACAGGATACTCAATTCACCTTCACAGTGGAGATGTACCTTAAAAATGCCTTAATCTCTGCATTATCACTGTCTCACTTCCAGATATTTAACAATTGGCTAAGAAGCACTTTGTGCATAAAAGCACCTCTCTGTCTCAGCCAGTTAAGACTGAAGCTCATTTAAAAAAAACATTTTTAACATCCCCATGTAATTCATCCCTTCACCCTCCAAACTTTGAATGCAATCAGGAAGCAAATACAGTAAAACTAATTAAACAGAGGAGAGAATATCTCACAGTCACTTTTTTTAACAGAGCTAGCTAGACACTGATATACTGTCATTAAAAATATATTTTTTTCAACACTACTCCATCCCCACTAGTTCTGTACACAGGCATTTCCAGCTTACCTGGGCTTGATAAATTCTCTCTACCCAATTACTCTGGAAAATTGGTTTGACTTCTGCCATCCACACCACACTCAATTTGAAAGCAAGGGCAAAGAATAAAGTAGAAGGTTGGGGGGAGGCACCCAAACACCCAGGAATCAGGGTCTTAAGAGAGAAAAGTACTCCAGCAGAGAAAGCTCAGGTGATGCTGCTCTGAAATTAAGGGGGGGAATAGGAGGGAATGGACCAAAATAAAGAGGGTTCCAGCTGGAACTAGTTTGCACTGTTAGGTTAGAAAGGTAAGAGCTGTATTGGATTAGCAAGGAACTTGACAATGGGTTGCTTGCTCCAGAGGCAGACAGAAATGGTCTGATGTTACCGGTGAGGCTTCTTTGAGGCACAAATATTTCAAATGAAAAGTCCATGGATGTCAATAGATTTTTTTTCTTTCTTCATTCTTTTAAAGGTTTGTAAACTGCTTTGCCTGCTCTTTGTAGTGTGAAAGTGGGATATAAATGTAAGCAACACTCTAGATGCGACTAAAATCTGGAGCCAAGCCCATTCCTTGAGCAGCCTGCTCCCAGCCAGGTTTTCCCACAAAAGAAAAGAAAAGCCAGGCTAAATCATGCTTGTATTAACCAACAACTGGGAACAAGATTACTGCATTTTATATTGTCCTCTGTGATTTACAGGCTAGCTTTTGCAGAGGACTCGGGATTGGAGACATTTTGATAGAGAACTCACGATAGGAAAGGAAAAAAAAATCACCGCTTATGCTACCTCCACTGCAACATAGGACATTCTTTCAAAACAAAAACTTTCAGAGGCAGTAGCACAAAAGAACATGAGTCTTTAGGTAGAAAATCTCTCTGCAACTATGTAAACTCAAGCTCTTACAATGAATCTCCACATTTTCTTAAAGCTCCTGGAAGAACACTGAAGAACCATCAAAGGTTCCGCACTTCTAGTTTTCCAGTGGAGGAAGCGGTGGTGGTGGGAATTATCAGCAAATGCATCCATTGGGAGCACAAGTTCTCTGGAACCTTGTTTTATTAATCTGAGCTCTGAGTATACTTGGTTGTGAAAGGGAAAAAAGTTCAGAAACACTGGCCCTTTACAGCAGTTGCCAGAGTTTCAGGGTGGACCTTCTAAAGTTCTACCCAGCTACCAAGGAAACATTCACATCCCTGTGTCTCCTCTTTACAGACAATGTCCTCAATGTAGTTAATTAGCTCCCCCCCAGTAAGACACTTATGTATCTGCTTCAATCATCAGGACAACCTAACCCTCCAGGGGCTGATTTTTCTTTGTGTCTGATCTTGTTGCCAGCAAGATGTCTACACATTCCTGATGGAAATGATGGCCTCTCCTCCTTGCATTCTCAGAAAGGTAATGGATTGAACTCATACCTGGGCTGGCATAATTGTCTCTGATTTGGGGGAAAGGGGGCATCTGACAAAGTTTGTGATGCAGTAACACTGGCACATCCCAGCCAAAATCCTCCAAGAGATTGCATGGAAAACAGCAGATGGCAAGGGAGCGCTAGTGACTCAACAAGGCAGCCACTGGTTGCTGCCACATCCTTTCTTCCTTAGCTTTGCAACTATTTTACAGTCGGAGAACAGCCTGCTATGCATGATCTTAGCGACAGATGCTCATTTTGCTTGCTTTAAATTTTTTCCCCTTTCCTTTTAACAAAAACTATTCTCATTCTTGGGATAGCCAGATTAACCTCCAATTCATTTGGATTCTTTAGTTGGTGCTATGGGTAGAGTTAAATTTAAAATACAAACTTTAAAATACATATTTAGAATATTTCCTAGCTAGCAAGTCCAGAAAACGTTTTTGTTTGTTGACAAGATTTAATTGGAACATTAGAGAAACATATCCTGTTGGCCTCATTAGTTGTACCAACACCAAAAGTGTTCTGCCTATATACCGCCCCACAGTGCCTATAGCACTCTCTGGGCAGTTTTACAGTTTAATTATGCAGGCTACACATTGCACGCACACACACAGTAAGCTGAGTACTCATTTTACCAACCTCAGAAGGATGGAAGGCTGAGTAACTTTGAGCCTGCTACCTGGAATTGTACCCCGGGTCATGAACACAGTTTTAGCTACAGTACAGGCATTTAACCACTGTGCTACAAGGCTCCTCAGGGGATGAAACTGCGTACTGGATTCTAGGCCATATAAAGCAGTTTTTAAGAGACTGTCCCAAGCCATTTTGCTGCCTGAGGCAAACCTGCTAATCCTCTTTCCCTCACAGTGTATATTACTCAAAGCAAGCCTAATTAATTTATTTTATATTAATTTATTTTGAATATTTTTACCCCACCTTTGTCACATGAATATCTTGTAAACATCTATGGCAGTTTTTTTAAAAAAAATACTAAGAAATCAGAGTAAATAAACCATTAACCTTTTGCTTTTTCCATGGTATCTTTTGTGCTCTGTTGTATTATATCTGTTTTAATATGGATTTTATTTACTATTTTAATATAATACTTGTTTAATTCTTTTTAAATATGTGTATACTGACTGATTTTGGCTTTTAAATAATGGTGTGTTGTTTTTTAATGGTATAAGCTGCCTTGGGTCCCTTTAAGGAGAAACGTGAAATAAAAATATTAACTTCCTGCCTCATTCTGTTTAGTGAAAATGCTGGTCTTGTCCCAGAAAGTGCTATAATGTTCTCTGTTATCTTTCCTTTAAAGGTGTAACTATATACTGTACTGTGTTTGAAATATGTTCTTTTCTTCACACTGTTGGAAGACTTGTTCCCTTACAAGCCTAAGGACCTAAGATGTTGATGCCAGAAATACTATAGAAGAGGGACCCACACCCAATAAAAGTTTGTTAATTGACAGGTCATCCATCATAGATTTGCCCCTTGTCAAACTGGCGTGGGATTGAGGTCTTCTTCTAATTATGTAGAATGGAAGCAGAACAAACGGTTTAATGACTGATAAAAATTGGTGTCTTTGGGGCCTGGTTTATCAAGCATGGACCAGTTTAATAGCTTGTGAAATCATCATTTTCTCTCCCCTCACCCTGCCTCCCACTCAGGTTCTTTTGCGTGCACTGACACTCGCACATCCTCCTTCTGCTGGTTCGTGTAGGGATTTGTGGTTTGGCATCTACAATTAGCTTCTTTAGTACATTTAGTTAAATACCAATTCTTTTTAAAAGCAACTTCATAAATGGAGAGGAGAGAGAGAGAGAGAGAAGCAAAGATACAAGAAGAGAAAGACAATTAAAAAGCCAGCCTCCCAAAGGTTTTCATTAACAGTGACTCTCCAGAGTTACATGTCCGCTGATGTTACCATAGAGACAGTTGCTGGAGTTATTGCGGTACCAAGTTCGGTCTTATTTGGTGTTGGGTGCCAGCTCATATAATATAAATAAAAGTGTCTATGCACAGATATGTTCCTCCTTCTGTCAACTCCATCTGCTACTACCTGGCTCTGAAATTATGTTCTCACTTCCTTGTCGACGCGAGACAAGATGAAAACAAAAAGTCAAAATGCAAAAACGTGACGGGAAAGAGAGCCAGAATAGATTTTTCACTCACCACTGCCAAAAATTGTTGGCAGAGATTAAATTAGAAATGGAAAGAAATAGCTATTTGCTAAACCAAAATGGACACGGAGGGGGATAAATCTTGAATCTGTATCTGAGTGCTTTATTTTATCATTCCTAATGATTCCCCCCCTCCCTTAAGTTTGCCTTTCATGTTGCACAGCATGGAAGTTTAGCTCTGCTGCCTATGTTGCGTTGGAGCCTAGCATGGTTTATACATTAAACAGGCCCACTGATATAACTGAGACTTAAAACAAAGACCCATCATATCTATTCAAAGCTCTTTGCAGTTTGGGACATGGGAGAAGCACATTATTATTATTATTATTATTATTATTATTATTATTATTATTATTATTATTATTATTATTATTATTATTAGTCATGTCAACTGGACTTATTTTCTTGAGAGATTGAAACCTTTCACTGCTCATCCAAACAGCTTCATCAGTCTGAAAAAAGCTAGTTGCAAGTCCTCCATTTTAAAGTTCACTTTGACCTCATGTCACCCTGGTCTGAAATAGGCTCATAAAATGAACAGTGGCCTGAATAGACTCGTTAGGTGAACAATCTCAATAGGCCATTAGGTGAACAATGGTCTAAGGTGCTGAAACCCACTATGGTTCATTAGCTATGGCCTTGATAGCGGAGGTGTGAAGTATTTCTTATTTGCCTGGTGACTGTTGAAATCACTGCCTGATAAGTAGCATATAGATTGTGCCTGAGCCCCCCCCATCTCTGTTGAGAGAGGGGGTTTCAATGCTCACATGAATGGTTTCCCTGACCCCTCTCTTAACCCACCTATCTTCTCTGGCCGTTACTTCACGAACCTCTCGCTTCGCGGCAACCCCTCCTTTCTGTGCGAATCGATCGTTTCAGTCCGCACGCCCCTCCTTTTTGGCTGCGATGCCACCCCGACCACGCCCCCTTTACCGTGCTCCAACCGGGGCGAGTGGTGACCCTGCCAGAGGCCGGGAGTCTTTTCGCTTCGCATCTCGCTTCGCTCCCAACGTGACGTGTGGACTCGTTTTTTTTTTAAATTACATTCAAGCCGGAATATCGATGCATCGGCATCCAACATAAAGTTTAGCAGGGGACTCCCTCGCTCGAGTAGCGGTGGCGGCGGCGGCGGCGGGAGCAGGAGGAGCAGCCGCCACCTCGCCCGGCCAGAGCAGGGCGCCCGGGGCATGTAGCGCGCAAGCGGCGGTGGGCGGGCGGCTGTGCCATGTGGGGCTCCCCCCGAGTAGCGGTGGTGGCAGCGGCGGGGCTGCCAATGATGCCAGGAAACAGTTAAAATCAGTAGAGTCACACGCCGAAATCAATACGGAAACTGTTCCGCTGCAACTGACAGTTACATATTGATGCATCGATACGTCGTCAGTAGCAAATTTTTAAAAAAGAGGATGGGAAAAACGGACGTTGAAAAGTGGCATGCAAATGCGAAGGGAGGACGTGAGGCTGCAATCGATTCGGTCCAAAAATGGGTGCACGTGAGTACAGCGAAAGAGGGGTGGGATCGAATGGAAACCACGTGACCGCCACCAAATTCAAAGCGAAGGCAATGTTGCTGCGAAGCGATGCGCCTCGTGAATTAACGGCCTCTGTCTAATATGTGTACATCCTCATATTTGAATGTGTGCCCTTTATCCTTTAAGTGGAGGTGAACTGCTGATTCTGGTCCTGAGCTGTTGCCCCTCCTATGTTGGCCCATCCTCCTGTTTAATGGCTGCTTAGTTTCTCCAATATAGAGGACTGCACACTCCTCACAACATTGGACCACATACACTACATTGTTCCTTTTGGTGTCAGGTCCTTTGGGTGGATGAGTCTCTGCCTTATTGTGTTTGTGGGTTTGAAGTAAACAGGGATGTGGTGTTTGCCAAACATCCTTTTAAGCTTTTCCAACACTCCAGCCATGTAGGGAATGACCAGGTTCTTCCGTCGGCTCTGGGTCTCATGCTGATCCATTGTTCTGGGTCGGGACACTGCTTTGTTGAAGGCCCACTTTGGATATCCACAGGCCTTAAGTGCTGTCTTCAAGTGCCTGTCTTCCTTCTTCTTGTCTTCTGTGGAAGTGGGGATGCTCTCAGCTCTGTGGTTTAGGGTCCTGATGACTCCTAATTTGTGTTGTAATGGATGGTGGGAGTCAAACAGTAAGTACTTATCTGTGTGGCAATGACCCATACTTTAGGGATTTCAGCACCTAGGCCATAATGAGCCTATTTCAGACCAGGGTGAAATGAGGTCAAAGTGAACTATAAAATGGAGGACTCGCAGCTAGCTTTCCTCAGACTGATGAAGCTGTTTGGATGAGCAGCAAAACGTTTCAGTCTCTCAAGAAAAGAAGTCCAGTTGCCATGACTCAACTTCCAGATAAACTCACCTGGATGACTGAGAATCTTCACAGATGCTGCTGCTGCTGATGTCTAATTAATTAAATAATAATAATAATAATAATAATAATAATAATAATAATAATAATAATAATAATAATAATAATAATAATAATAATAATAAATTTTTGACAATCCAAGGCTTCCTTCCATACTGTTCTGAGGCACCCAAAGGCTTCCTCAGGTCAAAATAGATCCCTAGAAATCCTTAGTGTCTGAAACAGGGGAAGAGGAAGATTTAATTACTGCTGCTGTGGAAGTCATATAAACAGGGTTTGAGCAATAAGGTTGGTTTCTAAGGGCTACATATATTTATTTTGGTATGGCTCTTTGAACTGCGTACTGAGATACATAGCCTACTAAATACAACAGGTCTTACCCCTCAGTCATATGCATAGGAAATGAACATATTTGCTTTCATGGAAACATCCCCCCTGTCCAATTCCTAATACAGATCATTCACCAAGATGACTAAAGAAATCTACATCCTATAACCAGGGCTGAAGCCAGAGTGAAGTGCCTTCAAAGTCCAGGAAGTGAACATGTTGCCAATGGTAGCTGAACCCAAAGTTTTTATTTCAAATTTTAAATGTGAAATAATTATAGATATAGATATATAGATTTATAGATATAGATATCAATTCAGTTACATTCCTTCCATATGAACCTACCCGGCAATTAAAATTGAGCCAGGGGGCCCTCTTGAAAGAGCCATCCCTCAAGGAGGTGAGAGGGATGGCTTGCAGACATAGGGCCTTCTCGGCAATTGCCCCCAAGCTATGGAATGTCCTCCCAAGTGAGATCCGCCTGGTGCCAACACTGATGACATTTCGGCGCCAGGTAAAAACCTTCCTGTTCCAGAAGTTTTTTAACCGACACAACATAGACTGTGGGTCCTTTGATGGCAATTTTAGCGTAATGAATGATTTTAGTGTAAGGTTTTTTATCATTGTTTTCATTATTTATTGATATGTGATGTTTTTCTGTTTTAAATCTTTGATTGTAAGCTGCCCAGAGACCTTTGGGTAGTGGGCGGCATATAAGCTGTAAAAATAAATAAATAAATAAATAAATAAGTCCCAGAATGCCCTTCTGCTTAGAGCACAGCCAATTTGGGGGCGGGGGAGGGTGAGCTAGACTTTGCTGACAGAATCCAGCATATCTTCATGTGTGAGGTAAAGAGAGGACAATGAGGAGCTGCCAAGATGACAGGAGAAGCAGGGAAGGCTTTAAATGAGAACACTAAATGAAAGAAAAAGAGAAGAAAAGAGATGGGGGAGCAGAGGTTCAGATAATTAAAACATATGCTCTAGCTGGTTGTACCAGCTGAGCTTTTGTAGCTGTGACCCAGCGGCCTTGCTGAGAGGATGCTGGGCAGCTGTTCAACATGAAGTTTGTGCCTAACAACCCTCCCACCTTGATAATTCCACTCTGGTGACTAGATGTTATTTTAAAATGGCCCTTCCCTTTCCAAGAACCACATTAGTTGGACAGCCAGTAAAAGAAAGGGTAAATGCAAATTGTACATCCTACTGGGCCAGTGACAATTCTGTGAAAAATGCAGGGCTGCCCCACCACCACCACTACTACTCTTGCAGGGAGTAAAATTATGTGTAGGTGGGCAGGAAAAAGGTACAATTTGTCTTCCAGCCAATGCCTCCAAAATGCAGCAAAAGATAGAGAGCCAGAGGGTTAGTGACATTCTTTCTTCGCTTGCTCCCTTCCTCTGCCATTCTCTGCCACTCCTCCAGTTGATTCTCTTGAAATCTGAGATATATTTCAATTTCCACCAAAATCTCGCCGCCATTTTCTATTGGCTTTCTATATTATCCTTTCGTTGTCAAGATACTAACCAAGCCTCGAGACAGGACACACCGAATTATTGTTTGGGTTATTTTATTGAGATGGGTGCTAAGATCAACAGGAGAGGTTTTTCTCTAGGTACGACCACCTTTACAGGAAAAGGCTTCCTATTTTGTTGCTCCAGTTCTGGAACTCCCTCCCATGGGAAACGGGCTTGGCCCCATCTTTGTTGTCCTTCTGCAAGCAGACAAGGACCTTTCTCTTCAGGCAGGCTTTGCCTTAATGACTCGCTGTGTAATTGTGTGTGTGTATGTGTGTGTGTGTGTGTTTTTAAGGATGGTTGTCGAATACAGGTTTGAATGTGCTTTTGTTGTTATTTTGTTTATTATCATTTAGTGTGGTGTGTGTTTGATCCTTTTTTTTTTTAGTATTTGTAGACTTATTCCTTTTTGCTTTAAATTGCCTTTGAATGATGTAAAGCCACCTTGGGTCTTTTTTAAGGAGAAATTGGGGATAGGAAATATTTCAAATAAATAAGCAAACAAGTAAGCCTCCTTAAGTATCACACTTGGGTTCGTCCCAAAGAGATTCAGCTCCTAGGCAAGGTGTGTAGGGGTTGAGGGAGCATCTTTGTGGATGGTATTAAACAATCCTACAATCATTATTATTATTTATTATTTACTAGAATTTGGCTCCAATTTCCCCCATTAATGTCAAGGCAGCAGGCCACCAGTTTGGAAATTAGATAAGACTCCAGTTGCTGCCCTCCTGGTGGCACTTAGAAGAAAGAGATTTGGGCTTCGAAAGGCAAGCATTCAACCTTAACCTCCTGCCAGGTGACAGTAACAAGCCAGAAGCGCTTATGTCTTGCATTGCCGCATAGCGTCTCACCTTTCAAACCTATCAGCTCCCTCGAGCTGCTAATCAAAAGGCAGGCAGTGCTGCTCTCCTTGCCGACGCTCACTCCCACACAACCCAAGAAAGCTGCCTCAAAGGTGAGGCAGGGCTCATTAGCCATACCTGATGTGCACCTAGGCTTGCAGCGGGGGGCGGGGGGGGATGCGGCACCCTGGACCTGAAGGAGCCACCTAATGAGGCACCCCTGATTCCAAGACCCCCTGCTGACAGCCGTCGAGCTTCAAAGGAGGGATGCTTGCAATCCTTCTGCTCAATCTGGGAAAAGAAAAACTGAAAAATGTCAGGCCGTCTGCCTCGGATAAAAACACACCCCTACATGATTGCACCTCAGGCTGGGCTGGTAAAATAGGAGGAAGGGAAAGGGGCTGGAATGTGAAAAGCTTTGGTCACATTGTGAAAAGCTTTGGTCCTCTGCCTAACTTTTAAAAGCTAGGAGCCCCCCCCCCTGAACCCAGTAGCCCCCAAATAATCAGATTCCAGCTGCAGTGCCCGCATCCAGCTGCCTGGGATATTGTGGCAGTTATAGGCCAACATGTTGAGAGAATATCAGTTTGGGGAAAATGCTGGATTACAACTTTGCTATTTCTTTGTGAAGCTGGATCTAACCACTGACTGAGTTACTGTGAGAATTTATTTGATTTCTCATCATTTCTACTAATGCAACAAAAATGGCATATATATATTGGATGTTAACATGAATGTCTTAGGAAACCGTTTTTAAAAGCCATGCTAGGAAATCGATGAAAAAAATAAAATAAAATAAAAACAGGGGGAAAGCAGCACAAAATCATAGGGAATCCCATTTAAAATGGCATGAAAGATTAAAAGACAAATGTTTGAAATAAAGAGGTCTGCAAAATGTACCTAGATGTCTGGAGGCGTTGTATTGAGGTCACACAGAGGTAGATATTCTATAGCTGCAGTGCCAGCACCAAGAAGGCCGTGCCTGAAATCCCTGCTCATCATTTCTCCATTAAAATAGGAGCAGGGACTCAGAAGCCACATGTCACACAAAGTTCAAGTATTCTTAATATTGGGAAGGAAGCATCTGTCACATTGTACATAAAGTCACCGCATGGAAACCCAAGAAAGATGGTTGGCAGGAAATGGATAGAGAAAAATAGCACTTGAGTTATTTAAAATTAACTGTTAATTCTTACAACAATTTTGCATAAGATGGTGCTCTGTAAACGTTTTAGGCTATAGCTACCACCATCCTTGACCAGTGGGGCATGTCAGTTGGAGCTGATGGAAACTGTAGTTCAAAGCATGCATACAAAAACACTTTGAAGAAGTACAAAGAAAAGGTTGGGTAAGACCATTACACTATAGACCAGGCCTGCCCAACAGGTAGACCGCGGGCTACTGGTAGCCTGTGAAGGGTTCAAAAGTAGCCCACTGGCTATCAATAAAAAAAGTGAGGGGATATGTTCTCCATCCCTCCCTCCACCATCCCAAGGACCACCAATGCCCCAGCAAAGTTCTGGGGTCTGCCAGCCCACTATCTCAGCCGAGCAGGGCAGTTCAAGGTCAATGGCACATAGAAATCTGTTCCCCCCAGAACAGATTAATTGGTTTTCAATGCATTCCTATGGGAAACTGCTGCTCTACTTACAAAAGTTTTTACTTATGAGCATGTGGTCGGAACGGATAAAATTTGTAAGTAGAGGTTTTAGTGTAGTAGCCCTCAAGGACTTTGGGCCAGAAAAAGTAGACCTTGGTCTGTTCAAAGTTGAACAGCCCTGCTATAGACCACAGGATCCTCCTGACTCGTCTCTCTGAAATGGAACTTGGGGGCATTGTCTTACAGTGGCTTCAGTCTTTCCTGCAGGAGAGAATGCAGAAAGTGGTGTTAGAGGACTCATGTTCAACACTATGGCTACTGACCTGTGAGTCCCCCAAGGTTCTGTTCTGTCTCCTATGTTATTTAACATTTATTTGAAACCACTGGGGGAAATTAATCGGAGTTTTGGGGTTAAGTGTGACCAGTATGCTGATGACACTTAAGTCTACCTCTTGTCTTCTCCAGATTCTAAGGAAGCTATTTCAGCTTTAGATCAGTGCTTAGCTTCGGTAATGAACTGGATGAGGAAGAACAAACTGAAACTAAACCGAGACAAGACAGAGGTGCATCCAGTCAGTCAAAAAGAAGATCAAGGGATAGGGATGTTGTACTGGATGGGATTACATCCCCCCATTGAAAAAAGAGGTGTGTAGCTTGTGGGGGATGCTGGACTCATCCTTGAGCCTAGATGCCCAGGTCACAGCTGTGGCCAGGAGTGCATTTGCATAATTAAAACTAGTACGTCAATTATGTCAGTTTCTTGAGAAATCTGCTCTGGCCACTGTGTCACATGCCCTAGTGACCTCCTGGCTGGACTATTGTAATGCACTCTATGTGGGATTACCAATGGAAAGTCTCAGGAAACTTCAACGGGTCCAGAATGCAGCACCCAGGTTGCTGACTTGGGCAGGTTACACAGATCACATTACACCCCTACTAAAGCAGCTCCGCTGGCTGCCAATCAGCTATCAGGCACAATTCAAGGTGCTGACCTTAACCTACAAAGCACAAAATGGCCTGGGTCCAAGCTACCTCAAAGATCTATTGTCACAGTATGAACTGGCTCAGGTACTTAGGTCATCAGGAGAGGCCTCTCTCTCCATCCCACCACCTTCACAGGTGCATCTCAGAAGAACATATGAAAGGGCTATCTCTGTTGCTGCTCCCAGACTTTGGAACTCCCTCCTGCTAGAGGCCAGGACTGCCCCATCTCTGCTGTCTTTCCGGAAGCAGGCAAAGACCTTCCTCTTCAGGCAAGCTTTCCCCAAATGAGGGACCACCTACTATGTGACTTTTATATGGATTACCATACATGACTGCATTGACTGATTTTATAAGAACACTAATTATTTTCATGTTAGTTTCCACCCCTCATAACTGATTTTTTTTCTTTTTTGCGTGCTCTTTGTAGCTTTAATGTTGCATTTTAATGTTTTAAGATGCCTCTCCTAATTCCCTGTTCTTAACTTGAATATATTTTAAATGTTCTGGACTGTATATTGTCCCTCATTATTGTAAGCCACCTTGGTTCCTGTTCCAAGGAGAAAGGTGGGGTAAAAATATTCAAATAAATAAATAAATAAATAAATAAATAAATAAATAAGAGTTGTGCTAAGCCCGAAGAAGTGGAATGTGATCCACAAAAGCCTGCAACGTTCTTAATCTTTAGTCGTCCAATTAAAGTTAATCAGCCACTCTTACATTTGTGTAACTTTGGGGGAGCTATGTTATAGTCTAGAAACCTCAAGAATGTACTGTATGGAAGGCCTTCTTGGTGATGGCACATTGGTTATGGAATGTCCTCCCCAAATGGGCTTGCCTGGAACCTTCCCTGTAGCCATTTCAGCGTCAACTGAAATTCACTAATGGTGCTCTTTGAGCAATGGTAATTTCTGATCAACTTACACGTTATAAAACATCAAAACAGTAACAATGTTTACAGAGCTGTATCAGATAATTTTGCATATTGGGCAGCTTGTAATACATTTTATCCTCACAACAACCGTGTGAGACAACTCAAGCATAGAGGAAGTGACTGCCTTTTGTTACCCACTGAGTTTCAGAACAGAGTGGGGGAAATTAATTTGTGAATGTGTATTTGACCATCTTTACCACAGCATGGGGGTGTGGTGGCTCAGTGGACTAAGGCTCCGAAACTGTTGACTGCAAAGTTGGCAGCTTGGTGGTTCGAATCCAGGGTGCCACGCAGCGAAACGAGCTCCTGCTGATAACCCCAGCTCCTGCAAACCTAGCACTTCGAAAGCATGTAAATGCAAGTCGATTAATAGGTACTGCCGAAAAACCAGGAAGGTAAAACAGTGTTTCCTTGCAGCGATGCTAGCCACGTGGCCATGGACTTGCACAACACTGGCTCTTTAGCTTGAATATGGAGATGAGCACCGCCCCTAGAGTTGGACATAACTAGAACACATCTGTGGGGGGAGGAGAAACTTTACCTTGTTACTTAACACAACACCATGCTGGCCAACAGATAAACTGCACACCTTTCTGTGGAAGTAGCCATATTAGTTTGTTCCAGCTTGTGTCACAAAAACAGAAGTCATTGTGGCACCTTTCAAGACAGACAGACTTCATTTCAATGTGACTTTATGAGGATTATAACCAACTCCTTTAGATTTCCTGCTTTTGCTTCTGTTACAAGTGCACAAAAGTAGTGAAGAGATAAAAGACAAGGCCAATTGAGGCTAAAGCATCGGAATTTCCTCCCTAACTCCTAAAGTTTTCTCCAGCAAAACATGAGAACTTCAAAACATTACTTTTTCAGACTCCCAGAATCTCTATCAGCCATGCTGACTGAGGGATTCTGGGAGTCTTAGTCTAAAAGAATGATGTCCGGTCTACTAAAAGTGAACAAAATGAACAGCAAAAACCCTGTTCACTTAAAAAAAAGCAGGTTCCAATCGGCAGTTGTTTTGCAGAGACCTCTGATTGCTGAGACTCCGCACCCAGAAGCAAAAGGGAGCTGTCCAGGTGCTGAAATAACATCCTAACCGCTTCCCCTTGTGCACCGGAAATCAGCCCACAGCCCAATTGGTTCTATTAGAACAGGGATGGAAGAGTCTGCGGATGCCACCCTCCTAGCCCGGCTTGGACTTTGCTAATTACAGTTTGACTCAACATGGGTCAGAGGTGGGCAATTCTGGCTGGCTATGACATTCCCTCATGTGGCTGGCTGAGCTTTTTGTTGAAAGGCCTTTTCTTTCCCATCCGTATTCTTTGCCTCATTTTGTTTAGGCAAATGAGTAGTGGCCCCTAGGCAAATCCAACCCACATTTGTTCACTTGATGGTCCTTAGTCCTAAGCCTTTTTAGTAACCAAAAGGGGAGTTTTTAGCATCCATGCTCTTCCCTACCATTCCTATTTTCCTCTGCTGTTATAGGAGAGAATAAGGTACGGGCATGTTGCCCCACAGAAGTAAAACAGCATCTAAATTCCAAAAGCAGAAAGTGGGTTAATATCTGTTACCTACCACTGTGGCTTTCAACATAAATAGTAAGCATACTCTTCTAAAATTAGAGTGGAATTGTCCAAACTGCAGCTTATAGTCTCTGTGAGAGTCCCCCACCTGGACTAGCCACCTCACCAACCACAAAGAGCCCCAGTTGCCATTAGGTTGCGGAAGACTGATCTTAAATTCATTTGTTTCAAAGCAGCTAGGCTCAGTTGTCTCTACTAAAAGGAGTAAAAAAAAAAAGGGGGGGGGGAGAGAAGGTTTCTCCTACCAGTGCAGTCCTGCTCCTTGACATGACAAAAGCACATACCTGACAGCTGCCTCACTAGATAAAAATGACAGCTGGAACACTTGCAAAAGCTCTGAGCGTTTGCAGTGGTGACTCTCATGACAAGATTGTCAGAGGTGCCCCTAGGATTTCCATAGTTTACAGCTGAGAGAGTGGATAACTTTTCACAACACCATTCAAGAGCTCGGGTCTTCTCAAGGCCAGACATTTAGCTTTCTGGCAGCCAAAACAAATTTTAAAAAATGGGGCAAGTGACAACAAACAGGAAGGCCTTACTAACACCCCTGCCTTAATCCAACTATGTTGTCCATGATGTACAGATACTCTGGCCAATGTTCTGTTGTCGAACCTGTTTATTTCCTCTAGTGCTCTGTATCGCGTAACGGGAGTCTTCCATGGAAGGCAGGACTGGAGTTCAGCAACAGGGGGCTGGCCTCCCTACCGCAAGGACCCGATTCCGTCCTAGACAGGTTAAGCTCCACCCAAAAGTGCTGCATTTCTGCTGAAAGAAATACTGGTGGAATTTCTAAACAAATAATATTGGACTAAAACACACCATCCATCGGGGGAAGGAAGCACCAAACAAAGAGGCACGCATTGCAGTTTCAGGACAATTTTCTCCTCACTTCGATCTTATGTTCTCCTTTCTTGTGGTGATTTGTTCTGGGCTCATGATGGACATCGGAGAAAATAAATCCTTGAAGCACGTTTTCTTAGCTTTGGAAAAGACACATTAAACCCACACTAAATGAAATCTTCGCCAAGAAGGCAAATGTAGCAGCAGGAGAGTCATTAGCAGTCTTCCTCACATCTGGCTTCCTAAGAATGATGTTTTCCTCAGGCCAGTGTCTTACTGCCCTCTTCTGGATTTATTGAGTATACCCTGCAGAATTAAGCCATTTCATTGAAGATTAAGGTAGTTATCAATAACGGTCACTGTAAAGCAGAACCTCCATGCTTAGAGGCAGCTCAATGTAGCAGAAAAGAACACTGAGCCAAGTAGACTGCGCGGCTTGAATTGAAGAGATGGTTGGACAGGCTTGGTCTGAGGCAAAAAGACAATTAGGTTGTTGTCATTATCTGTTTAAAATATATACTGTATAGAGAAGGATCTATGCCATTTATCAACACACACACACACACACACACACACACACACACACCCCGAAGCTACCATTCTAGAAAAGAAGGTCCCTCAAGGCCGCTTTGGATTCTCTGATATTTCATGCTCCAGGATGGGTACTTGTGTGCAAAATGTATGCAGCATGTTATGAAGGGCAAAGCGGCAGTTAGATGTTTCTTTCTCTCAGGAACAGACATAAGCTGGGAGTAGCTCCTTTCCTGACTGTCACTTATAGGTAATTTACAGAGACCGAGATTTAAAGATACACAGGGCATTAAGAACCTGAGAAACAATCAGGTGCTTTTTAATTTGAAAATCATGTTTCTTGTAGAATTTCCTCCGATACATTCTACAATCTAAAATTTAAAAACTGGGTTTGAAGGACAGATCCCAAGCCACTCTTGTCAGGAATTACCTGATGCTTTGGGGTGGAGTCAACATAATGGAGATAATTTTTAATCTCAGGACCTGGTGATATAGTAGAATAGATGGTTACTTTTCTTTTTTCTGCTCATAATTCAAGCAGCTGGCTAGGATCCCCTCTTCAGGCATGAAGCAACAGTTATGAGATCAATAGTGACACTGAAAATATCAGCAGCATCATGTGCTGTCAAGTCAGTTCTAATTTACTGCAACCTTTTAATAGGTTTCTCTGGCAGAGAATATTCAGGAGTGGATTGCCACTTCCTTCTTCTGAGGGCACCCCAAGACTGTACAGCTTTCCCAAGGCCACACAGGCTGGCTCTTCACCCTGGAGGCACAGGGGGTGGGGGGGCTGAATTCCCAGCCTCTGGCTCCGCAGCAAGATAGCTAAGGCAGAGTCTCAAATCCTGCCAGAGTTTAATTTAGGCCAGGCATGTCCAAACTTCAGCCCTCCTGATGTTTTGGACCACAAGTCCCAGAGTTCTAAGCTTAGCCAGCCAATGGCAAACGACTGTGGGAGTTGCAATCCAAAACATCTGGAGGGCTGAAGTTTCGACATGCCTGATTTAGGCCAAAAAACATGCCCTAAGCATATCCGATCTAGCCTGATTTCCGAAGCTAAGCAGGGTCGGCCCTGGTTAGTACTTGGATGAGAGACCACCAGGGAATTCCAGGTGCTGAAGGCGCCTGGAGTAAGAACTGGCAAGCGACTCCAGTATTCCTGCCAAGAAAACTCCATGGACATGGGGTCACGAAGAGTTGGTCACAACTGTAATGACACAACAGAGAGAGAGAGAGAGAGAGAGAGAATGGGGAAAGTATTTACAGGAGTCTTGAGTTTCTGAGCCATGCCCAGAGTTGCCTTCTGACTCCACTGAACTCGATACCAGGTCTAGTGGTAAGGGAACAAGAAGTGCCTTCCAGGCAAAAGCAGGAGCCTCAGTGCTTAAATCTTCTGAAGACAGTGTTGTCATTTAAAAAAACCACTCTCACGCCCTGTCTTCAAACATGTCTTTACCTTCCCTGTGCCCAATCTTATCCCAAAGGCAGTCAGTCTGCTGAAGCACCACAGATCCCTTACAGATCTGCAATGTGTGAGAGAAACATCTGGGTTGGAACTATCTAATCCACCCCTCTGGAAGCAAATTCCACCCAAGAGAAGACCCGAGGCTATTTCTTTTAATCTGGAGGGGGGTCTCTTTGACAGCATCAGCCCGCGTGTGTTCACGGGAGGAGACATCTTGGAGAGTTGAATGGGTGTTAAATTACGGCCCACAGGTGCAGCTGTGTGATCTCCTGCCAATCCTTCCTCAGCAGAAAACATTCAAATGGGATGTTAGGATCATCAGCTTGAACACTTAAGCCCGTGTGCCATGGCACTTTAATTCCGCCACAGGCATCAAGAATAACACAAGGATCACCATCAGTGGAATCCCAAGACGGGACAATTTTGGATTGGCGCATTGGCTGTCTTGGAAACTACTCTTTCAAATGGAGAATAATTACATGCCATCAAACCAACTTGGATTCATGGTGAACCTTTCCAGAGTTTTCTAGGTAGAGAGAGCACAGAAGTGATTTACCATTCCCTTCTTCCAGGGGTGCCTTGGGGACTGTACAGCTTACCCAAGACCACATAGGCTGGCTGTTCTCCTTTGAGGCACAAGGGGAAAGTGAACTCCCAAATTCTGGTTCAAGTACCTAATTCTCTAAGTTATCCTACTAAGATTTATTTTTATTTAGTGTTATCACTTTTCTCCAATAAGCTTTCAATACAGTTGTACATCAGGTACCCAGGAATCTACAATCTTTGACTGAACACAACTCATTTTTAATAGCTAGTGGTGTGTCTTTTCCATACCTTCTGCCTGACAATGGTATATTTACAGGGGAGGAATGGACAACTCTGTGCATTGCTAGTACAGTATGAGTGAGTAAACTGTGCCCCCTAGGTGTTTTTTAAAATCTACAATTCCCATAAGCCCTAACCAGAACAACCAATGATGAGCAATTATGGGAGTTGCAGTTCAAAACTGGAGAGCTACAACTCTTCACACATAACATAAAGCAATGCATTCCTCCTGTTCTTTATATTGAGCCTACACTGCAGTAAAAGACGATAACATGGCATCATGAATGATGTTTGTGTGATGCCAGTGGCTTACTATTTGCTGCTTACAGGCTGCTATGTTATTAGAGTGAAGTGTTCAGGAGGCTTACCTTATGGAGGAAAAAAGCAAATTTCAGTTCACCATTGGTAACCTTCACTTTGAATACAATGGTACCCCAACTTAAGAGCAGCTCAGCTTAAAAGCAATTTGACTTAAGAGCAAAAAACTGTTGCCATTTTAACTGCCACCTTGCAAATTTTAGATATTGTCTGCTCGACTTACTTCTTTTTCATTTTTTTAAACTTATTTTTTAAATTTTTTAGATAGGTACCCCGACGTAAGAGTAGTTCGACTTAAGAGCATGCATTAGGAGCGGTTTAGATTCGTAAGTCGAGGTACCAAAGTATATGCAATATGTCAGTAAATAAAAGACAGGCTTTCTTGTGTAGGTTTTATTTCAACAGTTTTAGAAGGGGGTGGAATTTGAGCATTTGAAGATGGAAGGTGCACTTATCATCAGTAGAGGGCAGCCTTTACTTACAAAAATACTTCAAGGCGCTTAAAACAGTCTGAAGATAGCAGCAGTCTCTAGACCAAAGACGAAGCAAGATAACTTGGAGACGTTTTTATCTCCCACACAACGTGTGCAAAGTGCATTAAGAGATCGGTGTCTCTTTTCTTTTGTATCTGAATCTATTGAGCCCGAACCTGTACATGATAAACTTTGGTTCCATGGCGTCAACAACTCAGAGAAGGATCAACAGTCAGAAAACCAAACAGGAAAATAATTAACCCAGTGACATTAACTCATGACTCATTGATTTTCTTGGTTCTAGATAGTATGAACGGACCCCATAAATCTAGGATCAAAGCCAAGCATCAGTGGCTGAAATACTGCTCTCTCTCTCTCTCTCTCTTTGTCTCTCTCTCTCTGTCTCTCTCTCTCTCTCTCTCTCTCTCTCTCTGTGTGTGTGTGTGTGTGTGTGTGTGTTGTGTAGTAACAGTCATGGCCGACCCTTCGTGACTCCACATCTATGGAGTTTTCTTGGCAGGAATACTGGAGTGGTTTGCCAGTTCCTACTACAGGCACCTGGTATTCCCTGGTGGTCTCCCATCCAAGTACTAACCAGGGCTGACCCTGCTTAGCTTCCGATATGTGCTTAGGCTTAGGGCATAGCACACAACTAAATTAGAACCAGTGAACCAGTGAGGATTTGGTGAGTCAACTCCTCTATGTTGTACCCATGGCATCCTTTAGGGAGTCAATGCATCTCCTATTGGGTCTTCCTCTTGTCTTGCTTCCTTCAGCCTTTCCCACCATTATTGTCTTTTCCAGATTGTTCTGCCTTCACATGATGTGCCCCAAGAAGGGCAGCCTTTCCTTGAAGAAAGAGGAGGGGGAATTGGTAATTATAACGGTTACGACTGCAAGGCTGATTTTTTTGCCAAATATTAGAAATCGAATAATCAATTAGTAATGGAAGAATGGTATAAGGAGTTATGGAATTTAGCTATTAATGATAAACTGACTTGTGAAAGAAGGACAGCCTTGGTTTCAACATTTTTGCCTCTGGAGATAGTTCAGGCTTCAGTTGATCTAGGACCCACCTGTTTGTCTTTCTGGGAGTCCAGGTTATCTGCAGATCTTCGCCTCCACCACATTTCAAATGAATGATTTCCCCCCCTAGTCAGCTTCCTTTCCGGTCCAGATTTCACATGCATTCATGGTGTTCAGAATTACAAGTGTGTGGATGGCCTTGGTCTCCAGTGATACATCCTTACACTTGATGACATTTTCTAATTCCTCCACTCCAGCCTTGCCTAGTGTCAGTCTTCAGACTATGTGGCTGCTTTTCTTCTGACATCCTCGCTGCCGTCTCTGTTTGGATTGAAGACTGAACCAAGGTATACAAAATCTGGTTTAATTTCTTCCTTGTAAATGCTATAGTTATGCAGTTTTTCCATATAAGTTCCACTAATTCAATGGGCTTACAGTAGTTGTGATAATTTTGAGCTGTGAGCTGTAAAATCCTGTTCAATGTACCAGACTCTTGCTCTTACTTACATTAAATATGTTGTCGTGACCGACTCTTCGTGACCCCATGTCCATGGAGTTTTTCTTGGCAGGAATACTGGAGTGGCTTGCCAGTTCCTACTCCAGGTGCCCACAGCACCTGGTATTCCCTGGTGGTCTCCCATCCAAGTACTAACCAGGACCGACCCTGCTTAGCTTCCGAAATCAGGCGAGATCAGATGTGCTTAGGGCATCTAGGCTTTACATTAAATATAATTTGCCTATTTGTTTGCACGGGTACCCCACCATCACCACCATGGAACAGAGACAGCAAGGCATTTAGGAACAACCATGGAAATAAACCCATGTTTGTGGAATTCTAACTCAAGAATAACATCAAGCAGAATGGCCCCAGAGATGTCGAACCAAGCTCCCCAACTAGATGCCTTGTCTTAAATGGCATTTGATCCCCCAAAAGAAGGAAAGGGGCACCTGAGTTACGGGAACTAAGCTGGAAATACAAGGAGAAAAAAGGAACTGAATGAAAACACGATTGTTTTGTTGAATGTTTACCTCGCCTATTTTGGACGTCTTTTTAATCTGCTTAAATCAACTGCAACAGTACTCTTATCAGTATGAATGGAACGAGAATCAAATAAGGAGTTATAAAGGAACATATGCTCAGATAGCAGCTTATACATGATACTAGGATGTGTATTTCAGGACAAGGCAGAAAGCTACTGCTTTGTGCTAGCTAAAGCATTTGGGGAAAGTGTAAAAGACTTTGATAACAAAGCAATTAAATGGGACACTCAGGTCCAGTTTCGAAACCAGGAAATTTGTCACCAAACTAGCCCAGATTACGAGATCGACAGACCTTTACTCAACCTGAGCATATCTCCACAGCCTCCAGGGAGCCACAACTGATTATTCTAACGTACAATGGTAGCTCGACTTACAAAATTAATCCGTTCCAAATGCATTTTTGGAAGTTGAAAATTTCCTGTCCAACAGCGGTTTCCCATAGGAATGCATTGAAAATCAATTAATCCATTCCGGAGTTTGGAAAAAGGCAAAAAAGAGGGAACAGATTAATTGGTTTTCAGTGCATTCCCATGGTAAGGCTGTCCCAACTCACCCCTCAATCAACCGGCAGCCCTACAGCTGATTTTGACAGATCCAACCTGTCAAAACCAGCTGTCTGACAGGGGCTGTGGAGAGCAGCCTTTGGCTGATGATGATTTTACACTCAACCCAGCAGAGGGGGGGGAGCTTTTCCCCTTCTTTGCTGGGTTGGGGCAGGAGGAGAAGGAGAAAGATGGTGATCTAAGCAGCCAGAAGAAAGAGGAGGGGGCCTGCTTTGATCTCTTTGCTGACAGCCATGCCTGCCAGCACAGAGTTTGAAGCAGCCAAGAAAAGAAGGGGGGGAGGCAATGGAGACAGAGATTTCCCCCTCCTTCTCCTCCTGGCTGCTTCGATCTCTTTGCTGGCAGCTACCACAACAGGAGGTGGGGTAAACCCAAAGAGTCTTCTATTGCGGTGGGCAGCCCACACACGCACACACACACACACACACACACACACACACATTGGAGTCAGGAGGAGAAGGAGGTGGATGGGTGAGTGGGTGGGTATGGGTGTGGGTGGGTTACCACCCGCCTCCCAGCTGTTGTATTTTCTTTTGCCAGCCCGACCTCTATAGAAAAAAAAACAGCTGAAAGGCACAGAGCAAGGCAGACCCCAGCAAGCAGCGTTGTATGAATTTTCTCGCTGTTTGCTCGGGTCTGCCTTGTCCCTGCACCTCTCAGCTTTTTTTTCTTTAGAGGTTGGGCTGGCAAAAAAAACCCCTCCTCCTCCTCCTCCTGTCTCTGCAGGTCCGGCTGTGAAGAGTGGGGCCGCCTTCACTCCCCACAGCCAGACCTGTCAAACAGATCTCCCCAATACGAAGTGCCGCCCTGTGAATGCTGTGAGTAGCAATTCCGGAACCAGAGCATTGGTTTCCAATTTGAAAGGAAATCACTGGAAACCGATGCTCTGGTTCTGGAAACGCTATGCACAGCAGGCATGGGGCAGAGCTTCGTACTGAAAGGTAATAACTGGAAATTGATTTCCTTTTGTAACTTGAGTTTTTTCAGAAATCCATTTCCAATGATTTCCATTGGAAGTCAAATGTTTCCATTGGAAGTCAAATGTTTCCATTGGAAGTCAAAGTGTTTGTAAGCTGAGGTACCGCTGCACAACGAATGTGCATGCTTCTCTTTAGGAATCCCTAAGCAAACCAACTGCGAAAGGAAAGAACAGCAGCATGTGTGAGGTACTGGGAGATGTAAGCAAACAGTTACATTTAGATGCACATGTTAGTCCATTGCAACCAACTGCAAAGGATTTGAGCTGACGTGTTGCAACCCCATGAGTTTCTAGATCCAGCGGTCTCTGGTGTACCCATGAGGACTAGAAAGATTTTCCCACACATACGTTGGGATCTGCAGACAGATCACGGTTGTGGCAAGATGACATGTGCTGTAGCTCCTACACAGTGGACTAGTGGCAGTGACTGTAATAAAATGGTTTCTTACAAAGATTTTTCTCACAAATTGCTCTGGTAGGCCTCCAGAGGAATGCAGCCTGAATGCACCCATCTACACTTCCTTTTTCTAAGCTTTTGGCCACTTGAAAAAGCACCCAGAGTGCCATCTGGTTGTGCCTACTTCCATCTGCTACATTAAGACCCCTGAATACTGCTCACCCTTCTGAAAGGAAATCACTTCACTGGCATTAATCTAGCCCTCATGGTCTGCTTATCCTAAAACAATAGACACAGAAGCCATGGCTATCAGAAAAAAATCTCACAGGAAAACATCCGTTTACTTGATCAGCCCCAAGAGGCACAACACTCTTCTGGTTTCCTAACACTGCAAATAGATCAAACCAATAAACCCTTTAAACATAACTGTTTCATTTTCAACAGGTGAAGGGCAGTGCCCATGTTCATCATAACCTATCTCAGAAGAAACCATCAGGGGCTTGGTCTTCTTACAGGCCACATGGCTTCATGGATAGCATCCCAGGGCACTTTTTTCCGGAACAGTTCTGTGGCCTCATGAATGTGTGATGCTAGCATAAGCAGGACACACCCAACACACGCCACGAGGTCCAACTAAGCCTGAACGTTCCGTAGGAAGCATGCCCACAACACAACTGAGGAATGGCATGAAATCCAAGTGCTGTCTGGCTTCCTAGCTATCACTCAGTACCAAGTGGTGTTAAGAGAACGTGATCAATTCAGAAGTCAGGAAGTTCACAGTCTAATGGTAGTCTATGGAGAAAGGCAGTCCAACGCAGTCCATCAGCAAGCTGTCTCTGGACACTCACGTCAGATACTGCACCACGAGGAACATGACTACGCACGTCAGGAGCATGCCTCCAATCATGAAGTACTTATCCTGGAAGGCACGTTTCTCAATGAGGCGCATGACAGTATTCGATAAGCCCAGCATGTTGGCAACATCCATGATTTTCTTATGGGTGCCCTGAAGGTGATGAAGAAGAGAAGTGACAATGTTAGCAAATGACCCACTTATAAGTCTGTGAAGATTCTCTGTCAACCAGGTGAGTTTATCTGGAAGGTGAGTCATGGCAACTGGACTTCTTTTACTTGAGAGATTGAAACGTCTCGCTGCTCATCCAAACAGCTGCCGAAGAAGCTGTTTGGATGAGCAGCGAAACCTTTCAGTCTCTCCAGAAAAGAAGTCCAGTTGCCATAATTCAACTTCCAGACCCATTATAAGGACTTTTTAAAGTCCCAGCAACAGCATGCTAAAGAATTACAAGACTACATGCCCTTTTATAAAGGCAATCATCACCTCCCCCCGCCCATTCTCTCCGCCCTGGAGCTACCTTTTTCCATCAGCAGTTGTTTAAAATTCCCACATCATCTGTAAGCATTAAGACTTTTAAAACACTTTAACTTTTTAAAGCCTTGTGGCATCTTCTTTTGGATTTCACATGCTTTGTGGTTTCATTTTTGCCATTCAGACTTCTTTTTCTCTTTTGCTTTAAAAACAAACAAGCAAGGTGTCCCACTCCTCCCATACTCCCGTTTTCCTGTACAGTACGTGTTTTTGCCTACAGCGGGACGGGACCAGGAAGCAAGATGAGACAAATACTTCCACTGAAATAAATATAGTAGTAGAACAAAATGGATGATTCTGGAATCCCCAATACCTCTTTTTTCACTATTTAATATTCTGCTGTTTCCAGGGGAGGCATTTACATCACTGAGGTCCTCTGTTTTGAAAACCACCGTGCATTTCATATCCATATAACCCAGATGCTTCCTTTCCCCAGGTCTCCCAAGCCCTGGTACCACTAAATATGACAGAGGATCACAAAGATGGCAGTACATACAGCCATCAAAAGAGCAGCAAAGCAACACTGCAAGGGACAACATCTCAGAAAGGGACAATTGTCCCCTGAAGTATAGCAGGTGTGATGGCCACACAAAGAATGCATAAACATTCTTCCCTGAAATTAAGGTTGGAACTTTCCACTTCCACCTACAGATACGATGCCAATAATCCTCTAATGAGCCATGCTGCCTTTATTTCCATTTTTCTAGCAGGATGGGGGAAAAAGACTACAGTTCATTCCAAGATGACATCATCATGATCTGCACCCAAAGGTTAAAATCCAACATACAAGGTCACATCCTGCTGTACCGGGCATATCTGACCTGGCAAAAGAGCTACCATCCGAGTGGGACCAAAACACTGTTGACTGTCAAGTTCTCTATCTTAACGGAATATCAAGGACTGTCCTCGTCTCATGAGCTCACGCCCAGTCGACCAACCCAGCTTGCAGCTCCAGCAGAGGAAAAGGGGCTTGGGTTGGAACAAAAAGAGGCATTGGGTTCGGAAGCTGTATTTATGTCTACAGCCATCAAGAACTCTTGAGCTCTTAACCTTGGGCAGGACGGATGTGTTTCTAACACCTCGCGTAGGTTAAGGGCAGGAGAAATGGCATGCAACTGAGACAACCCAGGTGGTGGAGCTGTAGAAGGATATGCAGGGCAGATCCAGCACAAAGTTGGGGGTTGGGGTGGGACACACCCTTCAAGGTAGAGGTGGCAATGCAAGGATGTACAGTGCCAAAAAGGAGCAGCCCTGGCCCTGTGATGGGTGGGTGGGAGAAGAATCTGCAGCAAGTGAGAAGCAAAGGAAAGAGCACAGTGCAGGAGTAACAGGGCAGTGAGAGAGAGAAAGAGATGGGAACCTCATATAGGGCAATATCACTCTCCTTAAGAACCAATGGCATGGAGGATCTTCTTTCAAGACAGTTTGAAGTAGGACATGCAACCTTCAAGTCCTCATTGAATTCTATTACTTGCAGATCAGGCTGCTCATTTAAGCCAACACAGGTGGTAGCTCTACAGAGTCCGGAAAATGTATTTTATATTATTTACTATTAGAGATGGGTGTTTCGTTTCAGAAGGGGACTGGTTATGAAATGAAATATGCCAGCACAGCTCGCGCTCAGAACCCAGCCCCACCTTCTGGAACAAAATCAACCACTCTCTTACCTTGCCGTAGTTCGTACTCGGCGAAACTGCAACCAGGAAGCAGCCTCCGATGTGTCATCTTTTCCTCTCCCTGGTACTGGCCAATCAGACAGGGTGGTGGGATGATGTACGTCCTTGCACAGCTCCTGATTGGCCAGCGTCAGGGAGAGGGAAAGATGGAGCATTGGAGGCTGCTTCCTGGTTGGAATTTCACCCAGCACGAACTACAGAAAGGTAAGACAGTGGTTGATTTCGTTCCATAGGGTGGGACTGGGTGCCAAGCACCAGGTGTGCTGGCATGTTTGGTTTCGGAACCAGTCCTCTTCTGAAACGAAATGCCCATCTCTATTGACTATCTTTTCTTCAGAAGTAGTGACATAGCAGGACTAAACCTGGGCCATTCTGTGCACAACGAATTTGTTCTACATTACAGAACTATGGTTCCTTTCTTATTGAAACCCCAACAATCAAGAGGATTTCTCTTTTGGAAGTGGATTTGCCAACCCCAATTGCAAGAGGCAAATCATAATTTTGAAGAGCCAAATTATTATCAAGTCCTCACAATCTGAGGTTCAGGGCTGCCCTCAAAGATTGCTCCTGCAGTGACCAATTCCAAGGATCAAAACCTTAGCTTTGCCATCTTGGAAAGAAGAACCAAGATAGCTCTGGTTTCTTGACAATTCCAGGCCAGAATGACTTGGGGGAAAAGGCTGGGAGGAGTGGAGAAAGAGAGAAAGAGATCACGCAGTGGGGACTGATCCTTCTGAATCAGTGAAGCTTATCAGCTCCCAAAGAAACTGGGGACCTAGTCACCAGACCTTTTAGATCAAAAACCTCAAGGTCTCATCCTGTGCCCACCTTCAGTGTCATTCTCTGATCCCTGAGGCCATGTAGGATGCTGGTTCCACTGCCAATAAGCTCATCCATGCCACGGTGTGCATTTTGAAGGGACTCGTTAAATTGTAAGGTTTCGTCAATCGGAATGGTGGTGTCTGAATCCTGCAAGGGGAGGGGGATGAAAGGGAAGCATCTTGGTTACCTTGCTTTGATACTCTGAACCCCCAAAGAACAAGGGTATTATCATCATAAGCCCAGACAAAGCCCAGCAATAACCTAATTCAAAGGCATTCAAACTCCCTGCCCTCACTGAGGCTTACGCTGTCTGATTTGCCTGGCTGGGAACCCTTGCACTTAGATCAGGCATGTCCAAACTTCGTCCTTTGTCATTGGCAATCTAAGCATAGAATTCTGGGAGTTGTGGTCCAAAACATCTTGAGGGCCGAAGTTTGGACATGCCTGACAGATCCAGAGGACGTCAGCAATCCTTGATCCCAAAACCTCTGAACATCTGTACTGCCAAACATTTCACAAACTGCTTTTGTTTAATCATCACCCTAATCCAAGTCCATCTTCTCAAGCCTTCCCCCAGCTGTGCCCTCTTTCCCGTGTTTTGCTGCAGGATTCCACAAAGCCTATTCTGCGAACTGTAAATGTACTTGGAAAGTGGAGAAATTGGGTGGGAGAAATAGGGCGTATTTTATTATGGACCCCCTAACTTCACAGTAGGACATACGTTAGTTGTGAAAGTCCGGGCCAGAAGCTCCTCCCGTTGTCTCTCCTGCTGCTCCCGTGCGTAACGCCGATGCTGGAAGTTCCTCAGTGCAGTCTGCAGGTGCTGGATGTCATATTTCAACTGGTCAACTCGCCTGTAAACAACATTCCCCCAAAAAGGGAGACAGCAGGTGATAAGCTCCAACAAGGCAATGTAAGCAATTAACTGGAATGCAATTATCAGTATTGTTCAGTGAGGCACTGGACTCAGCAATAGGCTAGGCTTGCTCATAAATAACCCAAAGCAACTTCGCACTTGCTCCTATGCGGGAGTGACCATAGCAAGCTGCTTTATACCAAACTGGGCCATGCCGACCTTGATAGTCTGCTCTGATCAATAAGGACTCTCATTATCTGAAACAACTGTCCCTCCCAGAGATGGAAAGTGAGGGTTTGGGGGGCTACAGTGCCTGGAATAAAACCTGGGACCTTTTGCATTAAAATACATAGCCTTTCCTTCTGACCTATTGCCCTCCCTGGTTTTCACATGTGGCTGGTGGTGGCAGGAAGCTCGACTTATAAAAGGCAAAAACTTGATAGCAATTCAAAACAAGGCAGCCACAACTTTATGGAACCAAACAAAGAGACCCAGGTCAGATCCTGTGAACTCATTTTGCAACTGCAGCAATACCTTTCCTTTAGTTTGGCATTATATCTAACTTAAGATCTGCTCTCATTCCTTTATTATCTGCTAATAATCTTACTTTCTTTAGACATTCAGCAGTTTTAGGTTAGCAGTAGAACAACACAAGAGAAAATGTCTGCGTGTAGCCACCTTTATTTGCTAGATGATTTCTACCGAAAGCACTTTCCATCCACCATGAAAGGCTTACATTGGGCATATACTGGTATAATCACAATAAAGCATTCCATTGGAAAAGGTCAAAAAGGTGGTATATAAATTAATTAGATAGAGAAACAGAGAGAGAGAGAGAGAGAGAGAGAGAGAGAGAGAGAGAGAGAAATATTTGTATATTTATTGGTTTTGGCTTTTAAATATTGTTCTTTAATGGCGTAAAACACCTTGAGTTCTTTTAAAGCAAAAGGAAGGGTAAAAATATTTTAAATAAATAAATAATTCATAAATCTCACAGTTTTGCATTCTGTCTCTTGCTGGGAGGTTCCTTGTTGCAAAAGATTTCCAGCCGCTCTAGGTTGCTGAAGATCCTGTCTATTCGTGCCTGAATTTCATTTTCTACCACTGGAAGAGAAGAAAAAGAGGGCAAACACTATCAGGGCGAGAGGGAAATTCCTCTGTGCCTTCAACTACACAATTAAGTGTTATACCTAGTTCTGCCAGTGAGACATATTCTGGTAAAGAAATGCTGTTGACCTAATAAGCCATGACATGCACAAGCCTTGAGAATCCACATCCAGGCCTTTAGAATCATAGAACCATAGAGTTGGAAGAGACCTCAAGGGCCATCCAGTCCAACCCTCTTGTAGCTGCTTTACTCCTTATCCCATGCATAGTGGTGATGAAACCACCATGACCACACCCTCATGTGTGTCCAAACCAGGAAACTCCAGTTAATGGCTTCCGAGGAACACAATGTTTGGAAGGAGAGATGGGCATGAATCGCTTTGCGTCGGTTCGTCATTGATTTCTGTGGCACCACTTGTGGCGCCCGTTCCCTTTCCCCAACCCCTCCTCCAGCTCCCCCACTCGCCGGCCAACACAATCTGCTCACCTCCTCCTTTTGGTGTAACCATGCTGTCCCTGAAGTGCAGGCTTCCCTCCTCTGGCAGCCACACCCCCTCCCAAAGCCAGCCCTGTCTCATCTCCTCCTCTGATTGGTTGGCTGGCTGCCAGATGAGGCGGAGGCAGGAAGCACACATTCCTGCTGCGAAGGAAGGGACGCTCACGTGGAAAGGAGGAGACAAGGCAGCACCAAATGTTCCTCCTAGATAGGAAAGCGGGTGCCACACCCATGTCAAGGCCACTGTCGCTGCCCCCTTGTGGCCACTCTGGCTTCCACTGTGCTCAGCCGTGGAGAAGCGGGAACGTCTTGCTGGTGATGCACAAGCAGGCATGCATGATGAAAAGCACACCGAGGAAAGGAGGGGGATCATAAATCATCTAAATCAGGCATGTCCAAACTTCGGCCCTGCTGATGTTTTGGACCACAACTCCCAGAATTCTAACCTTAAATTGCCAATGTATTTATTATTTATTTCTTATACTTATTAACTGCCCGATTTTCCCATAGTGAATTCTGGGCGGTGTACAGACGTCACCCCAACAGTGACTACCCAATTACAAACGAACCCCAACAATAATAAACAGTCAAAACCTAACAGAATACAATCAGTATACAAATACCATATAAAGACACACATAAAGCAAGTAAAATAAACATTACACCACTAACCAAGACAGGATCAAAATCAAGGTTAAATCCGGCAAGAAAAACTGATGTCCACAATTAAAAAAACAAAACACATTACAGTGTGCTCAGAGGGCCCCAAAGCATTGCCTGAAAAGCCAGGTCTTTAAGGCCCTTCTGAAGGCTGGCATTGTCTCCGCCTGCCTGATCTCAACTGGCAGCTTGTTCCAAGAGGCCGGGCCGACCACCGAAAAGGCCCGATTCCTGGTGGAAACCCTACGGGCCTCTCTCGGTGTCGGCACTCCAAGAGAGAGGGAAGACAAAGATCTGGTTGACCAGGACGAGATTGGTCTCTGGGAGATCTGCTCCGCCAGATAGATAGGTCCCAAGCCATGGAGGGTTTTGTAAACCAAAACCATGACCTTGAACCTTACCCGGAAAGCAACGGGCAACCAATGCAGGTAGGCCAGGATGGGGGTGATGCGGGCATATCTGCTTGCACCTACCACAAGCCTGGCCGCCGCATTCTGTACCCGTTGCAATCGCCAGATAACAGTCAAGGGCAATCCCATGTAGAGGGCGTTACAGTAGTTGATCCACGAGATCACCAATGCCTGCACCACTGTCCTGAGGGAGTCCACGTCAAGGTACGGGCGAATCTGGGCGATTAACCTAAGCTGATAAAAGGCTGCCCTGGACACTGCCGCCACCTGGGCTTCCAGGGACAAAGCTGGGTCCAGGACAATGCCTAGACTCCTCACTTGATCTGACAGCTGAAGGGTCAATCCCTCCAGAATGGGGAGAGGGCCACTGTACCCTCCGGGGACCCCCCATGGAACAGAACTTCCGTCTTTCCAGGGTTGAGCCTGAGCCTGTTAATCCTGGTCCATCCCACGACTGCGTCCAGGCAGCCGTTAAGGGCGTCCACAGCCTCCGTTGCAGAGGTGGAAAAGGGGAGACTGTGGGAATTGTGGTCCAAAACATCTGGAGAGCCTAAGTTTGGACATGCCTGGTCTAAATGCCATCTGCTATCCACATACTGGGTGGTATCTGGATACTGAAGCGCCTTGCCATTTAGAGTGGCAAGAGACTAACAGAAATACAAAGCTCTACTACCCATGACTTCCCTTCCCCTGACCTACTCTTCATGCAGCCCAGCAAACAGGAATTTATGACACACATTGAAAGGCAAACCTCTTAAGAGGAAACCCTGCCCAATGACATTAAGCCAAGCCAGCAGTTTGGTTATCATGTCCCATCAGTTACTCACAATGCACTGACTGCTTGTCTGTAGTCTCTAGGCGGCCCATATACGACTGAACCTCGTGGATTTGCCTGAGAAAAGAAGAAAGAGAGGAAATGGGTGTGTTCTGGTCAGCCAGCAGCTGTTCTGGCAGGTAAAAAAAAAAAAGGCTTCTCAAGGCACACAAGTGACAGAGATGAACTGCAGATGCTCAGAGCCAGAGAGCCAGCATCTGCAAATAGGCATCAAAAGCCCTTCATACAAACGCTGGCAAAATTTCAGCCCATTTGGCCCCCAAAGAGCATTTTAATATCAGCTCTCCTCCAGCTCTCCATAGCTCCCCAGTACGAAAAAAAAAGACACTTTAAAGTGGCCCACAGTGCACACGTGTCCAACAGATAAGGGATATACTCTTGGTAATGCTACATAGTATTTGTATGACATTTTTTTTTTCCTGCAAGCAGTCTGGCTGCACTTTCTGCAATCCCTCTTTATCAAAAAAGAGAACCGGTTAAGATACATTCTTGGGTCCCTTCGGGGAGAAAGGCGGCATAAAAATAAAGTTTATTATTATTATTATTATTATTATTATTATTATTAGTAGTAGTAGTAGTAGTAGTAGTAGTAGTAGTAGTAGTAGTAGTATTCATAAACAACTATCTGCCTAATCAATTCAATTGAGCTTGTACTGCTTCCAGATAACCAGGGAGGGACGGAGGGACGGACAGATAGACAGGCAGGCAGGCAATCAGCTCTTTGTGGCATCGATAGAGCAGAGGATTTATTTTCCTCTGCTATATTTTGACATGGAAGTTTTCCTGTTTTTAAAAATGCTACCTCATAACATTTACCACAACCACAATTAAGAGAGATAAAATATCAGGTAAGACAATCAATTAAAAAGGACAGCTAATCAATAATAAAAACAATGTTTCCATTAACTATTTTCATGGGACTACTTGAGAAAGCTCATAAATTTGTGCACGCAAACTTGCTGATAGTTATCCTAACTGGATTATCATGGCAAGCCAGACCTGTGACTTTTTGGAATGAATTCTGGTTTAATGTGTTCAAGCAAGTATGCTAACACAAGCCACTGAATCAATGCCTCTTGGATTATTCTGCTCACAGAAACATCTGAACAAGCCAGGCAACCTGCATCTCTGATTTGTTTAGTATGATGTTTCTTCTCCTAAAAAAACCAAGTAAATCATACATTCCTAGAAAGCTCCCCTATCCAGCTGAGAGGCATCCTAATTTCAGATGAATATGGTTGGACCTGCTATATTCCAGCCTGTCGGGAATAGAAGAACGTCAGAGAAATGGCTAAGCATCCTCAGAGTGATTATCTGGCACTTCTCTGGGAATGTCCTCCAAAACAAATACTGTAGTGGGAATATGGTGGGAATGGCTCCCTCCTGCCAGCTGGAAAACCTGTTTTAGGAACAGAATAGAGCTGCCAGGGCAGAGAGGAGATAGACAAGAGGACGTGGGAAATCAAGTGTGGAAAGGCAGGAAAAAATGTTTGGTCCCTCGGCAACTCCTGGGAACGGATATGCAGCAGAGAAAGTAGGTGTGTCTACCAAGACAATGACTCAAGGTATTGAACAATAAAAAGCAAAAGTCACAGAGAGGGAGAAAACATATGCCGTGGCTCTTGCTAAGCTAAAGTCACAACTAGAGTAAGCCCATTTGAATGAATGGAGCTGACTCATCAACTCCCCAAATGAATCAATGGGCCCTACTCCAGCTGCCATCTACAAGGCTCAGCAATAGGAGTTTGGGCCAAAACATGCAGAGGGAAAAACAGCTTATGGCTCCTAAAGCTTCTATGAAGCTTTAGAGAACTTTTTAAAAGTCTCATCAAAACACTTTGTCTACAAATATGTTTTATACCAGATCTTAGAATCAAGACCTAATGATCTGTGGGGATTTGCTGGCCTTAATCAGATGGCCTTAAGCGCAACTCAATGAGTCCCTCATCTTTTTGCAGCTCCTTTTCAGCATGTTCAAGTCAACTTTACAATGTGAGGACCAAGCATAACAGATTCGGCCTATCAGCAAATCTCTGAATGTTTTAACTTAAGATGACGTTGTTTTGGAAGGCTTTCAAAGACACCACAACTCATGATAATAACGCATGTCAAAATGAAACTGTGAAAGAACCGATGAGGAAAAGACATCCAGAATACACCACTAGGCGTATGGAAAAGGCTCCTTTATTAAATCACCAGGGAGTAGTAAGCCCTTAAATAGTTAAACGGGATACAAGCGGGCAAATCCAGTACTAGTCCAACTTCTGTAGAAGTAATCTTAAAAGTGCAGTATTAAAGAGACGTGAAATTCTAGAACCAAGATGACAAAATGAAGATAGGTGAAAAGACATTCAGTTTAATAATTTGTTCAAGATCAAGACAGTCAGACTGACATATGGCAACTTTGAGGACACAATTCCAGGAAGCAGCCAGTGCTACAGGCCAAGCAAAATGCAACAGAAGACAGAACCCTGAAGAGTTGTCGGCACTCAACAGACACACCAGTCTGGACCTTGTTTTATGCCACACATGTAATTTAAGAGTCTAAAGTGCAGCCCATACTCTGTACTTACTGGCACAGAATTCACGTTGGCAGTTTCATAGTCAGCTTCCAAATACCCCAGTTAAATGACCTAACTGGAGCTTAAGGGTGAAGAATATGTAGATCTCTGCAAACTTAACACATTACAACTCAGTCACTTCATGTACCTGAATGCAACAAAGGAAACTTCTGTATCGATACCATGCAATAATTTCCACTAACCTCACTGAGACCTCATTCTGATTACGTTACATCTGATTAGTTACACAACTCTACATTTACCAATAAGGTCTACATTTGGCTGCCTTTGGAAAGTGTTCAGGAATTCCAACAGGTCCAACATGCTGCAACCAGACTGTTAACTGGTGCTGGTTATGGGGAAGATATAACTCCCCTGCTGCAGGAGTGCCACTGGCTGCTGATCTGTTTCCAGACACAATTCAAAGTGCTGGTTTTAACCTATAAAGCCCCAGATAGCTTAGGTCCAAGCTGCCTTAAGGATCATACTTCCCTTTGTGAGCCTACCTGAATATTAAGAGCATAAGGAGAGATCTTTCTCTTAAAGTTTAACCCTCCCCCACTCTCTCTCAGAGGGCATCTGACTGGAAACCTTTCTATTACTGCACCCAAACGTCAGAACTCCATCCCAGAGAAGGCCCAGACTGGCCCCATCACTGCTGTCCTACCTTAAGCAGAAGACCTTTCTCCTCTCCCTCTCATCCCAGTCTTCCTCCACATTTTTTGCCAGGGTGGATCTGATTTACATCATGATTTTAATTTTAAAAATTGAATTTTTGATGAATTAAGGAAATTTTTGATTTTTTAAAAATTTAAATCAATCTGATTTTTTTAAAAAAACAAATCATTGACTTTTGTGCACTCTAACTTTACCTTTACTTCTGCTTCTCAAAACCCAAGCGTGATCCTCACATTCCCAACAGCTAAAACACACTTTCTTCTGCATTTCTTCTGCCTATTCATGCCAAACACCCTACATATTTACGTTTATAGAATAATGGGTCAACATGAGATACTCATCCCATGTTTCTTTACAAGTTACACTTCCAAGAAAGAATAACAAAAGTAAAACCAGAAGTACTGTGGCCCCTTAAGGAGTAACAGATTTATTTCAGCTTTTATGCACTATTAGCTGCTTTTTCAGACCTATGTCTGTGTGTGACAAAGTGGGCTATAATATCCTTTGAACTGCAGAGCTTATAAAGATGGTGATAGGTGGATACTTAAAGATCATAGGAGCAGTGAGGAAAATATTTGGCTTTCAAGGTAGCACTGGTGTTGGACTCTCACCATTTATGACCATTGGTAACTCTGGCTGCAGCTGATGAGGACAGAAATGCAACATCTGGTTGGCCATAACCTTCCCACCTCTGGTGTACAGAAATACTGTGTTATATAAAGTGACAAAGTGAATGCTTTTTGCTTCAAAAGCCACCTTGATCCCACCCCCGTTCACTCTCTATTCCCAACTGCATTTGTTCTGGAAAGCTCTCTTTGTAAATAAGCTTATGACTTTCTCTTTGCTGCTTGATAATGCTGAACCTATTCATTTTTAGTTGTTATGACACTTTAAAGGACTTTAGAATAGAACACACATATATAAACAAGGAGAAGAGATAAATACTAGTGCCACGATGCACTACAACAAAGAGTGGATTTCAATTTTATCAGTAGGGCCATCATATCCACTGATTCAGTTATCCACGGTGGGCAGAGGAAAAAAATTAAATACTGTAATTCAACAGCCACAAAGCAAGATACTATCACAAACAGCAGCTCTAAAGCAAGTTACTGTCATAAAACATCAGTTGTAAAGCAAGATACCATCACGAAACAGCAGATTTGGGGATTTTTGGTGTTCTCTCTTATCCACGGTTTTCATTATCCATGAGAAGGCAAGGAACCAATCCCCAGTGGATACCGGGGTTCTACTGTAGTTACTGCTTGATCTGCTCCAGACGCCTTACTGCATTCCAAGATATTGGCAGCAAACACAAGTCCTTTTTACACACAGGGCTAATGGAAGTCAAGAAAGAAGCAAAGAATCATGGTTCTTTTCACCTAGGCCTGTCTCCAGTACCATTGTTGGCAGGCAACTCACCTTCAATGGTTTAATTGAAAGGAGTTTATACACAATTACAGGAACTATGGCTTGGAAAAGTTACTTTTTATTTATTTATTTTTATTAACTTCATTTGTACTTTACCAAATAACATAGCATTTATAAAGATGTGATCACCAACTGCAGAGTTCATAATAATACAATGCCATCAAGTCAATTTTGATTTCTGGCAATACTTGAAAACATCTTCTAGGTAAAGTGTACTCAGAAGTGATTTGCTCTTCCTTTCTTCTCGGGGTGCCTCGAGAGTGTGCAGCGCACCCAAGGCCACACAGGCTGGCCCTTTTCTTACAAGGCACAGTGGGGAGCCAAGCCAGTTGTGTTACTCTAAACCAGGCATGTCCAAACTTCGGCCCACCTTATGTTTTGAACCACAACTCCCAGAATTCCAAGCCTGCATTTCTAATGGCAAAGGACTGTGGGAATTGTGGTCCAAAACATCTAGAGGGCTGACATTTGGACATGCCTGCTCTAAACTATATGTATTTTGCAATGCTTTACATCTTATTTATTTATTTATTTATTTTATTAGATTTATATAACATGCACTTATTCATCTGGTGGTAAAGGACTTCCATCATGGAGGCTCCTCCATCTGGACGGGTGCTCTCCTAAAGCCCATGTGACCAAAGGTGACTCTGGGTGGTTTACAAAGATATCTTGTAACCATCTGCACCTCTTTCTACACAGCTGTGTCCTTTTGGTATTCCCTTGTTGCGTTTACAGCAGGCGTCCTGCACTGGTCACTTGCAGAGCGAAACTGAACCACCTATGGCCCTTTTGTACAGAAGAGTATCTTCTGAAAGGGGTGAGTGCCAAACCCAGTTCAGCTTTCCACTCTGTAAACTATGATCTGTTAATAAACCCTTGAAGGAAATCAGATTTATTCCTGAGGAAGAATCCACAAAAACCTACCCAACACCAACTCCTTTCCCCTACTAGGACATTACACCTTGCACCCTGGGACAGCCGGTGTGCATGCCCCACAAATATGGAGATGCATAACATTACAAGGGATAATGGTCATCCCTGCAGGTAAAGCTTGCCAGGCTGTTTCAAGGATCCTAACACTACGATTAAGCTGCCTAGATGCCCTAAACACATCCGATCTCGCCTGATCTCGGACACTAAGCAGGGTCGGCCCTGGTTAGTACTTGGATGGGAGACCACCAGGGAATACCAGGTGCTATAGGTGCCTGGACTAGGAACTGGCAAACCACTCCAGTATTCCTGCCAAGAAAACCCCATGGACATGGGGTCACGAAGAATCGGTCCCTACTATAACGATGCAACACACACACACACACAACACTACGATTATGGAGGAGCACGTGGGGGCCAGGCGTTATTGCACCCACTTTCCCTATCATTACTTTTCACTGCCCGCAGGGAAAGCCATACACCTTCCACCTGGGAGCCTTTGGCCCCTTCGCCCCACTGTCCCCCCATATGGATTTATCTCCTCCCTCCGCCCCCCTCCTGCTCCCTCCGGCCTGTGAAACCACGGCACACACGCACTTATTCGTCTGGTGGTAAAGGGCTTCCATCGTGGCGGCTCCTCCGTCCGGACCGGGCGCTCTCCTTAAAGCCCGCTCGAAGAACACGTCACCTTCCGCGAGCCCCCACCCCCTCACCCCCACCCGCGGCACTTCCGGTTTCCTGCCGGCCGCGAGCCCGCTTGTGACGTCACCGCGGGAGGAAGCCGGCCCGCCTCGGCTCGCGCCTGCGAATAGAGCGAGAGCAGAGAGAGCTCAGACCCACTGACCGACCGTGGTTGCAATGGGTCTGCGGTTTCACCGAGGCGTCCGGGGCTGGAGGGGTCATGTTGTATTGCTCCCCTCTCCGCCGTAGATGAAAATCAATTATATCGAGGGTTTAAAATTCGCCCCCCATGATTTTTTTAAATTTATTTAAGAGGGACACCGGCGGCAGAGTCTTTTAGCAACGGTCATAGGTATCAATGGCGTGTTCCCCCTCCCCTCCCTGGGTTTATTTTTAAATACAGTGGTACCTTGTATAAAGGAATTAATTTGTTCCAAATGAAATTATGTTAAGCAAACTTTCCTTTATACAAATTCCCATAGGAATGCATTGAAAACGGAGTAATCCCATTTTTATGTTGTATGGATTCTCCCCATAGGCGATTATCTTAAGCAAATTTCCCCTATCTCCAGAATTTTTATGTTGTACAAATCTTATGTTATACAAGCTGTTTGTTATACAAGGGTCCACTGTAAATTGCATAATTTTGAGGATCACGGGGGATCCTCACTTATCTTGTTCCCAAAATGCCCCCTGGTCGTCTATACAGTGGATCCTCCTATAACAAACGGTTTGTATAACCTAAAATCTGCTCAACATAAAAAAAATTCCAGAGATAGGGGAAATTTGCTTAACAGTATCGCCTATGGGGCGAAGCCGTACAACATAAAAATGGTCACGATTAGGGATTACTCCGTTTTCAATACATTCGTATAGGAACTTTGTATAAAGGAATACTGTATTTGCTTAACAGTATTTCATTTGGAATGAATTAATTCCTTTATACAAGGTACCACTGTGTAGGGTTCAAGGGGAGAAGTCACCTACATGGCATTGTGGCTTAAATATAAGGTCGCTGTTCAAGTTCAGTACTACTAGGACTAGGTGAAATAAGCCAACCCAGAAGATCAGAAATGGCCCTCGGAGATAAGGAAGGTTACCTCCTGGAGACAGGGTTTGAGACAGCCAGGATTAAATCAGTTTCACATAGCAGGCAATCCACCTGTGGGTTGTGTTCACCCAGGCTTGAGTCAATGCATTTTGCTTGAATGGAAAAAAAAAAGATCTTTTCATGTTCTGCTTATGAATACCTAGAAGAGCATTTGGCTGGCTGCTTTTGAGAAATGCTGGGGTGGATTGAGCTTTGATCTTACTCACCAATGCCGTTTTTATGAGCACGATGCCTCGTGAAAGCCTAAAACACTAGGTCATTTCAACATGCCTTCTTGGTATTTTGGTAATCTGAAGATAATTGCCTTTGAGGAAATAACATGGCCTGACCTTCAACTGCTAATAGATTAAGGAGAAACGTGCTTCTAATTATTCAGCCACAGGTCAAATTGAGGACTTTGCAAATCTGCAGGAAATTACCTTTCCACTAATGTATCCAGATTGACATTCCTTGTCCATTTACCCTCCCCTCTTCTCACCCAATAGTCCCATCCAACCTAGAGCCTGAGGAGCCCAAAACGATTCTCCTGTCCTTGCAGCAACAGCCCTGCAGGTTGATCTGCCTTAAGCTCATCTAACAACACCCTGCCTAAATTCCTGACACAGTGATGCAAATTATGGGTGTTATGTTAGGTGGCATAACATTGGAAATGAATGTGTCGCTGTACAGCCAGTGGCCAAGAGTTCAAATCCACCCCCAATCCTTCCCTGGAAAAAGGGCAACTGAGATCACCTGGAGTATATGTGGCTGATGAGGTTAGGCACCTGACAAGCTACAGGATACCATACCACCACCAGAACGAGGGGCTGACAAATGAGTTCTAAATACATTACTTGAAACTTGCTGCCTGTTAAAAAAAGTTTGGGAGGATCACCATACATTTGAACCAACTTAGTAGCAGATATTATGACACTGATTATGGGAGTGGCTACTGATTCCAGGTTTTGGTGTACAGTACTGTGAATCTCTCTGGGTTGAAGTCTGTCCTTATCCAAGGTGCTGAACCTATTTTGGAGGGACAGCCCTTTGAATGGTTCTGTACAGTCCAAACTAAAGCCTGATTTGGATTCACAGAACCCTTGGAATTGGAGTCATCAGCTGTCACTGACAATTGAGCTGCAAGATACAGTCTTCCTGTTTCCATCAGCCCCACATCTCGCTTTACTGAAGGTCCTACAAGTGAAGGACCTGCGCAGGAAAATGGGTAGGGGATCTATGTCACTTTTGGTTTTATTAGACCTCTCAGCTGCTTTTGGCACTATTGATCACAGCACCCTCCTGACTCATCTCCCTGAAATGGGACTTGAGGCACTATCTTACAGTGGGTCCAGTCCTTCTTACACAAGAGAACCCAGCAGAAAGTGGTAAATGGGACTTGAGGCACTATCTTACAGTGGGTCCAGTCCTTCTTACACAAGAGAACCCAGCAGAAAGTGGTATTTCATGTTCGACACCACGGCCAGTGACCAGTGGGGTCCCTCAGGGTTCTGCTCTGTCTCATATATTATTTAACATTTATATGAAACTATGATGGGAGATTATCGGGAGTTTGGGGGTTAAGTATCACCAGTGTGCCAATGACACCCAATTCTATATTTCATCACCTCCGGATTCCAAGGAAGCTATTTCGACTTTATATCAGTGCTTAGCTCCAGTAATGAACTGGATGAAGATGAACAAAATGAAATTAAGCCCAGATAAGACAGAGGTGCTTCTGGTCAATTGAAAGGGAAAACAAGCAATAGGGATGCAACTTGTACTGGATGGGGATACTGTACCATCCAATTGGAAAAAAAAGGTGCACAGCTTGAGGGTGCTCCTGGACTCATCCTTGAGTCTAGATGCCCAAGTCACAGCTGTGGCCAGGAGTGCATTTGCACAATTAAAGCTAGTATGCCAGTAATGCCAATTTTTTGAGAAATCTGCTCTGGCCACGGTGACACATGCCCTAGTGACATCCTGGTGGCACTATTGTAATACACTGTATGTGGGGCTACTGATGGAAAGTCTCAGGAAACTTCAGTGGGTCAAAAATGCTGCAGCCAGATTGCTGACTGGGGTGAGTTACAAGAGATCACATTATACCCCTACTAAAGCAGCTCCACTGGCTGCCAATCAGCTATCAGGCACAATTCAAAGTGCTGATTTTTAACCGAAAAAGCATGAAATGGCTTGGGTGTAAGCTACCTCAAAGATGGAATCACACTGTATGATCCGGATCAGGTGCTAAGGTCATCAGGAGAGGCCTTTCTCTCCATCATTCACAGGTGTGTCTCAGAAGAACATATGAAAGGTCCTTCTCTGTTGCAGTGCCCAGACTTTGGAACTCCCTCCCACTGGAGGCCAGGACTGCCCCATTGCTTTATGTCTTTCTGGAAACAGGCAAAGACCTTCCTCTTCAGGCAACCTTTCCTTGAATGAGGAACTACCTATTATGTGACTTTTAGATAGATTACCATACATGATTGCATTGATTGACTTCATAAGTATATCTGTGCTTTCTATGTTAGTTCCCATCAGTCCTAATGGATTTTTTCTTTTAACTGTTTGTGTGCTCTTTTTAGCTTTAATGTTGCCTTTTAATGTTGTAAGATGTCTCGTCTAATTCCCTCTTCTTAAAATTCTCTGTTCTTAAACTTGATTATGTCTTCAATGTTCTGGGCTGTATATTGTCCCTCATTATTATACACCACCTTGGGTCCTTTTCCAAGGAGAAAGGCAGGGTAAAAATATTCTAAATTAATAAAACAAATAAAAACACATTTTTTTGTTTTCTTCTGTTGCTCTTAACAGCCGCAGTTTCAACCTGCTGTCATAGCTTCATTGAGCCTTGATGACTTTATTATGCTATGCATAGGGCTGCCTTTGACGTTTGCTTCAGAAAATAGCTTCTAGCACTAAAAAAAAAAAATACACTTCTACCACAAGCCAGAAGTGTACAGTCCATATTTAATCAGTAGTGGTTCATGTCCACCATGCCTGATGTAGTTAGTGAAAGGCACAGCAGCCAATAGTGGTTATAGACATAGCCAGAGACAAATGCATATTTATACACGCACTTCACACAAAGGCAGACAAGCAAACATCCACCCAGACAGCTTCACTGCCACCTGTATTCACGCCATCCACAACACAGGTGAAAACCTGAAAAATATACCTGGACCTCCAGACAAAGCATATTCCAGCCGCCACTTTCCTCTGTGCCTGCTTTCAAAGTACCACAGATGAACCAATCACATTTATATTTGTTCACATTCATTTTATGTGCTCCCACTATGATGAGGCAAGAAATTCGGCAGGAGGGAAATCCATACCGGCCTCTGACGCTGTTTCTGGTAAGAAGGCTGTGAGGGGTTTCTTCTAACAAACCAAGTTCTGCTTTTGACCATATAGTGGGTAAGTAAGTAAGTAAGTAAGTAAGTAAGTAAGTAAGTAAGTAAGTATGTGTGTATGTATGTGTGTGTGTATGTATGTATGTATGTATGTATTTATTTATTTATTTTATTTTATTTATTTATTTATTTATTTATTTGACTTTTATATTGCCCATCTAGCCCTAGGGCTACTCTGGGCGGTTTACAACATGGAATCACATGACAAGCTAACAAAGGAATACATGTAAAAAACCGATATACAAGGAGCATAATAAAACAAAATATAAATAAAGCAACAGCAATTAACTAAAATTAGGCTAAAATAAAGATAAAAATAGCAGGAAATTGATAAAATGGGGGGGAGAGAAGATAAGTGGTAAAAAGAATAGTGTCTTACTGGGTGTTTGAGAAATCAGCCATTCTATACAACTAGGTCTTCAATAGTTTTTTTAAAAAATTGAAGCGAGGGTGCCAGCCAAATTTCAGGGGGTAGATGGTTCCATAATTGGGGAGCGACCACTGAGAAGGCCCTACTACTTGTTACAACTTTCTAGGCCTCCCTCAGGTTTAGGACTCCCAGGTGTCCTGCCTGGCTAGCATGGGTGATCCTGGCAGTAGAAAGCAGCAGAAGAGGGGATTTGGTGCAATCCACACCACTGCTGTTCCTTTAATTGTTTTTTAAGACCTTCGTGCCTGGCTGTGGAGTGTGAGATCCTGTGGAGGAAGTGGCACAGTCACAGAAAAAGGGAATGGTGGATGGTTTTTATATCTAGAAAACACTGGAAAGGGTCAGGATGAGTCCCCATTGGCTTGGCAGGATGATGTTGTTAGTGACTGATTTATCTTCAGCTGAATTTATTTATTTATTTATTTATTTATTTATTTATTTATTTATTTGATTTCTATACCACATAATACCATCTGGCCCGAAGGCCACTCTGGGCAGTTTACAATACTATAAAATACAAAACAATACAACGTATAAATAAAAACAAAAACACAAATATCTTAGGCGCTTTTACACGACCCCTAAGATCCGCTGGCCACTTAAATTCAGACCAGAGATCTTGGGGGGTTTGTCACTCTTCCTGTGTTCCCACCCCTCCGCACTCCATTGTTCCTGTCTGTGTGAGGGGAGGGAGAAAAAAAGGGAGAAAAAAATGCAGGCTCACCTCGGAAGCAGCCCCAAGCAGCCCCGTAGTGATTCCTGTCTCTTAAAGGGGCAGCGGGGACAAAAACAAACAAACACAAAGCGAGGAGAGACCGGCACTCACTGCTTTACATCCGCATCAGAAATTTTTCATCTTCGGAGACCAGATACTTGAAAAGTGCGCTGGGGCGCGCTTTGGTGGGCGTGGTCCTACTTTATTTTTTTAAAAGTCCGGAGCTGGTGGGAAAACATTTTTAAGCTCCGGATCTGGGAGCCCTTTGCCTCGGATTTTAGGGGTCGTGTAAAAGTGCCCTAAAAATTACTGCTCATTGTACCTGAAGGCCCAGCCTTTGCAATATCCTGTTCTTACTACTATTCTTCTCCAAAAGTTCAGAGTTCCTATAATGACAAAAAGGATGGAAGCAGCACTAGGAAAGCATAGGGGGGTTACAAAGATATGACCTCACGTGACCTGTAAAATGTGAGCAAACACGCTGCGTTGATTCCATAGCAAAATGGTTATCTGGAAATGGTAGGAGATTATTAGGAATGTCAATTTGTGCAAAACACAGAGCAAGAAAGTATGAATTTGTACTGACTACCACAAACATGTCACAACAGCATGAAAGATCTTTGGTGGCTCTTGGTTTGTTTTGAGACTCAGTTCAGATGTGCTGGTTTTGACCTCTAAAGTCTGAGGCTGCCTGGGGCTGGAGCATCTAAAGCTTTTCCCCCACATGAACCTAACTGCCAATTAAGATAATCTTCAGAGGCCCTTCTCCAAGGTCTTCAGCCTTGTGAGGTCAGGCAGGTGGTTACAGGTGAGGGCTTACCTTACAAATTGTGCCCAAACTAGAGAATATTTTTTTCTTCAGCATGTTCAGTTAGCAGCATCTGATAATACTTGGGCATTACATGAGCAATTGGTGGAAAGAATAATCTTGGGTAGAGAGGCAGTGGAAAAGTAAATGTCAACTTGGTGAGGATTAGAGAGAGATTGTGTTGTTGCTAGGCCAGGGAGATGGCAGAGACAAAGAAGCAGCAGAATTTATCCTGGACAAAACGAACCAGGGTTTTTTTTTCTTCCCCTTTGATGCTGTTTATGAAAGAAAACATAAAATGGAGATATTGAACTAGATTTGGAGATTAGAGGCATCAATAACTCATCGAGAGGGTGTGAGATAAATAAATGTGTGTGTGTCGTGTGTGTCTGTTTCTCCCTATGTGTGTTCATTACACAGAACTAATGGAAAGGAACTTTGTTTTGCTTTGGGCAGACTTCACTAAAGTTTGAACAAGTCACATTTTGGACTGCAACTTCATATTTGTGGATATTTTTCGTTAACCGTGCTGTGTGAAAACAGAACATCGGCAAACAGCTAGATGAGATCTAGAGTTGGAAAATTGTATTTTTGGCTATATAGAGAGGCTATAACATCCAGAATCCCTCAGCCAATTTGCCCTATGGTTTAATTCCAGACTTCATCTGGTGTATTGTTGTTGTTGTTTAGTCATTCAGTCGTGGACGACTCTTCGTGACCCCATGGACCAGAGCTCGCCACGCCTTCCTATCTCCCACTGCCTCCCGGAGTTTGGTCAAATTCATATTGGTTGCATCGATGACACCGTTCAACCATCTCATTCTCTGTCTTCCTCTTTTCCTTTTGCCTTTGATCTTTCCCAACATCAGGGACTTTTCCAAGGACTCCTCTCTCCTCATGAGGTGGCCAAAGTACTGGAGCCTCAGCTTCAAAATCTGTCCTTCCAGTGAACATTCGGGGTTGATTTCTTTCAGAATGGATAGGTTTGATCTCCTTGCAGTCCAGGGGACTCTCAAGGCTCTCCTCCAGCGCCACAGCTCAAAAGCATCAATTCTGCGGCGATCAGCCTTCTTTATAGTCCAGCTTTCACTTCCATACATCACTACTGGAAAAACCATAGCTTTGACTATCCTGACCTTAGTTGGCAAAGTGATGTCTCTGTTCTTTAGGATGCTATCTAAGTTTGCCGTTGCTTTCCTCCCAAGAAGCAGGCGTCTTTTAATTTCGCTGCTGCAGTCGCCATCTGCAGTGATCAAGGAGCCCAAGAAAATAAACTCTGTCATTGCTTCCATTTCTTCCCCTTCTATTTGCCAGAGGTGATGGGACCAGTGGCCATGATCTTAGTCTTTTTGATGTTGAGCTTCAGCCCATTTTTTTCACTCTCCTCTTTCACCCTCAGTAAGAGGTTCTTTAATTCCTCCTCACTCTCTACTGTTAGAGTAGTATCATCTGCATATCTGAGGTTGTTGATATTTCTTCCGGCAATCTTAATTCCGGCTTCTGATTCATCCAGACCTGCCTTTCTCATGATGTACTCTGCATATAAGTTAAATAGGCAAGGTGACAGTATGCAGCCTTGTCGTACTCCTTTCCTAATTCTAAACCAGTCAGTTGTTCCATATCCAGTTCTGACGGTTGCTGCTTGTCCCACATATAGATTTCTTAGGAGACAGATAAGGTGGTCAGGCACTCCCATTCCTTTAAGGACTTGCCATAGTTTGTTGTGGTCTACACAGTCAAAGGCTTTGGCATAGTCAATGAAGCAGAAGTAGATGTTTTTCTGGAACTCTCTGGCTTTCTCCATAATCCAGTGCATGTTGGCTATTTGATCTCTAGTTCCTCTGCCCCTTCGAAATCCAGCTTGTACTTCTGGAAGTTCTCTTTCCACATACTGCTGAAGCCTGCCTTGTAGAATTTTGAGCATAACCTTGCCAGCGTGTGAAATGAGTGCAATATATATCTGGTGTATACGTTCAGTTATAACCACCACAGTTGAAGAAGAACATCACAAAATGGGCATGTTTCCAGAGAAGGAAAACAAAAATTGTGTGGGAGGTGGAAACCGTGTCCTGCCAGAAAATGTTTAAGGTGCTGAGCACATTAAATATGAAGAAGAAATGATCAGTTGGTAGAGTAGCTGTGTGGACTGTCACACCGAAGGAGTAATTTTGTTATTTGGTTCTCTGTGTTGTAGAATGTAATCCAATGGCCAGAATCTTCTTCATGATGTGTGCATCTATAAATTAAATAGTGTCATTCAATATGGTGATACTGTACTTAATAAGGTACTAATTTCAACATGAGACATGTTCCTACCTGTGCAACAAATGTATCATGTTGTCAATTTACTCATATGCAAATCTTCAACATGATTATTGCTAATGTTTCTTCTTTTTCTTCACATTTATCCCACTTGGTGGTGGGGTCTGCTATTCTTGTTTTGACCTTCCACTTGGCATGGTCATGGGATAGGTCTGGGTAAACCTGGGAGAACTTAACATCATTATCAAGGGTGTTCATCCAGCGCCGTTTTGGTTGTCCCCTTGGTCGAGATCTGCTGACCTCCAGGGTGAGACCCTTTTTGGCCAGAGTTTCCTTGTTGGTACACAAGATGTCTCCACATCAATGCAGTTGAACTTCACACATCTTGTCAGCGATTGGTGCAATGCCATATTTTGATCAGATGTCATAATTGCGCACATATCCTTTTGATTGAGGCCGGAGGTCCATCGCTGCAGATTTGTCTCCATGACACCAAGCTGATGCTCATTTAGTCACCAACCATCATTCTATACCATAGAGATCTGTTTGTCGCACACAACGTTTGATATTATATGCCACTTTAGCCAGGCACTGTTGATCTTTGATGTGACTTCACGATCAAACTTTCGTCGGCTGTGGTCATGGAACCAAGGTATTTTAAAGCATTCAAATCAAAAGAAGAATAATATTTAACTAAACTTGACAAGGAACATCTTCACAGAACGAACTATGGAATTTGTAGTTAACTACATCCAAAGCCAGCCACATGGCCATGGACTTGCACAACACTGGCTCTTCAGCTTGAATATGGACATGACTAGCATGCACATGCGGGGGGAATCTTTACTTTTTTACCTTACATCCAAAGAGTACCAAGACGGCAGAGGCTATTGTAAGTATTTAAAAAAAATGTTTTAGTAGCACCATCAAAATAATCAAAATAATATATTTTGGTACTGAGGAGCCCTGGCAAAGCAAGACTGAAAAATGCCAGGGTTGTCAAGTGAACCGCCTCAGTTTGCACTCCCACACAGAGGTCCTCTGCTCATCCAGTGGAAGAGGCCAACTGATACTGGTATTTAGGTGGCTAATTTTTTGAGAACTGCATTTATTTGTTTGTTTAGTCCAGGTGCAGCCACCTGAAATGCATCTGAAGATATCTGACTGCTTTGGGTGAAAAGACTGAGACTGATAAATTGCCTCAAATAACTGACAACAGCCAGGAGCTTTGGTGGGAGGAAGGGGGAATGTTGTTGGAGTCTGGGAGGCAAGAGGGGGCGAATTTTGTTTGAGGAAAAGCTGTTGTATTGTAAACAGGATAGAAAGAGATGGAGACAATCACTTAGGGCTTGTCTGATGTGTCCCCAGGTCATTCCTGTGTGGGATCTTCACCAGCAGCATCAGAGGCAGGAAAAAGGTCTGTACATTAGCCAGTCCTGTTAACTTTTGGAGGGCAAAGGTGACAGTATCCTTAGTCTGAGTGATTTTCAGGGATAGTATGAGTAGTCAAGGGTCAGACTTGCACTGCTTGAAAAGTTCCTTTTCCAACTATATAACCTAGAACCACCTCCACTATGGCTTGGTCGGTATCCGTGCTGGCTGCAGAATTCTGGGACTTGTATTTTCGCAAAAAGGGCTGCCCAATGGTTTGCTTCTGCCATAACTCCTTCACATCAACTTTCTACAAATTCTCTCCTGAAAACCCCCAAACATGGTTTCCCATCTTTTTTTGCTGGCCTAAGAGATGTTCAGTGGTTAAAAGATGTAAAACTGGGTTTCCAGCATTCTGAGTTATATAAAATATGATGTATGCACACCAGAATTGCCACACTGGTGATCAAATCTAAAAGGGACTAAAGATCCCTCTATCTCTTACACACACACTTCTTCTTCTTCTTCTTCTTCTTCTTCTTCTTCTTCTTCTTCTTCTTCTTCTTCTTCTTCAAGTGCCATGTCCCTTTAGAACGTTGGCAATCAGTAGCACGATCTGTTGTTGTTTTTAATCTGAAGCTATTCTAAATAGAAAAGCTGTGTCCTCTGCGAACCATTGGCTTAAATTCTTACACCAGAATGTTCTCCAGCACCCAGGGCCTCACTTCCCATCTATTTTTCCTTGAAGGATAACCTGCAGCAGACAGTATTTGCTATTGTCCATGATGGGGCCAAAATACTGTATTGTGATTTTCTTCCCCTTCTTCTTGCTTTTTTATTCATATGCATGTGCTCAAAGAGTAAATGTATCAAGCAAATCCTCAGTGATGGACATAGTGCACTGCATCACAAAAGGAACTCCTGATTTTGCTTTGTTTTGTTGCTGTTAAGGCACAGTTATCTGGAAGTTGAGTCATGGCAACTGGACTTCTTTTTCTTGAGAGAAACATTTTGCTGCTCATCCAAACAGCTTCGTCAGTTTAAAAAGGCACAGTGTAAAAAGAAGCTTCTGTTGGTGGGCACCACAAACATACTAAGTCTCCTGTTACTGAAATTGGAAAGATTTTGCAAGCTCTTTCCTGTGAAGAAAGGACCCCCACAATTTAACTACAAGCAGCAATTTTAGCCCTAATGAAGAGGTTCTGTTTAGCTTTTGTGACTAAAACCAAACTTCCTCTCTGGAATTTTAACAGAAGAAAACCAACATTATCTTGGTCATTTAATGCCATTAGCAATGGTATTATAGATAGGATCTCTGAGTTGAGAGCTGGAAGCATGGTGATACAGTGGTTCCTCTATTGTTTAGAGGGTTGATTGGTCTTGCAAGCATACTCTTTAGCCCTTACAGCCAAGGATGAAGGAATCATGGGAACTACAACCCGAAAGCTTTCGATGGGCCACCCATTTCCCATTCCTAGTCTAACAAAGCCTCTCAGAGAAGTTCAGAGAAATTGTGTTTAGTCTGTTCTGGATGGGATCAGGTTGCAATTTAGGCTGGTATTCCCAGATTCAGTTTTATCTTTGGAATCCTATGTAGCCTTTTCTAAATAAAAATGAAAAGATAAATAAAAAAGTGTAGGATGGTGCATCAGTCATGACATCTCCTGAGGAGAAATTGCTTGTCCGCAGGTATCCATGTTCTGGGTCAGGGTTGACTATCATAAGGTCCATTCTATGGGGTTTTCTTTGGAAGCTATTTGAAAACTATAGTTAACTCAAAGTCCAGTTTCTAGGCTGTTGCCTGAAGCCATTCTGCAGAAACCTATCTCACTGATCCTGAAGAACATCGCTGATTTCTGTTACATTTCAAAGCATAAGTCAAATGGTTGGTGCTTACCTTTCAAATTCTACATGCTTTAGAATCAAAGTATCTGAGAAATGTCTGTTGCCACATCAATGTGGTGATGTTCAATTGAGGTCATTTTCAGCCATAGTGCTCCAAAGGGCCTAAGCATGTGAGGTAAGGCAGATGGTGACCAGAAAAATAGCCTCCTCAGTAGTGGAGCCCCATTTGTTTAACTTCATAATGTGTCTAAATGTACTTCCTCTCTCTTTTAACACGTTTACCATATTCTTTTCATGAATTTGATTTCAGTTTTTGTAAACCTCTCCAGAAGCTCTACTGAAGGGTTTTGTATATATCAAGCTAAATTCTCTGTCAGATTTTTATGTGAACCAGCCTTTATATGACCCACTGCTCTGGAATCTGATCCAGACACCCACAAATGTCCTTCTAAGCAGCAGTTCCTTAAAAAGCCAGGAAACTAGCATGCCTTCTTAATACCGATAACTTTATAGTGATTTTTGAAAGCGAAGGAGTGTTGGGCCTGAGGGCATGAGTGAAGGAATGAGGAATTTCAGTTAAGTGCTGGATGGATGCTCCTCACTTGGTGGGTCCCCCTTTGAGCCACGATGGGGCCTGCCTGTCCGAACGTTGACAGATTCACTCTTACACAAGCCAGAGCCTTTAAAAATGCCTCAAGGCCCTTGCAGAGGAAAGAGGGAAACAAGACAAGTGCCACAGGCTCCAGTGAGAAAAATTCTCCCAAGTGACAAGCAACTTGTGAGATCTCAGATCCAACTCAAACTGTTTGGCTTTTGAAAAAAAATGCAGTTTCTCTCATCCCTCAGTTCTGCTAGAACCATCCCTCTTGCAGAAAAAGCAAAAAAAAAAAAAAGAAAGAAAGAAAAAAAGCCACCCAGTACCACAGAGCACAGAAAAATTCCCTTTGGGGAGTTACTCTTAGAATTTCCCATTGAAAGCAATGTGCTTTCTTCTCTCCAGTGCAGCTATACAACATAAAAATGGTCACGATTAGGGATTACTCTGTTTTCAATGCATTTCTATGGGAAATTTGTATGAAGGAAAATTTACCAATTAACAGAATTTCATTTGGAATGAAGGTTCAGCTCAAGCCAAAAGACATTTGATTCATTTGATTCATTTGAGCAGCAAAATGTCTTGGACTACTACAAGAGACTGTACAGTCCAGATATTATGAGGATCCGCTTCCAGATAGCACAGGCAATCCCATTTTGCTGTATGTATACACTGCAGAGTAACTCTGGAAGGAAGCTTCAGCAAACTAAGACAAAGCTCTTATTACTGGCCTATGCCCTCCCCTTCACTAATGGAAAACTTATAATAAACAATGGGGTACAAATGTTTTAGGCAAAGGAGTGACTTTAAAAAAAAATAGAAACTTGGCTATTAAAAACGTAGCAGTATCTAATTAAAATTGCCCCCAGGCTCTGTGGAACATGAAAGAAATTCAAGGTCTTATCGCTTCTATGGCATGGAGCTATTAAAATGAGGTCAAAAGTTGAAGGCATCCTGCTGAACCCGGCAAGCTTTCGTTGCCACCCTTCCAAACCACCATTTGTGTCACTGTTTTCCTGATGGGTTTCTCGTGCTCTTAACACCCATAAATCTTTGGGTTAAAATTGCACATGGATGATTTGTCCTTATGGCTGCACCCTGAGTGAAAAAGCTGTCCCTGTAGAATAGCAGCCTGACAAATAGTGGCACAGGCTTTCTTCCAGAAAGCAAAACTAGGAGAAATGTAAGTCCAGCTGTTGCTAGACATTTCAGGGTGATCTTGCATTTACAGTGGTACCTTGTATAAAGGAATTAATTCGTTCCAAATGAAATTCTGTTAATTTGTAAATTTTCCCTTATACAAATTTCCTATAGGAAAGCATTGAAAACAGAGTAATCTCTAATCGTGACCATTTTTATGTTGTACAGATTCGCCCCATAGGTGATTCTGTTAAGCAAATTTCCCCTATCTCTGGAATTTTTAAATCTTGTACAGATTTTATCTTATACAAACTGTTTGTTATACAAGGGCCCACGGTACACTGAGATGGTGGTGTAACTGAAAACACTGCAACTGAGTATTCACAACACACTCCCTCTGGAACTGCACTTGAAGACTGTCCATTGGTTTTTGCTATTTCTGAAACAGCAGCTACTACTTGTTGCAAGAAAGAGAATAATCAGGGGGGGCGTGTTACCAGTCCTCTACCAACTATATTCCTATTTTAATGTTCCTGTGCCAAATAGTCCCTTTTAACTAGATCATAAATCTGTTGGGCACCAATGTTATGAGAGAGGGGGGAAATTATCTCTAATTGCTTTGTCTACACATTCTGTATTTTTAAAAGTATTTAAATTCTCCTGTAATAGTTTTTAACTTTAGCTTGACTTTTTAAAATTCTATCATACATTTAAGACCTTCCCCCATGCTCAAAATCTCCCTCTCTAACTGCTTTTCTTCATAAAAGACAACTTCCCATGCCTTCATCATTGTGGTTGCCCATTTTTGCCTTCCTAACTTTAAAATTACTTTTTTTTTTGAGGCGGAACAGCTAGAATCATACAATGTGTCAGTGTGGTATGTTATATTCATATTGTCTAAACCATGCATACAGTTCACACTGAAAGACGATTAAGACAATTAAGTTGAAAGCTAAGTTATCAATATTTTCAATAAACAACATAACTTGCATGAATTCACGCCAAGCTTCGACATGATGTCCTTGAACCCTCGCCAGATATGCCTCAGGAAAACTACTGTGGGAAAGGTGCTGTCAATGAAGCCAAGGCCCAACAAATTCAGAAATGCACAGCGTGTCGTTGGAAGCAAAGCTCTCATAAGAAGTAAAATATGTCTGTTTATCCTAGCTTGAGTTTGCTTTGTTTCGTGTTTTACAAATCAGCTTGGCCACAGGGAAGTAAACAAGGGCTCTGTTTGCAAGTCTGGTTGCTCTTTGAAGGAATCACATTCCGGGAAGGAAAACATTGTAATATTATAAATCATGCATTTTCCTTAGCATTGTGATTTGACTCTGAAATAGATACATTATTAGTCTCCTTGTGTGTGTTGTGTTGTTACAGCTGTGACCGACTCTTCATGACCCCATGTCCATGGGGTTTTCTTGGCAGGAATTACTGGAGTGGCTTGCCAGTTCCTACTCCGGGTGCCTACAGCACCTGGTATTTCCTGGTGGTCTCCCATCCAAATACTAACCAGGGCCAGCCCTGCTTAGCTTCCGAAATCAGGCGAAATTGGATGTGCTTAGGGCATCCAGGCATCTATGTAGGGGTAGCTGCAGCTTTAAACTCAGAATATAAACTAGTGCTAGACAGGGCTGTGTGCTTCCTCCCAGCCTTCTCTAGCTTGAAGCACATCTGAGCCAAGGTGGTGCCATCCTTGACTCCCCAGCCCTTGTGATGATTTGATCATAGCCTTGCTCTCTGTGGCTGCAAGGTAAGGTAGTTGTACTGTCCTCCATTTCACCATTGTATTTCCCAGCCTATAACATATACTGAAGAAAAGGAAGAAGAGTAGATGGAGAGGATTAAACAAGACTCGGCAGAGAAAGCCCTGAATTTCTCCACACCCTTAATAATACCTAGCCACTTGATGAGTAGTTTGATGACAAGCATAAAATCAGATAGACAAAAGAAATTCTCAGGTGTCTAGGAATTCTGGATAATTAGACTTTACTCAGAGATGTTTGGGCTGGTTCCTGTTGAACCAAAGTGCTTAAACAAAGTTAGAACAAAAAAGAGGCTGTGTGGGCAAAATTAGATGATAACCAGCTCTGGACTGGAGGTGTGATGGGTGCATAAAGATAGTTATATTTTCAGTCCAAGGGAGGGCATATTCTCCTCTTCAACACACCAGGCATTAATTAATTAATCAATTATTTTATTTTATTTTATTTTATTTTATTTTATTTTATTTTATTTTATTTTATGTACTTCTAGACACCTTTATCTCACCAGAGGGACTCCAGGAAGCTCATAAATCATTAAAAGAGAAAAGAGTTAAAAACAGTAGTTTTAAAATGATTAAACGTGGATATTAAAAAAATTGTATGAAATGAAACAGTAACAAACCAATTCATTACTCTATAAAACAGTTCCCCTGAGTCCTAGAGGCACCAAATTTGGTGCTTCTAGGACCCAGGGGAGCCATTTTACAGCAAAACAAATGTTCGTTTTTTTAAAAAAAATCACAATTTTGTTTCATTACTAATGAAACGCTGCTTCCCTGTTTCATTTCATCTTGTTTCGTTAGCTGACGAAACAACAAAAAAGCATTTTTTTTGTTTTTTTGTTGCCCATCCCTGGTGGGCATCATGAAAGACCAGCAAATTGTGAATTATTTAATTTCATCCAATTGTACTTTGACTGGCAGGAAGGGGGAGGTGAGGTGGGGGTGGGGATTTTCCACCTCAGGTGTCAGAAAAACTTAGCTTGGTTTGGATATTTTGCACTTTGGCTTTTGGAGAGGTGCCATTTGCTCCTCCGACAGCAAAACATCTTCAGCTGGGTAAAAGTATGGTACAGTTTATTTAGATTTATTTATTTATTTATTTATTTATTTATTTACCGCACCATCTGACCTAAGGTCACAAATCAGCCACTTTAGGTAATGGACCAAATAGTCAGGTTGGCCTCAGGTGATGTCTGGGTGATATCTGGTCAAAATCTAATATACCATGTGGCATTACTGTGAGGTAACAATAGGATGCTCCACTGTGATCTACTTGGAGGTAAGATGGGATATCAATGTGACTCATAACTATTAGTTTTATTAAATAGTTGGCCTTGACTTATATTTCCTTAATATAAATTTAATTAATTAATTAATTAAGGAGGGGAGGACCATCAAAAGTTGCTCACCATGAGCTGGGGTCAAGGAAAGTATAGGTGACAAGCAGTAACCTTAGAGCATACTGTAAGTGGATTGGGAGCAAATACAGTGACCCCCCCCTGCCTATTGCGGGGGTTAGGGACCTGACCCAACCCGCGATAATTGAAAATCCGCGATATGTGTATGCAGGTTGGGTCAGGCCTGAGGCGCCTAGCTGGGGGCTTTTGTATTTACCCCCAGCCTGGTGCTGCCCCAAACGGGCCTGCAAGGGCCTTCCCGGGCCTTTGGGGGCCTCCAGAAGGCTTGGGAAGGCCCTCGCAGGCCCGTTTGGGGCAGTGCTAGTAGGTAAGGGAGGCCTGAAACAGGCCTTTCCCCCTTATCTCAGGGGGCCTTTTTTCATATACTGCGGTCCCGCAATATAGCGGGACCGTAGTATATGAACCGCAAAAGGGCGGGGGACCACTGTAGCTGATACACTGAAGCTATGGTTTTGATACAAGCATCTGGCCAACAAAGTCTGAATGTTACTTTGGTATCATGTGCTGTCAACTCAGAACAGAGGTTTTTTTTTAGCAACCCTCATAGGGCTTTCAAGATAAGTGATATTTTTAAGGGGTGACTTTATCAGTTCCACTTCCCCAGTGAGTTTCCATGGCTCAGCAGGGATTCGAACCCTGGTCTCCAGAGCCCTAATTGTCACTCTCTCCACGACAGCACACTTGCTTAGGTGTGCCACTCCCGGGATCCCTGTTAACATAGGGAACTCTGGGAGTTACAGTCCGACAAAGAATGTTTCAAAGTTTATGGAAGTAGGATAGCCCAATGGTTTATGAGAGAGACCTTTGGAAATGTTATAGCCCAATGCTGGACTAATGGAAACTTTGGACTGATCTCCATTATATGAGACAGCAAGGGTGGGAAATGGAGAACACGGGAAGTATATGGTGGATTGGACAATACGTTTCCAAGGATTGAGACTAATTAACACTAAGGCAGGTTGCTTCTTTCTAAATTCACTGACACTTCCCTGGGATTTTTCACTTTTTCTCCCTAGCTTGTTCTTGAGCTTTTTGGAGCAGCCTGACACTTGATAATGAAGTACGTACAGTTTTCCCTAGCACGGGGAGAAGACAATGAGAAGATGTTATTTGCTTCATTTCTGTGTCTTGGACATAAAGAGGCAACTGTTCCAGCCCTTTTAATCCATTCTGTTCTACGGTCTGGGAGAGTCAGAGATGGCTTTTGATGGGCGGATACTGTGGGTGACCCTCTAAAAGCCTGGTCATCCTGCATATCTGATGAGGAGACAGGCTCATCCACAACCATGTCAATGGGTAGCCTCAAGCTATAGGTAAACTCACAACAGAGAAAAAAAGAGAGAGAGAGAGGCAGAGAGGGGTGGGGTGGGGTGTTTTTTTCTTCTTTCCCCAGATTTTAATGAATGCTAAATGTTTGTTGAAACCTTTGACCTTGCACTAATGACTGAGGCTGACCATGACGAGACCTTTTCTAATCACTGGCCACCCATTAGATCCAATGTTGAGTTTGTGCAAAACCTGTATTAGATCATTAAAAAGCTGCAAATAGGATGAGCTTTCTAGTGCTTGAGAACACTGTGTCTCGGCAAAGGTGGTCTCAAACTGGGAGTCATTTCTCACGTTTTTACCAGGTGGAGAATTCAAAATCTCAGCATCTTTGTGACTCAATAAAGATGCTGCCTAAAAGTGGACTTTGTTGCTATCGTATCACCTTGTTTGTTGTCTTTAGATTCAGTTGCTCATTTTGGTGTCACGCTTACTACCAGGGCAAAGGGAGAGAATTACTTTGAAACAGTCCCTGCCACTGCCAGCCTTCAAAAAGACCTTAAAGACCTGGCTTTTTTGTGAGGCGTTTGGCGACTGTTAATTTTTTTTGTTTGTTTCCCCATCCCGCCATCCTGCCATTGGCCCCTCCTTTAGCTTTATTGTGATGATATTATGATGTTTTATTTAATTCATTATTTTTGTCACTTTTTACCTTTATTCTGTTGTAGACCGCCTGGAGTTCCTCTGGAAGACGGGTGGTATATAAGCACTTAAATAAATAAATAAATAAATAAATAAATAAATAAATAAATAAATAA
>JAHTLZ010000111.1:4421389-4436276 GCA_023846285.1 Phrynocephalus versicolor | reverse complement strand
TGGCTTGGCTTTAATAAATCAGACTTGAACAGTTCAGTGTTTGCGCTTCCTTACTTTATTTGAATTTAATTATTGGACACTGGTTCCGAGCCAAGCACGGACTCAAAATAATCTGTAAAAACTGGTAACACTCTTATGACTCTCCTCTGTGATTCTTCCCAGTACTGGTTTTCTCCTGTAAACAGGGACATGATAATAAATGAAGAAGAAGAGGTCATTCTGACTGTTCCCAGAGCCACAGTTCCATAAATGAGAATCCATAAAGGTAAACAGCAAGGTTGATTTACTTTGTCTCCAAGTCAACAAACCAATTCCAGCAATATTCACCTCTACAAAGCTTTTTTAAAGCTGATGGGTCTGAATTCCCTATTCAAGACTAAGCCATTTTAAAACATTTCCCACTAAACCAGCAAAGCTCACAATATATAGTTGCAAAGAAAACCCATAGTTCTCACAGCTACTGTCAGGATTGCACCTATGCTTAAAAGTAAATTGGAGTGGAGGGTGGGTAAATGATACAGTAGTACCCCCTATCTGCTGATTCGGTATCCCCTGATTCAGTTATCCACAGTTGGCCACCAAAAAATAATCAAACACTGTAGTGTAATTTGCTGTCACAAATAGGTGCTGCAAAGCAAGTTACTGCCACAAATAACAGGTGCTATTGATTTTTTGGAGTGCTGACAGAGCGTTCACTCTTATCTGCAGATTTCAGTATCCATGGGGAGGTACGGAATCAATCCACAGCAGATATGGTGGTACTACTGTATCTCAAATACTGCTAGTCAGAAAGTCCTAGTTCTTCAATCCTGCAAGTCTCAGTTCCACTGCAACATTCCCTATAACTTTTTTTTAGTTTGGTTATGGACAGGAATTTTGGTTTTCCTGCTGACTGGGTAAAGTGTTGGTAGATCTTTAGCTTTCTTGTATTTTTATCCTTCTCCAGACCATGCAAAAATAGGAAATGGTGGTTCCGTGGTGGCTCAGTGGGCTAGAGCGCTGAAACTGTTGAGTGCAAAGTTGGCAGCTTGGTGGTTCGAATCCCGGGTACCATGCAGAAGAATGAGCTCCCGTTGTTAGCCACAGCTCCTACCAAACTAGCAGTTCAAAAGCAGGTAAAATGCAAGGAGGTAAATAGCTACCACCATAAAAAATGGGAAGGTAAATAGTGCGCAGAAATGTGTTTGGCCGTGCTGGCCACATGGCCATGGACTTGCACAACACTGGCTCTTTTGCTTGGAAATGGAGATGAGAACCGGACACAACTAGCATGCATGTGTAGGGAAAACCTTTACCTTTCCTTTTTTAAACTCCCCTCTCGCCTCTGATGCTTCCGAACATGTCTGTTGCTCTGACTGTGTGCTCAGGAGGGATCTCATCAATGACTGCCCTGAGGAATTCCTAGCCACGCATTCCTTCCGTGACAACCTCAATCATTTGGGCAAAGCTCTTGCCTTATGCCGGTCTTCTGACACGTTATGAAACTGCAAGCATTTTAAGCTGAGTCGAAAAGATGACGGTGGTCTGTCATCTGAACTGACAAGCAACCACCGAAAGGGCAGCAGAGAGGGCGGCAGAGCAGAAGGGGAGGAACAGGAGAAAAAAGAGAAAAGATGTGTAAAAAGGAAAAGAAAATATTCCCCACCGCTGCTTTGGTGAATTGCCTCTGGGAATGGGATGCCCCTTTGAGGCCTTCTCTGGTCCAGAGTAAGGTCTTACTTGACAGGCAGAGCAACAACCTAGGACAGCTCCACCCCCAACCTACTTCGGAAAACACACCAAAGAAGCAAAATTTGAGCCTGGCTAAAGAAGGTACAGTTTGCCTGATCTTTTTGGAGGTGGCGGTGAGGCCTCCCTCTGCCCAGCACGGGCGCTGCTGGGCCTCCGGAGTCAGAGGCAGGGTGGTCCACCGCCACCTGGCGCAGCCCTGCTGGGGCTCCGGAGGTGGTGGTGAGGCCTACCGCTGCCCAGTGAGGCCTCCTGCCATCCAGTACGGCCGCTGCTGCCGCCATCAAAGTAAGCCAAACCAGTTAGGTTTGGTTCATATGAATTTTTGTTTTAAAAATTCATATGAACCAAACCAAACCCAACTGGGTGTGTGTGAAACAGAATGAACCAAACCATCGGTTTTCTATTTCATGCCCACCTCTAATGGCAATAATAACGGTAGTTATTTGCTCCAGTAACTACAAAGCCATGCTCCAAAGCTTTGAAAGGAAGGCACATACTCTTCTCTACTACTGTGCACCTAGCATATCCAGATGACATTATTCACCACCACCACCACCACCAACAACAACAACAACAACATCTCACTGAATTCCCAGAAAAGTAAGCATTTCTTGCTGGACTGAAACAGGGATGCAGAAACCAACCAACAATTGTGGATGGACTTAAGTCCAGAAAGCTACATACACACATGCAAATAAACATATATTATCTGTAATGGCACTACTTATTTCATGGCTGATATGAGAAACATCCAGGACAGGAGCCATACACTTCCTAGCAGCAAATTGAGGACTCATTGAAACAAGGAAGTAGTTTTAATGGGGGAAATGAAGCTTGAGAGACAAAATTGGTTCACACTCCAAATAGAAAAAAGGAAGTTATATCTGATTTATAGTGACCCCCAACAGAGGTTTCAAATATGTGAGATACTGTAATTCATGTCTGGTTTCTCCCCAACACATTTCCATGGCTTAGCAAAGATTCAAACCCAAGGTTCCTAAGTCCTAGTGCAGTGCTGGTGAATCTATGGCACGGGTGTCAAAGTCAGCATGTGGAGCCCCTTCTGTGGGCACCCAACATGGCCTCCTCACAGCCATGGCACTTCCCCCGCAACTCAGACCATGCCCCTGTGCTCCGTGCAGAGAGCCAGGCAAAGGGGAGGCAGCAGCTTGTGGGCTTGTTCATAGCCCCAGTTTACTCTCCGGCCATGCCACTTTTGGGATGCCCAGAGTGGCGTGGCTGGAGAGGAAACTGTGAACAAGCCCACAAGCTGCCGCCACTCCCCCCTGGCTTTCTGATGGTGTACCACTCCATCCACCACTCTCCCCCAGGACAGACAGGCAGATGGGGTGCTACTCTTTGGGAAATTGAAGATCAAAGAGCAGGCTTTTGAATTTCCCACAACCACAGCAAGGGTGCTATTGCTGTGGGAAATTCGAAAGCCTGCTCTTCAATTTTCACTTTCCCAAAGGGTAGCACCCCTGCTCTTCAGTCCTCACTGTCCCTAAAGGTAGCACCCTTTGGGGAAGCAAAGATCAAACAGCAGGGTTTTGAATCTCCCACAGCCACAGCGAGGGTGCTGTGGCCATGGGAAATTCAAAAGCCTGCTCTTTGATCTTTGCTTTCTTGAAGGGTAGCACCCAAAACATTTATAACCCGGGGTACCACTGTATTCAGATTAAATTGCTGAATCGGCACTTTGCAAAAAAAAAGTGGTTTTTGAATTGCAGTTTGGGCAGTCAGTCACTAAAAGGTTCGCCACCACTGTCCTAGTGCAGTGGTGGCAAACCTTTGGCCCTCCAGATGTTTGGGACCACAACTCCCAGAATTCCAAGCCTGTATTGCCAATGACAAAGGGCTGTGGGAGTTGTGGTGCAAAACATCTGCAGTGCTGAAGGTTTGCCACCACTATCTTAGCGCATCCCTTTGTCACTACTCTACACTGGCTCTCACTCCTTATTTGAGAGTTCCATATATGTTTCTGATAAGTGTGCGTCTGCGTGAAGATAGACAAAGAACAGGAGTAACTCACGAGAAATATTAATGTCTTCCAGAAAAAAGCTTCCGCTTCGGCTTCCTTCAGTTGCTGTGACAGGCATCAAAGGGCACTATAGCCCATGTCATAGGCATTTAACTTAGAAGATGGAATGTGCCAAAGTGTAACACTTCCTGTAGATGAGTGATGGCAGGTACTGTCTTCTCGGTTGAGACCATACCGTTAAGGCATCAACTCGATATGTCTAAGAATCTTATGTGATTTCCAAAGTTTGTGGATAGGATTGTGCTTCTGTTGCCGTCAGGGCCGGCGCTTCCATTAAGGCGAACTAGGCGCCAAAATGGAGAGAGGGCGCTGGACAGCCTGCCGCCCCCCGCCGCCCCCCCACTGCTGGCCACCACCGTCTATCCCCCCCACCACCCGCCAGCTGTCCGTCACTGTCCGCCCATGGCTGCCTGCCGCCCACCACTGCCCACCGCCCACCCGTCGCCGTCCCCTGCCCCCACCGCCACCCCGCCACCCGCCCACCACTGCCACCCTGCAGAATACTTTGCTTTTGGTTTGCTTTTTTGTTTGAAGGAGGGGACTGGTTTGCAATGGTTTCAAACTACAGGAAAAGAGATTCAAATGAAACATTAGGAAGAACTTCCTGATACAGAAATTAGAGCTAATCAGCAGTAGAATATGCTTCCATAGAGGGTGGAGGGGTCTCTTTCTTTGGAGTTTTTAAAGCAGAGGCTGAATGGCAATCTGTCTGGAGTACTTAATGGGGGTTCTTGCATGGCAGGAGGTTGGACTGGATGGCCCTGCTCTATGAATCTATCCTATCCTGGTACAGGGTTTCGATAAGCAGAAAGATGTCATTATCTGTTGCTTTAGTCTAACTTGAACATTGTCCACCTTACTTTTCCCAGTGATGCTGAGCTAATACGTTCAATTGCAGAATGCAGGTTTGGCTATCACATCCTGGTACATTCCTGACGGCACACCCGTTGGTTTTAGCTATACCTGCGAGTTCAAAGTTGAACCCCACGAGGCATGATTATGTCTTGGGACATGTTGTTGTCTGTCCTGAAAGAATCCTACTTGGTCCCCCTTGGGCTAATAGTCACAGAAGATTCCTCATGTTTAAACCTGACCCACCATCCTTTGAGCAAGAGGAAACATGAGAACTAAGGCTGGCAGCAATGGGGTTGCTGGTGTGTGAGAGAGGGGGGGAAGAGTGAGAGAGAGAGAGAGAGAGAATGTCACTTGCATGTCTCTTTTACACATACCTTCCCCATCAGCAATTCCTTGATCCTTTTCTTGGAGCAGGCCAGGAGCACACCTGTGTGTCTTTGCTGTTGGATGCCTCTAGGCTTAGAAATGACATCGTGCCGTGGAGGAGGAGGATGGGGGGGGGACTTAAGGTGTGAAAAAAATTGCAACATGCTGGTTTCAGGTGACCTACCCCTCCTCACACACCCTTGCCCCAATGGATTTGGGATTTTGTTTCAGAGCAGGGCATGTCAGGGGCTGAGGCTGGATGGCAGCCAGGAGTGATGAAAATGGTTGAATATCTTAACCTCCTGGGCTAGTCTGGGCAAAAGGGCAGTAGATTGATGGCAGCTGGCATTAGCTCCTCTTGGAATTTCCTGAGGCTGTCTAAGGCAATTGTGTTTGCATGGGCAGAACGTTCATCTCCAGTGCAGTTTGGGCCTGGATAGGTTTGCTACAGTAAGGGCAAGCTAGGAAACGTTGACTCCGTTCTTATCAAGGACTGAATCTCTATCGATGGACTTAACATGCAAGGTTGCAAAAAAAAGCCAGTTGGACCCAACCCAAACAATTGCTCTGATTCCCCCAATCACCCTTCAGATTTGCCAATCTGAAGCTTTTGGGAAGCCCCTAAATAGAAATGAAAACAATAGACATCCTATTGGTGGTGGTTCCTCATATCTGATACACAAAGATATTCAGTACTACCTCTCTGGTTGGGTGCCCCCTTTCCTCAAAGCTGGACTTTGTTTAGTTTTGGACATCCAAAGATAAAGATGTATAAATCCATCTCTAAGGCACATAGGTGAAACAGTTTATCCAGCAATTAAACAATGATTTTAAGAAGTGTGAGGAATAAGGCATCTTATAGCCCTGAGGTGGTAGTAGTAGAAGGCCTCTGCTAAGGAAGCTCTTCCTTTTGCCATTTTGATTTATTTGAAATGGGAGGCCAATGAACAAATATTCAGATATTGATCAGATTTATTTATTTATTTATTTAAGAGCATTTTTACCCCACCTTAGTCCTCTGTACTATCTGATCCTGAAAAGTGTGGGCAAAAGCCAGCATTTCAAGCTGAGACAGGACACTGGTTAGTAGTGCAATTAGAGGAGAATCAGTTTGCAGACTTGCCTCATTGACCACACAACCCACATTCCACACCAGCTGAAGCCTCCCAGTTGTCTTCAGTTGCAGCTCTACATACAGTAGACTGTTGCAACCTCACACAATGTTTACTAGTGCATTTGGGACTGGGGCTATGTACAGTTTCTCCAGTTACTGGCACACTTTGGTGTTCCAGCCAAAAATGTGCCTGGCTTCTGCTGCCCTCTCTGTCTCCACAGACCGTGCCAAGTCCAGAAGAAGCGAACTATGTATTTGGTCCTGCAAAGGGGGTGCAAACCCATGCCAAACTACCTGTACCCTCCAACCAAGATCATCCAGAACCCCATAATATTTTTGCCTTCTCTGAATTAAGCTTTCTCTAATTCAGCCACCTCTATCCTCCTACATCCTACAACCCTCTTTTCAGAGTTCCAGAGCCTCCATGAGATTAGTAGGTGAGAACACACCATCAGTATGTTGCTGTCACTATATTGATGTCCCCTACTAGTTTCATGTAGGTTATGGACAACCCAGGTGTTACATAAGAACATAACATAAGAACATAAGAAGAGCCATGCTGGATCAGGCCAAAGGCCCATCTAGTCCAGCTTCCTGTATCTCACAGTGGCCCCACCAGATGTGTCTGGGAGTGCACGAGACTAGATATCTATCTCCTGATACCACTCCCCTGCATCTGGTCCTTGAAGTACCCCAGTTATAAGCCTGGAGATTACATATCTCCATCATGGTTTGTAATCTGTGATGGACTTTTCCTCCAGGAATCTGTCCAATCCCCTGTCCAAACGTGCTGGGTGAAAAAATATTTTCTTTTGTCTGTTCTCACTCTCCCAGCCTTCAATTTGAGTGTATGTCCTCTAGTTCTGGTATTTTGTGAAAGGGAGAAGAGCATCCCTCTATCCACTTTACTCATGCCCTGCATTATTTTGTACGTCTCAGTCATATCCCCCCTCAGGCACCTTTTTTCCAGACTAAAGAGCCCCAAATGTTCTTGGACTGCAATTCCCAGAAACAATGGACACCACAACTTGTGGTGAAGGCTCCTAGGAACTGAAGTCCAAGAACACCTTGTAGCTTAAGGCTGGGAACCACTGGTGTAGGTGGTTAAAAAGCACAGAATAGTGGCCATATACTGGAAGCCTAAAACCTAAAATTTCAGGCCACACCCTGCACTCTCATGACTCCTGAGTATCACTATTCAGTTCCCGCTATTCTAAAGGAGAAGGAAAGCCCTGTCTCGTCTCTATAAAGAGAGTTGTTCCCTGGCAAATGAAGCAAAGCAAAGCAAAACAAAGACACCTAGGTTGCAGGAACTTCAAGAACTCATGATCTTCAGGAGAGGCATTCTGGGAAACTCCCAAGAATTAACACCTGTACACTGCATGCGCAGTGGGCGGGACACTTGTGTGTGCCAAGTGCTTAAAATAGGGTTATGGAATGTGGTCCTTTGGTTAGGTAACACATTTGGAAAACAGCCCTAACACCTGCACTATCACAGCAAAGGCAGCAAGGGGTTCGTTGGGAAGTTCTTGAAACCCAAGAAGAAAACACATGTGTTCTTTACGAGTAGGGTCACACCTGGGCCCTGAAGGGATATGAATATGCAAGATATGTGTGTGTGATCTAATATCTTCTTAAGCCAAAAAAAAAAAAAAGGCATGACACCAGTGTGGTGCTGCTCCCCATATTTGCTGCAAACTATTTCTCCAGTGGAGAGGTAGGGAATTGCTAGTGATGTCCCAGAGGACTGCTGGTTCATCTGAAGCCATTTAATTCACTCCCTGTTGCCTCAAAGGAAGGACCACCCATATATCAACCGTATAGTGTTGATCCCTTGCAACCCAGTATGGCTACAGGCATTAAAAGTCACTCTAGCTAGGTGGAGTAGGTAGGGACAGGTGTGAACCCCCTTTATGAACTGAAATTACTTTTGCTTCTCTGGACTCCCAAGTGTAGGTCCTCCTCTACCTGTGATTCAACCCATCATGATTCCACCTAAGTCAGAAGGTGGCCATGTGTCCTCCTGCTGCATATTTCTCCCTTTGGAAGACTGTTGTGGTTTGGGAAAATGTCAATGCCTGTCAATGCCTGTCCAGGTGTTTATGGCTTGAACATAGCCATCCACAGCTAGCACTGGAACTGCAAGCTCAAACAGTGCTGTTGTCACAGCCTCGTCCAACAGGGCAAGCTGCATTCTGTTTCAGATGTGTCCAGATATGTGTCATAGGAATGAGGCTCAAATCCCTGAAATGTGTAAGCGATTATCTGAGCATAATTGGTCGCTGCAATTATTGAGCATGAACAAAACTGTCGCTTCACTCTTATTCACCCCCCTTCCCTCCCTGTCATATCTTTTTACTAGCGCTTTTGTTTGAGAATCTGAAAATGTTGGTTTTGTTCATAAATAAAGCAAACTAAAGAAAATTCTCAACTACTGTACCTTTGGAGGCTAAAAACAAGAAATAAAGCCATTCCCATCCTACAAAAGAGATGACACTTACTGTACGTAGAGGTAGCTAATTCAGTGCCACGAAAATGACTGAATATGTATAGATGCTAAGACAGATTTCACAGAGCTCATGTCCTAAACATTCTCTACCCAAAGGGTGAATCTATCAATTTTGCTTTTAGGGTTTTTTAATAACCTCCATATTCTGGTTGGCTGTGTCTCTGTTGTCCTTCTGTTGTCAGGTAAGCACTTTCCTTTTTAGGCAAGCTTTGAAGCAATTAGCATCTCAGGAATCCTATGTTTTTAAAATACAGTATTTTGAAAGTGTCTTAAATGCGGCTTTTAAACTTGATATATGCTTAATTGTTTATAATATGGGATTTATGTGGATTTTTATGATTGTACAGATGCAGCTGTTGTGAGCAGGTTTGGATCCCCATAGATAGATAGATAGATAGATAGATAGATAGATAGATAGATAGATTAGATAGATAGATAGATAGATAGATAGATAGATAGATAGATAGATAGATAGATAGATAGATAGATAGATAGATAGATAGATAGGCAGGCAGGCAGGCAGGCAGGCAGATAGATAGATAGATAGATAGATAGATAGATAGATAGATAGATAGATAGATAGATAGATAGATAGATAGATAGATAGATAGATATAGATGTGTGTGTTTTCTCCCTCTGTATAAAGCACCAAGATTCTGGGCTTTAAACAAAGATGATTTGGGGATTCCTCGTTGTAGTGTGTATCTTTTGCAATTAAAATACCACTTTCCACTCTTGTTTGGGTCCAATCAGTCACAAAGAATGTGAGTAGGAAAATGTGCTAAGGTGGCTGCTGTGATGTTCCACAGAAAATGTTTTGCACATCAGTCAGATAAAGAAAACCCGTGCTTCTCCAAGTAGAGATGGGCAGAAGCCAGAAAAATGCTGGTTCATATTAGTTTGTGGAAGTCCACAAACTATGGATTTATGAATGTTTCCCAAACAAGCCTTGAAATAGATTGTTGTTCATTCAAGAAAAAGGAAAAAGGAAAGGGGGGAAAAAGAGGTCAGTTGGGTCGAAAAGTAAATGAGGTAGGGTGTAAATTGCAGCATAGGATAGATAGTAAGGTAGTAGAGGAATACCTGGAAACCCCAAATGAATTTAAGTCTCCAGGGCCAGATGAATTACACCCAAGGATATTAAGAGAACTGGCAGAAGTAATTTCAGAAACATTAGCAATAATCTTTGAGAAGTCCTGGAGAACAGGGGAACTCCCCATAGACTGGAGGAGGGCAAATGTGTCCCCGCCTTCAAAAGGGGGGGGGAGAGGACCCAAATAATAACCACCCAGTCAGCTTGACATCTATTCCTGGAAAGATTCTGGAACAGATTATTAAGCAGACAATCTGTAATTATTTATCAAGCAATGCTATCATTACTAGACATTAACATGAGTTTTTAAAAAACAAGTCATGCCAGACTAATTTGATCTCTTTCTTTGATAAAGTTACAGGCATGGTGGAGGAGAATGCTGTGGATGTTGTTTATCTTGATTTCAGTAAGGCCTTCGGTAAGGTTCCCCATGACGTACAGTATTTGCAAAGAAGTTAGTAGAATGTGGAATAGGTAATACTACTGTTAGATGGATTTGTAATTGGTTGCCTGATCGTACACAAAGGGTGATCATAAATGGCTTCTCCTCAGCATGGAGAGGGGTGACCACTGGGGTGCCTCAGGGTTCTGTTCTGGGTCCAGTGCTATTCAACATCTTTATTAATGACTTGGATGATTAAATTTGGAAATAACAAATAGGGAGGGGTAGCTAGAGGATAGGATAAAAATCCAAAATGACCTTGACAGATTAGAGTGGTGGGTCAAAGCAAATAGAATGAGTTTCAACAGAGAGAAATGTAGGGCCCTGCATCTAGGCAGAAAAAAATAATTGCATAGATATAGCATGGGAGACACCTGGCTGGAGAACAGTACCTGTGAAAGGGATCTGGCAATCTGGGTGGACCACAAATTGAACATGAGTCAGCAGTGTGACACGGCGGCCAAGAAAACCAATGGAATTCTTGGTTACATCAACAGAAGCATAGTGTCTAACAAAAGGGAGGTGATAATACCACTCTATACTGCTCTGGTGAGACCCTGCCTGGAGTACTGTATCCAGTTCTGCCCTCCTCAGTTTAAAAAGGATGTTGACAACCTCAAGCGGGTCCAGAGGAGGTGACCAGAATGGTTAAAGGTCTGGAACATATGTCTTACGAGGAGCAGGTTAGGGATCTGGGAATGTATAGTCTTACAAAAAGAAGGTTGATAAGGGATATGATTGTTGTTGTTCAGTCGTTCAGTCTTGTCCGACTCTTCGTGACCCCATGGACCAGAGCTCGCCAGGCCTCCCTATCTTCCACTGCCTCCCAGAGTTTGGTCAAATCCATATTGGTTGCATCGATGACACTGTCCAACCATCTCATTCACTGCCGTCCTCTTTTCCTTTTGCCTTCAATCTTTCCCAATATCAGGGATTTTTCCAAGGAGTCCTCTCTCCTCATGAGGTGGTCAAAGTACTGGAGCCTCAGCTTCAAAATCTGTTCTTCCAGTGAACATTCGGGGTTGATTTCTTTCAGGATGGATAGGTTTGATCTCCTTGCAGTCCAGGGGACTCTCAAGACTCTCCTCCAGCACCACAGCTCAAAAGCATCGATTCTGCGGCAATCAGCCTTCTTTATAGTCCAGCTTTCACCTCCATACATCACTACTGGAAAAACCATAGCTTTGACTATCCTGACCTTAGTTGGCAAAGTGATGTCTCTGCTCTTTAGGATGCTACCTAGGTTTGCCATGGGGGGATAAGATAGCCATGTTTAAATATTTGAGAAGATGTCATGTCGAAGAGGCTGGATGGCCACCTGTCAGGTTCCTGCATGGCAGGGATTTGGACTGGTTAGCCCTTGAGGTCTCTTCCAACTCTGTGATTCTATGATTCTAAGAAAAATCAGTATCAAAAGACAGAAGAAGGGGAGAAAGAACAGACAGAGGATATGAAAAAAGGACTAGACTGAGGGAGGTGTGCATGCATATGTTGGATGTATTAGGTGGAGGCATGGAGAGCATCAAAGTTCAACAGAAAAAAGGATTGGTACACATGTTCATTGATTTGATTCATCAACGACTAGTGATGAATGTGCGAACATACTCAGCAATGAATTTCAGGGAAGGTGAGATAATGTTTATTCACAGAATTGTACCTTGCTCTCAAAAAATATTTTCCCCCAAGAGGGTTACATAATACATGTAACATCAAACAACAACACATACAGTAACTGAAGATGATGAACACAGCTACATTTGGTATGATACAGAACATCCCGAAAGAAAATACCTCATAGAAAAAAGTCTTACAAAATGAAAAATTGGTGACAGCCTATATCAAAGTTGAGAGAGAGAGGAGAGAGAGAGAGAGAGAGAGATTGGCTTGGCAGGCCTCCCAAAGTGGAGGATGGGGCAAGGAATCAGTAACAGTGGAATTACCATTAAAAAGTTATTTCTGTGGCTACTGGGCCTTAATCCACCCCTTGAAGAGCCCACATGAGGCCCAAATCAACTCTTAAAGTCCTGGTGGGGAGACTTTCACTGTGCCTCATACCCTATATGCCCAGCCTATTGATCTCCACAGATATCTCACCTCTACACTGTGCTGAAGTAAAATATCTGAAGGCCTCTCATGCTCCCCTGCTCCGATAACAGCTGGATTAAAATGTCATGGGAAACAGCTTCCTGGCAAACAAGAATGAGTAGGATTCTGTTCATCCATGCTGAAAATCCTCTTGTCTCACTTCCCACTTGCACTGCCTAATTCTTGCTATGGACCTCCATAAACTTTAAAGCAATGGGTTTTGTTGAAGGACAGTTGGCCTTAGGCCACTTCTGGACAAAAAAAAGGGATAAGAGGACTTCACCCAGGACATTGGCTTTCTTTGCCTGCTCCACTCGTATGAAATCCATCAAGACAGGGAGGTGTCAGTCGGCCATCTTAGAATCTACTTGTAACCATCCAAGGCAATGAGGTATCCATGTCAGGAAGCAGCCAGTGTATTCTTTCCCATGTTTTTATGATAAAGGACCCACAAAGAATCAGCAGATTCATGTTTCAGTCAATTTATTATTCTCAGCATGAGAGACAGGTTAACTCGTCCAATATCACTTTGTGTGCTTCATTTAAGCTTACACCTTTCCACTATGAAAATCTAACCACTGTGTCGTAGTTCTTAAGTATTTTAATTAACAAAAAGTTCTGTAAATGAACTAGTCAACATGGGGATCACCTCAAGCATCAAAGCAGGTGGCTTGCAGGCAATCAATGAACTGAATATCCAACATACTATTTCTTGTGAAAACAGCCTCAATGACAGCTAACAATTTCTGGTTGGATTCAAGCCAGTATTTTTTTTTACTCCCCACCCTCAATTTCTGCTTTAAAAAAGACAACTCCAAATAAGACTAACAGAGCTTTGAAAAACTAACAGGAAAAATTTCAGTGGGTTCCTGCTGGACATGAAGGCAGCAAACATTAGTGCAACCACCTTTGGGACAGGATTAACAGCAGTATAAAAACAGATACCCAATAAAAATCAAGGTACACACCGTGTTCTGTACAATTTAAGTCATATACAAGTAAGATGGCAAAACAATCAGATAACATTTATCCATTCAACTTTATGGGAAACATAAAAAGGTTATAAATAACATAAATAGTCTAATTTGTCCTAAAGAGCTGTACATTCTGAGGTAGGAAAAATGCCCCAAATCTTCCCTTAGAAGCATCAAAAGTTTATTTAAATACATGGCTGAAACTCTGATGTTTTTTGACCACATGTGGAAGGCAAATGGCACATCATTCACTCCTACATAGTCACTGCTGCAATTCTTGGGGGTGGCTGTGCCTGCTAGCTTGGCACATGCTTGAGAATCCCAGTGGGGACTTGTTAATTGTCAGTTAGAAGTGAGTGAATGTAAGGCCATTTGCTTTCCACCTGCATAAAAATGCAACAGGATTCCATTTAGCGACAACGCTAAACCAATAATTCCCTTTTGTTACCAATCAGAAGTCTGTAGTGTACCCACTCCAATGTGTCATCTGTGCCTTAGAGTTGAGAGAATGTGAAACAAATGTGCAACGTTTCTTGTTTTGCTTTCCTTATAAATTGAATGAAAGCCTGGTTCAGCAGACAATTCTTTGCTCGGAATAAATTTCTACACCTGTAATATATGGAAGCTGGAAATGGTTTTCAGGGGGTTTGACAAAGAATTTTGATTTCAAGAACAGGGATGAGGTTATCTCGGGAAACCCAAGGGTGGTCCTAAACCATGACATTCTGCTGCCTGAGACAGAAGACAAGATGATAGCTTACCCGCTTTTATTCCACATAACCAAATCAGCACTGGCAACAGGACAGCATCTGCAAGACTCCTGGGAGCAGTCAGGCTAGCTCAGGGTAGAGCAGGCAAATGTCTGAAAGAAGCATGCTTTGTAGTGAGGGAAAGTATGGGTGAAGCCTGTTCAATCTAACCACTGCAGCGCAGTTTCCCCAACTTGTAACTTTCCAGATATGTTGGGTGACAAAAGCTATGCCATCTGGGGATAATTGGGACTAGAAGTACATCACACGTGGAAGGTACCAGGTGCTAAAAGAGATTCATGAACCAAGGGAGATTGAGACAGGAATAGCTCCTATAAGCTCAACTACAACTCATTTACTAGTGGTTATAAATTATAACCCAGCTGTAAAACAGGCAAGCAAAGCAAGGAGTTCAGATAATACCTTTCTGGTATAGTTTCCCTTCCTCATTCATGGGATTTTATAAGCAATCCAGATGACATGGTCCTCAATTTGAAAGCCTCCCTTATTTTCCCTCAGCTATTGCTTCCAAACTGAAAAAATCCATGGAAAAGACACAATACCTGCTCAATGTCATTAATGACCGGGATCGTTTCTAACATCAAACAATGAACATAGGACAAGAATTAATTCCAAGCGCTTCTCCTCTTTATCTTCTCTCACCACCCAAGGCTTCTTAAAAGTGTGGTGGTGTCAGCTGGGGACAGCTTGGAGTTTGTTCCTCCCCATCCCCAACTATATTTTGTGTTAAAAATAGGCCCCCAGACATTTTTCTCTGACTTCCCATTCCATGTCCAGAAGCCAGATGGACCTGTAGTTCAATCTCCTTAACTGGTGTTGGGAGACTCTTTCAACAGGCCAGGGGAAACAGATTAGCTCAAGTGTGTGTGTGTGTGTGTGTGTGTGTGTGTGTGTGTGTGTGTGTGTG
>JAHTLZ010000111.1:4390314-4400513 GCA_023846285.1 Phrynocephalus versicolor | reverse complement strand
TATTATTATTATTATTATTATTATTATTATTATTATTATTATTATTAATAAACTAAAATATTTTATTTGGCATGAATGTCTATGGCCTGAATTCTTTAGATTCATTTGTATCTGAAGAAGTGGCCCACAGCCCATGAAACCCTGTCCAAAGTAAAATTGTTTAGTCATCTTGCTATTGTTGTTGTTGTTGGTGGTGGTGGTGGTGTGGAGTATCTCTTGGATGTCCCACTGATGGTATAAATGCTTCAGTTGCCACCAGTGTGGCTGGTTAAAAGTCCTCTGAGTATGTGAATATCTCTCTAACATAGGTACAATAATGATGACCACCGAGAAATTCAGAATTTACCAATTGTTTAAGATAAACATTCATTTTTTTAAAAAAAAAAATACCCATTTTTAAAGGGGAGGGGTTGTGTAAGTTCATTCTGGCAAAATCACAAGAATTCTTGGCAGCTAATTTGATAGATAAGGAAACACTAGTTTTCTGTCACATTGTGTAGGGGCTGCACAAACAGCCAGAATTTAAAGGAACAAAATCAGAGAGGTCTAGAAATCTACTGTGTTCTCCATTTTGAAAAACAAGCAGGTCAAGATATTAAACAGTGCAGGGGCACTCAGGGTCTATTTAAAATGGGAATTTCAATGATAACATCTCTTACTGAAGATTTTTTTTAAAATAAAAATTAGGGAATTTTGGAGGCCAGGGATGCAGAACATGCGTGGCAAGCTGCATATTGCCCACTTTTGTTCTAAGATAAACACATCTGTTTCACAGAATTATGGGAGGCAGCATTATGGTTTTGGGTATACATGCAGATTAATGGGATACTGTAGATGTGGAAACAATAAATAAAACATTGTACAGCTCAGATAAGCACAAAACTAGAGGTGCAGCAGAGATGAACACATGTCTACAGTCTTGGCATGCCTCTGTTGGCTCCCTGTTACTTTCCGTTCTCAGTTTAGTACCTCAGTATTTGGGGGGAACATCTCTCCCACAAAATACCTACCTATCCCACTTGCTTTTTGCAGTCCTTGATGTTAGCCGTTGTAATTCTCAGGGCATTCTCTCACAAAATACCAGAACTTGGGGACATCCGCTCAAACTGAGGGATGGGAGAGCGAGAGCAGACAAAAGAAAATATATATTTTACACAGCGCGTTGTTAGTCTGTGTAACACCCTGCCACAGGACGTGATGATGGCATCTAGCCTGGATGCCTTCAAAAGGGATTAGACAGATTCCTGGAGGAAAAGTCCATCATAGGTTACAAACCATGATACAGTAGAGATGTGTAATCTCCAGGCTTAAAACCAGGGTACTTCAAGGGCCAGATGCGGGCGAGTTGTATCAGGAGACAGATATCTAGTCTCGTGCACTCCCAGATGCATCTGGAGGGGACACTGTGAGATACAGGAAGCTGGACTAGATGGCTCTCCTTATGTCCTCATGCTCTTATGCTCTTAATACCCAAGGGGGGCAAAAAGCCAACACTAGGAGATGGGTTTTCTTGGCCATGGCCCCTTCCCTCTGAAATAAGTTCCCAACAGTGTTTCACCAGGGACCACTCCTCTCTGTTTTTAGGAAGACAGAATTGTATAAAGTGGAGATATTGTCCTGAGATCCTCAAATGGGTTTTAATCTATGTATTTAATGGTAAGTTTGTTGTTTTCGATAGTGACACAGTTTATTGCATTTTATTGTATATCCTGCACAGGATATATACAAAGCTCCTACAGTATTAATATTGGCCATGAAGGAGCAGTACAGACACCCAGCAAAGCAGTTAATATGTGATGAGCATCTGTTACCAGTACAAACCTCTGCTCAGCTATTTATTACCTGTAATGTACTGGAATGAGGATTTCTATTTTCACTTTTTTTGGGGACTGTGCTAAAATCAGAGTGTCCCATTGCTGCTTTCCAACAATTGTATCTTGTAAATGTAACATTTAGCCACAAACTAAACCACCTGAATAATGCATGTAGTTTTTTAAAGGAATCATGATCAAAGCTTTGGTGGTAGACGCAAAAATATGTGAATGTAGCCTAGCTGATTTGCCTCCCCTTGAAAATCCTTTGTACCATATTTGATCAGTTCCTTTGGCCAACATTAATGGTGACTGTGTGTCCTGGAAGACTTAAATTTTCAGAGGCTAGGTTTTGTATGATATTAGATTGGAGCCCATTTATTCTTTAATGCTGAGATTGTTCATGTTGGACTAGGTAGAATGCAGAGGGTCATTGCTGGCAGAAAATAATAGCACAGCAGATAAAGTTTCAGTTGGCTTGGGAGGTCTCTTAGCTGGATAAGAATTGCCTTCCTCTTCCTCTTATTTCTTCTGGTTCCTCCTACCAAAGGTAGGCTATCATTGTGACTATTTTGACTTTGATTTCTATACAAAAATGTTGCACTACTTTCAGCCTAGTCTCCAAGGATTTCCAGCTGATAAATTCGTGTTGAACATTTCCCACTTGGATGTTTGGGATGCAGGCAAGGCTTATCTCCGAGGACTGGTTATAAGCCACAACACAAAGAAAAATAAGGAAAGAAAACAAATATATATAGACATCTTGAATGAATTGAAGAAGACAGAAATGGAATTCCAAGAAACCCAACAAATACAAATTTACAGAACCAGGTTAAGATATTACAACATTGGTACAACTTATTGATTTCTCAAGAAGTTGCCTTCAAAATCAAGATAACCAAAGAATTTTTTTGAATATGCAAACAACAACAACAACAACAACAACAACAACTTTATTTTTATGCCGCCTTTCTCCCCAAAGGGACCCAAGGCGTCTTACAACAAATTCAAAAAAGTACAATAAAATCAATACAATGTAAAAACAACACAAGACCAATAAAATACTATAAAAATACTATACAATATAATACAATAAAAAACAAGATTAAAAACAGTAGCTGCAGCAGAGTTTAAAAAGCTCCCCAGCCAATAACTAAGATGTTATAAAAATTTGTAAAGGCTGGAGGCTCAGAAGGCTTGCCTAAATAAGTAAGTCTTAAGGCCTCGCTTGAATATTTCAAGGGAGGAGGCAGTTCTTAACTCAAAGGGGAGGGAATTCCATAGTGCCGGTGCCACTACTGAGAAGGCCCTATTGTCGCCGCCCCTCGTACTTCCTTGGGTGGTGATACTCGTAGAAGGGCCTTCTCCGATGACTGAAGGGGGCGGACCAGATTATATGGAAGTAGGCGGTCTCTTAGATAACCTGGTCCTGAATTGTATAGGGCTTTAAAGGTCATAACTAGCACCTTGAATTGGGCCCGGAAACGAATGGGCAGCCAATGTAGTCCCTGGAGAAGCGGCCCAACAGAGTCGTACCGCCGAGCTCCAGTAACCACCCGGGCTGCCGCATTCTGTACCAGTTGTAGTTTCTGAACAGTCTTCAAGGGCAGCCCCACATAGACCTGGGAAATGGCTGACAAATAAATTACGGGCACAAAGAGAGATAAATATTATAACAAGCCTTAAAGATAAACATGGAAATAATTGTATCACCATGGATAAGAAGAAAACAATAGCTGAAGACTTCTTTCAAAATCTATATTCTAAGGAACAAATAACAAGATATGAAATATCAAGACCTTCCTAAAATAACATCAGGAAATAAAATCTATATTCTAAGGAACAAATATCAAGATATGAAATATCAAGACCTTCCTAAAATAACATCAGAACAGAAGGACAAATTAAATAACCCAGTCTCAATGATGGAAATAACATAAGCGATCAAAAAACAGAAAAATGAAAAATCACCGGGCCCGGATGGTCTTACACGAGAATTTTGTAAACAATTTAAAGGAATTTTGGATATACTGCTAAAAGAAGCTACAACAGAAACAATGGAACATGGTATAATGCTAAAATCATGGCAAGAAGCAACAGTTACACTTATACCAAAAGAAGGGAAAGATCCAGAGTTAATACAAAATTACAGACCAATCTCCCTATTAAACGTTGATTACAAAATCTTTGAATCAATCATGGCAGATAGACTGAAAATGTTTTAACAAATTTTATCCATAAAGATCAAAATGGTTTTCTTCCTAGAAGACAACTCAGCCATAACATAAAAATTGCACTCAGTTCTCTGGAATACTATGATCAGAAAGTCAACAAACCTGCTGCTTGGATCTTTTTGGATGCAGAAAAAGCATTTGACATTGTATCTTGGGCATTTCTATATGAACAACTTAGAATAATGGACTTTGGGGAAACACTTGGAAGACTAATCTCAGCAATATATCAACATCAAAGTATGAAAGTAAATCTCAGTGGGGAGCTAACAAAAAAATAAAGATATCAAAAGGTACAAGACAAGCCTGCCCTCTTTCCCCATATTATTTATTTTGACATTGGAAGTCTTGATGCAAAACATCAGAAAGAATCCTGAAATCACTGGAAATAATATTAAGAAACACCAATTTAAAATGCAAGCTTTTGCCGACGATTTGATGATAATATTAAAAAAACCCAATAAATACAATTTCAAATTTGATGGACTCTTTATGGGAATATGGAAGAGTAGCAGGCCTGAAAATAAATAAAGAAAAGACTCAAATGTTAATAAAGAATATGACAAAGACACAAGTCAAAAATCTAGGACAAAAATCTAATTTCAAGGTACCGTAGTTAAGAAAGTCCGCTATCTAGGTATCTCTCTCACTGGAAAAACTAGCACTCTTATTCAAGACAACTATACCAAAGTAATAAAAGAGATACAAATTGATACAAACTCATGGAAAAAATCTCCAATTATCTTTTATGGGAAGAATAGCAGCAATAAAAATGAATGTATTACCAAACTATTATTCTTGTTTCAAACATTACCGGCCCTTAAATCAACTAAATTACTGCAAGACTTAGATAAACAAATAAGAAAATTTATTTGGAATGAAAAGAAACCCAGAATCAAAATTAAAGTACTGCAGGACAAAAAGGAAAATGGAGGCTTTGCGTTACCAAACTGGATTTTATATTATAAAGCCTGCTGTCTGACGCGGCTGAAAGAGTGGATGACCCTTGAAGATAATCAACTACTTTCAATAGAAGGATTTAACTTGAATTTTGGATGGCATGCATACCTATGGTATCGGAAAGCTTAAAGCCCCAAAAGACTTTGCAAACCATTGTATAAGAAATGCCTCATTGTGGGTTTGGGACTCATTGAAGAACTCTATTTATACAGCAATGCCAATTTGGGTCTCCCCAAAACTGGCACATACAAAACCCTCTATAAAAGAGGAAGAAAAAACTCTGAGATATAAAGACTTGTTAACAGAAAAATGACAACTAAAATCAAAAGAACAATTACGGCTACAAGGAATTAGAATAGATTGGTGATTGAAAATGCAAATGAAATCTTGGTTTAGGAATGATAAAAAGTAATATAGCTTCTCAAATCAATCTTTCTTCCAATGAAAAGTTAATTAAAATTATAGCTGTTTATTAGCTAGACAGGTAGAAGATGAGATAGTAAAAGAATGTATAAGATGGGCACAGGATCTAAAGTCAGAAATTCAGTTAGTTGAATGGGAAAAATTATGGAAAGTTAATATAAACATCACTAAGTCAACAACATTTAGAGAAAATCTTTATAAGATGTTTTATAGGTGGTATTTAACACCTGATAAGCTGGCTAAAATGTATAAAATATCCGATGTCTGTTGGAAATGTAACAAAGGGAGAGGATCTTTTCTCCATATATGGTGGGTGTGTAAGAGGGCTAAAAATATTGGTGTATGCTACAAAAATTTATTTTACAAACTATCTTAATTAATCTCATAGGAATGCATTGAAATCTGTTCCCTCCAGAATGGATTAATTTTCAATGCATTCCTACGAGAAACTGCTGCTCTACTTACAATTTTTTCACTTATGAGCATGTGCTCGGAAGAGATAAAATTCGTAAGTAGAGGTTTTAGTGTAGTAGCCCTCGGGCACTTTGGGCCGGAAAAAGTAGACCTCAGCCTGTTCAAAGTTGGACAGCCCTGTTCTACTGCAACTACACTTTTCATCTTCTTTTTTTGTAGGGCACAGTTTTCTGTGACTCTACTGACTGAGTTTCAGTTTCTCTCATGTCCTCCTGTACGTCTTCCTCTGCATTGGTCCCAAAATGAAACACTGGTGCAGACAACCTCAGTGGTCCCTAACCTTAGAGCCCCAGATGTTCTTGGACTGCCATTCCCAGAAACCTTCACCACCAGCTGTGGTACCTAGGGTTTCTGGGAGTTGCATCCCAACAACACCTAGGTTACCCATGGTTGGAAACCACTGCACTAGCTGGAAATTAATTACAAAGTGTGGTGGGGATGAATGGCTTAATTTAAGACATTGGTTCGCAGTGAACACAGCTTCTCTATTTAGAATAATTTTAGATAAAAACCAGATTGTGCTACTGATCGCCAACATTCTACAAGGATATGGCACTTGAAGAAGGTGGGGGTTAAAGAATGCATATAAAATAAAGTTCAAAGAAGCTGGTTTTATCAACCAGTTAATAAATGCTAGGACAAAATGCACAGGTAAGTTTGGTCTCCTACTGAAAGAATTTTAGCCAATATATCATAGCAGAAAAAGCAGTTTCCATGTACAGTATATAACCAAGGGCCCTCCATTAAATGTGCTACCTAGGTTAGTTTGCATGTGAGGGACTTCATGTGAAGGAATCAAACAGAGGGCCAGTTGTCTTCCTTTCACCTTCATCCAGAATTAGTATTTGAAGGTGGAGAGGGTCGTCCCTCAGTGGCAGATACATGTCTTACCCAAAGAAGGCCACGAGCTCACACCTCATCAACTTTTAGGCAAGCTTTTAGGTAGGGATAAAAAGATTATTGACTAAAATCTTGCTGAACTGCTACACCTGCTCTCTCTCTCTCTCTCTCTCTCTCTCTCTCTCTCTCTCTCTCTCTCTCTCTCTGAGGAAGTAGATCATAATCCACACCCCCCAAAAAATGCTCACTGAAATAAATTTGTTTCTCTTCAAGATTCCACAAGACAGTTTTTGTTATGCTAAACCAAAACAGACTAACATGGCTATCTCTTTTTAATTTGTTGCATATAGAAAGGTAGAGCTAGCTAAATGAATCAATCCAATATTAGATCTTGGGCTCCTTGATCACTGCAGATGGCGACTGCAGCAGCGAAATTAAAAGACGCCTGCTTCTTGGGAGGAAAGCAATGGCAAATCTAGATAGCATCCTAAAGAGCCGAGACATCACCTTGCCAACTAAGGTCAGGATAGTCAAAGCTATGGTTTTTCCGGTAATGATGTATGGAAGTGAGAGCTGGACTATAAAGAAGGCTGATTGCCGCAGAATCGATGCTTTTGAGGTGTGGTGCTGGAGGAGACTCTTGAGAGTCCCCTGGACTGCAAGGAGATCAAACCTATCCATCCTGAAAGCAATCAACCCCAAATGTTCACTGGAAGGACAGGTTTTGAAGCTGAGGCTCCAGTACTTTGGCCACCTCATGAGGAGAGAGGAGTCCTTGGAAAAGTCCCTGATGATGGGAAAGATTGAAGGCAAAAGGAAAAGAGGATGGCAGAGAATGAGATGGTTGGACAGTGTCATCGATGCAACCAATATGGATTTGACCAAACTCCGGGAGGCAGCGGAAGAAAGGAAGGCCTGGCGAGCACTGGTCCATGGGGTCATGAAGAGTTGGACACAACTGAACGACTGAACAACAACAAATATTAGATGTGACTAATATGTGAATTCTTGTGTGAGTCCTTTGAGCTCCAGGCATATTGGCCCATAGAGAAGCCCTGTCTCAAATTTAGCTCAGTCTGGGAACAAGCTATCTCATGAAAAACATGGGTTCTGACATCATGTTTCAGTTTGCCAAATGCCTGTTGATGGTTAATGGTTGGTATGGAAATTGAGTCATGGCAACTGGACTTCTTTTCTTGAGAGATCGAAACGTTTTGCTACTCATCCAAGCAACGAAATGTTTCAGTCTCTGAAGAAAAGAAGTCCACTTGCCATGACTCAATTTCCATATAAACTCACCGGGGATGACTGAGAATCTTCGCAGGCTTAATCATTGCATTTGTCCTACTTTCAAAAAAGTCTATGTCTCCCCCATCTCCAGCAGGTGGCACTATCGCCTCAGTGAAATAGAGAACTAGGTGTTTTGCCAAGTAAATTTTCAAGAGGGTGGAGATAATTTATTTGGTTTGCTTGAGGCAACTGTGACAATCTGATATTGCATGGCTTTTTGTTCTGTGCTCCAGCTAAAATCATTAGATTCAGATTAAGCATTTCTGTTGCTTTTCTAGGACTTGCTCGTTTGTGGGGGTTCTCCCGCCCCCCACCTTTCCTGTCTGTTTTTTTTTTAGCACGAACATGTAGTCCACATCGGAAAGGGCATTGGGGTAGAGGGGCGTGATGGCTAGTGTGACCATCTTCTCACTTGATACAGTAGCCATAATTCCCTCCAGATACAACAAGGGACGAAAGGCATGGAGACTCAGAGAAAGGTGATCAGGGAGGACAGCCATGGAGGATTGTCAGTCGGAATAATCCCCATATAATGTACTTTTAAAACTGATTCCTCAGTTTAAATCCCTCATTATGGAAGCAGCAAGAATCCAGTTCCTATGCTAAGACTATTGAGACAGAGGAGTGACTGGAACAAGAATGGTTTGCCATCAGCACTGTTTGCTTGGATCCTGGTGCCTTCCTACAGCTGCCGCGACACATCAAGCTTGAGTCTCCAGCTGTTTTTCGATTAAAACTCCCCCAGAAGCCTTCACCACTAGCTGTGGTGGCCAGGATTCCCATGTGTTGGGGTCCACAAACATCCGGGGACCCAAGGCTGGGAAGCGTTGCTGTATCCCCAAAACCTATTTCAAACAATAGGTTTCTCTGTTTGGGGTGGAGTAGTCACACCAGCAGTATCTGAGAAGCAGTAACACTCTCTAGGCCTCTTTGATAAGGTGAACCCAAACAGTTTAAACCTCTGCTTTTACTTACTGTGAAGGTCCTTGTTTTATGTGTCAAGGTAAACAGAATCAGGCCAAGAGGAAGAAACACACCTGATAATAAATTATTCACATTACAATCCACCGGGTGGCGCTATACGATTCCAAATCTAATGTCTCTTTTGCAAGGTAAGTACCATCACCACCATCACCATCAATCCTGATGATGTTGAATTGGCAAGAAAGTAGACTGCACCCTTGTTGTTTTTTGTTAGTTTGTTTTAAATTAAAATTTAAAACAATCTTGGTGCTATCTTGAAAAGATCCCTCTTGAACCATAGAAATGGCCCCACTAATTTTGCAATTTGTCTCACAACAGATATGTTTCTGGGAAGTATACAAGCATGCAAGTAACAGGCCAGCTCTGCTTCACCTGTTACCCTCCATCATCACACAGTTCACACTATGCTGAACATTTAGTCACTGTGATTGTTGATAGACTGTCTCAGAAGTTGGAGAAGTTAGTCTTTTGGATTACAGAATACCCCAGCTAACTTCTGAGAACTGTAATCCCAATAGGCAGTTTTTCCTATACAGTATCTGAATTTCTTTCTTTTCATTAACTTCTTGTCCCCTTTTTATAATCTCAGCTGATGGCACCACAACATCCTGTTAGAAACACATCCCTTCAGTTAATGATGCCATAAAGCAAAACTTCAATTTTTCTGTATCTTTTGATACTGGGTTGTGGATCCTGAATTTTAGAATTATGGAAGGGGGGGAAAATATAGCTATGTGTTTTCTTCTCGTTGTAAAGGTTTTCATTAGCACAGAACATTTGTAGCAAAAATTTTGCAGATGATGTGACATCACAAAAAAGTAGACAGTTTCATTGGCCAAATAACACTTTGGCCCTTGAACTCAGTCATACAGGAGTAATGTAGCAATAGTAAAGAAGGGTCCTGTTGACAGCTTTATTAGGTGCTTAGGGCTTTTTAGGAGTGGTGTGTGTGTGTGTGTGTGTGTGTGTGTGTGTGTGTGACAGAGAGAGAGAGAGAGAATGTTTAAGAGAGTGAGTAGAGGGGGTTTTGCTGGGTGGGAAATATTCAGGGATTTTTTATGTGTGTGTGTTGGGTCTGGTCTCTTGGTGTCTGTGAATTTCATTGTATCTGTATACTGTGTATATATACACACAATGACTATTATTATTATTATTATTATTATTATTATTATTATTATTATTATTA
>JAHTLZ010000111.1:4370561-4380916 GCA_023846285.1 Phrynocephalus versicolor | reverse complement strand
AGTAAGTAAGTAAGTAAGTAAGTAAGTAAGTAAGTAAGTAAGTAAGTTGTGGAACACTGGTATAGGCAGTAATGTACTAGATGGATCAGTAGAGTATATACCGTATATACTCGAGTATAAGTCGACCCGTGTATAAGCCAGGGTGCCTAATTTAAACCCCCAAAACTGGGAAAATTTATTGACTCAAGTATAAGCCTAGGGTGGGAAATGCAGCAGGGCCTGGCAACTCCTCCTTTGTGGTGTGTGTGTGATGTTTAAAATGACTTTTAGCCACCGAGGTAAGTGCTTGAGTTGATGGCTAAAAGTCATTTTAAACATTGTTTTAAAATGACCTTTTAAAAAGTCATTTTAAACATGGGGGGGGGGTTTTCAGGAGAAGTGGCGCACAATGTTTATAAATGACTTTTAGCCACTGACCCAAACTTGCCTCAGTGACTAAAAGTATTGACCCGCATATAAGCCGAGGACCCCTTTTTTCAGCCCAAAATTAGGGCTGAAAAACTAGGCTTATACTCGAGTATATACAATATCTGATTTTCTATTTTAAAAACAGCAAGTCAATGGAAACTATCCTTTAATATCCCATGTTTAATGCACTGGAGTGGTTAGGTCAAAATGAGTTGTCAAGCAGGGCAATTCAATACAGTGCCATTTTATGCATCAAACAGCAGTAGGTTTCAGACTTGTTGAACTTAAGGGCTTCATTTCATCTGTTGGCTTTGGAACAAATGGTATTGTGGAATTTAATATTACAGTCCTATACAGCTTTTTGGCCTTAGTTGCTGAATGATTAATATGTGCATCTTCTTTAGCACCTTTTGGGGTAGATAAACCATTAGAAAGGACCATTCAATCATGAAACTCACTTGGTCCTGGATGAGCAGATATATAACCTAAGAGCATTATAAATTCTCCAAATGTCATCTATTCTCAATGTTCATCCACGAACCTCCAGCCACTCAGATAATCTATTAGCGCCCATTTCTCTCATCGATCATTATGGGACAATTCCCAATTCTATCATGATCTACTAGCAATACTACAATGTCTAGGTCACACTACTCAAAGAGTGTGTAACAGCCATACAATGGAAAGGCACTTATGGAGGAAATGGTTAGTGAACTTAAGCTAAAACACCCTCGTTTAAGATCTGTCCTTGTGTGTCTGACCGTCATTTCTGTCATGGCCTTGAAGTGGAGAAGTTTTCATTCTTTGTCAGACATCATGGTCAGGCAGACATTTTGTACATGGTGTCGAGTAGAGTTGGGAATAACTGTCCCTTCAGCCTGCAGCCAGTTCTTTACCACAGCATGGCCAGCGGTAAAGGATTGGCAGGAGTTGTCATTTAAAATATCAAACAGGCCCAAAACGCCCCAATTCGGATGTAAAATAAGGTTGCTGAGTAACAGGTGGTGGGTCAAAATTTACTTCAGAATGTGGGTGGGGGTTGCATTTTTAAATGCTCCCTCAAAATTAAAAAGAAACCACCTCATTACATGTAATGTATAACATCCTGCATACAATAACCTACTTGCTAACATGCTAGAGAAAAATTTAGGAGGACAACCTTCTCTTAAATATGCTAATTTACTATATTTCAGGGAAGCTTTTGTTTTTTCCTTTCAATGAAGGAGCATTCAAATATTCATCTGAAATTGCTTCAGTCCAGGGCTGTCCAACTTTGAACAGGCCAAGATCTACTTTTTCCAGACAAAAGTGCCTTAGGGCTACACTAAAACCTCTTCTTATGAATTTTATCTGTTCCGAGCATATGCTCATAAGTAAAAAAAAAATTAAGTAGAGCAGCCTCCCTGCTCAACTGAGACAGTGGGCTGGCAGACCCAGAGCTTTGCTGGGGCAGTGGTGGTCCTTGGTTTGGGGCAGAGGTAGAGAACCTAACCCCTCACACTTTTTATTGATGGCTGGCGGGCTACTTTTGAACCCTTCATGGGCTACTGGTAGCCCCCGGTCTACCTGTTGGGCAGGCCTGCTTTAATCCATGTATGCGAGTTGTGCTCTCAAATTGCATCTGTGGCTTGACCTGTGCCACTGCTCAGTAAGTTTCCATGGCCAAGCAGGGCTTCAAACCCAGATCTCCCTGAGTCCTAGTCCATCATCTTATCCATTACACTGTACTCCTCTTACTCCAGTCCCTTGTGGGGTGCTCCTGGTGAATTTACACTGTAAGTTAAAAAAAAAGTGCAGAGTCATTGCATTTATAAGTAACTCCAGTTCCCGCACCCCTGTCCTGTTTACATAAATTGAGCATTAGTTCTTTCCTAAGAAGGTAGAAGAGGCATGTGTTTAGATGTGGTTGTCTTACTGTTCCACCTCAGACATGTTCAGAAATTGCTGTAAGGAGGGTTTTTATGTCACTGGTGGGAAAAGTCTCCTATTTGCTCAACCAGACAAAATGTCAGGCACTCAGTAATTTTCCTTCCGTGGTCTCAGACCCCAGTCCCTCGGTAGAAAGTGTGGATAAACTCGCAAGGTCCTAGAAGGGAAAGGGGGAAAGATGTCCTTCTGAACTGGCTATTCATCCCACACTTAAAAAAAAAAACCCTCCAAAAGGGAGGCAACTTGTAGACCAGGATGGACCTCAACCCCAGATCTGGGAGTGGAGGACCCTTCTTACCTAATTAATGCATCCCCTATGATTCAAAGAGATGCAAATGAAGGTTAGATTTTAACCTGGCATGAGCGCTTCACGTCGGAGCGAAAAAATACAGCCCTGAATGGAGATGGTTGCACTTTGACATGGAGCGACACATCCCAAACTACACCAATTTTACCTTCCTTCCGCTCCTGCTCTCCAGCTGACAGAAGAGGCACCGAGGCTCTTTTTTGAAAGAAAAAAAAATTCACTGCACTAAAATAAAATTCACAAAAACCACTCCCTCACCTGGCTGCTTCACCTTCCAAGAGGCTTGCTTTATCGAGTCATGCCAGACGAGGTCATGCACTGTACATCTCTTGGAATTTTTCTTTTTCGTCTTCTCTTCTTTGTGTGTGTGTGTGTGTGTGTTTTAAAGGGAAAAAATTACAAATTATGGTAGCCTGAAGAAGACGAAGAGACTCTTTCAAGGTTTGCCTCTTTCCCCCTTTCCTAGCAAGCACTAGGAATAAAGTTGCAGAAGCAGGAAGGCGGGTTTGGGAGGGGGGGAGAGGATGATTGACAGCTCTGAACCATAGGCTCATCCCTTACCTTAGGCCATGCAATCCGATTGGCTGTTCCCTGACATCCCCAAAGCTCAGGCACTTTTTAACACCAGCTTTGGGTAGATCTGTCTTGGGGTGGGTGGGGAAGAAAAGGTTCAGTGTGGTGCCGTACTGACAAGGCTGAAAGTCATTTTCCACCCCAGCAGAGAGTTTTCTTGGGCTATTTTTGAGGGGGTGTGGACACGCATAAGGGGAGGGTGGGTGGGGTGGGGGTGGGTAGAAAGGGCCTGGCATTTTATTTATTTATTTATTGTGTCCTTAAATGTTTTTTCTGCAAACTTCGTGGAGAGTGGTCTTCTCCGCAGCCCCATGCCTGGACTAATGGATTACCACCTGCTTGGATTAATTTTATCTTTTCTCTTGGGTGATGCAAAGGTCTTAGCTGGTTACCCCATTTGGTGGTAAGAGACTTCTTTTTTCTCCTCCTCTCAAACTTTGTGGCAATCTATTTGTCCCTTTGCATGATGTGCCTGTAGGTTCGGATACTAAGAATGCTCCTAGTGATTTGCTTTGAATCCTGCGTTCAATATTGCCCCCTTTCCCCCCAGAATTATTTGTGCAGAGGTTTCCGGTGATGGCGTTTGCATTTTGATTTCGCAAGGGTGATATTTTGCAAATTCTCTCTTCCCCTACCCTCATCCCCTGTTTTGTTTTGTTTTTTAGCCGTGGCCATTACTCATTTCAAAACAGCATAGCAAAATATAATTTTCAAACAGTGACAGTAAGAGTGTAAAAGCCAGCTCAGTGCAAAGGTGGAATTTCAGAAGTTTTAAGTGTGAAAGATATAATTCCAATTGATTTACGTGAAGTATGTTGCTGCAGATCTTGGTGTCACGCTGACAAATCTGTGAAGACAGACAGTTTTCAAATTTTTTTTTCACTTTTTATATAACACGGGCAATCTGCATTTTATTCAAATACTTGATCCGGACGGGGCATGTTAAACGTAAACTATGTTGTTATATCATGCAGTGCGACATTATTATTTTTTAAAAGGGTGTTAATAAGTATGAGCTAGCTAAAGATCTAATTTTGTGATATCTGTTTGTATCACTTGGTTATCTGCTTGCAACCCCAGAGTAACAGATTTTTTTTTTGCATCTATTGGGACCTTGTTCATGGTCTCCATGAAAACAAACAATCAAATAAACAAAAAGATAAAGACATATTTCCCCCCAAAAAACCTTTGCTGTTGTCAGATTGGGAACCAGTACAAGACATTTAGAAGAAAGCGAAATCTAAGGTTAAGATAAGGCACCAGTAATTAATAATTTGCTATCTTTGACATTTCCTCTTTTGATAAGTTAAGATTTTTTGGTTAAATACAAGGTGGGAAACCCTATACCTGCTGGAATTGGATAGAGTGTTAGTTTCAATAACAGATAAATATGCATATCTTCCACCTTCTAGGATTCATGTCTATACTATTCATTCTTTAAGTCCTTTCTAAGCTGACACAACAAAGAAATGAGCTAAACCGGACTATGGAAGGAGGCAAGACAGTATGTTTGAAATATGGCATTTATTGTACAGCTCAGCTTTAGAGCTCCATTCATTAAATGAAGCATTTGGCACATCTGATAATATTTTTTGTCCAGTGTGTGGAAGCAGTACAGAGACTTAAATGACACCAGAAAGAATTTGTTTTCCTTTGCTAGAAGGACAGTACTCATACACTCAGAGCTTAGAAAGGATATTTTTTTTTCCGAATTCAAAATCCCTTCATTTAGGATTAATCAGATCTCTTTTTAGCCCCAGGTTTAATACAACCAACTTCCTGCAATATTTATTGGGAAATGCAAAGAGGGCCCCTCTCATCATCCGAGTTAAAGGCTTTATTAAAAGTGGAGGAATTGTCAGTGAGAGCAGATCCCAAGGACTGGATTAAAGCTCTGGTCGGGGACAGTTGGCCGTGCAAATCAAAACAGGCCTTTTAATGTGGACTGAAATAAGGCAATTTCGAGACATGATAAGGGAGTGAAAGAACAGTATTTCACCAGGAAGACCCATGTTTTTGCTTATCCTTCATGACAAATGGAGAAATAAAAGATGCATACTGCTCTTCCTCCAAATCTGGCCAAAAATGCAGCCATGGGCATCTTGAGTGACCTCTCAAAAAACAAAATATTGCCTCCTTGGCTCCAACAACCTAGACAATCTAACACATATAATTTATAGGGTTTGCACTGGGCAGATTTTAGCAGATGGAAACTAGGAATCTAAAGCTACCCATAAGGAGAAACAATATGAATGTTATGTGGCCATTTGACTTCAGTTCTGTTTTAATAAAATTATTATCTCTAAAGATAGAGACAAATTCTAGAATAATTACATTGTATATTGTCACTAAAGCTTCTGTCCTACTGGTCATTTAAAGGTAAGTGCATTCATGTGTTGTTGAAAGAAAGCATAGCCGTAATGCATCCTGAGCTGGAGATGATGTGCCTGCTTCAGATCCATCTTCTTAACTTGTCCTGCTTGCAGTATGTTTTGTACACTTTGGTCATTTATTTCAGCTTATTGTTGTCCATTAATATGAAGGAGATGCACCTTTACTGGGCATTCGCTACAAAGGGGAATTTCTGGGCCAAGTCCCTCTGCAGGAATAAATCTGGTACAATGTGTAGGAGGGATGAACTAGAGGAAAATTAAGTTGTTGCTGTCGGTTTTGTGTGCTGCCCGGTGGCATCTGAGTTTTGGTGAACCTAATAGGTTTTCTAAGGTATGTGAGATATTTAAAGAGTAGTTTTGACGGTGCTACACCTTACTGAGATTCCATGACAGAATGACATTCTGTCTGCAAGGCAGTGATGTTAGTTTTAACTATAACACATTACATCTTTAAACATCTCCACTGCTGATTGTAGAACAAAAGCAGTACACTTGTATGTCAATTCATGTTAACACATGCAAGCATTATTACAATATATTCCCAACAGTTGATACATTTATTCCAGCACGTGACACATGAATAGTAGCTATAGGCCAGAAAATACGTGGTACGAGTAGTGGTGATCTCAGCTACTGTGGACTTTTAGATCGGTATGTGTGTTTGTGTGGTAGAATCACAATCTATTTCTCAGTTTTAAAATGTGGACAAATGTACTTCTTTGTTGCCATAACAAAAACATCAAACTTAGTATTAATAAGAAATATCTTGGTTGCATTTGGGCATGTTGACTTGATGCATCCAACTCATCCCAGTTGTAATATATTCAGGGGTGTGATGCTGATTGCTGAGAATCCAGGAGAGTGTGTGTGTGGAGAAATGTGAAAGAATCAGAATATTAACACAGTTTCAACTTTGCCTGGAATTTGAAGGTGAGGGAAGGATGGGTGGGACATACAAATATCCAAGCACATGGCATGGTAAGGCAGGTGTAAGGAACCTGGAGGAATGTACATAAAATACAGAACAGCTTAAGTTTGACCCTCTATTAGGTTTCCCACCGTTACATATTCCTAGAATCATGTAACATGCTATAATTTAATCTTTTATCCTGATCCGTTTCAGTTGAAACATCTGTCAGCTAGTGTTTATTCCATCATTTCTTGTCATCATTGTTAAGCGACATGGTGGACAATCATCCACCATTCTCCAGGTGTTACTCAGTTCAGAATAAACGGGGTTTGAATCTTAAGACAGGTTGTAGACCTGGACGCCATATTGCTTTCTGAGTCAGTCCCTGAGGGCCAGGTAAGGTCAGAAAGTGGGCCCCATCCTCTGCTGGCGCTCATTCCCATAGAAGCCCTCTCCCAAGACTTTGAAGGGAGCAAAGAAGTCCATGGTGAATAGAACTGGAAGTGGGTTTCCTGGAAAGTTGGGCATGGAAATGTCATGGCGATCTGCAGTCACGGCTCCACTCTTGGTGTGACATAATAGTCACAAGTGGACTAGTTGCTGCCTTGCTGTAGTAGGGAAACTCCATGCTCCTGTCTCTCATCACTGTGAGCAGGGATTATTTCCCCAGTGATGGAGCTACGAGAGGGCTTTCCTCTCCTAGTGTTTGTGGCAGTGTTTCCAGAAAGGGAGAGAAGGGCAGGACATGAAGAGAAGGGAAGTGGACTGAGAATCAGTTCCCCTCCAGACCTCATCAGTTTGGAGGCTGGAGGTTCCTCAAACCTAATTAAGGAAATGTCAGTTCATTACAGTGTCCCTCCAACAGGAATTAGTTTTGTGTCGTCAATGACCTTTTGTGGAAGACAGGACATTTTGGAGAGTGCTCATTGAAACGGACACCATAAGATGAAGGCAACTTGGTGGCACATAACAATAACAACAGGGACCTGGGGTTCATCAGAAGTTGATAATCAGTACAAATAGAAAATAAGAGTAACTTATTGCAACAGAGATGTTGGATTGCAAGCGCTACCCAGTCATGATTCCAAATGGCGTTGTAGATTAATTACGGTTTTAACTGGAAGAAAAAGCTGTTACCATAACAAAAACAGTTTTGCAAACACTGAGTTGAAGGATCTGGAAGAGTCTTGCTTGCAGGTTCTAGGATATACCATATTTTCCTGTGTACGACTATGTTTTTGCTTAAAATTGTTAAAAATTGAGGGTCATCTTATTCACAGAAATAAACTAAGGAGAGAACCGCACAGTTGCAAAACTGTAATTCTGGGTTGGAAAAGTGGGCCCATCTTATACATGGGGGAAATGCAGAATTGTGTATGATGCCACTATCATTCTGTGTATTATTAACTTTCTTTAGCTTAAATAGGTGAGAAGGACATGCATCTACTTGAGGTGTATGCATCAAGCTACTTACAGTCTTGTTTCTAGGTTGTTTTAAAAGCATGTTTGTGTTTGTGCCAAGTCCCATGGAGCAAAGCAACAGGAAACACTGCTTGTAGCACTGTCCTATTCATACCGTAGTCCAGGGCTGTTCAACTTTGAACAGGCCAAAGTCTACTTTTTCCAACCCAAAGTGCCTGAGGGCTACTACAATAAAACCTCTACTTACAAATTTTATCTGTTTTGAGCACATACTCATAATTTAAAAAAATTGTAGAGCAGCGGAATGCATTGAAAACCAGGTAATCCATTCTGGAGGGAACAGATTTCAATGCACCATGGCCCTTTAACTGCCCCGCTCGGCTGAGACAGTGGGCTGGCAGACCCAGAACTTTGCTGGGGAAGTGGTGGTCCTTGGGATGGGGGAGGGAGGGTGGAGAACTCATCCCCTCACTTTTTTTATTGGTGGACGCTGGGCTACTTTTGAACCCTTCATGGACTACTGGTAGCCCGTGGGCTACGTGTTGTGCAGGCCTGCCATAGTCATTTCAGATTCTCCCAATTGGTGAAAGTAAAATGTCAACCTATTTGCAAATGCTGATATTTTGTCTCCAAATTGGAGGATTCCAATACGGTTCCAAGGTAGCCCAGCCTATGTCTAGGTCAAAAAAGGGTTAGAGGTCCAACTGTTTTCTTTGAAGGTGGGAGAGGATTTTGTTGTTGTTGTTCAGTCGTTTAGTCATGTCCGACTCTTCGTGACCTCATGGACCAGAGCTCGCCAGGCCTTCTTATCCTCCACTGCCTCCCGAAGTTTTGTTAAATCCATATTGGTTGCACTGATGACACCGTCCAACCATCTCATTCTCTGCCGTCCTCATTTCCTTTTGCCTTCAATCTTTCCCAAAATCAGGGACTTTTCCAAGGAGTCCTCTCTTCTCATGAGGTGGTCAAAGTACTGGAGCCTCAGCTTCAAAATCTGTCCTTCCAGTGAACATTCGGGGTTGATTTCTTTCAGGATGGATCGGTTCAATCTCCTTGCAGTTCAGGGGACACTCAAGACTCTCCTCCAGCACCACAGCTCAAAAGCATCAATTCTGCGGCAATCAGCCTTCTTTATAGTCCAGCTTTCACCTCCATACATCACTACTGGAAAAACCATAGCTTTGACTATCCTGACCTTAGTTGGCAAAGTGATCTCTCTGCTCTTTAGGATGCTATCTAGGTTTGTCATTGCTTTCCTCCCAAGAAATCTTAGGAAAGCGAGAGGATTACAGTGTGTTAACTTCAGGTTCAGAAAGTAAAGCTGATGCTGGAAGTCTGCTGATGCAGACTATTAGCTACACATACACAAGACCAGAGAACAAATGGCAAGTCCTCATGGATGGAAGTTGCTCTTGCTTTCTACATTCTACATGACACTAGTGGTGGCCAGTCTTGTATAGGAACAGGTGAATAGCAGGGCCTTCAGGCAGCTGTATGGTAGTGCTTTTGTTAGAAATCTAAAATATGATGTAATTGAGATCTCCTGATCATCAAGAATCTGGCCTGATGTGCTGCCTTACTTGTCCCATAGTACTCAAGGAAAAGGAAGACAAATGTTAGATCCAGCTACTTCAGTTCTGCAAGTTTATTTCAATTTGTTATTCAAGAAAATTCACCTGTCTTGGAAAGTGTTTTTGTTAGCCTGCTTCTTTGTAGATCATGCTTCCCACAATGTTGTTTGGGGAAATTAAATGCAGACGAAAGCACTTTGAGCATATTACAGCAACAGAAAGCAGATTTCATAACACCTGGGAAAACACTTGAATCACCTGGAGCTTTTATATATATTGTGATCTGTTTCGAAAGGACTGGAGTTGTAGCAGTGATGTGGGCTGCTTCACTGGAAAGATTGATCTAAATGAGAAGCTTCACCTTCTCGTTTTTAAAAAGTGTTCAAGGGTATGCTGCATATACAGCTGTTTCATTGAACTGTATCGATTTTGAAAAGCTGCAGTTGGCTGCAGCTTCCCTTGTTGCATTATGCACAATAAAATGTACAATGACTAAGATGCATCTTAGCTTGTTCTGTAACTCACCAAGTGTTTTGCTAAATGCTTGGATACTCTAATGTGTGCAGCTTGCTGGATATCTCAGTGGTTTAGGTATTTGGTTGCCAAAACTGTCAAGGTTGGGGTTGGGGGTTTGATTTCCAATTGTGCCCCCTGTGAAGTAGAACTAACCTATGTGGCCTTGGGCAAGCTGTACAGTCCCAGGGTGCCCCCAGCAAAAGGGAAAGGTAAGCCACTTCTGCATAGTCTCTACCTGGAAAACTGAAAAGGATTTCCATAAGTCAGAACTGACTGTACATTATTATTATTATTATTATTATTATTATTATTATTATTATTATTAT
>JAHTLZ010000111.1:4356768-4370353 GCA_023846285.1 Phrynocephalus versicolor | reverse complement strand
AATAATAATAATAATAATAATAATAATAATAATAATAATAATAATAAATTATAAATAATTATAAATTATAAATTATAAATTATTATTATTATTATTATTATTATTATTATTATTATTATTATTATTATTATTATTATTATTATCTAAAAAAGAAACAAATAAAAACCATGAATTGTAATCATATACTGTAATAAACACATGCCTGGGAGCTGTGATTGGCTGCAGTACTGTGCTAAATAGACGGCCATGGCAAACTTCACGTTACTGCTATTTCTATATAGTGTACTGACAACTAATAATTAATTGAAGATGGAATGAAGGGACAATAATAGATCATTTATGAAATCCTGTTGCGCTGCTGTGCTCAAAGCATAACTTTTGGATGCAAATTGCCTGAAGTTAATTAAACTCTGCAGACACTGTCTGTTGGTAAGCAGCAGATAATGTCTTCCATGATTTCTTAACTCAAGCCAATCTGCCTCTAAAAGTTATGCCTTTTGTGTAACTGCGCAATAGTTTTTTACTCAGTATCTACCCACGCTCTCGACCTGAACCTACTGAGTTTCTTTCATTCAGAGGTTGACATTTTTATTTTGGATTATAATCCTGTACCTAGTATTCCACCTGAAAATGCACCAAAACCAGAGCCCAGGTACCGCTCAATAATACCATGTTTGAGTTTGTGCCTTGGGAATGCTTTTTATGAAGTAAAATGCCATCTTCTGCATTTGACATTTGGGTAGCTTGCTTCAGATATTTTTCTTTGGCAAACTGCTAATTGTCGACGGCCAGCTCCCAGCCGAGGCCAAGAGGCAGCAGTTGACAGTTGACACTGAAAGATGAGATGAGTCCCAGTCAGGCCCAGGGAGATGCCAAGTCAGCATCCCCTCTGATTTCATATTCCAGATGCTGCAAAGGAATGGTGAAGACCACAATTTTTCCACATGACAGAACGGATGGGCTGGGGTGTGAGAGAAGGTTCTTATTCTTGAACCAATCTGTCACCAGAACCTATCTCTTCTAGTATTTAAAAAAAAAAACAGGATCTGGAAAAAAATGCCAGAAAACAGTCCTAATTGGAATGTGGCATTTCTATCTGGCACTGCCTTCCACACACTGTTTATACAGTGGACTAGTGGTGGCTATGCTTCATATCTTTGAACCCAAGTCCATATATAAGATCCAAATAGAGGATGCTCATTGAATTAATGGGAATATGCTAGAACCAACCCTTATATAACTTTCATGCACTGAGTAGTTCTACTCTGCTTTGAAGTAAGAACTGGATTTACGCCTTGAACCTCCTTACTCAACATAAGATTCCTTCTTTTCCTCTGAATATCCAGTTCCCTAAGATCAAGGCACAGTGTCATATGTTTATGAGGGGGTATGATGTGATTTACATTTGGGTACCACTATCAGGATTCGGTGGAGAAAAGAAGAAAGGTTTATCTTATGCAGTAAATAGTATCATGTCTCATTTCAATTAGGAATACTAGGGTAGGCAACTCATCCCTGTGGGCTGTGTGTGGTCCCTCAGCCCTAAAGAAATCCCAGTAGCCTCATGCCCACCCCAAAAACAAACTATGCACAATTTTTAAAGACATATTTTTGGCTAAAAAGAACATTGGCCATTTTTTCCAAATGCTGAGGATCTCTCAACAGCCCTGCCCCCTACACCTCCCAATTTACGGTATAACTATTTTTTTATTTTGCCTCTAGTCTAGGGCAGTGATGGCGAACCTATGGCACGGGTGCCAAAGGTGGCACTCGGAGCCCTTTCTGTGGGCACCCGACATTGCCCCTTCGTAGCCACCTGTATTCAGGTTAAATGGCTGTAGTGGCACTTTGCAAAAAAAAAAAAATTAGTGGGTTTTGAATTGCAGTTTGGGCACACAGTCTCTAAAAGGTTCGCCATCACTGGTCTAGGGGATGCAGGAGGGCTTATTAGGTTGAAGAAAAATGATTCCATTTTTGTAATATTTTTGTTTCTTTGTTTGGCGGGGGGAGGGAGGATGGCGGAGCAGACGCATGCCTCAAAGATTCAGAGTTGGGCATAACCAGTTGTTAGCCGTCTGGAGAATCCCCACCTTTGTCTTAATCTATTGATGACAATAGTTTCTAACGGTTAACTATGGTTAGTCATATTCAGTATCCAACTGACCACATAACTGGGGTCGTCAAAGCAGTTCACCCATAGGAGGCAAAACGCCGTCTTCCCTTTCTACATGTAGCTTGGCTTTCCTGGAGTGACTCCTGCAGATATTTACATTGTAGAGGTTGCTTTGCGACAGCCTCAATTCTTTGTCTGGCTATGGATGTCACCACACACAGGTTTATTTGCATTTCCTGTATCTAGTCTGATGTTGATGGCCAAAACCCTGTCGCTTATCCCTGCTGGTGTAAATCTTGAAGAATAGCTGTAAATTGAGAAGTTAACCGCTGTCAGCCTTGACAGCTTTAAGAGAGGAATGGACAAGTTCATGGAGAACAAGGGTATCCATGGCTATCATTATGGATGCCTCAGGACAACCTCTGGGTTGGAGAGATAGGCAGGATATCTTTCAATGCCATTTGCAGGGAATCGTAAGCAGGCGAAGATATCTGCTTGGGAATGCCCTGAATCAAATGGTGTGCCGCTATGTGAGACAGAATGCTGGACTGGATGGGCTGTGGCCTGTTCCAGCAAGGCTGTTCTTATATTCTTAATGTAGTCACATGAGTTGGGGAGTTACATGAACAGGTGTGTCTGCTGATTCCTTAACTTGTGGCAATTCCCCATTGAGATTTTAGATCCATTCTGTCACAGCTGTGTAAAAACCAATAGAGCGTATAACTTATACATATTTTTAACATTGAAATAAAGTCTTTAAAAAGAAGGGGAGAAACCAGAAACTAAGTAGGGCTCTATCACACGTCCTTTAAAATGCTGATTAAATTTCAAGATAAAGCGTTTCCAACATGTATCAAAATCTGGTTTTCAAAGCCTAGGTTATTTGTTTGTCTGGGCCCAATTTCTACATAGGAAGCCCATTGCATTTTTATAAATTTGCTTTTAGCCTGCAAAGTCTGAAAAAAAAGCCTAACCATCACTTTGTTGGCTAGTGGGTCATTTATGCCATAAAAAGTGTGATCCTTGGCAACTTACTAGGGAGCAGATTGTAAAGAACTCACTGAAATTTACTGTGCAATTCACATGTATAGGACTCCCTCACGACGTACGTGGGCCAAAAATCAATGTGTGAATGTGACAAACTCAGGCTTGCCAAGGCGTGGGCATTAATGACTGGCATCCGGGAGTCCTTGTAACTCCTTGAAGGTCATACAGTATATGGAAAGTGTAGGGGACATAGGCTAGGCTGCTTCTAGGGCTACGGAGACAGTGGAGAGCAGCAGGCAGATGGCTGCTAGGAAGGTGCTTTGGGGCAGTGGCAATGCGCAAGGGGGAGTCAATCGAACGTGGTGGAATGTGAACCGCTGGTGTACAGTAAGGGAGCCGAGCCGAGCCTGATGGGTTCCCGACATAAAAGCTCCAGGCTGATCTGATAAAAGATGACAGGGCTCCTGAAAAATGTTTAAACCTGTCCCCTCCCCTCCTCCACACACACACACACACACACACACACACCCTGCCTGGATGTCTTTGTGGCCTAACAAGGGAGGGGGGGAGCAAAACACATTCCAAAATGAAAACAGAAGGAGAAAGGGAAACAGAGCAGGGGGGAAAATTAAGGTGGGCAAGCCTCCCAGGTATAGAGGACATGTCCTGTTGATCTGCATTATTGTTTACAAAGCGCCCAAAACACACACACACACAGAGAGAGAGAGAGAGGAAAATTGCCTTTTCAATTGCCTGCTGGAGTGTATAATTCTCAAACCTGGTGAATTCATGGCCCGAGGTTATTGGCTATCTGCATTAAAGTTCATAATTCGCTTTAGTATCATAACTCATGCTTAGAACAGACCAAGAAATATTTTAGCCATTAAGGTAGCTACTATCATTCAGCCAGAGCAACTTCCAATATTTCGCTTTTGAGTGTTTGCACAATCAACGTGGAGAGGGCTCCTGGGCTTCTGATAACAAATCAGCAGATAAAAGCAAGCTGATTTGTAACGTGCACAGATGCAAAACCTTTACGTAGGAAGAACAAATATCTTTTAGGATCTAAGGGACTGCTGCTTCCAACTGCAATTCTGAGGTCACCAAGCTTGAAGATGTTTGTGGAGATCAGGTCCTCCCCCTCACAGCTCCTCCTTTCCCCATCCTGCAGTGTTTTGGAACATGCACACTAAACTAGACACTGGAGAAGTTTTGCAGAGGTGGCAAGTACCTACAGTGATAGGTACATTTAAAAGTAAACTGAGATTAATGAGGATTGAACCCAGCTTTTGTTGTGCAAGGTGCCTGTCATTAGTTGTGCTGTTATAAAATGTCCTTGAAGTTCTTAATAAGGTTTAAAACTTTAAAAGGGTATATTGATTGTAACATTCATTTATATTAATTTACAATGGGTTATTATTTCTAATTTAGAAAAGTGTGGAATACTATGTACACATGTAAAATCTCAGTATTAAATAAACCAGTATCATAGCAAAAGCATAATACGGGCGAGGACCTCAAATAGAACTTTGAGACTTTGAGATAACACCTTTCAGGGGATTTAATTTGCTAGATGAGCCCTTTGTAGTTTATGCACCATTCCACACACTGCACAGTATTCTGAGAAGTGTCCTAAGGTACATACACCATGCATCCAGACCTCTCTCTGGACATGTCCACCTTTTTCAGCAGTGCCCTGTGTGAATTAGAGGCACAAGCTGGGATCAAAACTGGGAAATGTTGGTTTAGAGTACAGGTCCCGAATCTCATGACTTGGAGCTGTGCACTAGAAGGGTTACTAGCTTGCCTGTTCACACTTCCACACAGGCATCCACAGAGATGAAGTTCATTTCCCATTCCCAGGTTCTTATTCAACTCAGAGCTTCAGGGCCAAATTATACATTAGAACCTGCCTGTGATTGGTAGCTGAAATCCATTAGCAGGCAGCCTATAAGGTATCATTTGAGGTCATAGTGACCAATCACAAAATGAAGCAAGCTAATTTGCAAACTTCAGAAGTGTGAAGAGTTTTTGGCTGTGGTCATCAGCCGTTTTAGTAGGTAATGAATTTGCTCTTGTAATGTATAATTTGACCCTTAAATAGTTGTGCGCTGCTCGGTTTTCTAATAAGTCCTCGGTTCTCTAATAAGTCCAATATCATACACTGCAGTGAATGGAGTACTGTTCCTTATGAGATGAATACATGTTCCCTCAAGTCCAACATATTTTTTAGCACAACATGAATTGATGTTTTGCACTCCTGCCAAGCCGTGCTTAAGCAAGCTGGGTTTTACCCCTCAAATAATCCTTGGGCCACTTCCCACTAATCTGAAATGCTCACCATGGTCTCCAGTATTCAGCCAGGACAGCAGACCTTGGTTGTAATCATAGGTTGAAGCCTCCACAACCCTCTTCATGACTTCTGCTCCCCTCGCCCTGCAGTCCTTGACTTCCAAGTTTGTCCTAACCTTAGAGCGGCCAAAACTGCTCAAGCTCCAAGCCAGCAGGAAATCATAAAATGGGGACTCGGTTACCTAACTGGGAAAGTCCTCTTTGCTTTGGCAAGAGGTGCCGAGTGGAACGGGTGCCAACCTCTTGCCAACTCTGAATGCTAAAAATAAGCTGCGGCTGCTGCTGCTGCTCGCTTGCCCTCCAGTCAGGTTCCCTCCAGAAGTAATGACAACAAAGCGAACAGCCGGTGGAAAGAGCAATTATCTCAGCTTCAGCAGCTCCCCAGGGCAGGGAAGCTTGCCAAAGCTCAGGCAAGCCCTGGTGCTGTGCTGAGCTATGGAGAAGAGTCTTTGAAGCTGACTACACCTCTGGTTCTATATGGAGAAAATCCTCCTGACCTCTCAAATAACTTCCAGGCCATGGCAGGACACATCTCCATAGCCTAGGCACAGACATTTCCTTAGAAAGGTTTCTATTCATTCAAGCCCTACAGATTTTGGACAATAGTACAGTGGACCCTTGTATAACAAATGGTTTGTATAACATAAAATCCGTACAACATAAAAAATTCCGGAGGTAGGGGAAATTTGCTTAACAGAATTGCCTATGGGGCGGATCCATTCAACAGAAAAAAGGTTGTGATTAGGGATTACTCTGTTTTCAATGCATTCCTATGGGAAATTTGTATAAAGGAAAATTTGTTTAACAGAATTTCATTTAGAACCAATTATTTCCTTTCTACAAGGTACCACTGTATATTCTCTGGCGACAAGGCGAGCCATGTTAGAGATCTGAAACCAGCCTCCATCTGTGAACCCATTCTCAATGCCAGCAGCTACGCTCTGAAGTTTTGTTCATCTTATGAGCCAATCAGACCAGGGGACAAGAGGTCAAGCTGACTATAAGAAGGGTCTCTTGCACTAGCTATACTCAGACCGATGAAGTTGTTTGGATGAACAGCGAAACGTTTCTATCTCTCAAAAAAGAAGTCCAGTAGCCATGACTCAACTCCCAGATAAACGCACCTGGATGACTGAGAATCTTCACAGACGTTTTTAGTTTTTGTTTTTGTTTGCAGCTTGGAAAAGCTTACCTTTGGAACTACAAAACAAGTACGATTCCCAGATTCCATAGCTGTAAACAGATTGCTAGTTGGGAATGAGAGTGATGTATCAATGTGTGGGTTGGGGTGGGGAAACAAGGGACATCCTCCACCCAACGTTTTGCTTCCCCTGCCCCCAGCCGCTTATGCACTCTCCAACCCAAAGGCAAAGCAGCCCTTGCCAAAGATGAAAGCTAAATAGCTTGGTCTACACCCTTGCGCTCCGACCATCTGAGAACATGCAAGGTCATGTTTAGCCTGACCAAGAGAAGACTAAGGGGAGACATGATAGCAGCTTTCCAATACTGGGAGGGAAGAGGGCATTGATTTATTCTCAATTGCACCTGAAGTTATGACAAGAACCAGTGGATGGAAACTCATCAGAGAGAGAGCCAACCTGGAAACAGTGAGAGCCATTAAACCGTGGGAACAGCTTGCCTCCTGATGGTGTGGGTGCCCCATCGCTGGAGGTCTTCAAGAAAAGATTGGACAGCCATCTGTCCAGGATAGTATGAGGTCTCCTTCCTTGGACAGGGGTTTAGACTAGAAGACCTCTATGATCCCTTCCAACCCTAACACAATTCTATGATAGAATTTTATGCCGCAACAAAATAATTTTTGCTACAACACAGCTTTCTGGAAGGTCAAGGCCTTTTGATATCACCAGAAAGTCTACCTGGAAAGTATCTTCACCATCTATGAATAATAATCAGAACATGTAGTGGTATTCCATTCCCTTAGCTTAAATGTTTTGCTTTCTCCTCAACCCCATTGTATAACTTCTAGCTATGGCTCAGGGCTTAGGTTTCCATAGGGGCTCAATACAATGGGCTTTCAGGCACTGAGTTTATTTCTCTTCCCCTTTACAGGTATGCAACCAAAGGACCAGGTCGTTGTGAGACCTGTTTATGCTGCCTTCCCAGGGGAGGGTGTGTGTGTTTAAATTGCTTGCAAACAGATCTGGGAAGAGCAAATGGCCATGCTGGCAGTGGGATTCCTGAAGTAGGTAGCTAGATAGGTAGGTAGGTAGGTAGGTAGGAAGGAAGGAAGGAAGGAAGGAAGGAAGGAAGGATACATTTTTCCATACTCTTCTCAGAAGCTGATGCTGAGCAGAGAGATGGAATGCTGTAGGTTGTAGGTTTAAATCTCAAGATGAAAGGAGGCCTGAAGAGCTGAAAAGGGTAGAGCTTGGGGAATTATCTGTTTGGGATTAAACATCCCAGAATCCCAGAATCAAAAGCGAGCCTTGCTGGATTCAACTGGGCTTCTCCCCAGCCCAGTTCATTTTGCACAGTACGGCAGCCTCAGGAGAAGCTCACCTTTGGATCCCGTCCCAAACTGGCTTCGTGCTCCAGGATTGCCTTCCCCCTCAAGCGTGTGTGTACATACACGCATGCCGAAGGATTCCCTGTAGCTCCTTGCACGGTGGGCTGATTCCTTTGTGGGTTCTGCAGCAGAAGCCTCCCACCCCACAGCTAAGAGGATATAAGCATCTACTAATGAGGTAGTCAGGGAAACAGCCCAGTGGGGTTAAGGATGTCTATAATATCAGTAGTGCCCTTTTGATAGGGAACATTTGCAGCGGGAGCGAAAGAAAAGATCACAAAGGGGGAAGAGAGAGCTTTAGAAAGTCCTTAGGACATAAGATGCTGAACTGTCGGACACGTCTCCTGTCCCACTTGCTTTTGTTGTAAAGGAATGCCACATTCAGTCAACAGCCGATGAGGGTGGGTCACTGGTTGGAAAGATGTTCCTTCTGAATTTCTCCATGTCCAGATTTCTCTACAAGAGGCTCGGGTTCTGTCCACGTTCCTAAACTGCTATGTTAATGATCAGTTATCTCTGTTTATTGTGCTCCATCCTCTGCATTATTCTGGTTTTCAGCTAGTTATCCTGGTTTGTCCAACATCTTTCCAACCACTATGTCAAGGTGGGGGGAAGTGCTTGTGGGATCAGTTGGGGATTCTTTTTGGCACTATGCTTGAATTGACAAGCACACATGATGCTGTCCACGGCAAAAAGATGAGGGAACTACCATAACTTTCTCAGTCAAACCATAAAAGCAAATATAGTAGAACGTCAACAAAATGTGGAAGGGACTGTTTATTTCTACATTCAAGAAAAATCTTGAGCACCCACCTTTTGTTATCTGAAGAACATCTAATACTGTGCTGCATAAGCAAAGTTACTGGAACAGGTAAATGAGCAATTAGGTATGGAATGCTTTTTAGAAGAGCCATCCATGACAAAGCAATCATACATGTGCAGATGGACCAAAGGGCATTTAAAAAGAATCAAAGATCTGCCTAGGTATCTACAAAACCCACCAGCATCTGTTGGCCTGTCATGTCTTAGTACTTTCAAGGACAAATTGGCCAGCTTTGGCAAACCCTTTTAAAGACTGGGTGCCCAAACTGTGATTCAAACCCCACTAATATTTTGCAAAGTGCCAATACAGCAATTTGACTTGAATTCAGGTGGCTGTTAAGAGGTGATGTCGGGTGCCCACAGAAAGGGCTCTGAGTGCCACCTTTGGCACCCATGCCATAGGTTCGCCAACACTGCTTTAAGTCATTTTTGATAGTATTACTGATTTCTTGTTGTTTTTCTTGGTTTTCGATGGCATGCATTGTCTCAAAGCTTTAAATGAAAATGGTCTTGTCGCTATTGCTTTGCTTTACTCTGTGATGGTTTCACCTTCGTGAGGGGCTTTATTGCTTTCATATATAGATGGATGAGGATTAGCAGGAACCCAAACACATTGTACAACCACAGCCGGCCAGTACATGTCCCCATGTGAGCTACAGCGTGTCATGTGGCGAAAGGCGGCAGAACCCAGTGCTCTCAGAGAACAACTTGCTGAAGGAAGAGTTTGGGCTCTCGGGGAAGACTATGACTACCGCGGTTCCCCAGCCAACCTGGCCAGTGGTAAAAGTGATTTGTCCATTTAGTTGAGTGAAACCTTGATAAACGACTGCATCTTGGCCAAAGCATGTGCATCACTTTTACAAATCAAAAGTTAAATTTTCACAAGCTGTCACTTTTCAGGGTCAGGGAAGTCCATCAAATTGACTAAAGATAGTTTTTGGTTTCCTCTCTCCATCACTGAATTGTAGGTCAAAAAGGGCTTCCTGTCCCTTTACAATTACTGCATGGAGATTTTCCTTTTAATGACCAGACATAGGATGGTGCAATGTGATCATAAAGTCATCTTCTCTCTTAAGCACAATTTCCTCCCCAGACAGGGTTTATGCCAAGGCTGAGGCTAAGTTCGCATTTGGGGGAGTCTGAAAAGAAGTTTGCCACCCATGTCAAAGCTTATTGACGAAAGCAATCTGCTTATTGACGAAAGCAAATGGTGGAGGTCATTGAATGACGTAACACCTCTGGCTCTTCTGAAAGCAGAGATTCTATGCTTCATATCCAGGGTGTCCCGAAACAGAAATCACCTGTCCTGTGAAACAGATATATTACCAGTTGTGCATTGTGTTGACTAGGTGGGCCAGTTTCTTGTAGGAATGAGAAGGTAATAAACAGTGGATGGTGCAAACAAAGTATATGTGGATGTTGAGCTTTATATCCACCAGTCAGCCAGTCAGATTAGACTGTGCATGCAAGCCTGAGGTTTCTTTGTCCTTGGCACAGAACCACCTGAGATACTGTGTAATGTAAGATCTCGCATTGCAGTGAAGCCTTGTGCATGTGCTTTTCCAGTCGTGGAAAGGATCAAGTGTGTGTGTGTGTGTGTGTGTGTGTGAAAGAGAAAGAGAGAGAGACAGAGACGTCCCAGAGGCTTTGTAAATTTTGCCATCTCGAACCGGACACAGTCTCTCATATACTGTGCCGCTGCCCTGCCCATACTAGGTTACGCAAAGAGTTTTTAGATCCAATTATGTCTATGTTCCCTGGCCCCCCAGAGGAATACACAAGCTTTTTACTTCATGACAATTTCGAATGGATCACCCTACAAGTTGCAGACTTTTTAGTAGCTGTTATTAATAAGAAATGAGAGTGTATTCCCCTTTTGGCCTTTTACCTATTGTTTTACTTGACAATGTTTTACCATCTCTGTTTTGGTTGTGTTCTATTTTCTTTGTTTTAATGCCAATAAAGGTATGTAAAGGTAAAAAAAAGGACAGAGACAGAGACCAAGACAGACAGACAGACAGACAGACAGACAGACAGACAGACAGACAGACAGACAGACAGACAGACAGACAGACAGAAGGAGAGGGAGAGAATGAACAGTGATGTTTTTATTTTGCCCATATTTTATCATGGTTGAAGGAATGCCATTATTCCTCCAGACAGATGTGGGGGGCATCCATAGGCTTAACCCATTGTATCTTCTGAATAATCTTGTAAAGCAGGGAGCTGAGAAGAAGTGGGTGGGAAAAATGTGTTTCCCTATTTCAGAGCAGACATCCACAAATGTCCAAATATCCTCAAAGAGATTTCAATTTAATTAAATACAGATTTGGTTGAATGTGTGGAATTTGCCATATTGATGGAGTAGAAATGGTGCTCCTTGCTGTGTTTCCTACTACGGTAACAGTCCGGATTGGAGGGAAGTCTTGTATTCCTAAAGAAAAGAGCATGCTGGCTTATTTTAGCCAGATGTCAATTTAATTTTCCTATTGACAAACCCTCACAATCATAATTAGAACCACGGCAAAAGAAAACAACCCTGATTACCAAAATGAAAACCCTAAAAATGCTGATCCCTAGACTGCAAATAGCAATAAATATATATGGCCCAAGTAAAGTAGTAAGAATTTTGAATTGTTTTTAAATTAAAATCTGTATCTGCCTTTTTGTATGTGTCACTATTCTTAGTTCCTCCACACTGGCTGAAATCCTTCTGCTTAGGTTATTACTATAACTCAAAACTAGAGCAGACCCATCAAATCAGTGGGGATTCGGGGAATCAATTCCTCTGTAGGTTCCAATAATTCAGATGGTCCTGCACTAATTGCTGCTTACCACACTATGCAACAGCATTTCAGCCATTGTGTTGGTCTTAAGATGGTGAAATATAGAGTGCCTCGCTGTTCAACGTGATGCCATGAAATTACCCATCTGCGAGCTTTTTAGGTAGAACAGCCTGCAAATTAAAAGTAATCCATGTTGGTAGAAAAGGCTCCCAACTCCAGGCAGCTCTGCTTCCATAGCACAATGGGGCAATCAAAACCTCCAGCTGGTGGGCTGCTAGGCTTCAAAAACTCTGGTTCAGCACCTTCTGTTGGATAGCTCCCCGGATAAGAAAACTGACCAGCAACTGAGCAGAAAACAGGGAAGAGTTTTTCATTTGTTACCTGAGAAGCAATTATTCCTTGCTGTCCGCTCCAACCCTATTGACTTTTTCTGGTTTAAAACATTTCATTCATTGTGTATGGATTAGCAGAAATATCAACTATGGGTCCCTCTTCCTCAACAACTTTGTATCATGAAAAAGGATTGCCTATGGCGCTTTTACACAACCCCTAAGATCCGCTGGCAACTTAAATTCGGACCAGAGATCTTGGGGGTTTGTCACTCTTCCTGTGTTCCCACCCCTCCGCACTTCCTTGCTCCTGTCTGCGTGAGGGGAGGGAGAAAAAAGGGAGAAAAAAATACAGGCTCACCTCCACTCTGCCCTGGAGCTGCTCCGGGAACCATTCCAGTCTCTTTCAGTCTCTTAAAGGGGCGGGGGAAAACAAAGGCAAGGAGAGCCCGGCACTCACTGCTTTACATCCACATCAGAAATTTTTCACCTTCGGAGACCAGGTACTTGGAAAATGCGCTGGGACGCGCTTAGGTGGGTGTGGTCGTACTTTATTTTGTTTAAAGTCCGGAGCTGGTTGGAAAACAATTTTAAGCTCCGCATCTGGGAGCCCTTTGCCTTGGATTTTAGGGGTCGTGTTAAAGCACCCTTAGTGAATTATTCTTATAGTGCACTCAGCATATATGTTGCTTTTACTGTCTAATGAATGCCAAGAGATAAAGGGTCAGGTCTCTCCCTGGACAGGTTTAGAGTCTAAAAGTGGACAGTGAGAAAGGAGAGATGAGAAAATCCAGATACACTCACTGGAGGAGCCACGGGGCACAGTGGTTAAACTGCTGCACTGCAGCCATAACTGTGCTTATGATTCAGGGTTCAGTCCCAGGCAATCATCTCAAGGTTCACCCAGCCTTCCATTCTTGACTGGTCAATGGGACCGGTCAACCATCTGGAGGTCACCAGGATGCTGAAAGCTGTCATAGTTTGCATTAGATATTGGTGGGTAGCTTTTTACCATATAAATGTTTTGAGCTGCCACTCGGATAATCCTTCACCATTTACCATGCTGACCATGGTGTCTAGGAGCTCACGGTCAAACCTGTTGGAGGAAAACAGTCCCCCACACCTGGCATAGGACGCTGTTTAAGATTATTGGCCTTCATGAAGTGAGTTCTATGGCTACACATTGCTAGGAAAGACCAGTAGTGATAACGTGGAAAAAAAACCCTGAGTTTCCTGAAATGCATTTTGGAAATGACCAGATTCAGTCTTCTCTCTCCAACAAGGGGTCAAAATATGGTCCTTAAGAAGTTCACAAGAAAGGTACACAGGTATCTGAGACTCAAAATGGAAGGAAGGAAGGAAGGAAGGAAGGAAGGAAGGAAGAAAGAAAGAAAGAAAGAAAGAAAGGCCTATCTCTCTGGGTTGGAAAGATAGGCAGGGTATCTCTCAATGCCATTTTACAGGAAATCATAAGCAGATGAAGGCATCTGCTTTAGAATACCCTGAAGCTAATGGTGAGCTACTGTGTGAGACAGAATGCTGGACTAAATGGGCTGTAGCCTGTTCCAGCAAGGGCTGTTCTTAAGTTCTTATGTAAGGCAGGCAGGCAGGCAGATAGATGCTAGATAGATAGATAGATAGATAGATAGATAGATAGATAGATAGATAG
>JAHTLZ010000111.1:4333529-4356758 GCA_023846285.1 Phrynocephalus versicolor | reverse complement strand
AGATAGATAGATAGATAGATAGATAGATAGATAGATAGATAGATAGAGTGGACCCTCTTATAACAAGCAGTTTGTATAACATAAAATCTGTACAACATAAAAAATTCTGGAGATAGGGGAAATTTGCTTAACAGAATCATCTATGGGGTGAATCTGTACAACATAATTAGAGATTACTCTGTTTTCAATGCATTCCTTTGGAAAATTTGTATAAAGGAAAATTTGCTCAACATAATTTCATTTGGAATGAATTAATTCCTTTATACAAGGCACCACTGTAGATAGATTTTAAAAACTCATTTAAAATAGCTCCTGGCTTTGAACAAGTGTAAATTCTAGAAAACAAAATAATCTCTGAGAGGTAAACGTTTTTGCCTGCCTAAGAATATTGCAATGGACAGGCATGCTCCTACTTAGGAGATTCTCAGTCTTACGACCATCTATCATATTTCCAGACCACAAGGGAAGCAAGAGGGGTCTGAGGTCACCTCTCAGTTTAAGCACAGAGAGGGCAGAAATCTCAAGGCTATGATCAGCCCAGATGCCAGGAAGTCAACTGGTAGCCACGGCAGCTTCTTGAGGTCTTTCATCAGACATCTGGTTATTGCCGCCTGACATTGTTCTTAAACAGGGCATGTAATGGACCCTTGGATAATGGGCGGCATACAAGCTATATAAATAAATAAATAAATAAATAAATAAATAAAAATAGCAAGCCCGCAGCTGTATCTAGAAATAGCATTTAGTAATAATTTCTACCTAGAAAATTCAAAATTAAAATAGGAAATTTAGAACTGTACCTAAGTGGGGGGGGGTGCAGGAGGGTAATGAAAGTTCTCCCAAATCTACCTGTAGAACCCCAGGCAGCACATTTGTGGAAAACACGGACCCTGTGCCCTGACCTTCCCTCGGATACCGCCAGAGTTACTTGGAGGTAAACTCTTTGCAATCACAACCACTGAAACTGAGCCCGCTGCCAAGACGGGCAAAACAACCACCCAGGACAATCAGGAGGCACCGAAGTGGAAAGGATTTTGGACGACAGAAAGCACTTCAAGAGCGAATGCTTTGATCTTTACACCATGCTATAATTCAGTGCAGATCATCCAGGAATAAAGGGAGATAATTGCTTCAGGTCTTCAGAGCATACATCACTTCCCCAGCTTCAATGGGTATGCGAGACAATGTGGTTGATTTGACAGAGCAGTGGAATTGGCTTCGGATCCTAGAGTGGTCACATACCTGGGTGGGGGCACCCTGCTGTTTCTCAGCTGGAATTTCCCCCAAATCTGTACTTCCTGTAGCTTTATGCCCCTCCCCCTATGCAGGTTGAATGACACCTTCCATGATGGCCTGCCAGTGTGTTGCAGGAACCAGGTTGGGGCAAGTTTTTTTTAAAAACAATCTGCCTCTCATGCACAAGAACTTCAGTATTACAATGACGACCATCATCACCATATCCATTTTGCATATTTTTTTAAAAAAATGTTTATTTGTAAGACTTTTATACCACCCGTCTGCAAATAGCTACTCTGGATGATGTACGATCAAATCAATATATTGCAGCAAATCAAAACAATACCTAGTAAACAGGGGGAAATAAATTACACATAAATATAAAACAACAAAAACACCAATTAACTCACACGGTGCCACAATCAATCAATCACATCAAGTTGCAAGAAGTCAAGGCAAGAAGTCATTTATTGTGTATAGCATTGTTTGTAGTGTGGGAAGCGTGCTCACTACACTTTGTTCATATGGATGTATTAGAATTAGCATTTCCTGGGCTGGAATTAAGATTGTAGAAGCCCCGTGATTAATTCTTGGTACTACACTTGTCAGTGCAGTATTGTGTTCAAGAGAAAACCGGATGGATGGATGGATGGATGGATGGATGGATGGAATTAATATATTGCCCATCTAGTGAAGAACCACTACTCTTGCTTGGTCAGATGTAGAAGAGAAATAAAATGGCTTCATGTTTCTCTGCACTGCACAAGAAACTCTCTGTTCCCTGCATAAGCACATCTTTCTGCTTTTAATTCCAATTTCAAATCTACCTTTTCCTGCAAGAACTTTGGCTTAATCTCTTAAACACACTGTTCCCATCTGAACATTTATGAGTGCATGTAACAGGATTTGTTCATTTTCATCTTTTGCTACCCAACAGTTTTAGGCTGCAAGATTTCCATTTTTAAAACTGATGATCCTTTCTAAAATGTGATGTAGACATGAATGAAATTGTGTGATGTGTCTAGGGTGTCAGACTAGAATAGTTTGTTTTTAAAGCATTCTTTACTTTTTGGGCAAGAAGATCCTTACTATTTTTGGTGCCTTCTGCACCACAAGTTCCAAATCCCCCCTCCTCATTTTTATTTAGTGACATTTGTTTACTACAATTATATCTTCCTTTCCTTCCAATAAACCCAATACATGGCTGTCCTGCATCCTGCTTTATCGACACAACAGCCATGTGAGATGAGTGGAACTGTGAGGGAATTGTCCAAAGTCACCTAATGAGCTTTATGGCTTGGCCAAGACTTGCTTATTTAGGCTTGGACGAGTCGCAAGGGAGGCAAGCTAATCTTGCAAGTGAATAGTACAATCTGAGAATAAGCATTTGGGTTTCCAAAAGGCAAGCTTTCCCTGAATGATGGACTACCTACTGTGCCTTTATATGATTCTACCATACATGGCCACACAGACTTTTTGTGTTTATAACAACTTATAACTTTGTTTTTATATCTTTCCTTGCATGATTGCACTGACACTACAGTATTTTATCAATTGTTAGTTTTAATGTTGCCTTCTAATGCTGTAAGATACCCCTCAATTCCCTGTTTCTCAATCTGAATATGTCTTAAGTGTAATGGTCTATATATTGTCTCTCCTTACTGTAAGACACCTTGGATCCTTTTCAAAGGAGAAAGGTGGGGTAAAAATACTCAAAATAAACAACATCAATAAATATATGCACCCTGAATTTATGCTCGGGAATGTAGGCTGTAAAAATCAAGATAATTTATCTGTAAAATTCTGCTTTTGTGCTACTATACCTTGATGGGACTATCTAGTTTCTGAGGTTGGAACCAGAGTCATACTTTTTTACATTTACAGTTGCATTTACAGTGGTTTCCCTTTTTGGCAAGATGTTACAGGATAAATGTGATTAGCAATATTAAAATGATGGCAGGCAATGCATTATAGCTAAATATCCATGTCATTATTGTTGGCAAACAGTAAAAAATCAGGGGTCTTAATTATGCCAGATGATTGACTAGTTGGATGAAGTTTATGACTCTGGATAAATTAGCTCTGAAATGCATAATTTGTTAAAAAACGCTGTACAACAACAATAGCAACTTAAGTTAAATGTCACTTGATGGAGGGGTCAGTGCCGGCATGCCTGACTCCCAGTCCTCTTTCAGCTGAGCATCATTTCTGTTCTTTCTCTGCAGGTCCCTCGCCTTAGGCCAACAGTACACCTCGCTGGGCTCTCAGCCGATCCTGTGTGGTTCCATTCCTGGCTTAGTGCCCAAGCAGCTTCGGTTCTGCCGAAACTACATCGAGATCATGCCCAGCGTCGCTGAAGGTGTGAAGCTGGGGATCCAAGAGTGCCAACACCAGTTCCGGGGGCGGCGTTGGAACTGCACCACCATTGATGACAGCTTGGCCATTTTTGGGCCCGTCCTAGACAAAGGTACAACACAAGCCCGGTTAAGAGGAGGGACTGCCACTCTATTATCACCAGCCCCCCAAAAAGACAGAGCTAAGGAAACTCTCTATTCCATTTACTCTAGCCAGAGAACAGTGTGAAATTGGTGATCTAAAAGCAAAAGGAGTGGTTGGATCTTTGTTGCCAGGATCAAACCACTTCATAACCAAATCATTTGTTATCCCTTGCAGGGAAGGGGGGACCCATTATGAAGAATCTACTTTGGAGCCAAATGGAATCTGGGGGCGGGGACTAACGCTTTCCCTATGTACTTGTTCTAATGCAGCTGTGTCCAAACTTCAGCCCTCCAGATGTTTTTGACCACAACTCCCACAGTCCTTTGTCATTTGCAATGCAGGTTTGGAATTCTGGGAGTTGTGGTCCAAAACATTGGGAGGGCTGAAGTTTGGACACCACTGTTCTAATGCTTTAGGATTATCCTGTATCTCCCCATAAAGGCCTGCTGGAGTTGCAAGGGTATAAAAAGATGCCTTTCTTTCTGTCCCACCACCCTCTCAAGAAATTTTGCAAAGAAGTTCTGAGTAGTAGACCTTTTCAATGGCCATTCTAAAGCTAAGGCCTTCCCTTCTGAGGACAGCTAGGCTGCCCCTGCTGCTCTTCTGCTGTCAGGAAATGACATTTCCGTTGAGGCCAGTCTTCGGCTACTGCTTGACTGGTGAGGAAGGGCTTTTTAACGGTGGATGAAAAAGGGAAAGGCCATGGCAATTCCCAAAGGAATGCCCATGATTTATATAAATAACCTTTTTTGGGATTTTCTCCCTCTGAAGGAATACTGCGTAGTCTAAAGATGCTCATAGATCCATCCATAGTGACTAGGTGTGCCATTTACCAGCTATTGTTGATAAAATCCTGGGGTCCTTCCTGGACTAGGATAGCTTGACCTCGGTTGTCCAAGCACTGGTAATCTCAGGAAGGGATTACTGCAAAATTGCTCTACATGGGCTGCTGGGTCTAGAAACTGCTCCTAGTATGGGATCCAGCAGTCAGTCATCAATCACATTCTTACCAGGACCACGCACATGTACCAACACCATTTCTGGCTTTGTTTTCTTTATGGGTGACCAGTGTCAGTGAGTCAAGGTTCAATTTTTTGTCGTCTGAAAGAACTGTTACGGTCGGCATCCCACAACTGCTTGACAACATTAGTGACAACTGAATTGTGACAGAAGTCTGAAAACCGCCCTTAAAACATTCAGAAAAATTTGTTTTCTTAAAGGTGTTTTTACCACTTAGCAATAGATTTTAGCAGCAAACTATGAAAAGATCTTTCCAGTGATTTACCAGATCCTACACAGGATCCTCTCCGCTGCATGCATGTTGATAGCTACATGTAGAAAGTCACAATGGAGAGGGTAGAACCATCAGCAAATGTAATGCCCAAATAGGACTAGTGTTCATTGAGTGGCGTAATCCTGCTTATGACCTCTTCAATTTAAACATTTCCTTTGTATAAAAAGACTAGCATCTGTTAGAGAAGGCCAGGGTAGAAATTCCCCTCTTGGATTTCCTACATGAGAATTGTTTCATTAGCATTGCTACTCTGGAGGAAAGTTGAAATAAGTGAGAGAGAAAAAAGTTAATTTAGATGACTCCGCGGAGCACTTACAGTACAGTCTGCCAACAACCAAAGGGCATGCTGTAGGTTAGGCACTTTCAACCTTCTGTTGGGCATGGCCATAAATACTGTAGGCAAGAAATGGGGGCTGAATCAGGATTGTGGAAGCTGCATAACACAAACCTTATAAGACGGAGTGTAAAGAATTGTTTCCAGACTGTGGTCCCTTTCAAAGATCTCTGGGGGGCTCTCAGGAGCCATATGCACCCAATTAGGAATAGCTGATTTAGATTAAAAAAACCAGTCCAACTCCGTTCTGCGCTCATTTGGGTTCTTTTTGGTCCAGTGCAGGAATGCTCTTTTTTTGGAGCAGATTGCATTACTTTTGCTGTTATCATATTTAGTTTTATATTTGTTTTGTTTGTGAAAAGGGTTGAGTTTGTGTTTGTTGTGTTGCTATGTGTCGTACACTGCCCAGAGTTCCGGGGGGGAAATCAGGTGGTTAACAAGTACAAAAATAAATAAAATAAAGAAATAAATTTGGATGGAAGGGAGCTTTTAAAGGACTCTTTTAAAGACTGCACTCTCAAAGCAATCCTTTCTGGCATGATCCAGCACAATTTCCATGTCACGGCCTGATCATATCCTCTGTTCCCTCCTGCCACCTGAAATAGTACTATTGAAAGCAAAGAATTACACTCCCAGAAAGAATTAGGTTAGAAGAGTAGAAGGAGGAGGAGGAAAGGCCAAATTGAAAGGAGGGACTCATGATTCGCAGTGAGGTCAAACTGTGATTCTTAGGTTGGGAAAAGTTGCTGATCACTTCCCCTTTAGGAAGCCCCCGGGTATTTTGAGTAAGAGGGATGAGTTATGTTTTCCCAGGAACAGACATGAAGAACAAGAGCTGCATCTCGAGGGCCTCTAGGCTTCCAGGGAAATAAAAGCCTGCCAGCGGAGGCTGCAAAATGGCCTACAGCATTGTGATAACCCAGCCGTGTTGTTTAGCTGTGACACAGATGACAGATTTGCATTAAAAGAGGAGACCGGGATATATAAACACAAGTGATTTAAAGGCAGCAGTGCGGGTGGTGGGGAGGGAAAGAAAATGAGCTTATACGCCGGAGAAAAGAGCTAAGCCTCCTTCCCCACTGTGCACCCAGGGCAAGGGATATCGTTCCAGGCCTTGAACTGTTTCACAACCCCACCGCCATTCACACGCCCTTTTGCGACTGGGAGCCCAGGAGGGGAGGACCGGCATCATAGGTCTCTCAATAGAGATTTCCTGAGCCTGACTGGTGGGCTCGTAGGGGGGACAGCAGGGCAAGGCGAACGCACTGGCCTCGTTGCCAAGGGGTGGCCACAGGGAATGCCAGCGTGGGTACTGCTGGGCCTGGCGGAAACATTCCACATTATGTGGGTAATACAGTGTGACACACCACAAACAATAGCAAATTGAGTGTCTCAGCAGGTAACAGGGCCTGGAAAGACCATTACAGTGAAGCTCTGTCAAGAGCCCCTAATCCACCCAAGCTTGGCTCCCCCACCCTCACCCTGGCCCCCAGATTGCTTCTGGGAACTTCAGTTTTATCACTGGGAAATCTTTCTTAAGGGACTCCCAACCCCCTCTCTCCTAACTCCTCCTCAGGCACCAGAGAATATCCGAGCAAGTCTAGAGGGTGGGAGGATGGGACAAGTAGATAAGGCATGGGATTCGTGTTTCTGAGGGATGATTCCCCCACCCCTAACCTTCTGAAGACTCAGCTGATTTCAAGGTAGAAACTCTAGGATAACCTGCCTGCCTCCCAGAATGAATGAATGAATGAATGAATGAATGAATGAATGATTTTTTTGGACACATAGCATTACCACTTTTTAAGTTAGCATCCCAAATGGTGGGAACTACTTGGAATACCTGAAACCAGAGTCACACTTCTCCTTCAAATGAATTTTGGAAGTACAGTGCTACCTTGTATAAAGGAATTAATTCGTTCCAAATGAAATTATGTTAAGCAAATTTTCCTTTATACAAATTCCCATAGGAATGCATTGAAAATGGAGTAATCCCATTTTTATGTTGTACGGATTTTCCCCATAGGCAATTATGTTAAGCAAATTTCCCCTATCTCCGGAATTTTTTATGTTGTACAGATTTTATGTTATACAAGCTGTTTGTTACACAAGGGTCCGCTGTACAGTACACATCACTCTTTCATGGGAGAACATTTTTAAAATCTCAAAGGGGGGGGGAATCTCCAAATTCAAAAAAAGCCCACCCTCTATGTTTTTTGTACAACCCACTGAGTCTTTAGAAGACATCAACCTAATTGTATCTGTTGGTTTGTTCCTGTTAGGATAAACCACAGTTGGAATGTAGTTACAGGCTCAGTAAATAAAATAAAAACAAGAAATAACAAAAGGCAGAATGCTGGAAAACTCTTAAACTTTTATCTGTTTTGTTTCTGCTCTGGGCCAGACTAAATGTTCCCATTAACTATATAGCAGGACACGTCGCCAAAGGCTGATGGGAAGGAGGTAGTGCCAGAAAAGAAAATCATATAAACATTTAATGCGTTATTTTGAGGGCTGACAAGGAGGCACCTTTGACCTTGCTTTGAAAAATAATATCAGTGATCGCTAATGTTACTGGAATTTTTTTTGCATAATTATTTAGCACATGGGAGGTATTCTATTTTCAGTGATAAAAATGATAAAAAATAACTTACCAGTGAGCATCATTACTCCTGTGCTCATGAGGAACAATTGGTCTTTGCTTGATCACAAAGTGGAATAAAAGAGGGACCTTAAGAATTAGTAACCCGAGTTTTCAAATAACATCACTTACCTCTATGCACAGATGGCAAGAAGGTGATGTGGTTTGCACAATAGCTCCCAGAATAGAGCAGCCACCTTATATGGTAGTGAAAGGAAGGATAAATGTTGTTTTACTGCTAGCAAAAATAATTAGACCTCCCCCTCTTTGCTCCACCTTTGCTTGCAGCCACGCGAGAATCTGCTTTTGTGCATGCCATCGCATCAGCTGGTGTGGCATTTGCGGTCACGCGCTCCTGTGCGGAAGGCACTTCCACAATCTGCGGCTGCGACTCACACCACAAGGGACCGCCGGGTGACGGATGGAAATGGGGAGGTTGCAGTGAGGATGCTGACTTTGGGGTGCTGGTTTCACGCGAGTTTGCAGATGCCCGAGAAAATCGCCCGGATGCCCGCTCAGCTATGAACAGGCACAATAATGAAGCTGGACGAACAGTGAGTTTTGCCTCTTTTTATTCTCCTCCAAAATAAAAATGAATTAAGTCTTATTTTTTTGGCTTAAAACTGTGCTCATGACCTGGGGTTCACTCCCTGGTAGTGGCTCATGGTTACCTCAGCCTTCCATCCTTCCGAGGTCAGTAAAATGAGTACCCAGCTTGCTGGGGGGGGGGCAATGTGTAGCCTGCATAATTAAACTGTAAATCGCCCAGAGACTACTTGAAGTGGTACGGGGCAGTATATAAGCAGAACACTTTCCTTTTTTCTTTTTAATCATTAGCTAGGAAAAGGGCTGCAGTGCGCAAAAGCTGAGAACACAACAGATCTCAGCAAGCTACTTACTCCCCAGACCAAAGGATTAACTAACTTGTAGGGAATTCTGGCAATTATGTTAGTAAAATACAGCAACATAGTATGATGAGCTTATGGTTATGAATTACAAATCACCCAGAATGTTCATGTTAAGGGAAAAGGGGGGGGGGCATACATTTACTCTTCCAAGAAACTCAGTCAGGATAAAACTAAAGAACTCAGCTTAGGTCCAGAAGTCCCTAGAACGGGAATCTATGTGTAGAAGTGTTTCAAAGGCAAATAAAGAAGCACACTCACAGAAGGTAAAGGAGGAATAAAGAATGTCCTCTTCAATTGGGGGTCACTTGTGCAAAGGCTATATATCAATTCCCCTCCACCCTCACCCCCCAGTAGATGTAAATACAATAATTGTTGTAGTTGTGTAATATTCCCCCTACTGGTTCCCATGCGCACAGGCCCATCCAGACACAATCCCATACTCTGTTCCTTTGTGGCTCAGACTCACAAAGAAACAGAGGAAGAACAGGAGAAATACACAGCAGGCTGTTATGAGGATACTTATTGTTATGCGCAGTGCTTATCAAGAAATGGCAAGATGCATATAAGAGTAAGGGACAAGAATTGCCATATCAACTTATATACTAATTAAGCTACACCATATGAAAGAAATGCATGTCAAGTCAGGCCTTGGTAAATCTCATCATAAACCTTATAAGGGTGGTGTGTGAAGAATTGTTTCCGGTCTGTGGCCCCCTTCTAATGTGTCTGGGGCCCTGGAGGCTGTATGGCCCCCATTGAGAATAGCAGCTCTAAAGCATAGTATAGAAAGAAGGGAGGAAGAAAAGGCTTAATGTTTCCACATGGAAGTGGGTCTGTTTTAATCTGCCTGAGTTCTTTTGTGTGAATTAAAGATAGTTAAGGCATTATGTCAATGGAACTTACCACTCCTTAATATTCAAGACCAACAACCCCCCCTTAATGTTCAAGACCAACAAAATCCCTTTGCTGCCAGATATGGTTTTACGTCATCTTACTGTTCTTTTTTAAAAAATTTGAAGGTGTCATTGTCAAGAGATGGTTCATCATATATTTATTAGTTATTTTCAAAACCCTCAGCTATTCTCTATGATTTGAAAGCAAAAAATTAAAACTTCTGGCTTGAAATCTGTTATTAGTTTTTATATAGCCTGTCAGAAATCAGTTTAATAAAGGCAGGAAGAATGAGGGGTAGGGATTCCTCAAATCTAGGGAATGCTTTAAAATAATTTTGCAAATAGTAGCTCCCTAAGCCTGAATGTACTGCTTTCGTTTCCCAGGCTTCACTAATGTTTAATTTCCAAAGATCTGCATGCTATTATCTATCTATCTAATCTATCTATCTATCTATCTATCTATCTATCTATCTATCTATCTATCTATCTATCTATCTAAAGTGGACCCTTGTATAACAGACAGCTTGTATAACATAAAATCTGTACAACATAAAAAATTCCAGAGATAGGGGAAATTTGATTAACATAATTGCCTATGGGGAGAATCTGTACAACATAAAAATGGGATTACTCTGTTTTCAATGCATTCCTATGGGAATTTGTATAAAGGAAATTTGCTTAACGTAATTTCATTTGGAACAAATTAATTCCTTTATACAAGGTACCACTGTATCTATCTATCTATCTATCTATCTATCTATTGATCAATCAATCTTTGGGAAATGTGGCAACTTGTTTTTAAGGTGAACTGTCAATAATGATATTATTTTAAATACTATATGCCTACAAGTTAGCCACCCAGATTTAATAAAGCTAAACTCCATGTGAATTACCAAAAGAGGACTTATTGAACTACTCTGGTTCTGCAAGACAAGGGTTAAATGATTCATGAAAGGGAATTTTGTTATTTTGAAAGTTACTTGTGGTGATATAGCAAGCTCAGTCCCTGGAAAGCTCCCCTGAATTTGTCAGCCAGACATAGAGTTATACCTGTGTCTGAATAACACTTCTTTAACTTGGACCTCAGAGATCTTTACAGTCTTGTTTCCTGTCTCCATCTATAGCATTATTAGTTTGTAGGCAGGATCTTCTCCGAGTTACTACCGTGTTTTCCTGAAAATAAGACAGTGTCTTATATTAATTTTTGTTCCCAAAGATGCACTAGGTCTTATTTTCAGGGGATGTCTTATTTTTCCATGAAGAAGAATACAATACACATTTATTATTATCTTATTATCGTGGAGGCCTTATTTTCAGGGGGATGCCTTATATTTCAGTGAGAGGCAAAACTGTAAGTAGGTCTTATTTTCGGGGGATGTCTTGTTTTTGGGGAAACAGGGTAGGTACTTTCAAGAGCTGAGCTATCATCCCCAAAAAACCTAGGTGCTCCAAGTGGCTAGCCATTGGCCTATGTGTGGGAAAAAAATTATTTTTGTTATTACTACTCCTAGATCCCCCTAACCAGTGGCCATCCCAGCTGGAGGAATCAGGCGGTTATAATTTTTAAAAAAGATTCCAAGACTTTTGTCGATCCATTTAACTTTTTGTCTAGTAGCTATTTTAAAATGGGGAGGGGGTAGAGAGGCAGCTTGCAAGCATGGTGAGATGATCCCAGTAGTAGCTACGAGGCAGCTGGGACTCCTGAGGCTCGATTCCCTCGTGGCTTTTCCAGATTTGATCTTTTGGTTTTGGTTTCCTTCTGGGCAGACGATCTTGGATCACATGCACCTGAAATGCAAGTGCCACGGCCTCTCCGGCAGTTGCGAGGTGAAGACGTGCTGGTGGGCCCAGCCAGATTTCCGGGCCATCGGGGACTATTTGAAAGACAAGTACGACAGCGCCTCGGAGATGGTGGTGGAGAAGCACCGGGAATCGCGCGGCTGGGTGGAGACCCTGCGGGCCAAATACGCCCTCTTCAAGCCCCCCACCGAGCGCGACTTGGTCTATTACGAGAACTCGCCCAACTTCTGCGAGCCCAACCCGGAGACCGGCTCCTTCGGCACGCGGGACAGGATGTGCAACGTGACCTCGCACGGCATCGACGGGTGCGATTTGCTCTGCTGCGGCCGGGGCCACAACACGCGGACGGAGAAGCGGAAGGAGAAATGCCACTGCATCTTCCACTGGTGCTGCTACGTCAGTTGCCAGGAATGTGTCCGCGTCTATGATGTGCACACCTGCAAATGAAAATGGGGGCCAGGGAACAACAACAACAACAACAACAAAGGTATGTGGGGGGGGGGCAAAAAAACCCCCACCTTGGAACAAAATTGAATTTTCCAACATGCGTTTTGCAATATTAGGTGGGAAGTCTCGATCTGAAATGAAATCTCCTTTATAAACTCCTTTTTATTAATTAATTTTTTTATTTAACAAAATCCCTAGCCAGGGAGAGGTTGATTTCAGGCTTATTGGCTCTTCTAGAGCCCTGAACGCCACTAATCAGACCCAGGTGCAAAGCGGTGCGTGTGTTTTCAGAGACACCTTTTCCATTTGCCTCCTTACCTTCAAGGTAAAAAAACACTAAAGTGTAAATAAGCCCTTTCCCTTTTCACTTTAAAAGGATGTTTTGGGCAACACGCACACCCGATATCTAATAAGTCTATTTCGTGATCCAGGAGAATCTCTCAAAACATGCTTTGATCCGATGCATGGTGGGAACACGTTGTTCATAAGGCAAACAGCACTTCTGTTGCTTTGAAGGGGGCTGTTACCATAGACCAGTGATTCTCAACCTTGGGTCCTCAGATGTTTTGGACTAAAACTCCCAGAAATCCTGCTCTGCACAGCTAGTGATGAAGGGAGTTGTAGTCCAAAAACATCTGGAGTTCGAAGGCAGGGAACCACTGCCCTCCACAGTGAGGTGAAAAAGAAATCAAGTGTTTGGTTTTTGTTATATTATAATAATATAGAGGGGGAGATGGGTTGGTGGTGATTAAAAGTAAATGGGAAGTGCATGGTGGCCTGTAGGCAGTGTGTGACCCACCCTTGGCTTAAATGCTCATTAATATTAAATAAAATGTTGAATTCATTTTAAATCATAGACTGTGTTCTCAAAATATGAGACAAGGGGAAAGCACATTTATCTTTATCTTCTGTCCATGAAAGTTTCTCTCTACTCATCTTGGGGAGAAAACAGAGATATCTCCCAGGTAGTCAAATTTGGAAAACTGAATGGATTGACCTCAATTTTTAAAAATGTTTCTAAATTGGATTTTTTTTTTTTACCATTAGCAAAATGGTCCCTGCTAGAAAGGAGATGAGAATATAAGGGTGACCTTTATTGGGGAACAGGGGAAGCACATTTAATTTAAATACACAGTAAAAGTAGGAAACTTGCTTGTATGCTGCACATTCTAAGATCTATAAGTAGATTGAGATCTATCTTCTCTTCATGGGACTGAAAGAGAAGGAGGGAGTGCAGGTGATTCAAGTGCTTTCCTAGCAAACACCTCACCTTTAAAGGAAACAGCTGAAGTTTCCCCATACTATCAGTAAAATGTTTTAAGAAATCATGCCAGTGTGCCCTCCCTTTGCAGTTTTAAACTGATTAAGGCAAATATTGTCAGCATCATTTTAGAACTGTTGGGTGGGGGGAGATTTAATAGAGTCCCATCAAGTCCCATCTTCATAAAGGCACTGTGGGGAATCAAACCCCCACCCTCCTGTTCTAAAGCCAGGTCCTTAAACCGCTGAGCTACCCAGCAGTTTGAAGTAGAAGGGATGGATCTGGTGGCTCAGAAAGGCAAGCCAGACAATAACTTCCACATCATGTCCCCAGAAGAGGTCTTCATATTTCCATTCCTCCCAGGTTGCAAATAGGATTCCTCAGTCACAGAGGTTTTCCTGAATCATGTCTCTGAAATGGTAATGTTTTTCAGCTTCTAATGACACTTTCCCTCTAATGTACCACTTTAATCCTCGCTTGGCCCACTGCATGGCAGAGCCCCTGTGGTCCAAACTGCCTCCTAACTCTTTAAAGAAGTTCAAGAGAATAGCATGACTTTTAAGCCATTCAGGTTATGACTTCACTTGGAGCAGACTTTAATTAAAAGTATCCAGAGTCATGTGCCATTTAAAAGTGGTGTTTTAATTCATCCTAATAAAAGTACTGTGCTCATGGGACTTCTTTTAATGGGATAGCATGGCAAACTTACCTCTTTTGGAGACCAGATTTCCAGACAAAACAAAACAAGACCCACCTTTCTAATTTAGTTCCTATTATTAACCAACTGGTAGCAGCTATATGCTTAAAAATAAAACATACACACACAAAATTGCAAAAGATCTGATCCTGTTTAAAAGGGGATATGGTTAAGATAGAGGAGAGTGAAACGGGAGGGAGGCTCCCACTTGAGAAAGTGATCAAGTTATCAAAAAGGCATTGGCTGATGTTGTGTTTTTCTCTGTCTGCTTGTTTCCTCATCCTGGAAGGGGGACCTCTTCATACAGTTTTGGAGCATGAAATGGAATTAAGAGAAAGAGCGAGAGACTGCCAAGGAATCTTATAATTGCAGCCCGATACCTAAAAATGGAGAAGGAAAAACAGAAGCCTCTCCCTGTTTCCTTGGAGCAATGGCAGGCAACAATGGCGGAAGAGCCCACCTGGATGCCAAAAGACTCCGTTGGACCCTTGGCTCGTCCTGCAAGCATCTTCCTCCTTTTCCTATCAAGCCTGGTTGCTGACATCAGGCCACATCGTTCTAGGGGTCCCAGTCTTCCAGAGGTTTTTCCTTTTCCTTCCTCTTCCTTTTTTTGCACATGTCAAAAATATAATATATATTTTAAACCCTAAGAAAAGAGCAAGGCTGTAGCAACAGCGACAGAAGATGACTGGCTTTAGCTGCCTGTGTGACAGTCAATGGAGCTGCAAAATGCAGATGAAAAAGAGCCGGGGTTTAAGAGAATGTGAAAGGAGGCTGAGTCCCAGTTTTACACACCAGGGTTCTCAAGGGCAGTTGTTTTGTGAATAATTCAATATGTGAACTTGGAAATCCTACTGTTCCTTTATTGCCACAAACACACTTACGTAGCCAACATGGGTTTGTGTGTTTTTTCCAGTCATTTGCAGGACACGCAACACTGATTCCGGAGCTGAAGAGAAGGAACAAACTACTATTTCATCCTTCTCAAGATCAACATGCTTTCCTGAAACTATGAAAGCAGCAACTTCTTTTGTACTTACCTTCCAATCATTGTTGGTGAATAGTGGCCCAGTGAGTTTATATATTATGCGTGTATTTAAGTACATTCTACTTAATGTGTAAATACATTTTCCACCATAACCCAGGCATTTTCTGGGGGGGGAAATGAGAAAAGGCGGCAGCAACTCTATGTAATAGCTGGTCCCTGCTGCAAAACCAAGACCATCTTTAAGCCTTACAAGCATTTTCCATTGTGTTATGCTAACAGAGGCAAGTGGAATCTGTAACAAAATGTTGCAGCTGTTAGGCACTCAAGATTTCTTTTCCCCCTTCCATTCCATTACCCATCCCTCTCTGTTTTTCCAGGTAGTCTGATGGTTGCCTGCAGCAAAAACAAACGAGGAATCTTATGGGATCTTAAAAACAAACACGTTTTATTTGGTGTACTTTTTTGTGGACTGCAGTTCACTTCTTCAGGTGCATCACTTTGGTGGGCAAGACATATATACAGTAATATGAAAGAACGGAGGGCGGTTCAGCCCAAAGGAGTCAGGGATCTCTTTTTTCTCTCCCCCCCCCCCCCCCGGCCAGGCTTCTCGTGCTATGATATATAACACTAGATGTCTACATAGAGGAGAACAGGTCACACAATTCTGGCGGTGCAACAGGCATCCCTTATTCTCTTCCCCTTGTGCTTATTTTAAGCCATCGTCCTCACCCCTTCATTGGCTTTGAGGAGGAGAAGGGTCTTTAAGCAACACCTTTGCAGAGACACAGTGCCTCCGGTCAATTTTTCATCCTACTATTTGTTCTCAAACCACAGAAGATCCTTGGGTAGTGGAGATGGAATTATCAGCAGTCTGCTTCTTGATCTGCAGTGCCAGGAACTATCTGCCTAGAAGCATCTCTGATGAACTCGCTCCTGCCTTATCATCAGGCTTCTGGCAAGTACTGCCCCCAAAGGGTAAATAAAACTACGATCAACATTCTGTAAGTTCACTCGTTCCTGTCAGACCATTGTGAGACGTGAATGCCATTTTCCTTTTAAATGCACTTTTGTTTATCTAGGGCAGCCCTTCTTAACAGGGGTGGGGGGCAACAGCAGGCCCCTGGCATATTTGAAGGGAATCACAGATTGGAAGCACTTCTTCACACACCACCTCAAACTTTGTTATGTGACTTGTACAGTTCAGCCTATACAGTGGTACCACGACTTAAGAGCAGCTCGACTTAAGAGGGGAAACTGTTGCCATTTTAACTGCTGCCTTACAAATTTTAGATATGGTCTGCTCGACTTACAATTTTTCCCCCCAGTTTTTTAATTTTTTTAAACTTATTTTTTCAATTTTTTAGATAGGTACCCCGACTGAATAGTAGTTCGGCTTAAGAGCATGCATTCGGAACGGACTAAACTCGTAAGCTGAGGCACCACTGTATATCTTTAATATTGTTTATGTGGCCCCACACAAAAAAGGTTGAGACTGGCTGGAGTATAGTTTGATTATACCGAAGTCACATACCACCACCTTGTTTCCAGGTGCCCTCCCTTCTTCCAAGTGGGAATGGGTTTGCTTTGAGAGATATCTGCAATCCATTATCTTGGTATTGAAGGAGGGGTATTCTTTGCAAGACCTCCATCCCTCCAAGCATCCTACTCTGCACCTCAATGTTTACTTAGATCTCTCTTCCTTTCTTTCTAAACGACCCCAATATCCCCATAAGGACAAACTAGCCATTTATTCAGGCTTACCCATTGGCTCAAAACAGAAGTAGCTCGACAGAGATATAATTCTTCTTCTGAGAACATGAATGTGGACAAAAAAACTATTCGTTGTCTCACCTTCATCTTCTCTCCCTGCTTCCCAAATGTTCTCTCCTCAACATGATTTGTTTTCTGTATACCTGATCACATGCACAATTCCTTTAATTTCAGTTTAAACTCTGGAGCCTTAAAGGCTCTCTGGAATAGACCGGTACTGAAACTTCCAGTGCTTGTAAACATCAGTCCTTGTTGGTAATCTAAATGGTGTCACTATTGGCTTTTCAGGGCATGCTGTCCCACTGATGAAACATGTGGTTTCTCATCCGTGAAGCCCCCTAGACTCTCTTGGACAGCAGTCTGTCACTAATGCCACACTGCTGGTGCACTGCCAGCGAACAGCAAGTCAGGATAACTAGAAAACGTAGTTTCTATTCCCCCCCCCTTATTTTCATTATGCAACTTACCTTGCTGTGTGTTGGGGGTATGTGTGTCTTATGTAGCAGCTGAAACTTGGCACATGGGCAGGGGCATTGCACCATTGTCACCTACACTGTTTTGCCATTCTGGAACAAACTCCTTGGCTTGAAACAGCAGACATAGGCTAGTATTGGTAAATATTATTGTTGTCAACTAGGACTTGATGATTAGATCATACATAGCCGACTCCTGATCTGTGTAACTCTAGCTATCTAACAGTCATAATTATGCATGACTTGAAGGGGCAGCTGCAGACCTTTTAATGGTGGTGGAAGTGTCTTCCACAGACACTTGGGTTGTTCAAAGGGAAACATTTTCCAGCAGAGAATCTGGCATTTGAACGGGTTCTGCCATATTTAGAACGTATGCCTATCTTCACCTCAAGGAGCTGTTTAAAAGTGGAACGAAAAAGAAAATGGTGTGCATTGGCATTTTTTAATTATCTTATAGCATCTTCTGATCATTTCTTTTGCATGGTACCTAGGTACTCCAGAGCTGAGCTGAAGGTGTGGTTGTGGGGAAGAAATTCCCTCAGTCCACCTACTTCCTTCCCCTTTCAACCTGCTGTATCCAAAGTTCTTTGCAAAGTTGCAGAACAGCCGTTGCCAACTTGATGCACTCTAGATGTGATCACATCACAGTTTCCATCTGCAGTAGCTAAAATGGCTGTGCTGGCAGAATAATGGGAATTGTAGCTTAACATAGAGGGGGGAGCACCAGGTTGTAAAGGGTTTGCAACCTTTTTTTAAAAAAAGTTATAATATTCTGAAAATGCTCTTTTTATAATTATTTATTGTACAATGTATATACCTTTGAGTTAACTAAGATTATATATTATATAAATAAATATAAATATAAATATATATATATATAAAGAAAAATATATTTCACCTCTCTTTGGTCCTCTTATGTCAATAAAGGTACACACGTTTAAAACAAATGTGTCATTTTGCATGTTTGTACAGTTTTTACCGTGGGAGATGAAGACCAGGAGTTGAAAAACATAATTCTTTTTCCAGGTCAGAAAATGGGCCCAACAAACCTGCTGTTAGGACCTGCTAGGCACAGCAGAAGAAAAAATGTTCAAGGAATTATGCCATTCAGGGATGATCATCTCCCCACTCTTTTTAATTCTAAGAATCATATTTCGTAATGGCGTACAGCCAAGATTATGAAACTGAACTGGGGGCGGGGAAGCCTGTTGCCCTTAGGCATTAGCTAGGTTTGCTTCTCTTGCACCTTATCCTAAACTTAACACATCAGGGACTTCAAGGTTTGAACTCGGAGACTCACAGACTGGTTTCTAGCAATGCAAGGTACAGGTCCTCATGTAATGGCAGTCCTCTGTAGGTACAGAAGGGGAGAAAGGCATGAACAGTTGTGTTCTGCAACTGGCAGCCAGAACAAAAGTCTTGAGTTGGCCATGCTGGTGGGAACTCTAGATAGGAACATGGTTGTCTGCCCACCTGTATGAATGGTCCTTTTTTGGTTCAGGCACTTGACCTCAATGACTTTGACCTGGAATACATGCCTTCTTGATTCAGGGAATGAGATCCAACCACACATGCCACCAGCCAAGCTCCAATACAAGGAAGACTTGTGAACTCCTTATCCCTTTGCTCATTTAGTTTATCCTGCAATTTGATCTACACCTTAAAAGGCATTTTGCCATATATTCCCAAACTATGCCAAAGCCAGTCCCCTTGTATACAACTCCCCATTGTGGCAAACCAGAGACGTAGTGCCTCCGATGGTGCAAATTCCCAAGGATTGGTGAACAATATTTTCTGGGCCACCTCCATTCACAAATACATTTTAAGTATATATATATATATGTGCCTTTTTATTGCATCTGTTTATCTGCATTTTCAACATACAATCAACCGATCAATATATATATACATATATAATCTGCATTTTTTTCTTTCTCATTATAGCTTTGGACAAAAAAAAAACACCACACACAATAAAAACCTTTACATCAATTGCTCCAAGACATTACAGTACATTAAATACAACATGTGTGTTTTGCTGTCACTGAAAGGTCAGTGATGCGGAGAAAGGAGAAAAACAAGTTTGCTGGAGATTTAAGGGGTTGGTGGTGGAGAAGGTGGGTGCATCTGGAAGCAGCCCAATCACACAGCCTAACAAAGAAGGGGATTTTATATGTTCACTAAGGTTCACGTAATGCTCAACACCACAAAAACTAACATAAAATGATTTTTAAAACATTCTAACCCCACATTAAAATAAAACAGTTATAATTCAAGTACACTGCAGCAGCTTTTAACACAACCGTTGGCCTTTTGCTGCACAGGTTTGGAGGAAGTTAAGTGTTGTCTCCCACCTTTAGCAGCATGGAGGGGAGAGCCATGCCAACAACCAAGGAAGGTTTTAGCCAAATGGCAGATTGAGGGGACAAGAATTATTTGGGGCCCACACAATGCGTTGCTTTTCTAAACAGATAAGGACAGATATTATACTTGCGAGAACGAATGCAGAGATAATTTCGTAACCCCTGGTAATAGGGTTTAGTAGAACTCCATGCCATGGGAGTCTTGTTTTATCATGTAATTTCTTCAACCCAAGTCATGCTGGCAGGCAAATTCATGCATGCATCCAGCACCTATGCACAGTCAAAACTGTACTACTGTCTCCCTAAACCAAGGGTGGTAAAAGTGTGGCATTCTAGATCTTACTGGACTGTAATTTGCACTGATTTTTACTATGGGCTATGCTGATTAAGACTGATGGGAGGTGCCATCCAAAAATGTGGAGAACTAGTTTCCCACCCCTGTCCAAAAATAAATACCTGGATCAGTTGTCCCATGTTCCTTTATGAGAAGTCAGCTACCAGTATGTAAGGACTGTTGCAACAGAAGGCAGTGGGTTTTACAGGACATCATGTATTTTGCTTGTACAGTCACGATTCAAGATGGGTACAAATCCGCTTGTAAAGCCAGCAGCCTCCTCGGCCAATCGAGCCACTCAGCCAGCCCAGTATGCTAGCTTCTGGCAGCTCCTCGGCTGATTTTCCACTCTCGGCAACAGCACAGATGTCTCTGCCCTGCCCTTTTGTCTAAGTAGGAGATCAAACAAGAGGGTGGGGCAGAGAAGCCTGAGCTGTAGCCAGGAATGGAAGATCAGCCGGAAGCTTACTCACTGGGCCAGGTGAGCAGCTGTTTGAGCAAGGGAGGTGGGAGGAGAGCAGCAGCACTTGGGCTGCTGCCTTTACGAACTAGTTTGTGCCCAACTCTAATCACGACGGTACCATCTATCTTAAACATGTCAGAACTCTATCCCTCCAGTGTGTAAACACCAATGGAAACTGCAGGCATTTTAAAATGCTCTTGACTTTGAAGGCTTGTAGCTAGAACAGGCAATATTTGATGAAGTCTATCGCGTGAGCCACATCGCCTATACATAATTGTGGCATCCAACATGCTATTAACTGTCTTTAGAGGGATCTGATCCCACTCTTACCCAATACGGTACAGGCTACAAAGCACAAGCAACTGTATGTTGAGATTGGAGAAAGTAAAGGGCTAGGGAAGCGGAGACTTTTGCAAACTTCAATTGCCTTTCGCCCAGATTGGTGTGGGTTAGAAACAAGAAACCCGCTCCTGCCTTTTGGAATTGAGTTGTAAAATCGAAAAAGGAACTCCAGTCACCTCCAGCATTAACACCTACAGCCCTGCGCACGGCCCGTGTCCACGCCTCTCCTTGCGCACCAATACTGATTGAGCGGGTGCAGCAGGCAGCATAAGACGAAAGCAGCTGTTCTAGAAGAGATCGGGTTTGCCACAAAACACCAGGATATTAAAGACAACAGGTGACGAAGGGCAGAGTGCTCAGTTGTGTCTGACATGCAAAAAGGAGCGATGAGGAGGTCTCTGAAGGGAGCGGATGGTTACGCTCGTCCGGGCGCACCATATGGAAGGCAGAAGACGGACCCAGCGAGATAGTCTCCTGCTTGGCTGCTTTCCGGGCCACTGGCTCCTGAGCAAGATGCCGGCTTGATTCTTAACTACTGCAAAGAAAGAGAGGGCAACTGCCACAAAAGGGCAAGTATATCTTGTGGGGACCGAGGGTATAGACTCTGGCAGAACAGACAGACGGGCATCCATAGAGGGACAGTGCATGCACATTCGCAAGCCAAGGGTGCACCAGGCATTAGTCATCAAAGCTGCAAAAGAAAGAGGATCGGGCTCATGTTCTACATACACCCAAACAGGTTGAGGGGGGGAAATGGCAAGGCCAAAAAAAAAACCCCACCCCATATGTCCTAGCATCTGCCTGCATATGACCTTAAGCATATCTGGGAATTAAGAGGTACACACCTACATGCAGACAGTCCTCCAACTTGATTTATATAGCTATATCTAGAAAAGGAATGGCCCCAGAGCCCAAAATATTTATAACTATTACATGGTATCATATATGTTTAGGGGGATCACGTTTGTATATCCCGCCTCAAACAGAGACTCCTTCCATATAAATTCAGCTTTAGAAATGGTCTAGTATAGCTTTCCCCTTGATATGTTCAGAAGGCCTGAATAATTCCCTCTCTCTCTGAAAGAGGTACAGCCCGAAAGGGACTATCCGACATTTTTAACACACTCTTAGATTTGATTTGAAATTGAGTTTTTTGGTATCAGGAATCAAATGAATGGCCTGGGATAAGAACACAACACAATTCATGCACTGGATTATCTCCTCTGCATATGTAGCAAGGCCAAAGACATTTCCTGAAGTTATATCCAAAGAACCTTCCAATAAAAATCAAATGCAGCCTTGGAATATATGATAAGGCTTGGGACTGGGTGTTTAGAAAGCATGGCATCCATGCAAGTGTCAGACATAAAAATTCTGCCCCACAGATTTGTAACATCAAGGTAACTCTTTTTGTAAAAAGGTTTACAAAAAGGACTTTCGCCAAAAACTCCTACTGAGGCCAATGGTAAATGGCAGGTAAGCATGCATGTTGAATAGTAAAGAATAAATGAACAACCCGTCAGATGTTCTTATTCTTACTTACGCTCCTTCTTCTCTTAGAAGTGCCAGGAATTTTCTCACACGGTATTCTGGATCCATCTTCGCACATTAAAAAGAGAACACAAAAAGATACACAAACATTCTAGTTAGCCACATCAAACTCACTGACAGATAAAGAGCCAAACAAGAAACTCAGGGTGTGCGATTTTTTTTTAAAAAAAGGCTTTTCACTGTTTCACCTTGCTCCTACTTTCTTGCCAAGGAGCTCAAGGCAGTGCCTGTGCCTTCCCCCACTCTAATCATCATCATCATCATCATCATCATCATCATCATCATCATCATCATCATCATCATCATCATCATCAATCATCATCATCATCATCATCATCATCATCATCATCATCATCATCATGTGCCGCCAAGTCAATTCCTACTCATGGTGACACCTTTCAAGGTTTGTAGGTAAGGAGTATTCAGAAGTGATTTATCATTCCTTCCCTTTGGAGCACCCTGGGATGGTGCAGCTTGCCCAAAGCCACACAGGCTGCCCCGACGTTCCAAATGCACAGTGGGGAATTGAACACCCAACCTTTGGTTCCATAGCCAGAGACCTAAACCTCTGAGCTTCCCTCGTTCTACCACTCACTTTTATTTATACCACCCTGTGAAGTGTTGGAGTAACAGCTGCCAAAGCAGCATGAGATCTAAGCAGGATCACATCCTGCGGTTCTCTGCACAACCCTGGGAATTTGCACTGCACATAGCATTCCGTGAAATTCAACTTATGCTAGATTTAGAGAAACCGTCTGGCCAACTGTGGGATATGAGAAAAAAATATTTATTTATTTTTATATTTATATACTACGGGATTTTCCCAGACAGGAACTCAGGGCAGTTAACAAGAAAAAGGCATACAGCAATATACAAGCAATAAAACATTAATAATAATAATAATAATAATAATAATAATAATAATAATAATAATA
>JAHTLZ010000111.1:4321578-4333519 GCA_023846285.1 Phrynocephalus versicolor | reverse complement strand
TAATAATAATAATAATAATAATAATAATAATAATAATAATAATAATAGGTTAAAACCTAATAAAAAGGTTAAACAGTCATCAAAAATCTAGAGAAATGCAAAGTCTCAGGGCACTCACAGAAGAAGGAAAGGTAAAACACCTCTGAATACCGCTATATCTAGGAAACTCTGACTTGATAGCACAACGTTATTAATTAATTATACCGTTTCTAACAATAAAAGAACAGTATTTTTGTGGCTTGTTTAAGCCTATCAAGTGTATTTCAACATCACCTTCCAAGGTCTATAATCTACTTCTTCAGATGCAATACGCTTTTGTCAGGAAGAGTTTGAAGAAGGTAGTGTGAGCCTCCCAAGGACACTGAAACTATTTCCACTTCTATAGCATGCGTGCAGCAGCCAGGGTCAACAATGACTCCACACGGCAATGTATTTTTGAAGCTCAAGGTGATATGGCATGCTGCTCATAAGAGCAAGGATACTAATCACACTGGGAAAGTTGTCAATCTTTTGGACTCAACAGAACAATTATCCTGAAATTATTTTAGGATGCCAGAGTCAAGTCCCGCTACGTGTCCTGTCTGTTAAGTACCATCACGTCAGCCTGACTTTTGGCAGCCTTAATAGGGTTTTCAAGATAGGTGAGAGATTTAAGGAGTGGTTTTACCACTCCTGTTACCGCCACGAGTTTCCAGTGCGATGCGGTGATTAGAACCTGGGTCTCCTGAACCCTAGTTGGTCACTAGGCAGAGAGGGATTCTCTTTTTAATATGTGATTGGACACCAATCCAAGAGAAACCTTTTGAAGTCTATTAAAAAGAGTGAAATTGGCCACAATGAGGCCAGACTCTAATCTCACGGTAGGTTTCTGCCCATTATGTACACTTTAATAGGTATGAGCAATAACTTACTGACTTTTGCCTGTGGGAATGGAATTAAGAGTCAAGGGAAGAGAGGAAAAAAGTAATCTAGATAAATGACTCTGTACCCTCGGGTGACATCCAGTCAGAGCAGAACCCCAGCCCTGTACAAGTTTCAACAGAATTGCAAAGAACGAGTCAAGCAGGAGGGAACGGGAAAGTGTTTAACACATTGATGAACTGCATGCCTCGTGGCTTATGGTTAAAAGCATGTCCAAGAGAGATGCAAAAAAGTCTTCATTTAACTGCACCAAACTACAGCGGATGGGGCTGGGGGGGGGAGAGACAGCTCTGGAATAGCATGGAAGCATCAACTGCTGATGACTGAGGGCATCATCTACCACCAAAGCATCCCTGATGCACCCCATCCAGATCAATACAGGTAAGAGAAGACACAAAAAGCCACAACTCTCGTCAGTTTCAGTAAGGCTCATTAGGGAGCTAATGGAGCAGTTCAGGGCAGAAGGACATTCCGGCATTGCCGACAGATCATGCCTTCTGTCTATCCTCCTATCTTCAGTCACTCATCAGAAATAAGAGCAGAAATCCCTGTGTGCACAGAAGGAATCTCCACTGCAGGTTATGAACATTGATTGAAGAATGCAGCCATTTCCCTTTCCTGATCTCAAGCTGTGCTTTGAGAATTTTATGCTGGCTCTTTTGTACCTTCCGAAGGTGCTGTTCACTGGTAAATGCCAGTAAATCTGGTAAATCCAGATGATCCCACATACAGGACAACATTCTGCTGTTACAGCTACTATAGTGGCGACTGATGCATTTACCAACCATTAATCTGCCTAGATGCCCTAAGCCAGGCCTGCCCAAAGTCTGGCCCGGGGGCCAAATCTGGCCCTTCAGTCCATTCTGAGTGGCCCATGGCTGATTGGCCTGCCCCTCCCTCCCCCTCTTTCGCCCCATGTTTTTTTTTTATAAATCTTCCGCCAACACTGACACCGCCGGGAAGCTTGAGGGGTTGGGCAGGCCGGGCGGCCGGCTGGTGTACAGAAGCTTGTGGGGCTGGGTGGGTGGGCAAGGGGGTGGGCCACCACCACCAGCACCGCCAGGAAGCTTGTGGGGCTGGGTGCGTGCACGGGGGTGGGCTGCCGCCACCAGCATCACCAGGATTTGTGAAGCTAGGTGCCTTCCTTCCTTCCTGCGGGTGGGGTTGCAAGGGGTCAGTGGGTGGGGCTTGCAGTGGGGTTGCAGGTCCGGGAGCAACCGACCCCTAACACATTCTCAGCCACCAAATCTGGCCTTCCTTACAAAAAGTTTGGGCACCCCTGCCCTAAGCGCATCCGATCTTGCCTGATTTCGGAAGCTAAGCAGGATCAGCCCTGGTTAGTACTTGGATGGAAGACCACGAGGGAATACCAGGTGCTTGTAGGCGCCTGAAGTAAAAACTGGCAAACCATTCCAGTATTCCTGCCAAGAAAACTCCATGGACATGGAGTCACGAAGGGTCAGTCACGACTGTAACGACACAACACACACAACACAATATACCTCAATCCAACACCATCCCTTTGCCCAGCCTCAGGGATCCAAAGAATCATGCAACTGGCTACAACGAAGGATGTCCTTTCAAGGAGAAGCAGGAGCCCTAATAGGTCCAATGTAATGAAATGGCATGCAGCTTCCCTTGCGAACTTGAGTTGCATCAGTCTGGGTGGGGGAGCTGTCCCTGAGTGCCAACAGAGGTTTTTAGGGGATAAAATTTGAGGACTCCTACACTTTAAAGAATGCTGTCCGAGAGAGATGCAAAAAAGTCTTCATTTAACTGCACCAAACTACAGCGGATGGGGCTGCGGTGGGGGAGACACAGCTCTCCGTAAACTTTACAGGCAAGCCCAGTGTGAGTGTAACAGCCTGTGTGTTAAACCTCAGCAACCCAACTCGTTCGGACCAGATGTTCAGGTGTCGGGGGCAACCTGGCACCTGAACGAGGCAGCGGGAAAATGGGCGCCCTGCACAATTTTCTTTTCCAGAGAAGATGTCAACCAACTGAAGCAGCAGCTCTTCTGGAAAGGGGTAGCGTATGTCCAGAATCCTCCTCCACTGATGCTAGAGAAACTGTCCTGCTTCTGAGGACAAGAGGGTCAACCTCTCCCCCCTCCTCAGCTCTACATTTTGCAGAGAAAATGCTCACCGTTTTTTAACCAGGCCAACGTGGTCCAGTCCAATATCAATAGTTATAACTATCATGAAAAAGCAGCCCAACATGAGGTTCTAGTGTATGCTTTTGGGGGGGGGCGGATTTCACCAATGTAATTTTACTGCATTAGTGTTTAAGTTACCTGTTTTGAGTTCTTAGAGTCAGAAGAGATTAAACAAATGGACAGATTAATATTTCCCAACTCCAAGTTTGCTACCTGTACTGTAAGTAAGCTTACACACAGCCACCCTAAATGCTTTCAAAGTACTTTAAGTGAGATATTTAAGGAGTGGTTTTATCAGCAGCTCTCTCTCTCTCTCCCCCCCCCCTCACAAACACACAGTCAAATCATTGAAGATAAAATGCTCAGATGGAGTTTTTCCATTTGCAATTAAGAGAAGCAAGTCCAGCTATGGACAGAAATGAGCATGATTAGTTGTCCTTGAAGGGAAGCGAAGTGTCCAAGGGCACAGAATCGAAGATGTAAAATGCATATATCATGAGATCATAAGGTGCAAAGAGGATTGGTGGTGAAGCCTATATATATGTCTTTGAAGATATGTACAGTATACTGTATGTGGTACAGCAGGTTCTTGAGGACGGTTGACAGTGATGATGCTGAATGACAAGATGATGACATGATGCTAAGATGGTGATGTATGCTGCTGATGTTAATAAAGAAGAAATGATGGCTGATGTACTCAGTAGAAAAGGTATTGCTAATGAACTGTAAATACTAGTCTGTCTAATTTTTCTCTAACTTGGACATCGCGGCTTGCTCTGCTACGGATGTGTTGAGCTCCTTGATACACACTCCTGTAACACCACCAGAGGAGCTTCTACAGCAGGCAGTGAACACAAAGAGACCAGCTTTATTTTTCCCAGTGCTTTTCCCCGACATCCTGGCTTGGCAAGGGGGAAAGCCACCCATCTGCTTAGGAAAAGGGCAAGCGTCTCACCTGCAAGGACATCTCAATCAACATCAGGAGCTTCTTGATGCCGATCCAGACCTTTTTCCCTTTGACACTGTCGGCAATGGCGCTACGTTCTTTGTCTTTGAAGCTGCCCAGGAGCTGAAAGCAGAATTAAGGAGGGTGAAAAGGAGCCTGAATTAGATCCCAGGATGGCCATCACAGGGATAGACGGGATACCACAATTTCCCCTAAAAGAGAGATATCTAGGTCAGGAGTGTCCAAACTTTTTGCAAGGAGGGCCAGACTTGGTGAGGTGAAAATGTGTGGGGCCCGACCATTCAGCCGCATTTAGCCCCCGAGCCAGACATTGAACAAGTCTCTATAACATGCAAGGAGGTAGGGAGGACGCTGCAGCAACGGGGCTGGGGGCGGGTAGGCTGGGAAGGTGGCTGTGTGGTGGTGGACGGAGGCAGGGAGGACAGGCAAAACATAAAACTGCAAGCTGATGCCTCCATCCCATATGGGGAGGGGCCAGTTGGCGGGGATACATGGCAGGCTGAGCTTGCAGGGAGAAGAAAATGGGCTGCATTTGACCCCCAGGCCTGACTTTAGACATGCCTCCTTTACGCGAACACCAACATTTTTCCAGCCTGCAATCCGCTACTCACTCACCCTTCTGAACCACCCTGACACCCACAGCTGGGGAGGATGCATGACAGGCTGAGCCAGCAGGGAGAAGAGGCCGCGGGCCACTCAACATTTGAAAACGGGCCACATTTGGGGGTCTGATTTTGGACACGCCTGATCTAGGTGATTCACCCAAAAAGCAAACTAGCTCGTTTTTTGAAGATTAAAAAAAGAGACCCTGTAGGGAGGCTCTATGCTGGGCGTGCATGCAGTCTCCCCGCAGGATACGAGGGTAAGAGTGCTCTACAATGATGGACTCTAGCTTTCCCACTCCCACAGTGTCACAGAAGCTGCGCTCCTTTTTCTAAGTCTCTCCCCCGCCCCCGCCCCAGGTATTCCTAAGTACTTCCTGACCTCCAAGGCCTCTATCAGGTGGGATCCTGACGCAATGTTGGGTACGTGGATGGTAGTGCTGAAGGCATCCAGCATCTCCATCTCCTGCAGGACATCCTTGCGACTGGTGGTCCCAATGATCAAAAGCTTGCGGCTCTGCGTTTTGAAAAAGGTCACGGGAGGTCATACAATGTTACACTCTACAGTCACAGTAATACATTATACCAGTTGATTAACATATGGAAAACAGCTTTAAACTTCATACGGAAAACAGCTTTAAACTTCAGCTTTCAGCACTCCTTTTAAATCCATGGTTTCCAAATCTGGAGACCCAAAAAGGGCCTCGTCAGCAAAACCAGTTGCCAGGACCTCTAGAGATTGTAGTTAAAAAAATAATATATGTGAGGACCCAAGATATGGAACAGCTGCTTTCAACAGTCAGCCTCTGAAGGCAGGCGTAATTCAAGAGATTTAAATTGTCTCTTTCCCAAGATTGCAAACCCTATATAAATCTGTGGTGTAGCTCAGAGACCGAGTGCCCAAAATGCGATTCAAAACCCACTAATTTTTCACAAAGTGCCAATACAGCAATTTAACCTGAATACGGGTGGATGTGAAGGAGCGATGTTGGGTGCCCACAGAAAGGGCTCCAAGTGCCCCCTTTGGCACCCATGCTATAGGTTCACCAACCCTTGTATAGCTTAAGTAAAAATGTAATAGTATGAAAAAATTCAACTTTTTGCCAATGAAGTTTAATAAACATGTCATTTTTAAAAAACATTTTGAGTGCTGCTCCTGAGCTCATGCGAGCTTCTGAAATAGCACAATCCCACTTTCACTTGAGGTTCCAAAGGCAAAATTCAAGGATCGAAATGGAAGTTCAGGAGTGTGCTTGAAAGGTCTTCAAAGGCACGGCCCAGAAATGAAACTGTGCTACTTTCTTCTGTAAATGTATTTATTTCCTATTTTTTCCTATTTTTCCCCCAAGAACCGCAGCAGTCTAAGCTCAGCTCTCTGACAAAGCTAGCCTGATTACATGCAAAATATTTCATCATTTCATGTCTGAAGAAAAACAGCTTTCTAACCGCTGGAATTAGAAAGTGCTACTGTTGACCACGCATTAAAGCTTAAAAGAAGTAATTGCAAGGAAAGACAGAACCCATCCTGATAACAATACAAACTTGCCAGCCAGAAGGTCATGCGGTTTAAACATGCCCGCTAGTGACTTGATTCATTGCACACATGCCAGAAAAAAAACACAAGAGGCTGTTATCAGACACGCCTTTCACTTGAACCGAGAACACCAGCTTCTTAAGATATTTAATTAGTATGACGCTGTTGTTCAAATCAAAAAGACAACTAGTTTATTAATGCACTACATAGCCAATAGGGTCCATCTATCTTTTGAGGAGCACACAGAAAGCTGGAAGCTACAATATTCACCCCCTGCTGTTGCTGATAAAGGCATACAATACAAAATTCCCTCAAATGGGAATTTTGAGAGGTGTGTTTATTATTTCAAGTCACATGAAATGACAAGGAAGTTATTTTCAAGGGAAAAATAACCAGAAGATAGTTCAGCATCATCCCTTGACTGTTTCTTCCCTACTGCTGAGTACTCCGTAATGTCTCTTTATGGCTGTAAACACCAGAGAGTGTTCCCAGTCCAGGTGGATTTAAAATCATCTCCCACTGGTCAGGTTTTCAAAAGAGCATGTTTTCCCTTCAGCTTTCTGACTTGGGTTTTTAAGATCAAAGACATTTATGTAACTTTTTTCTCACAAGCCATGACGAAAAAGTCTAAAATAAAGTTGAGATGGCATTTTAAACAGCTTTATGGTAAGCAAAGAGGGCGTAGGAAGGATCAGTCACTTAGGTCCCCAAACCCTAAAGGGGACAGACTTCCTACAACTTATCTCAAATACTTATGATTTTGATGAAGTATCCACCGATTTAGAGAGATTCAAACTACATAGCATAATTTTATCAAAGAACTTTAAGCGATAAAGGGAATGCTGGTAGGAATACAAATTCACATCCACTTGATTTTTTCACCGATTACCCCTAGCAATGTTTAAAAACTGGGCCCAAGGAGAGGATTTTTGTATTTATCTCAGAGGCACTAATCTCAACGTTTCAACAACCTTGTTTAAAAACAAGTTTCTATTTTTTTCTTCTTCTCCACCTCTTCTTTACTTTTCTGGAAGTTGAGTCATGGCAACTGGACTTCCTTTTCTTGAGAGGTTGAATCGTTTCATTACTCATTCAAGCGGCTTCATCAAACTGTGTACCTACTTCCACCAAGATACGATAGGAAATAAACCATGCACCCAGCACATTCAAATTAGGATTTTTTTTCTACATTGAGAATTGCTGTTCTTAAATCAAGAAACCATCATATTGAATACACCACTGCTTACTTCATATGGGAAAGGATCTTCAATCTTCTCTGTGTATATGGGCCATTAATTCAGCCTAAACTTTCTATGAAAACCTGGTTTAATTTCACATAGAAACATCTACATTGCAAAATAAAATTCTGCGAAGAATAACACTGCTGTGCACCAGTAAGTTATCTACTTTTAACAGGAAAATGGCCAAATTTACATCACAAACATTTTTAAAAGACACAGTTTTATTTGGTGGTGGTGGTCTAGAAAAAAGCCTGGAAGAGCTGAGATGCCTTTGTAAAATCGTTAAAACAATAAAAAACACACACACACTATTTTGGATCCCTTTGAATCTAGAGATATCTTCTCTGCCTTGTATTTTTCCATAAAAAGTAAGAAGCAACTTCAGATATAATAGCTGAAAGCCTGTTGCGCAACTTTACACTGCAGAACGAGATGGATATCATCAGCTGTGGTAGTGCTGATGGTATTTCAGGGTGATAAAAAAAAAACTTCCCCAAATATTTTGGATATCCTTATGGATTCCCTTCGTCCTGGGACAGCCACTGAGAGGGGCAGGACAGGAAATGGGAAAGCTTTAAAGCTGAGAACTCACCATGGCATAAAACAAATGGAGTACTTTTTTGAGGTGAATGGCCTCAAAGGGAGAAATCGCAAATAATATCAGTTGTGTGTTAAGTGGCACTACTCATTATGCAACAGATAATAAAAAGGTAAAGGTCCCCCCCCCCCGCACATGCGTGCTAGTTGCGTCTGACTCTAGGGGCGGTGCTCCTCTCCATTTCCAAGCCAAAGAGCCAGTGTTGTGCAAATCCGTGGCCACGTGGTCGGCACGGCTGAACGCATTTCTCTGCACACTGTTTACCTTCCTGCTTTATACAGCAGTACCTATTTACCTACTTGCATTTACATGCTTTCAAATTGCTAGGTTGGCAGGAAGTGGGGTTAACTGCGGGAGCTCGCTCCGCTGTATGACACCTAGGATTCGAACTGCCGAGCTGCCGACTTTGCAGCTGATAGTTTCAGCACTCTAGCCCACGGAGCTACCACACCCCACATGCAACAAATAAGACCTGCAATGATTTCTTAACTTGAGGCAATTCCACCTACCCACCCCCACCATCTATGTTCATATCAGTGTAGCTATGCAGGACTATTGGCAATCCTTTTCATTTATTCAAGTACAGTTTTGTCACTATACAATGGTACACCTTAAGACAAATGCCTCAGAAGACAAAAAAAAAAAAACTGGTAGGAAGAAATTTTTTTCCAGGAATAGGCATGCTTTGCAAGACAAAAAACCATTCTGCAATGTACACAGGGGGAAAAACCAGTTATTTTTGTCTTTATTTTAGCCTCTGGAATGGATTAATTCATTCTCAAGGCACTCCTATGGGAAACCGTGTTTTGTAAAACAAAATTTTCATAAATTGAAGCAACCCATAGCCTCTGGAACAGATTAATCTATTCCCAATGCATTCCTCTGGGAAACTGCATTTTGTAAGACAACATTTTCTTAAAACAAATTGACCCGTAGAATGAATTAAATTTGTTTTAAGAGGTACCACTGTAGTTTCTTTCTGTTTGGTGCACCGCTCTCTCTATTTTGGAGGTTGCATGCTCAGTCAAAATAACTTTTGAAAAGGCTTCAAAGCATGTGGGCCATGTCTAGACGGTGAATTCTGAGACCAATGTTTCACTGAGACAACAGTTTTAAGAGGCCCCAGCGTTGCCAGGCATAAGAATTGGAAAACAGGGCGACAAAAAGTGAATCCTTGTCCAACACATCAACCTTCAACAGTTTTGTACATTTCAAAGGAGTAGCAAGAGAGCAACAATATTTTTTGAGTCAATGGCCTCGATCCCAACGGAATAAGCGCAATGACAGAAACCTCCACAGCAAACTGCAGCTAGCTGAAGAGCTGGCCACTTGTATTCTTTATTGCATGCCTGTATTGTGACATGGCACACAAACAAGTACCTCTTCAATTAGCAGCAATTTGTATCTAGGATTTATAATACAGTATTGCACAAACACTGGTGTGTGTGCTCTACAGAGGCGAGATACTTAAGGGTCATAATATCTGCAGATGCTTTTTCAAGGTCAGGAGAAAAAAACAGCTTTCTGTGAAAGAAACCCAAGGATCTCCGGGGTCCACAGACAGACCACCACTCTGTCAGCATTTTGAATTCCCTCAGGAAAGCTTATCCTCTTCCCCCACGACCCTGCCAAAATCTGTAGGGCAAACATCGGGAAGCAAGCTTTTCTAGGGAGCACCCCCCCCCAAAAAAAAATAGTCGACCAGACTTCTAGTAACACTGACCAAATTGTCTATCAGCTTAAGAAGAAGAAGAAAGGAGGGGGGGAGGAGGGGAGAGATACCGCAAACGGGCTTTCACCCTCCAAGCCCAATTGTGAGCTTTTTTCACAGGAACCAGCAGGGAACCACATGTGAAGCCTCCATGGGGTTCCCCGGCATCCAATGGCTTGTGTGATTCTGCATGTAGATGAAGGGAGGCTCTCCCGGTTTGGCGAGCGTTACGGCTCCATTCTCAGAAAAACCCTTTTTTCTCTGGCTTGGCTCCCTGCTGAGACAGTGCTTTTCAGTCGGTCTCTCCGCACCCCCACCCCCCACCCCCCTTTCCCCAACCTTCATTCCTTTCCCTCAACAATCTCTTCTCCTTGCAAAGCTCAGAGAAAATGGACTGAAATAAGAGGAGAGGGAGGGAGAGGAGGATTGGGCTTCCCATTATTTCAGAACAGCTTATAATATGTTTGAGAGGGCTAAAAGTTGAACTTCTGTCTACGCTATGAATTCTTCTTTGGCTAATAAGAACGAATACGCATACAGGCTCCTATATATTTACACCTTGAGAGAAATCCAGGGCGTGAAAAAGTGGACAGGAAAATCAAGGAGCCCTGTGTAAAACCATGGCTTTTCATTCACAACAACAGGCTACAATGAGCCAGAAATTCCTCTCTGGGAGAAGGAATTACAGGGACACAGAGCCAGAAAGATAGTGCAAATGACAGGATACACAAATGTAAATAAATTTCACACAACTCTTGGTTTACAACCCCTGGAAGCAATTGTGCTACAAATGCAGCAGTTTGATTCAACTGGTTTCAGTTACTTTATAGAGGTTCCTACACCGCCTCAGAAGACAACTGCAAACTTTTTTTTTTTAAAAAGTAACATTTTACGGCTTAGGGTTCATTGTCTTATCGGACAAAATATCACATAAATCTTCTCACACGATATTGTATCTGCATCATGACAGCATCATGAGGCGGTTGTACAAGTGTGCCACCATGTGGAATAACATACATTTAATTATATCTCACATTAGCACCTCGTCGTTTCCCTTCAAGGAACACATTAATGGCTTCCCTTTCCTCCTCAATAGCAAACCCAGGCAGGTAAGGGTGAAACACTTGCTTTCCGAGGCAACCTTAGCTCTGTGAAAATAGGGGAGGCTTTCCATTTGAAAGATGCTTGAGCACTCTCACGTAGCTACCTCACCATACAAAATGCCACGGCACATTTAATGGTCGGCAATTTCAGTAGGTTCCCTAAATGAAGCAAAATACCATGCAGATGATAATTAATTCGGCAAGCTGAGTGGAAGCCGAAAAATGGTTATATGGTTAAATATTGCAGCGTGAACTTATAAACAGGATTGTGATGCAGCAATTTGATAAAATCAAGGGGGGGGGGTGAAGAATATATATGGGTACAGAATCTATTTTCCCAATAGCTGTACTTCCTCCTACCCACGCACAAAAGCACACGTTTCTGGCACGTATCATTGCACATGTATGCTTGAAACAATGTGGAGAATGCCAATGAAACCCAAGAAACCACAGACATGACTGAATAAAACTCCAGTGGCTGAACAAGAAGATTCAGTGTCTTCACGCCTTCTACCATTATCAACAAAGGTAAATAGAGGAAATTGGCCAAATTCAGAGCCTTTGGAACCATACATACATCTCCTGATCAGAAGGCTCCAAACTGCTTGGAGCCTACACTTTCTGCTATTGCCTCATCCTCCATGTTGAGTCACAACAAATAATACACATAGTTGGCTCAAGAGCTATTTTCTTGTATCATAAAATCAAAAATCATTTGAAGACATGGCTGATGGTTGATCAAGATGGCTAATAATCAATTCTCACCCCTGGTGATTTAACCACATCCAAGCTCAGCAAATTCTGGGACTCATATTAGCTTTTTCTGCTTTCAAGTGTGATGTATTTCAACGGTTTCTAAGATTATTGGCCTTCAGCTCTCAGAACCCTCAGGTCAGAGTTTCAAAGAGTAACAGTTGGAGCCCGGATTGGAAATGTCTGATCTGAGGAGGCTCCAGAAGGACAGAGGAAACTCCTCTGGTTGAACATTTATATCTATCAAAAATCGTTAGGGTTATTTTTCTTTTCCAGCTGCATAGGACTTTTGTCTTATACCCACAAAATTACATACATACATACATACATACATACATACATACATACATACATAC
>JAHTLZ010000111.1:4236141-4314007 GCA_023846285.1 Phrynocephalus versicolor | reverse complement strand
GTGTGTGTGTGTGTGTGTGTGTGTGTGTGTGTGTGTGTGTGTGTGTGACTTATATACCTCCCCATAGTGCCTAAAACACCCTCTGGGTGGCTTGCAATTTAATTATGCAGGCTACACACTGTGTCCTCAGCAAGCTGGGTACTCATTTTACTGACCTTGGAAGGATGGAAGGATGAGTGAGCCTTGAGCCTGCTACATAAAATAGAACCCATGAGCAGTTATAGCTGCAGCACAGCAGCTTAATCACTACACCACCAAGTCTACTGGGTGATGACTTTTTTTAATGTAGCCTTATGTAATATCTCCCTTCCCTGCAGTTCCTAGCAAATGTCACACAGCAAAGACAATTGTATCAGAACATTTGTGTCCAATATGCCACTGCCTTACAAAGACATTTGCTTTGCTTTATTGTTCCTCTTTTGGGATATTTTGCCATTCAAAACAGTACTCCAGCTGCAATCTAAAATAGTACAGTTCACTCTACTGCTTTAGATACCCACAGAACCCATCATTCAATACTGGTCCGTGGGGAGACACTGGTCCTCTGAGTATCAAATAGAAACTAAGTCCGGAATGGAACACTGGAACTTAACATGAAGGTCCATTCATTGCATTTCTGCATATTTCCCTGCCTGTTTGAAGGAAAGAGTTGTGAAGTCCATTCTTAAAAGATCCAGCCTGGCGCTGGACGATTTGTCTAACTATTGTCCAACAGCCATTGTTCCTTATTTGCGAAAGGTATTCCTGGATGAGGAAAATGTCCTGGACCCATTCCAGTCTAGGCTTAGGCCATGCCATGGGACTAAGGCAGTCCTGGTTGCACTGCAAGTTGACCTGTTGAAGGAGGCCGGCAGGGGACATTCTACCTTGTTGGTCCTCTTCAATCTCTCAGCAGCTTTTGATACTGTCGGCCACCGTATCCTCCTGGACAGGCTCTTGGGGGTTGGAACTGGTGGCTCTGCCTTGTGGTGGCTCTGATCCTTCCTTGGGGGTTGTGTCCAGCAAGTTAAGCTTGGGGGTGAGCTGTTGGCCCCTTGCTTGTGAGTTGCCTCAAGGTTCAGCAATCTCCCCCATGCTGCTTAACATCTATGTGAAGCCACTGGGGGAGGTCATTTGGATATTTGGAGTTAGCTGCCATCAGTATGCTGATGAGACACAGCTCTACCTCTCCTTTTCCACCCCTGCAGTGGAGGCTGTCCAGACCTGGGAGCATTGCCTGGCCGCAGTCATGGAGTGGACCAGAACTAACAGACTCAGGCCGAACCCTGATAAGACCAAGGTTCTGTTCTTTAGGGGGTCCTCCGATGGATTCAATGGCCCTCTCCCCAGTCTGAGTCAGTCTTCCCTCCAACTGGTCGAGAGAGTGAGAAGTCTGGGCATTGTACTGGATCCAGCCCTCTCCTTGGAGGCCCAGGTGGCGGCCATTTCTAAGTCGACCTTTTTCCAACTACAGCTGATTGCCCAGATTCGCCCATCGCTTGATGAGGACTACTTGAGGACAGCTGGGCATGCATTGTGGATCTCTAGGATCAACTAATGCAACACACTCTACATGGGGCTTCCCTTGGGCCCGGTTCGGAGATTGTAGCATGTGCAGAAAGTGGCAGCAAGGTTGGTGGTTGGTGCAGGCAGGTATGCCCACATCACCCCAATCCTGGCTCATCTGCATTGGCTGCCCATTGTGTCCTGAATCAGGTTCAAGGTTTTGGTTTTGGTTTAAATCCTACATGGCTTTGGTCCTGATTATCTGGCGGAACGTATTTCCCTCAGATCAGTAAATGCCTGTCGTACAAGAGCTTCCCAGGTGCTCTTGCTTTGGGTAGCCACTCCTAGAGAAGCCCAGAAAGCTTCTACCCAGAATCAAGCTTTCTCAGTGGCTGTCCCTTCACTTCAGGACTCAATTCCTAGCGAGGTCTGCCTGGCATGATATCTGCCTGCTTTTAGGAAAGCCTTGAAGACCTGGCTTTTCCAAGAGGCCTTTGGGTGACTTTTGTTGATATCTTTGTACTGTTTTTCCCAAATGCCAGTATTATTATCTGTTTGTTTTATTGCTTATTTTTGCTATGTATCATTTTATTGTTTATATTTTTATTATGCTCTTTGTTCATCCTACTTTGCCTGTGTTCACCGCCATGAGTTGTTTCATACGAGCTGGTGGTATATAAATTCCAAATAAAGTAAAGTATAGTAAAAGGAACATTGGTGGGGCTCCCATCCTGATGAAAAGTACTACGATGTGTCTCAATCTCAGTATGTGAGTCAAATCATGAAGAGATACCTGCCTTAATTTAGCAAGCCAAGATAGATTTTGCTCCCTTTATGTTGAGAGATGTGAGATGAAAACAAAACAAAGAGTTGGAACATTTAATTTCACTTGCTCTTTTGATATACATCTTAAGTGCCCTTTGCATGATTACGCATGCCACAATATCTTTGAGGAGTGAGAGGAAGAGGGGAGAAGTCAGATAACACCGACACCTGAGATGTGACTAGTGTCACGTTGATCTTTAGGATGGAAATCTAAATCTGGGATAAATATGATCCCATCCCTGTCAAAATGGCAGAGACGATTTCCATGTTAATGCTTGCTGTTGCCGTGCCAAATGGAGCAGAAGGTGAGTAGTAAGATAAGAGAAATTTGCAAAGCTTCTAAAGAGAAGCAGGAAAACAAGGGGGAGAAATGAGCAGAGGCGAGCTCTTGGAAAGGTCGAAGGGAAAGTGTGGTTTCTAGAGAAGTCAGACTAAGAGTTGCAAGAAAAAAGAAATATTTTCAACAAGGAAAGGAAGGTGGGTGGAGCTGGAGGACATTTCTGTGTCCTGCATCTCCTGGGGAACTAATGAGACACAACCCACTCTTCCAGGTGTTTCTGCAATACCACCCAGAAAACTGAGGGCCAACTACATAGAATGAATGTTCTTTAGATGTCCATATATGCAGATAGGAAACTTCACCTAAACAAGTTTGGAGGGTGCAGTAGAACAGAACTGTAAATACAGTCTACAGGCTGTAATCTACACCTTGAATGGGCACATGCTCTGGCATTCATAAACCAGATAATTAGAATTCACATTACACCAGGGAAAACAAAGTTGTCCTATATAACATCCGAACGGGGTGGAGTGGGGGAAAACCCCAGCATAGCTGAAGGTGACTATCAAATCTGCATCCTTCAAAGGTTTGAAGTTTGGTAGGCTCTTCTGAAATTTTTCAGATATGCAAGGTCTTCTTGAGGCGTATATGGTGGTTGGACCCCTAGAATCCAAGGGACTTTTTACAATATCATTGCAATGATCTGAACTGTTATAGCGAGAGTGAGATATGAGGGAAGCTGCTGAAAGAAACAGCACTGAGTCTCTGCCCCCCCCCCACCACATCTGCTGCTATCAAAATGCAAGATACAAATCACACCGTGTATTTCCCCACTCGTGCCTGATGTCAGTGCATGCTGTTTGCAGGGCTGATGATCCTGCAACACTGTGATGCCGTCACACATCTTACAATAGCCAGTAAGGGAAGGAGAAGGGACCAAACAAAGCACTGCTACTGCTCTGAGTGACAGCCACGCATGCTCCATCATGTCTTGTGCCTATGTGAATCCCCATCTTGAGTTACAGCAACCATATTCATTCACTCTTTTCAAGTTACCCTTTTCTGTTCTTCTTCTGCATCTGCAAAGAGCTTGCGGACGTTGGCCTCCGACTCGCCAACGTATTTGTTGAGGATTTCAGGTCCGTTCACTATTTTGGGTTCTCGAGCATTCAGCATCTTGCCAATCTGCCTGGCCATCAGGGTTTTACCACAGCCAGGGGGCCCATACAAGAGGATGCCTTTCACATGCTTGCAGCCTAGGAGGGGAAAAAGCGGATTTGCAATTGAAACAGAAGATATTTCCTGGTCAGATACATATAAGACAACGCGGTTTTGCCATGACTGTCTCGTCTACAGAAACTGCAGTTGTTGCAAAATACAGCTGTCACGTTATTAACTGGTGCTCCCACCATTTTTAGCAATATTTCAATAACCATGCTTGGACTATTGATTTCTTCATTGGGTTTCAAGCAAAATTGGTGATAAAAGCCAGAGGCTTATGGGTCTAAATCAGTATTAAGGTGTTGCTGTTATCACTGGACACAGTTTAAATGAATATGCTGGAAGGTTTGCATCACTATTTTGGTGCATACAGAAGAGACAGTGCATAAACTTAACTCTACTCACATGTTGTGTGGGGAGCAGTTTAATCTCATGGCATACATAACTATTCCAAAGTTATGGAAAGCAAACTGATCTCTCCCCTTTTACTGTACCTTCTAATACAAGACAGTTTACATACTAACAGATTTCTATCTCTATAGATAGTGTCCAGAGTACCATTAATTAAATTAATAACCATTAATTAATAACCATTAATTTCTTACTGGAACTGTCATTTCTCTTCCTAACTGATAGATACAAGGTCAATCAAATTTGGTGTTTGAGGTAACAAAACGACAACCTCCTGTCAAACATGTTCCTTCGTAGACCCAGAGTCTTGGGACAACATTTTGAGTTGATAAGAGTAGATCTTTTTTCTTCTTCATCCTCCTGAAACTTCCTTCTCCTGGCCTCTGTAGTAGCCAACAGGCCCAAGTTTTATTGGTTGTAGAAATCAGGAGGGTGTCATATTTGGGAACAACATTTTTCCAATCTTAGCGTGTGCAAATTTTCTCTCCGCTCCTTGCCTCCCATCCTAGTGATTACATGCAGGGTACTACAAGCTCTTAGAACTTGAGTGGCCAGCTTTGGTAGGTCCAAGAGCCAATGTGGCCCTTCCCTTACATTCACCATAGGATGCTCTCCATTCATCGCCTGACTTCACTGGTACAATTTTCCAAATGGGGCTGGGAGGAGGGGAAAAAAAACAATCTTGCATGCAATCTGCAGGCTGTGTGCTGTTCACCTTTGTATTAGGGAGCTCATGCAGCCCAATTTCTAATTCCCCCATTCAGTCTCCTATTCTTCTAAGTCATCTTAAAAACTTTCTATGGCTCAATATGTATCAGCTACAGAACTGATCACTGGACTTGGGGGGGGGGTTGCTGCCCATTTCCAATTCTCTCAGACACTTCCCTGGACCCTCATCCCCTTTTAGCTCCATCACATGCAATAACAACTCCTGTTGCATGTTGTCTTCTCCCAGCCACTGCCACTCAAGGTGCTATACATGAGGACAATGGGTGTTTTGGTATTGCCAGGGCAAACTTTTAGAACGCATGACCTTCAAAAGAAACATCTTTCTACACTCAAAATAACTTGAATTAGGAGCAGGTGCTTTTTGCATGACAGAGACACACGGTGGCCTCTCTCACAGCTACACTAAAACAATGTAACTGTTAACAGGTTCATTTCACTCTTATGGGAGGCAAATAAAATCCAAGCAAAAGGTAAACCTGGAAGCTGCCCTACCAGATGATGACACGAGGTATTGTACAACAGTTTCATCTCTCTGTCCTCTTCATTCTAAAGGGCTTAGAAGCAAGCACGCTCATTCTGAAGTGGTCTGCATGATTTAACTGTTTTAATTTGCAATCATGTATTTTTTCTGCATTGTGTAAGGAGTCACTGATTGTGTCCCTGTTTTTTGAAAGGCATCATTTCACTTTGAAACGGATTCACACTCAACCTCTATATCTGATTGTAAAAGAGGAGTCATGGTGTATGTTTTGCAACTAACTGAAGATATGAAATTGCTGGAATGAGTCAGAAGGTAGACCTATTTCTGTCTACACTGACAACACTTCTCTAACATCTTGATGTCTTTTTAAACAGAGATACCAGAGATTAAGCCTTGGAATCTTCCACATACTAAGCCATAGTTTATTAATAAGCACTGCTACCTCCCCACTGTATATCTGGAAAATGGAATCAAGAAATAAATAAATGAGCATTGCCTGGCTATGGTGTACTGATAAAGAAGCAGTGTGGTTTAAGGGACAGAGTCTTGAAATCAAGACTGCACTGGTTATTTAAGCTGGGCTCAAATTCCCACACAGCCCCATGAAAACTCTCTAAAAATTAGCAAGGTAAAACCATTCATTGAACATACCCTGAAAGCCCTGTTAGTATTATTACAAACTGGAAGAGACCTGGTGCCACATAACACAAGTGTGGAAAGAGAACCAGGGAAGGACAGCCATTAAAACAGCACAGTAGATAACTGAAGGAGAGGGTGTAGATCAGCAGTTCTCAACCTGTAGGTCCCCAGTGAGTGGTAGAGGCTTCTGGGAGTTGCAGTCCAGGAACATCTGGGGACCCACAGGTTGAGAACCACTGGTATAGATGGACCTCTGCATAGATGTTGAGGAAATGATTGCGAGAATGGCAGGAAAAAAACAACTGGCCAAATGATCTTAAATCATTTCTGGCAAGCCATGGGATCTTCAGGCTGTTTGTAGAGTTGAAGAAACAGAACAACCTGCTGAGGCCCGACATCATCTTGTAGCAGGTCACTGGCCCAACCAGTATCTATTCCCACAGAAAACTAGCTCTTCAAAGTCACGGACTCAGGGATTTGTTGGTCCTCTTTGGTGGTATCACTTTGCTGAGGATATTGGGGACTGATTATGGCAGTGGTTCCCAAACAGGGCTTCGGGATCCCTTTGTGGGTCGAACTACCATTTCACAGGGGTCGCCATGAGCCAGTGAAGAAAAAGGCACAAACAATTTGGGTCTGGAGGAGGGGGGAAGAGTGAGTTATAGCTTGATAGGTTGGAGGGGATGTCAGTCAATGGCACCGGAGCCTGTGATTGGCGGAGGGTGCCTGTAGATAGAGGGAAGTTCTCTATGGCACCTGCGGCAGTGGCCTGCCAAAGGGGGCTTGTGGCCTCTTCCAAGCAAGGCAAGGGGGTCACCACAACATGAGGAACTGTATTAAAGGGTTGCGCCATTAGGAAGGTTGCGAACCACTGGATTATGGGATCATCTGCCTACAAAGCACATGTCACACAGTGGTCTATCTCTCTGCAACTGCTTGGAACTGTCCTCTAACCAAACTCATATGCTGCCCGCCTGCCATATTTTGAAGAACTAAGAAGCGCTTCCCCGTGGTTTGGAAGGGCAGTATGGCTCTGAGACAGGCTGAGTCACAATATTAAACATGGCGGCAATGGTGGCATTTGTGAATTTTTAACAGATTGAGTCTGCGTTCCCGTTACCTCCGTGCACTTATTAGTCAACTCTCAGGCATTTAAGAGCGAGAGGGAGAAAAGCAAACACATGCACAATGGAAATGGGGGAGGAAAGAAAAATATTACTGGAGGTGAAAGACTAATTTCACACATGAACCAGCAAGGCGGTGATAAATTAAAAGTGATCCTTGTCAAATTAGTGTCAGGGAAGAGCCTGTTAATTCAACATATGGGGAATACGATCTCTTGTGTAGCCAAAAAAACAGTGAGGCGGGATTTGAATGATGAGTGATGCCAGTGAAGGGGAATCCCAGCTTGCCGAGACGAGAGAGAGGCTATGGAAAGGCTACGAGCAAGTCGGGGCAGATTTTGTACAAACAGGTTTAGGGAATTTCTGGTGTCAGGCAAGCCAGATGGACATAATCCACTGCTGCTGCTGAACCATTAGCCCTACTGCAAGAGAAATCCACACGGTAGAGGGAGGCACTCAACTTATATGAGAGATGGCCTTCTCAGAGAACTGCATATAATATGAATTATGAAGTTCGTGCATGTACATACAAACACACTTAATTGTTCCAGAAGGACATAATACTGTTCTCAAGTAATCCTCTGGTCATCAGACGGAGGGCACATGCATTTTCTGATAGTATAGTGGTACAGTGGTACCTTGTATAAAGGAATTAATTCGTTCAAAATGAAATTGTGTTAAGCAAATTTTCCTTTATACAAATTCCCATAGGAATGCATTGAAAACGGAGTGATTCCATTTTTATGTTGTACGGATTCTCCCCATAGGCAATTATATTAAGCAAACAAATCAAACACAAATCAAATTTATTATACGGTCATTGACCCGAGTAATTAAAAATAGGCTTATAAAATAAAGTATATAAAATACGTAAAATACATAAAATACATAAACATAATTATGTTAAGCAAATTTCCCCTATCTCCGGAATTTTTTGTGTTGTACAAATTTTATGTTATACAAACTGTTTGTTATACAAGGGTCCACTGTACTTTGTATAAGGAATTAATTTATTCCAAATGAAATTATGTTAAGCAAATTTTCCTTTATACAAATTTCCCATAGGAATGTATTGAAAAGGAAGTACAGTAATCCCATTTTTATGTTGTACGGATTCGCCCTATTAGCAATTATGTTAAGCAAATTTCCCCTATCTCTGAAAATTTTTATGTTGTATAGATTTTATGTTATACAAATTGTTTGCTATACAAGGGTCCACTGTACTTTGCATTTGCCTACACCTTCAGCACCGGCAACACAAAGATACAATGATAATGTTATCTATTTATTGGTGAACTTCCTGCTAATATATTGCCACTGGAGAACATAGATACAATTATTCAATGACAATGACTTGATTATACACACAGCTTCTTACAAGGACTGATGACTTATTCACATTCTACCTTTTGGCAGCCATATTACAAGTTAGTTGTCACAAACAGTGTATATGTCGTTGTACATAATGAAAAATTATTGGGGCATTATAAGTACCAAGACATAATTACAGCTCCGGCGATGCCAAAGCATCTACCTACAGAGAACGCAGCCCACTGTGCCTTTGTATGGCTTACTATTCTATCATTGCTTTCTTCCAATCTGTTGATAAATCTATCTTTCTGAAGCAAGTAAGGCTGGAATCCTCAGTCACTCTAGACACAGAGGAAATCCAAAGAAGAGGCGCACAATGCATGATGCTTGAAGTCCAGTGTGAAGTTTCCACAGTCTGTGTTGATTTGGGAAGCTGTGTCATCTGCTGTTGTTGGTCCACTGTGCTTCATTAAATCCAGGGGCAATGCAGCCATCTACCAGGAGATTTTGCAGCACTTCATGCTTCCTTCCTCAGACAAGCATTATGGGGATGCTGACTTCATTTTCCAGCAGGACTTGGCACCTGCCCACACTGCCAAAAGTACCAAAACCTGGCTCAATGACCATGGGATTACTGTGCTTGATTGGCCAGCAAACTCACCGGACCTGAACTCCATAGAGAATCTATGGGGCATTGGCAAGAAAAAGATGAGGGACATGAGACCGAACAATGCAGCAGAGCTGAAGGCCGCTATTGAAACTTCTTTGTCTTTCCATAAGACCTCAGCAGTGCCACAGCCTGATAGCATCCATGCCATGCCACGTTGAGGCAGTAATTGATGCAAAAGGGGCCCAAACCAAGTACTGAGTGCATATGCATGCTTATACTTTTCAGAGTTCCAATATTGCTCTATTTCCAATCCTTTTGTTATTGATGTCATATAATATTCTAATTTTCCGAGATTGTGGATTTGGGGTTTTCATAAGCTATACGCCATAATCATCACAATTATATGGCTTAACATATCTCACTTAGCATGCAATGAGTCCATCTCATATATTAGTTTCACCTTTTGAGTTGACTTACTGAAATAAACGAACATTTGCACAATATTCTAATTTTTTGAGTTTCATCTGTCTGGCAAAAATCCCCTAAGTTACTTCTACTTATGAACCTTTGTGTGACCTGGGTCTCCTGCCTAACAATTTCCTTGGAGTCTCTCAACATTGAATTTTAGGAAAGAGGGCAAAACCCAGGAGAGCCCCAAGTCCCCCAGTGATACTGGCAGCAGTAGTTTGTCTTGCTGGAGATGGTACAGGTTAAACCTCAGCCTTTCTGCACACAAAGCGCACACTCTACCCCTGAGCGCATCCCCCTCCCAACCTCTGTCACCTCAGTTCAACTCGGAGAGCCTCTCGGTACAAATTGCGCCCAGCTGGCCAGCATGGAAGGCACTGAAAATGTGAAGACAGACTTCCCTCCAAATAGGGAGGTGATGACAAACCTCAAAATGTCACGGCTCGAGACCACACTGCAGCTCCGGCTGCAACGGGGGGCAACCCTCGCTTTCACAGCTTATCTCCCCTCGGAGAGAAAGGGAGGCAGTGTATCCAAATGTCAGTACTGTTAACAAAGGCTCTGTAAGACGCAACCCCTTCCTCTGCGAAGGCATTGCTGGGTGCATCTGTCCGGCATCAGGACCCTACTCTCCAATTAAGGTCATTGGCATAACTGAACACCAGGCTTATCAAGCAGCATTCAATTACTTGCTTGCCCATAAGCGACACTCGTCTGCAGAGTGAAAATAAGGAAGCTACACAACAACTACTCAAAGCAACAGCAACAGATAAAGCATGATCCAAAGACAATGCTGTCACCACTGTAGAGGTTCCACAATCAAGAAATTTTCAGTGGGCTGACATTTGCCATAAATTGGACCGAGACAACCATCTTCTGACTGTATCTCATTATACCTGAGTTTGCAAAGGTCAGCTTGAGATGCCATTTACGGGATCATTTGCTTTCTTATAGTTCTGCAAATCCATCCCCTCACAATCACTCAGGTGCAAGCATACATGACATTTGTATATGAGGAACAAACCTCAGTGGGAACAGAATGAACTTTGTTGCATGCTTTCATTGCGCGACAGGTGTACTCATACAAGGCAAAGACACCTAAACTGAAGGTGGCGAGGTAGGGTGGGGGCACAGCCAAATGGGCTGGGAGATGTTATTGTTGAGACAGCATCATTAACGTAGATGATACCTTACAGTTTTTCATAAGCAAGGAAAGAGACAGATTGGTGCCTCTTGTCTTTTCAGTTTATAATCTAAAATCTCAGCAGTGCGGAACACAGCAGATAAAATGCAAAATGAGCCAAAAATAGTAAGAGGCGGATGTAGGTAAATGCAGAAGATAGTTTTGATAGCATCAAGGAGTAAAATTAAGGCGATACGCCAAGGGCCAATTTGATATCACAGAGTCTTTATTTCTCTGTTTATACCACATATGTGCTGTTCTCATATCAGAAAGCCTGGGCAGTTCACAGAGTAAAACAGTTTAAAAATAAATAAATCTTGCCAAAATGACATGCAGCTAATAAAACATGCTAATTAAATTTCAACAATGCAGTTAATAAAATGGGGCAAGAAATAAAATGAAAACGCTGGGTTAAAATATGAAGAACCAAATCATAATATTAAACCTCGCAGACTTTGAAAAGGGTATTGCCCTGGCAAAAAGAGAGAGATTGAAGAAGGCACCTGGTGACCTGTTTTGAAAAGGGCATTTCACGAACAAGAGAGCACAACTCATAGCATCTGCTCAAGTATATTTCACTTGGAGGGACCATCAGAAAATGAGCCTCAGAGGATAACTCAACAGGACGTACATATAATACATGGTGGTGAAGTCCCAAACCATGAACACCTTTCAATTTCAAACCCAGCAGCTAAGTCTTGGGCATGGGAGCCAATGAAAATGCCAATGCATTACTTGGCTGTCCCCATTGACACTCTAGCAGCCATGTTCTCAATTATCTATTCCATTTGTTCTCAGCCTGTGGGTCCCCAGATGTTCCTGGACTGCAACTCCCAGAAATCCTGGCTTGCTCAGCTAGTGATGAAGACTTCTGGGAGTTGCAGGCCAGGGACATCTGGGGAGACACAGGTTGAGAACCACTGGTCTATCCCATACTACTGATGTCCAGGTCGTGGGTGGCCAATAGCAGTCAAATATCATCACATCATAGCATAAGAGATGATTTAGTCCAGGGCAGGGAAGACAAGAATTATTTGGACAGGAGCTATTTCTGATACTCGCAGAGCACCTAGCACAATGTCTGCTCGCCTCCTCAATTAAGATAAAACCAAGACCACCTGCACGGAAAGTGACAACGAAGGAAGATGAATTGGAACCAACGGACCCCGTAGGATTTATGCAACCTGGAGGACAATTATCTCTTTCTGATGGAATGCAAACAAAAAGGAAAAAAAATCAGATGAAAGCAGGAATTCTTAATGCACATATAGAAAAGCCCTGGGCTAAATAGTAGAAAGTGCACACATTAAACAAAACAAAAAGAACTTTTGAGCCCGAAAGTGGGACTCAAAGCCTGCCTTGAAAACAAAATAAGTTAAGCAGTGTACATTTCATTTGCTGTAATTTTAGGCTTTTCGCAAAATCACAGCCGCAGAGGAGACCCACCAGCAGCCTCTTCAACTGAAAGCTTGAAAATGAGAAGGCGCCCCAAACACCTGCTTGAAGATTAGAGGAAAGGCCACCAACACTGGATGGGCTGCAGCTCGCCGGGGCTTAGTTTTAGTCATCAATTGTGAGAAGCATTTTAGACATTAGGGCTAGCCCTCATCATTGGCAGTTTTCGGCAAGTTTAGCCATTCAGCATGGGTACTTAGGGCTATAAATCTAGTCTCCCACGCTATCTGCTCCTTTGAAAGGAAGAGTACAGAGATAAACATCAGTTCACAGGAGATCTCACGGTGGCCAGTTATCTGATGAGAGCTCAGTAATCCAAAGGAACCCGAAGGCTGTTGTTCCACTTGGCCTTGCGTGAACATCTGGCTCCCAATTCCAGTTTTGGAGCTCACAACGGTCATTGTTCCAGGGCCATTTCCGCATGTTTGCCAAGCAAAGCCCGTGCCATAGCATCTTCTGCCCCCACCGTGAGTAGCTGATTTGCAAACATCCTTCATGCCAACTACAGGAGTGAAACCACCAGCCTGTACACAACACTGTCCTGAATTACGGTCAAAACTTACAGAGGGCGCAACTGCAAAGGAGAACATGCAAGCAACCCCTAGTGACCTTCTGACCTTTGTAAGGGTAATAATAACCATTGCAGTTGTCCTAGTCCACTTTGGCAGTGGCCAGAATCTTGTTGACATACATTACTGTGCAAGAGAGACTGTATAAGTTTTCTTCCTCCCATTTGGTAGCTTCACTACTGCATGTTCAATGACTTAGCAATTGGAAAATATGGCATGTACATGATTGCATACCTGGACAAGGGAGCAAACAGGAGTGGGGAAAAGACAATGCATGATGAGCTCATATTACTGGCTTTTTGTCAGCTATATTCTGGACAATGTGTGACTTTTCCTGCCTACATTATTTTGAAGTAGTCCCTCTGAAGCAACAGCTTCATCTGCTATGACATCTCTGGATTATATCCGATGGAATGATAACTGGGGAGCTTAATTTACAACAGCCCAAATTCTTGAAGTTCTACATGAACATGATAAGTTACGTAGGCAACAAAGATTTATTTATTTATTTATTTATTTATTTATACCACCCGTCTTCCAATGGAACTCCGGGCGGTTCAAGCAAAGCGCATTTTCATCAAACATCCTGTATATCTTACAAACTTAAAGAGAAGCTTCAGTCACAATATTACAAATGAATTTGAGGTTGTGCCTTGAAGTCTTGTGGCACCTTAAACGTTTAACATACTTATTACAGCAAGGCAGTCTGTGGGTGGCCAACTTGATCCGTATGACACATAGGAATGTAGCCAAAGCTGATTGCACAATATATTTATTAGCCTTTAAGGATCGTATCCAACCTTTTGCTGCAGTTGCAACAAACCTACACAGTTATCCTTTGATATTTGGAAGGGGGGGGCGTGCGAGGCATCCTTCATGTCTCGTGGTTCAGAACGAACGTTGTTGTTGTTTGGCTGGCTCCTACTCTACCTTATGAAGCTCCATGTCAATGGGGCCTGCATAGACCACCTCCGGGGAAGCAGGCCATGGCAGAGAGGAGTCATACCTCCCAGGTTTCCTGACCCAAATCCACTGCCTCATCTTGTCTCCTGGTGGGTCTGTCTTTCCAGATGTGGCACGGGAAAAGCTGATTTACAAGCCTCTTTTCCTTTCCCTACACTTTACAAAAAGAAGAATTATGGAAACCATACCCCATCGGAAGCCAACTGCAACGAGGAAGATGGGTTCAACCCAGCTGCAGCTGGCATATTTATTGCTATTCCTCTGCGAGGCACAAGAACAGGGAAAGAGAGAAACACACAAAAGGGGGGGATAAGAGCTGCTCCTGTCACTGTTTCGCACAGAACTGAGAAGCTGCTCTCTTTCCCTTTCCCTCTCCGTGAATTATTATGGCAGACCTCAGCAGATGTCAACCTGGCATTTGAGCCCTGAAATATAGTTAGAGGAGCAAGTTATAACTAATGCACAGAGAGAGAGAAAGATGAGTGTCGGGAAGCGGCACTTTTCTTCAAATTTCAGATAAGCTTCTTTAGCCTAAGGGGGGCCTGTCGAAGAGAACGGGGGCCGGAATGGGACGCTAAAAGCTCCACTTGCTCATGGGGAAGAGCTCTTACTCAAAGAGAGCTGCCGTGCAATGGAAAAGCCAGGCATTCAACAACATCCATGAGGGTCAACCCATGTTCCTTCGTGGCAGGCGCTCTCCGGATAGGTAGGATGAGAAAGATAAGCCTGCTCAGACCTCCTAGAGAGAACCGGGTTCATAAGCACCTGGAATTAGAGAAGCCCCTAATGGCTGGGAAGCAATTCTATGCCTCACAGCCCAAGAGAAAAGAGATTTCTTGTTCCATCTCTTCATTCTTCTTGCCCCTTTCATGTTCTAAAATTAAGCCTGTTGAGGTATCGGAATGAAGTGTGCCTCCATGTTTAACTGAGAGAGGACAGTGTGCCTTGATCATCAGAATTTGATGAAAGCACACCTACTGGAAAAGAAAACCTAATACATGATGGACAACACAGGTTACATCTCTCCATCTTGAGCTTGGAGGATTCAGAGGGGAGCACCACTGTTGTACCAGGAGCCACTGAGCTGTTTTAGTAGCTGCCAACCTGATGAAAAGATCTACTTATGATCTACTGTGGTCTTCAGCCAGATGATATTCCAGCAAGTTCCTTAAAATGTGTCAGCACACAAGGAACCTGGGGCTAAAGGAGCATTCAACCGCCATGCTGGGTCCGAACACTGCCCAGAAGGAGTCTGCTCAAAGGCTCTGAATGTCACATTCACTCTGCCTAGCACCTGGCATGACGCAAACCTGAGCCAAACATTTATACTCAGTTTTCAGAGCTCTCTCTGAATTAACTCAGCCTTTCAGAAGGCCCTGTTTTATTACTGATTAAGACAGTAACATTTTTGTTGCAAAACCTGACATTCCCATAGTTCCTATTACTACCAAGTCCTTTTTCATTCCACCCTTGCCAATTCCCATTTTAACTCTTGCTTCTCCCCAGACTTGTGCATCATAATCCCATTTTTGAGTTTGAACATTATCGTACTTCCATATGGCTGAAGTGTGCTTATCAGACGGGGGAAGACCCCCTGAGTTGCTTCCACACTTGGTACTCACCCATCTGCTCCACAATCTCAGGCGGGAACACTCGAGAGGCAAAGGCCCGCCGAAAGATGTCTGAGAATTCTTTATCAAGACCTCCAATGCCCATCTTCTCAAAATTCCAATCAGGGTTGATAATAGATTGACGATTTTCCCTGGTTTTGGATTTGCCTACAGAGAAAAGGAAGACACATTAATCATGACAAACTATTAGCACATGGAATTGGCGTGGAATTCTGCATTCTGTGTGCAAAGATGCAGAATCAAATTTAAAACAGAATATAAAAATGCTCTGTGAGTGTGTGTGTGTGTGTGTGTGTGTGTGTGTGTGTGTGTGTGTGTGTGTGTGTGTGTGAGAGAGAGAGAGAGAGAGAGAGAGAGAGAGAGAGAGAGAGAGAGAGAGAGATGAGGCTAGGTAGAGTAGACATGTTTAAGAACATGAGCAAGGAATTTTCCATTTAAACCACAGCACAGCCATGAATTTACAGAAGAACCTGGTTAACCCACCCTTCAGCTCAACTGTCCAGTAAGCAACATGGGGATTATAATCTTAATTGCATGTGTAGTTTTTCCTTCAGAATCAACTTTATAGACTAAGATAAGCCCCTGTTCTCAAGAGCTTTCTAGATTTAATTACACATAGAGAAGACAACAAAAAAGAAGGTGAGGCACAGAAAAGAAGCAAAGGAGAATTCTATAATCCCTGACGTGTTCCCAATCTTTCAAACAATCTTAAAGAGGACAGCTAGCCAAGGAGGCCCATGAACCTGGACAAAAGCTTCTGAGTCCATGCTGGGAGGAGGCTACATTCTGAGTAGAGAACTACATAAAAGATTGGAGGAGACTTTTCTACCTATTCATGAAAGAAAGAAATTGTATATTTAGCAATCAAGCATCAAAAAGGTAACAGCTTTATTTGCTCATCCCATTAAGTAGTGTTTAACTGCAAGGCAGGAGAACTAACTGGTGGATTTCAATGCAGGACACGTAGCAGCCACTGTTTGTCTAGACCAGATCTAAAACTGCAAAATTATTTCAAATAAAAACCAATACCATCAGTCTTAATGATTTCTAAAAATGTATCTAAAAGGGCAGCCAGTAAGTTACAATATAATCCTTATATGTCTGCATTCACAGGTAAGCTGCCAAATACAACAATGTCCATAAGTGAACACAGAACTGGAAGACTCAAGCAATCTTGCAAACATGTTCCGTTTCCAGCTTTTTTATGCCTTTTCTCCCCCAAATAAATTTCTGATACTTTAACTTCATACACAATATTGCACATGGTTACTGATGCTGCTTTTCCTCAGCTGCCTCAGCTTTTTCCCTTCCCAATGAAGAAAACAATATGTATGTTCCATCTTATATATTAACAGATTTATCGTGGGAGAAATGTTTCAGCACAAGACTCTTCACTGTGATGAACATATTGTACACATCCTGAAAGTATTTACAGCAAGTCACTTAAGAGTCTGTTCCAACATACAATAAAGATTTTTTTCAAACAGTCCGACTCTTCTCTTACCTTGTACCAAGTAACAAGCTAATATTACTCTAGCTACCAACTCTTGTCCAGTTAAAACTGGCTGAAATTTGTTTTTCTCCATATGCACAATATACACAATAGTTCACTGCACACACAGTTATGTATGTGTTGAGTCGTTACAGTTGTGACCGACTCTTTGTGACCCCATGTCCACAGAGTTTTCTTGGCAGGAGTACTGGAGTGGTTTGCCGGTTCCTACTCCAGGCGCCTACAGTACCTGGTATTCCCTGATGGTCTCCCATCTAAGTACTAGCCAGGACTGACCCTGCTTAGCTTCTGAAATCAGGTGAGATCGAATGTGCTCAGGGCATCTAGGCAGATAAGACTTTAGGCCAATTCCTCCCTTTGTGCATGCATAAACCTCATTGTTTTCAAAAGGGCACTCTGTAGCTTGTCTAACTACCAACTATAGGTTGATGGAGCTATTGTGCAGCATTCTATCCGTGGAGTAAGGTAAAGGTAAAGGCTCCCCCCGCATATGCATGCTAGTCGTGTCTGACTCTACGGGCGGTGCTCATCTCCGTATTCAAGCCGGAAGAGCCAGTGCTGTGCAAGTCCATGGCCACGTGGCCGGCATGGCTGCAAGGAAACACTGTTTTACCATCCCGCTTTTTACGGCGGTACCTATTTATCTACTTGCATTTACATGCTTTCGAACTGCTAGGTTGGCAGGAGCTGGGGTTATCAGCGGGAGCTCACTCCGCTGCGTGGCACCCGGGATTCGAACTGCCGAGCTGCCGACTTTGCAGTCTACAGTTTCGGTGCCTTAGTCCACTGAGCCACCACGCCCCTTATGCGTGGAGTAGCTTTGCTCTAAAATTGACATCGGAATTGCATTCACTTTCTTTAGATGGCCAGCTGGGTATCCTAGATGCTACCCATCCTCCACCAAGCTGAGTATGGTGGCATTTCCTACTGATTAAATCCTCAGTGCAGAATTTTGTCCAGCATGGAACAGCACCAGAGACAACAGAGAGAAATTACATTTTTGAGAAAGAATCAGAAAAATACATGAAGACTCTAAAACAATTTCTTATCTTAAAACTGCTGTCATTATCTCTGTATTCATTTGCTGATACACATTCACAATCAACAGAGCCATTCTGTCTTGTATTTAAGCCCAGGAAAATTTCAGGCTTGGGGGATTTTTTTCTGTATCAAAATTCCAAATTCTAGCAACTATATGGTGTAGGAATTCTTGATGATCTACTACAAAAGATCCAGATATCTTTCTTCTGCCCACAACAGTTATCTTGCATTGCACGTGTGGGAGTGAAGCCTTTCAACTGCAATTAGCTGATGTACTGTGCTGCTGGGAAACGACAGCAGCTGATACTTCGGCTTAGACAAAAGCAGTCTGAGGACTTGGGTGAGGGCAGCTAGGGGACAAAGAGTCAAGGGATGAGAAGATCAAGAAAGGACAGCTATGGCTAAATTCAGTGGTTGGTCTCAGCTGAAGATGACTCACAGGATCAATGGAACTTATGTAAGTACTGACTTCTGTTTAGTGGAATGGTTCCCAACTTGATTTAACCGAGGTGTTCTTGGACTGCAATTCCCAGAGACCTTCACCACCAGCTATCCGGCTGGGGTTTTTGGAGCTGAAGTTCAGAACACAGGGGTCTACCCTAACTGGGCCTAACAACAGGACTCAGCCCTAAACTGTACTGAATCATGAAAAAGAGTGAATGAAATATGGTGGAGGGTAAGTGGAGAATTAACGTTTTTGCGCTGTGGTGCTGGTGGAGACTCTTGAGAGTCCCCTGGACTGCAAGGAGATCAAACCTATATATCCTGGAAGAAATCAACCCTGAATCTTCATTGGAATGACAGATTTTGAAGTGGAGGCTCCAATACTTTGGCCATCTCATGAGAAGAAAGGACTCCTTGGAAAAGTCCCTGATGTTGGGAAAGAGTGAAGGCAAAAAGAAAAGGGGATGGTAGAGAATGAGATGGTTGGACAGTGTCATCAATGAAACCAACATGGATTTGACCAAACTCCGGGAGGCAGTGGAAGACAGGAGGGCCTGGTGTGCTCTGGTCCATGGGGTCACGAAGAGTCGGACATGACTGAAACAACTGAACAACAACAAAGGTGGAGAATGAGACTTGAGGAAAAGGGCAGAGACAAAACAACACTACGGTGCAGTAGTTAAAACTCAACTGCAGCCAAAGCTGGGATCACAACCCAGGGTTTATTCCCAGGTAGCTAGCTCATGGTTGACTCAGCCTTCTCTCCTTCCAAGGTCAGTAAAATGAGCAAGGGGGGAAGTAGGGAATGTGTAGCCTGCATAATTGAAGTGCAAACTGTCCAGATAATGCTTCAAAAGCTTTGGGGCAGAATATAAGCAGCACACTTTGTTTTAAGTAAAAGAGGAGATGCAAAAGAGAAAAACAGGATTGCTGTTGTGATTTTTTTCGGGCTGTTTGGCCGTGTTCTGGAAGTTTTTCTTCCTGACATTTCACCAGACTCTGTAGTCGGCATCTTCAGAGGGCAAGGAGCTCAGGGAACTAGGAGTTCTCTCTGTACTCTGGGGGGTTCCCTGAGCTCCTTGCCCTCTGAAGATGCTGGCCACAGCCTGGCGAAACTTCAGGAAGAAAAAACTTCCAGAATACAGCCAAACAGCCTGGGAAACTCACAGCAGCTACAGTATCAGATCCCGGATGTGAAAGCCTTCAAGAAAAACAAGATTGTTGCAAAACTGTATGCACCTAAGAAGTTGAACAAAATAACAGAGAAATACAGCAGACAGAAAAGGGGGGACTTGGAGAGGTCAGGACTGTGAGCCTTAGAACTAAGAGGGCTTGGAGCATCTAGCTCAGTGATGGTGAACCTATGGCACGGGTGCCAAAGGTGGCACTCGGAGCCCTTTCTATGGGCACTCGACATCGCCCCTTCATAGCCACCTGTATACAGGTTCAATTACTGTATTGGCACTTTGCAAAAAAATTAGTGGGTTTTGAATTTCAGTTTGGGCACTCACTAAAAGGTTCGCCATCACTGATCTAGCCTGAACAGCTAAACAAGGATAAGGAAATTCAGCTTGTTATTGCTTCTATTTTTGTATCTGCTCAGTGATTCAGCACCGGTAATGAAACAAGACATGCTACGGAGAAGTGCAGGGAAGCCATACTGCGTGTCTCGATCTGAAGTGATTGACAAGTTCTTCGTTTGTAGACTTTTGGTGATTTTATTTCGTTTCCTTGTCTAAGGGGCTTCAGCTGCTATTCACATACGCTTCCTTTTTTTCTCATGCAGCTTTCCTTATTCTCTGCTGCCACATGCTGGCCACACATAGTATTTTAATTTTGACTGCAAAATGGACTGAGGCCATTTCCTCAAATGCAAAGTCCCTTTGTTTACTAACACAATCAAATCCAACAGGGTCCCTAGGAAAATAACTGGGCTTTAATTTCAGCCAATTGGAAGGATACATAGAATAAGGAGTTTAACTAGTGCAAAGGAAAGGAGTGTAACGCTCCAGTAGAATATAGGTCCATTTTTAATCAGTAAAATTATTGACCCAAGCAGTTAAAAGCATTTTCTCAAACTAAGTGTTAAATGTGTGTATGCCAAAAGTGTATTTATCTGAGTTTACAATTCAGAGCCCATCAAAAGTATTTACAATACTGTGATGTTAATGCAAAACCTTTACAACAGGGCTAGAGTTGACGAGCCAGCTCTGCAGTTTAAGATTTCCAGTATAAAGAAGCTGGACTCATTGACAACATTACATAAGTGTTACATGTGCTTTGGGATGTGGCATGGTCTGGCTACCAAGTTTAAAGCTTTCTGAAGCCGGAACCCCCTACAACCCAATCTAGAAATCAAAACGCTGAGTCAAACTGTTTTCTAACCACTGCCTAGAACAGTGATGGCGAACCTTTTAGAGCCTGAGTGCCCAAACTGTGATTCAAAACCCACTATTTTTTTTTTTTTGCAAAGTGCCAATACAGCCATTTAACCTGAGTACAGGTTGCTGTGAAGGGGCGATGTTGGGTGCCCACAGAAAGGGCTCCAAGTGCCACCTTTAGCACCCGTGCCATAGGTTCGCCAACCCTGGCCTAGAAGTACTGGTAGGAATTACAGTGGTACCTCGACTTACGAATTTAATCTGTTCCAGATGCATGCTCTTAAGTCGAACTACTCTTAAGTCGGGGCACCTATCCAAAAAATTGAAACAAGATAAAAAAATTTAAAAAATTAAAAAATGTATTTGTAAGTCAAGCAGACCATATCTAAAATTTGTAAGGCGGCAGTTAAAACGCCAACAATTTTCTGCTCTTAAGTCGAGCTGCTCTTAAGTCGGGGTATCACTGTATTTTAAAGCTATCCCCAAAAGCCATGTCCAGTCAGACACGGCACTGCACACATCCTGGAACAGCAGCAGGAAAAGAATGGCTATGACTCAAAAAGGGGCTTTCATGGATTCTGGCATGGCACCCTTCAGGTAGGATGCAGTTCTGCCCAACTCACAGAGATCAGCAAGTAAGCGTAGGGCCACTTATCATGATCCCACAGCAAAACAGGACAGCAATGAGAAGGGGGTTCAGCTCCTAGAGAAATGAATGTTTTGCCACCAAAAAGCAAACTTTCTGGGTCCATCTGCCTGCAAATACTGTTTGTGCTTTCCATGAAGAAAATCTTGGGGGAAAAGAAAGTTAGCTGAAAGGACTTCCAGTGATTTGGGGGAGAGAAAGGAGAGAAACAGGGAAGATTCTGATTCCCTTTGCTGATCTTTATTCTTCCTAGCAAACCTAGAGGTCAAATCTTCTTGCATAACTTAAAGTGGTGTAGGGGAAATGACATAACAAAAAGCAATACAACCTAAAATCCAAGATTGGTAAAATGAGTACCTAGCTCACCAGCATAACTAAACTGCAAACTGCCCAGAGAGTGCTTTAACAGCTATGGAGCGGTATATGAGCAGAAGACTTTTCTGTTAACTGATTCTTGCACTGTGTCACGCACCACCAAGCTGCATCTGACTGGGTGTTCAAGATACCTGAGATATTTAAGGAGTAATATCATCCTCTTCAAGCACAGAGCAGAAATTTACATTATTTGGTGGGGGGGGAGAGCAAATGAACATTCATATAAAAACACAGGGTTTTGCTGGACATTTGGGCAAATTCAGTTTTCTTGGGGCCTGATCTCTTATCTCTTGCTGAGAGACAAGAAGAACCTGGAAGTCCTCTAGATGGGCTTGACTACAACTTTAGAAGGCAGCAGGATGGAGATGTTGCAGAAGAATTCAGCAAAATTAGGCTTTCTACACTTTCAAGGATCTCTCCTAGTCCTTAATTTAAGGCCATGGTGTTGAAGATTTATCCACATTCACTATTAAAGTTTAATTTTCACTACCCATATAGACTATCTAAATAATATCCATTGTGGTCTCAACAAAAGTACAACTAGGGAATCTGGTTGGTGAACTAGAGAGACTGTGGGTATCTGTACAGGACCCCTAAACTCCACCGCAAATGGCTCCCAGCTCCAGGAGCTTAAAATTGTTTCCCCACCAGCTCCGGAGTTTACAGAAAATTAAGTGCGGCCACGCCCACCTAAGCGCGTCCCAGCGCACTTTTCAGGTACCTGCTCTTGGAAGGTGAAAAATTCCAGATCCGGATGTAAAGGAGTGAGTGCCCGGCTCTCCTCGCTTCTGTTTGTTTGGTTTTTTTGCCTCCCGCCCCTTTAAGAGAAGGAATCAGGACGACGACAGGGCTTGGGGAGGCTTGGACCGGCAAACGGAGGTGAGCCTGCATTCTTTTGTCCCCTTTTTTCTCCCTCCCCTCACGCAGACAGGATCAAGGAAGTGCGGAGGGGTGGGGACGCAGGAAGAGCAACAAACCTCCAAGATCTCTGGTCCAAATTTAAGTGGCCAGCGGATCTTAGGGGTCGTGTGAAAAGGCCCTCAATTTATTTCAGAAGGCCGACAGAAGAGAGGGGATCTTGTGGTTTCCCCTTTCCTGCTTTGGTTACAGGAGGTGAAAAGGCATAATCCTTTTTATGGATCCAGGTGGCCTGGCTGTTGATGGAATCCGAGAAGGAGCGGCTGGAAGCTGGTCCCCACATGGCAACAGCAGGGAATTTTTCCACTGAAACTTCCTCTTTGCTATTTATAGAACAGTGGCCCATGGCATTCTTCCTGCTGCACAACTATCCAAGATTCAAAAGCTATTTTTTTTTTTGCACCAAGCAATGATATCTCTCTTGTTCCGTTCTTCCCCCAACAAAAATGAAATCTAGGCCAAAGGGGCGGTGTCTATTTGTGGAACCTGAATCATAATCTGAAAAGAAATATGCTTGTATGCTTCTAAGGAATTTAGATTAGAGAAATATAAAATGAAACCTTTACTGAAATAACTTATGTACACAGCCTGATTTAGATTTATAATATAAACATTAAAGGGAGAGGGGGAGGGAGTTGAAAATAAATCCCAAAGCTCTGTGTCACATTAATAAAAAAGAGAAATTAATTATTATTTTTAAATTTGTCCTTAGAAAAATATATTTCTTTTGTTTATTTGAGAGCATTAATACAAATTCCAGATCATAGAACAGAAAAAAACCCACAAATAATTTTTATTAATTATTAGTTATATACAATATTTATGCTGCCTTTCCTTAAATGATCTCAGGGCAGTATACATCCCTCTCTCAATACATACATTATCATCACAGCAACTGTATGTGGCAGGTCAGCCTGAGAGACAATAACTAGTCCACAGAGCTTTCGTAACTTAGCAGGAAGTGGTCAAACCTGATTCTCACAAGTCACAGTCCAGCATGGTAACCACTATACCAAACTGTTTCTGTAAACAGACATTTATCGAATGGCCTCTAGCAAGTAAGATTTGCCTCAATGTAATTAGCAGAGAAGACTAGAGAAAAACACCCAGCTCAATCTGCAATGCCCAAACTAGTACGTGTGCACAGACAGACTAGTTAAAAAAAAACATTTGGGGCTAGTAAGTGTTTTCGATTGCGACATGCTGCTTGGAATGCACAATTGATTCTCATTTGCCACACTTACCAATGAGAGTGAGGGAAGAGCTCTCAGCTTTTTCAAATGCAACTTGGCTATTCCCAACAACAAGACCGACATCAATCTAAGTAGGGAAGCAAATGAAACCCATAATTAAAAGCCTTGAAGAACAGTGACATTTTCCATGTTTCCCTGAGTGCTTCAGGAGAAAATAAATTGTATTGTGAAACAAGCTTCCCAGTAGTGGAAATCCGCAGGCAGCTGAAGGGGAAGTCATTGTAACACGGCCAGCCTTTGGCCTCAAAATTATTCTTAGCAGGATGTCAAAAAGACCCGATTGTGACTATCCGCTCCCAGCTCTATCTCTGAAAACAGGCCACATGCCCTGGAAGACAATGTTCCAAGGCAGAAATCAGTTTCCATAAAAGGTGACAGGTGCTGGAAAAGACCCTGGCCCCAAAACTGAAAAGCTGGGTGGGGAAAAGGAGGGAAAAAAGAGTAGTGTAAATACATCTTACCATATTTACACGTTTAAAATAACACAGACCTACAAGAGGAAAAGCTAACAACCAGCAAGTTTCTTTCAGGCAGAGAGATACTCCTTAATTTTTGAAAAGATTCCTAACTACCTGCATTTTTCTGTCTATAAGATGTCCCCGTGTGTAAGAAAACTCCCACGTTTCCAACCCAAAATTACAGTATCACAACTGTGTGGTTCTCTCCTCGCCTTATTTCCATGTATAAGAAGACTCAATTTTTAGTCTAACAGTTAGAGACAAAAGTATAGTCTTATACATGGGAAAATACTGTAATTTTAGATGTCACTGTTGAGTTATCCCATACCTCTTTCATTCCAGGTACTGCAGCTACACACGCGGCCATTCCTCCTTGCCTTCTTATCATTGGCCTCCACCCAACCCCTTTCTTCCTTTCTCTTATTTTCAAGGCTTGGTTTGGTTGTCCATAGCACATCTCAGTCATTAATTAACTGGTGTAGCTTCAGAAACCAGAGCTAAGCTTGGTTTGTATATTTTGCCGAAGAAAATGTCAATGCAAAAGGAAAATCAAAACAGACTTGCTTTTCACTTAAAGAATGAACGATCAAGTGATAACTGGCATGTCTAGATGAGCCAATGTAACTCAGCACTTCAGTAAGACTCAATTTAAAGAAACCTGCCAGATTAGACTTTGACACATTTAGCCAACCACTGTCCCAGCAGATTTTCCTAGGCAGTCCACAGAGACTGCTTCAAATTCAGTGGAATCAACAGACATGTTTTTCAGCCAGTCACCAAACAATATACTTGCATGCTGTCTTATGTCATCGATATAATTATGGCCCTTACCTTTTGTTTTTTCCCTGTAGCAGGCTCTCCTTTAAGGATGCTGGGATCCATGGCTTCAATGTCCTTGACCAACAGGCCAAAAAGTTTGTCATTAAAACTAAACACAAGCTGCAGAGGGAAAGGAAGAAGACAGTTACAGGAATTACTTTGTTGAAAGACCAAGTGAATCTATAATCCAAGATGGGACCAACAAAAGTTTTTGCCAAAGAATTATAGTAGATGTGTTATAAGATTCAGTGCCTTGCTGATTTTCCTATTTTAGAACAGAATTATGTGTTGTGTGAGACTCTGGTCTGTTACTGCAAGTGATACCCTATGGTTAATACTATTCATGGGGGCAATTTGCAGGCTCGTTCGAGAACATGGCTATTCCCAACAACAAGACCGACATCAATCTAAGTATCTAAGTATCTAATCTAAGACCCACTGAAGTCCTAATCCATTCTACAATCCCTTCTGTATTATCCTGAACTTCTGACACAGATACTCTGATCCCACATTTGGTCCTTAAACCCCACCTCAATTTTTTTTTTTTGCACCTCTTCAGAAGGTGCTAAAAGAGGACATCACAGGCAGATGATTATTCCATCCTTACTAACTGATATACATTTAACTTGCCTGCAAACATGTCCATCCAATATCAGGGTACTTATACAAGGCTTTTGCTCAACTCAGAATTTCACCTCTTTCATAATCTTTCATTTAGGTCAGGACTGTATATCTGAATAAAAAAGCTCATAAGGCTTAGAAAAACCCTCAAACTAACTTGAAAAAATTGGGTAGGGAACCTTTGACCTTCCACAAACTACAAGCTTCAGCTCCCATAATCCAGTTAGTTGGACGGGCTGATGGCCATTAAAATCTAAAACATTTGGACAGCAAAAGGTTACCTAGCCTTGGTCACGGAACAAAAAAAGCTTGCGATACGTTCTCAAGGGTTTTGAGCCTAGAGGAAAAAAATGGCCAACAGATAATTCCAATGAGGAAATACGCATACACTGTACATTAATTGTAAAGGTACGTTTTCTGGCTACAGTACTTATTTCCAGGTTTCATTTATCAGCTATTTGAAAGTGCATGACCACTTAACTTTCATGTCTAGAAGTGGTTCTACAGCCAAGTGAGAAACACACAGATAACGAATATACAGACCTGCTGCCCAACTGTGAATGCTTGGTTATTGAACTGCTGGATGAACTCTGCCGCCATTTTGTCCGAGTCATACGGGTTTGAGTCAACACTCTTCTTCTGCAGAAAGTCAATCTCAATAGTCATAGTGCCAATGCACTGCTTGGCCTTATCGAAGTTGTACACAGAAACTGTACCACAGAAACAGACACAATAAAACCCCACACGTTTTAATATAATGCTCCACAACTGTAAGTCATTTCTATCTATTCACTTGAAAAGAAGCATAAATGCTAAGAAAAGCAAAAGCTTCCTTAACAAACACTTCAGAAGTGGGCAACTACATGTGCTTCTGGACTACAACATCCATGCTCCCTCATCACTGGCCCTGTTGGCAAGGACTAATAGGAGTTGTACTTCAAAAGCATCAGAGTTACCCACTGTTGGTTTAAGTCATTTGAGCAAATGTTTAGATCACCGTTTAAACCAGAAGCAGGAACACTATATATCTTTATCAATCATTTTAAGTCTTTTCATAGTAAACCGCAATGAGGTCTTCTTGAATCAAATACTGTACATTGTAATATCAATAAATGAATCAGGAGACCCTTCTTAAGGAGAAAAAAATCTGTATTTTCTTGCTGCCTCTTTGGATGAAAAATGCTGTAGCGGAACCATTCTCAACTGCTGGGGGTACACGTCACCAACTGGGACATTTGAAAGGGGTGACCGACTGAACAATGTGAGAAGTTTCCCAAAAAATAATAATATGTTCATGTTGTATCCTTGTTTGACAGGGGGCCCTGGACCAGCAGAAGAGCTCCTAATAGAGTTATGACCAAAAAGGTTTGAGAATGGCTGCTGAAGGGGGCTACAGTCCTTCCTTCCTCCTCCTCCTCCTCCAACTCAGTCGAATCAACCAAGAACTTGCACTGTAAAAATGTTTTAATTGGTTTTTTTAAAAATGTGGTTACTCAAGTACTCCAAGGATCCTGTCAGGATCATCTGCCCTGTAAGATACAAGAGCATGCAGTTGGGAGCACAGACTGCCGCCATTGGAGCACAGAGAAGCTAAGCTCTCTGAAGCAGACAGATGTCAAAGTGTAATGAGCAAAACAGATTAGAGATACTGTATATATTTATATATTTATAGAAGCACTAAGAACAATAACCTTGAATAAGATTTCAATGTGATAACTATTAACAAGATGAGGACTTTGAAGCTAATTTCTCAGGCTGTTTAACACAAAATTAACACAAAGAACAATATGGAAAAACATTATTGGGATTTTGCTTTAAAGTTAATCCATTTCCAACTCATTCTCCTATATTAAAAAAAAACTATAAAGGCTCTTTGGAGTAAAACTCATAAGTAATGACATCATCATAGTATTTAGCTGGTTTTTACTTTTTATATAATCCTGGAAATAAAGCCAAGTCAATATGTAAGTCCACAAGCTGTGGCCATAATATGGACATAGAGAAAGAAACACGTCTGTATCTGTATAATGCTAAATTTTACTGTGAATCTGCACCATTATTCTAGTAAAAATATTGGGAAGAGTTCTAATAGAACCAAATTATAAGTTGTTGTTTTTTAATGTGACAAGATAAAGCAGGTGGTGTCTGAAAAGGCACATCTGTCATCATATTGAACACAACAACAAAGACTATGAAAGCAACAGGCAAACAGACCTACGTCAGACTGTTCAGCTTAAACAGCCAGAGTTACTACCTATTATCATATAAAGGTTAAGAAGTCCAAGGCCTACACACCAGAATGAATGGGAGGAAGGCCCATCAGCTAGAAAAATTAAGCCAAAGTCTAAAATCACTAAACTGCACCCCTGTAATAAGCAGCATTCCAATTATGGCTCCAATTAAGAATGGCTTTTCCATTTTTTCAGTTGCATTTAACCTTATCTACAAACATTAAACACATGTTATGGTAGAAGCAAAGCAACAATTAGCATACAGAGCAACCTTTTAATTTTCATAATGCAATTAAATAGGTCCTCATGCAGAAGAAGATAAGCTGGGGGGAAACTGGCATCATCCTCAAATCTAACATCTACAGGAACATAATCGGATGCCTTGCCATTTGGTCCATTTTTCCCACTGTGCAGCATCAGAAGCTAGTCATTGAGAAGCTGGTAAATTAGTTAGGAAGCTGAAGAGGGCTCTGCCATACTTCTCTATTTTGGTTGCTACAACTCACGGGACCATGCCTTGAGCTGTCTCTAGAGCCACTATATTTTTTAAAAAAGCTGGGTTTCTGTTGAATTAAAATTCTACTAAGCAATCAAGCCAAGCTGTGATGATTGGTTCTCTTTAAATGTATTATTAGAGGGTTTCGTAAGTATATGGCAAGAGTGAATGAGTAAGGAGCATGGAATATTGATAAGAATAGGTCTGACTAGCTAGAAGAAACTATGGAACTGCAGTGTTGGAGTGTATGTGTGAAGCCAGCAGGCATGGAGAGAACCAGAAAAGAATATTTCTGTAAGTCTAGAGTCTAAGAGAGTTTGAGAGGGAGGGGTGATAAAGGGAATGAAGAACAGCACTGAATGCAATTAAAGGCTAGGAATAAACAATGTTCTTTAAACACTGTTATTTTAATTAAAATGTACTATTCTATCTGAGTGGTGCTGAGTTCAGTATGTATGTGTGTGTGTGTGTGTGTGTGTGTGTGTGTGTGTGTGTGTGTGTGTTATTTATTTATTTATTTATATACTGCTAAGTTTAATTCAAAGAACAACTCTAGTAACTGAAGGCTAGCTATGTGAAGGCCTATGCTATTGTATGCAGCCTGCATGTTAAGTCAGGGACATGCATCCTACAGAATGTCATCAAAAACTCATGAAGAAATCGTACAACTTGTCACCTTCATGCACATGATATGTAGCTTTTACCCAGCTCTTCGAATGCACTCCATTTTATACTATCAAATGCCCATCACAAAAGGTAAGCAAAAGGGAGAATCTTTATGGGTTCCCTGCAGGTTCAACCCTGCATAGTTCAATGAACGTGTGTGTCTGGCTATGCATGAGAGGTGTTACCCATGAACACTCACCAATCCATGTACAGAATATAATCCATGTACAGAATTTTCCTTCATACATAGTAGTTGACTGTTTTGCCCTCAATACTACAAGTAACAGTTGATTTTCTTTACCTCATATGAAATGGGTGAAAGTTATCCATTTATACGGGATAAAGAGGTGCAATTTGTAGACACTGCTGGAGAGAGCAAGATGACTAGCAGTCTCAGCACCTGGACAGAATGGCTGGTTCGTCTTGGCTCCTGGTATTACAGTCCCTAGTACTGTATTCGATTCAACTCAACCGGAGCTTCTACCCATAGAGACCATTCCTATCTGCCATGTCCCCCTCTTGGTTGCAAGCCTTTAAAATGCGGAGGCATGGCAAAAATAGAATATATGTATTCCTGCCTGCATGTAAAGTACTTAATTTGTGTTTCATCTTTCAGAAACATTCTCCCAGCTTAAGGGCATGTAGGGAAAATAACACCTCTGCCACTAATTAGTAGCACTCCACATATATCTTTCAAACATGTGATTTGCAGGAAAGAGTTTCCACGCTGCCTGTAGGGGATTTACTTCTTCCTGGGTTCCTTGATACAATACCCTTGAGCAGAAAGAAAATGTAGTCATTAAATCTGTATGGGTAGCATTCTCTTCCCTTCTTCAAGCCCCCACGAGGGTGTAGCTGAAAAAAATGCACACTGGAAAGTAATGCTGACCTTCTTCCATTAGTCTGCCCATGCAAATTCCAAATATTAAAGCTGGAACAGAATGCTGGTTGGAGATACCAAGTTCTCATTTTAAAGGTACTGAGACTGTAGTGACACATCAAAGAGGCACACAACACAATTACTACTCAGTGGTGCCAGTAATAGCATGGTAAAAAGGTAAAAGGTAAAGGTTTCCCCCGCACATGCATGCTAGTTGTGTCTGACTCTAGGGGAGGTGCTCTTCCCCGTATTCAAGCCGAACAGCCAGTGTTGGGCAAGTCCATGGCCACGTGGCCGGCATGGGTGCAAGGAAACACTGTTTTACCTTCCCGCTTTTTACGGTGGTACCTATTTATCTACTTGAATTTACATGCTTTTGAACTGCTAGGTTGGCAGGAGCTCGCTCCGCTGCGCAGCACCCAGGATTTGAACTGCTGAGCTGCTGACTTTGCAGCCGACAGTTTTTGGAAGCTTTAGTCCACTGAGCCACCTTGCATGGTAGCCTTGCCTAAAGAGCCAATATATAAATCAGAAATGAATGCTAGAAGAGCTGTATTTTCCTTCTGTTTCACGGAACTGAGCAAAATGAAATTAGCTGCATTGTATAACCTTAGGCAGAAAACCTACAGCTCTTCACCGCTGTGTTTACCATTCCCCAGAATTACACGAACTGCAGTAATACCAGCTCAATGCCTTGGCAAAATATTACAAGCATGTTGCAAATAACCTGACCGTCCAGCACCTTGGACAGAGGACTCTTGGAAAACAATTTTGACCACACCTCTTATAAGGCACCCAAGGGGAGGCTTGCAAGCTATCTTTTGCAAGGCTCCAGCCATGATACTTTTCCTTATGAATAAACATGAGGACTGTGTGCACCATGTGTACTTCACTGTAAATCATAATTTCCTAAAACTAACAAACCAAGTATCTGCACACTGAAGGAAGATGCTTGTACGCTTCACACACAGCTTTCATGTTTCTCCTTTACAGAATTTTTCCCATACATCCTTCACATTAAATTATCTTTGTTTTGGCTATTTCTTAAGGAATGTTTTATTTTTATTAACTTTTGTAACAAGAAAAACGATTTGTTGCTCTTTTTAATTTTTTTTACTAAGTTTTATCTTTTTTTATTAACTTCAAAGTACATATTTCCTTAAATCCAACAGTGTAAAGTTATACCTCTATAAAGCTGATGATGCTACCATTTTTGGGGGGGGAGGATTAAAATGTTCCTGATTCTTCCCAGATTTTTATATCCAACCTGAAATAATGGGGGAGGGGGAGGTCACCATTATGCACAGTTTACAGTGAGTCATCTTATTGCGAAAAAGGTTTTGTGACAGCAAAACTTTCTATCTCACCTGGCCATAGGAAGAAAAAGGGGAATTAAAAAAAAAGTACAATGAGCACTTACCATCTATTTCTTGCCCAATAGAAAGTCCAGCCCATTTTCTCTGAAAGAGAACAGAGGAGAGTGTTTAAGGGGTGGGGACATCATGAGGGTATTAAAAACTCTGTCTAACCTGATAAACTTGCGGGCAACCACGCCATAAGTCACTGCCCAACTAAGGTTTCGTGTCACTTTAGCATGCACTTGACACTGGTCCATGTGAGAATCAAAGAGTTTGGAAGAGTTTGCTGTCAAACAGATAGAGTTACAACCAGTTCCTCTTTGTATTACCTCTCAGCTGCAAATGCCCTCCTCATGTGCAACAAGGGGATCACACAGCTGATGAACCTTAAAGGGTTGTTACACAGACTACAAGAAGATAGCATGAAGTTCTGGGCTCATCCTGGAAGACCCTTCTCTATATGCTAGGCATTTTATGCAGTTCTTCAAAATGTTCAGGGGATTTTGTCTCCCTCCTCCTAAAGAAACCAGCCCGTAACAGGCAAGGCAGGGGTCACAGTATGCAAGAACTGATTTTGCTCATCTCAGCTACTTCATCCACATACATAACTACAAACATGAGCTCTACCTTTGCCCTGGTCAGTGTGCCCTTTTCATAGTTTGTTCAAATCCGAGTTACTAATTTGTAAATGAACTCATTCCTTTGCTCTTGCTCTTCTGTTCTAATCTCCCCCTTAAACCATGCATCCCATGGTGTCTTTCCTGCTTTCTCAAGGACAACTTCCCACTTTCTCAATTTTTTAACTATTTCCCCAAAGCACCTTATGTCTGAAAGAGGATTCAATGCATGCAATCACTTCTAGCAAATCATACATAATCACTTTTAGCCTCCTCGCCCATTTTTATTTTCATTTCATTGACTGTTCTGAACTACAGTCTAAATGAAATATTGTTGCATAAAAACGTACAGTGCCTACTAATGCCAGAAACTTAACATTTTTATTTTCATAAATACTTTCATTTTTATAATCCTGAGCTATCTACAGCTCAGGATCAGTAATAACAATCTCATTGCTTGTTATGTTGCCCCCATATATCTATCATTATCCTTCTGGAGGGGGTTTTCACAAGGCCTCTATATGAGATTTGGACTCAGATATCGTAAGCCAACAATATTTTCATAGTTCTTGGGGCGGGGGTGGGGGTGGGTAAAATGCTAAGCGAAAATCCTCTTTTAGAACTTAATGCACAGCTCTGCGGGCCATTTCTCTACGTTACTTTGTTATTGCAGAGTTGGGGGGGGGGACACCTCCTATTCAGCGAATTATTCCCCAAGCTATTCCGAACTTTATTCACAGGTGCACAGTGCTAAGTGACACATCAGGAGTTTAGGGAAAACACAAAGATTAATTACACATTGCAAGGCGTTAATGCAAAATATTCAACACTGGTGCTACTTTTGACAGATTTCGGGCCAGCAATATTCATTCCTCTTGAGGCCTGAGGCAGGAAATTATTTACCACAATCTCCAAGTAATCCCATTTTCTGTATTCTTCTTTATACATCCTATATACATAATTCCCTGCCTCCTCAATCTGAAACCTGCTTCAAGTCTGTACCATGAAATACCCTAGGAATGCTTATTTTCCCCTCTTGTACAGACTGGGCCAAAAATTCTAACTTTTAGAAACAACATCTATTCCAAAAAAATTTTACCACCACCACCCAAAAATGTTATAACAAACCATAAGCATACCTGTGGTAAACTGAAAGCAATGGTGCCAGGGACAACTGAGGAATGGGTTTTTAGCGTAAAAATGTATTTGTGGTTTGGTGAAGTCTTCACAAGTACATGCCTATAAGGGTGGGGAGATAAAGCAGGATTACACCAAACTTCCAAAGGCAGGGTCACATGAAAAAGCTACATGGCTCAAAAATAACAAATTTGATGCAAGACAATGATCACCTCTCTGCCTTTAGCTATGCAACATAGCTTTTACACAGGCCATATTGGAACAGAATTCTACACAGACAAGATCTGCACAACTCTTCTAGCACTTTTCCGATACAGAATAATCATCAGAGTTCGGTTTTGGTCATGGGCGTGAACATGTAAGATCCTGGATCATCTGCCAAACAAAATTCTGATCGATTTTAAAAACGCCTGCTTGGAAAGAGCAATTCTTCAAATGAAAAACGATTGGTTGTCATGTTGAGGCTGATTTTCAGAGTCCATGAGCCAGTTCATAAAAGAAAGAAAGAAAGAAAGAAAGAAAGAAAGAAAGAAAGAAAGAAAGAAAGAAAGAAAGAAAGAAAAACAAAGGGGAAACAAGTTCAGAACCATGGATAGCTCCCAGTCAGCGCCTTTCTGTTACAACGGCTTGCCCTAAACAGGCCTGCTATGCAGCTGTTCCAGAAAGATTTAACACTGACGCCTGCCATTCTGTTGTCTCTCCATGAGGTTCTAACTGATGCACAGAGGACACTGGCATAAACTAACTCCCAGGGCTATAAAGGAGCACACCCTGACTAAATGCTGGAGCTAGACCCAGGAAATGCCATGTTTGTTGCAGGCAGAGAGGTCCATACAGGGACATTAGCATCTCCAAGCTCCATGGTATCCTCACTGGCAACAGGATATGATCTGGGCTAGATGTTTCCTCTACTGGCTCCTTTCTCTCCAAGTGCATATTATTGGTGGACACATGGGACAGAGCAGCCACATTTCCTGCCCATCTTTCACCTCAATCACATTTGCCTTGAGACATGTAGTCTCAAGGCAATGCATACTTAGAGAAAGAACAAGGGAATTCCATGTAAATTATAAGGCTGGATCTAACATAAGGTAATGTCCCTTAATTCTATAGAAAGCAACCACAAAAGTGAATAACAATGAACATCACCCATTGATTACAACAGAAATCGTATGTAATGGTTATGTAGCCAATAACCTGGGCCCTAGTTCATATGTCTACCAGACACTTTTCTGAAGATAAAATACCAGTTTCGGGGATTCTGCCTTTTTCTTTTGGCCTGCACTATAAATAATAATTGGAAACATGAAAGATACCAAGAAACCCCCAAGCTTGTTTACATCTCTCATCTCAAATGAGTCACAGCCAAGTCTGCCAAAAATAGTGTTCTCTCACCATTATACAGAGGGAAATGCTCATCGCCCACAACAGTGTCATGAGAACAAACTGCCATCTCTTCTCACATATTGTCCTCCAATGCTCAGAATGCTCTAATCACAGTTCTAGGAAACAGTAAGTTCCATTAATTCCCCTTCACCAGCGTCCTCTAGAAGGAGTAATTTATGAGGACCAACACTTACAAGCCAGACTGGAAGTCTTTTTCGTTGACCACAGCACAGTTGGTTAGGGAAAGCTCATCTGTGGGGCATCGCGCAGCTTGCATAGACTATGATAAAAACAGAAAAGAAAAAGAAGCAGTAAGGAACCAGCGGCCATTTATACAAGGTGGATTTCCTTTCTGAAATTCACTTTTGAACTGAACAAAAGGAATGGGGCTGTATACCATTTATTTAGGATTCAGATTTTTTTTAATGCAATCATTCAAAGAACAACCTGCAAGTAGAACTGAGTGACAACACAAAAAACGGGAAGGTGGTGCACAGGGCATTCATTACAGAGGATGGAAGACACCAATAGCCAAGGATGGCAGTGTTACATATAGATTGTGTCGCTTCAGAAACAGGCAACGACACAAGGTTGAACGCTGTTCCAATGGGCGGGAGGGCAGAATGATTCGTGTAAACGGAAAGCTAATGTGTGGGGAGAGAAAAGTTGAAAAGCTGGCCTTTCCACTGATTTCAGCTTTCTATAAACAGACATTTGTGTACATATGCAAATTATAAGGAACAAGAGTGTGAGTGGTATGGCCCAGACCTCAGCTCAGCAAGAACTAGGCCAAGGTCTCCCTACAACATGAAACAGCTGCAGAAATCATTCCACACACTATGAAGGAGCCATTGAGCTTCTGCTCTTGCAGCCTCCAAGGTCTAGGACAGTGGTTCTCAACCTGAGGGTCCCCAGATGTTCCTGGACTGCAACTCCCAGAAACCCTTTCCAGCACAGTGAGTGGTGGAGGCTTCTGGGCGTTGCAGTCCAGGAACATCTGGGGACCCACAGGTTGAGAACCACTGTCCTAGGACATGAAGGCTTCTATCGTGCCTTCAACTTTATGGGCCTCTTCATAAACAAGAGCCTTATCATCAGCTTGAGAAAATCCTAAGCCCAATAATTGTGATTCACAGCACTTGGTACCTACATTGCCCAATGGCTAGTGCATTTTTTGTCAAAGTAGGAAAGGCAATGGAGTCTTCACCATTACATTCAGACTACAATTGTTTCCTACTCAGCTTCTTCTGTATAACGTAACTTATCTCTGTCCTTGCCATTTAAAGAGTCAAATTCTCCATTACTTAAAATGCTCCATACAATGAAACAATGTTCTACAGTACAGTTGTCTCTTTATGTACCAGATTTCCACATAGAGGTTTTTTTTTTATTAACTTGGCATATTTTGTTTATACAATACAATTTTCACAGCTGCTCACATTTTTATACAATAATCAGTCCACAACCTCTATCCTTAAAATCAGCACACAGTGGATAAAATCCGAAAAGCACTAGCCTTGCAATAGAAGGCTTGATGAAAGTAAAATATATTCCATCTGTCTATCCCCTGTCAAAACAAATCTACTTTTATTGAGAGTGCTATTGCCAGGCAGTCTCCATCAAATGAATCCTCAGCCACTAAACTCTCAAGAAGCGCTTTGTATGAACTTTAAAATAAATACATTTGCTTTATGCAGCCAGTTTAGAGAAAGAACCAAGCCACTGGATTCTAGGAGAGCTGAAAGTCTGCAACAGTTTTCAACAGCTGTTCCCTATAGGTACAATCCAATAGCCAATGATGGCCACTAGAATATACAAAAACAATACAAAAATCCTTGTAAGGCACAAAGATAGCAATCCCATGTTGGAGATAAATAACTCCAGGGCATAGCCAACATACGGAAGTTTTGGCACATTTTTACAAAATGTTAATTTTTTTTCCCTTCACAGAGACTTGGAAATATTGCATCACCCAATATGAACCTACTCAGCTTCTATTAGTGGCCCCACCTTTCCAAACTCATCTGGTGAGGGCATTGGGGGGGGGGGCTTTTCAGTAGTTGCTTCAGGCTTTGGAATGCACTAACCCAAGAAGCCAAGTTGCCTCTGCTACCCTTACTTTTTGTCTTTCCATCAGCAGATAAAGACCTTCCATTTCAGGATGGCTTTTAAGCAATACATGGGGGGGTCTAGAAATGCTCAATTTATGAAATGTGGATATTTCTAAATGCTTTCAAACGGTGTTAAATGTGTTTTAATCTTGGTTTTATTCTGGATTAATGTTTAATAATTTTCAATATAATTTCATGTCATTTTAAACTTCTCATTATTGTCCAGTTTTAGTTGCGAGCCACATTGAGTCCCCAAATGAGGAGAAAGGAAGGATACAAACAAATAATACTCCATTCCCTTCATAATTTAAGGAAAATCACATACACCAGCTCTTTGGTGTTTAAACCAACCACCAGAAGTAACTCTGTATTGTCTGGACTAAGCATCCATTCATTCACTTTTATTCAGTCCATTATTGATTTTAGTCAGAAATCACATTGTCTCCCTTCGTATTGATGTGAAAGAGAAATAAAGCCTGATGACTCCAAAACCCTCAAATATTTCATCTAGCCCTTCAAAGTACAAATTAGAAAGCCAAAGAAACGATTTAAAAGTTAAAATGCTTGAGAGGCAAAATGTGTTCTCCATAATGAAAAATGTTCCTCTCCTCCAACACAAAAGCTTTATGTCTGTGAAGATTCTCAGTCATCCAGGTGAGTTTATCTGGAAGTTGAGTCATGGCTACTGGACTTCTTTTTGAGAGATAGAAACGTTTTGCTGCTCATCCAAACAGCTTCATCAGTCTGAATACAGCTAGTGCGAGTCCTCCATCTTATAGTCAGTCAGCTTTGACCTCATGTCACCCTGGTCAAATTGGTACCATCCAGACAACATCCTCTCTCAAACTTGGCTTCCCTTACTCCTCTCTCAAGCTTAAAAGGATTTTTGGCAAACACCACATCCCTGCTTATTTCAAACCCACAAACACACTAAGGCAGAGACTTGTCCACCCAAAGGATCCGATACCAAAACATAAAAGGAGCAATATAGTATAACAGTGAGGAGTGTTCAGACCTCTACACTGGAGAAACTAAACAGCCATTAAACAGGAGGATGGCCCAACATAGGAGGGGTAACAGCTCAGGACCAGAATCAGCAGTACACCTCCACTTGAAGGACAAAGGGCACTCTTTCAAAGATGAGGATGTACACATATTAGGCAAATAAGATAGGTGGTTTGAGAGAGGAGTAAGGGAAGCCATTCATGTGAGCATGGAAACCCCCTTCCTCAACAGAGGTGGCGTCCTCAGGCATAGCCTATCTGCTACTTATCAGGGTGTGCTTTCCAACATGCCCAGACAAATCAAAAAGCCTTCACCACCAAGGCCATAGCTAATGACCCATTCTTGATAGGTTTCAGCACCTTAGGCCATTGTTCACCTTAAGGCTATGGATACTATTGTCTCCCTAACGAGCCTATTCAGGCCATTGTTCATCTTATGAGCCTAATTCAGACCAGGGTGACAAGAGGTCAAAGCTGACTGACTAAGATGGAGGACGCGCACTAGCTGTATTCAGACTGATGAAGCTGTTTGGATGAGCAGGGGAACGTTTCTATCTCTCAAAAAGAAGTCCAGCAGCCATGACTCCCAGATAACACAAAAGCTTCTACCCCTATTCTGAATTGGTACCATCCAGACAACAAAATACTGTATTCCACTCTTCTTCTAAAGCTTAATTTATAAAAGATCTCAAACAGAGCTGCTGAGGATCTCTGAGTGACAAACACCAACACACATTGCAAGTGGTGTATTTTGTTCCCTACCAATTATGACGCGAGATTGGCATGCACGTACACAGCACTTTATGAAGTTCCTTAAGCAGAAGCAAGCCACTCCCTGCTTCTTGAGCAGACTGCAATCCAAAGCTGGTCTTCAACTGTACAAAAAGGACATTCCTGTGTCAGGAAGGGCATTGGACTTGATGGCCTTGTAGGCCCTTCCACTTCACTATTCTATGATTCTATGAACAGGACAATCATGTACCTCTATAATCTGTTATCACACATGTAAAACCATGGCATTAATCTTATAGCAGAGAAAAGGCAACACCAACTATGTCTCAAGGCATGGATATGTACGCATACATACCAGAGATTATCTAAGTATGAGTCAGCTGTAGCATGACAGGGGGAAAACTAGATGAATCCAAAGCAATATGAAAAATCCTGCTATGACTGAGGATATAGAATGCCTTGAGGTTTATTCTATCTTTAAAAGAGGCAAGAGAGATGACCTTAGGCTTGAAACCTCTCAAAAATCCTATAACCACAATGAAAACAACTGTTCATGTTAAAATTCAATCATGGTTTGCAATGGATGCCGTATTCAAGGTGCCATACAACTGATACAAACAGAAAACAGAGTGCAAATTTTCCATCTTCAAAATAATGCAACACAGAAGCTCTACATCCTCTGGGTATTCTTTTGCATATTTCTGATTTATAGTCTAGCTTCTTACTAGAATACATATAAAATATATTATTGAAGGATGGTGAATATTTTTTAACGGACAGCCTCTGATTCCCAGCAGTGTGTCCACAGTGACAAGCTTTACCCTCGTCGCCGAGCTGGAGTTATCCAGACCCTAGTTTAGCAGAGTTGTAGCGTTGCCCACAGCAGAGAAGAAATGAAGACAAACTGGCGTGCTTGATTTTCTGCAGTCTGTTTACATATGGGCAGTTCAGTAGCAATACCTAGTGCAGTATCTTCCAGCACAGCTAGCCACACTTCAGAATACACCACAGCAGGGTCAGAGCAAATAACATCAACATCAGAAACAGAGGGAGACAAGTCAAGAAATACCATGTTCACAATGTATACATTTGATAACCAATCATCACAGTCTTTTTTAATTCTCCATCTCTGCTTCTGGCTCCACTTTCAGTGTCCTTGGATCTCTCCCTTTCCTTCAAGGACAACTAAGCCTACTTTCTTCTGTCCACAGCTGGACTCATAATTACTTATCTGCACATTTTATCTACTTGCTCCATGCAATGGGCTACAAGGCCTCTTCCTTCTCCACTAGCAACATATGGCTCTTTTCTATATAGCACATATTATGTTTTTGACAAAAGGTAGGATATTAATTTGACAAATGAGAATCACATATCTGTAAATGACTCTTTATATTAATTTAGAATAGCTTCTCCTTTCACCCTCCTTAGTAAGTTGTAAGAGGGGGCCAGGTGAGGGAAGAAAGTCAATTTTATAAAGTCTAGCAAAGATAGTAGCCATCATCCTGAAAGTCAGATGCCACCATTCACAATAAAACCACAGCAGGACAGACAGAAGTAGCTGTCCTTGGCATAATGCATGTTACATAAAGTGCTGATGATTTTCTGATCCAGCCCGTTTTCATTTATGAAACACAGAGCTTCTAAAAAAATCAAGCAGAGGATTTACATATTAGGCCCTCGGTTAAGTGGTTCATTGCTTTTTAATGATTGCCTGGGATGTTTAAAGCAGAGGGACTTAAAAACAACTGTGGTCAGGAAGGGAAAAATACCCTGTGTTTGTCTGACGCTGAATCCTGTACACGTTCTTTCAGGAGCTTACTGAGGAAGTGTTTCATATTCTTTTCTCAGTCAGTAGATGCATGAGAAGCTCCCCTAAAGCTATCTTAGACTTATCTGAAAAACGACTTTCAGAAGGCTATCTTAACAGGTAGAGAATGGGGGATGGAGTTACTGTATTCACAAGCCCGTCTCCGAACTCAGACTCGGCCAAATATATGGCATGTACCAACCACAGAGAAGAGAGGAAAATAAAAGAATTATCAGTACCCCCAATTAATTAAGCATGTCAAGAATCTCAAAGGGACCCACTCTGTTGCTCTACACCCCACCACAGCAAGCATAGGACACAAAATCTCCTACTGATTTAGATGCTGTTTTGTAACCTGCTCTGCAAGGATTAGTGAGCTAAGCTTCTCCTATGTCACATGAAGAGTATATCTCTCAAAAAAGATACATGGCAAATGGCACTAGCTAGCTAATGAGAACTGGTAATTTGTAAGGAGAACAATAGGTGAATCACAAGTAAGACTATGGTTCTTCTCTGCATCATCAGATCCTCTTGACTAAAGAATTAAATCAAATACAGGTTAAAAGAGAGGATGTTTCGGTTCAATTAATAAATTGAAGATCAACAAGTCACTGGGCCCAGATGGCATCCACCCAAGGGTTATTAAGGAACTGAGAAATGAAATTGCGGATCTCTTAACGGTAATATGCAACGTGTCTCTTAAAATGGATGTCACACCAATTTTTTAAAAAGGAAGGAGGGGGGGCTGGGAAACTACTGGTTGGTTAGCCTTATGTCTGTCCCAGGGAAGATGATGGAAAACCTCATCCAAGAGAAAATCTTAAAACATACAGAAGAACAAGCCTTGCTGAGGGAAAATCAGCATGGCTTTTGTAAAGGTAAGTCTTGCCTGACAAACCTTTTAGAATTCTTTGAAAAGGTCAATAGGTATGTGGACTTGAGTGAACCGATGGATACTGTCTATCTTGATTTTCAGAGAACTTTTGACACTCCCTCACCAAAGGCTACTGTGAAAATGCACAGTCATGGGATAAGAGAGCAGGTCCTCCTAAGGGCTGAGAACTGGTTGAGATCCAGGAAAAAAAGTGTAGGTGTCAATGGGCAATTTTCACAATGGAGAGAGGTGAAAAGTGGTATACCCCAGGGATCTGTCCTGGGACCGGTGCTTCTCCCTCTCACAAAATACCAGAACTAGAGGACATCCACTCAAATTGAGGGTTGGGAAAGTGAGAACAGACAAAAGAATTTTTTTTTACCCACCATGTTGTTATTCTATGGAACTCCCTGCCACAGGATGTGGTGATGGCATCTGACCTGGATGCCTTCAAAAGGGGATTGGACAGATTCCTGGAGGAAAAATCCATCACAGGTTACAAACCATGATGGAGATGTGTAATCTCCAGGCTTAAAACCAGGGTACTTCATGGGCCAGATGCAGGATAGTGGCATCAGGAGACAGATATCTAGTCTCGTGTGCTCCCAGACACATTTGGCGGGGCCACTGTGAGATATAGGAAGCTGGACAAGATGGGCCTTTGGCCTGATCCAGCATGGCTCTTTTTAAGTTCTTATGTTCTTATTAGGTAGATCTCAAACTCGCTTCGTTTGTACAGTACTGTACACATGAAGTAGTTTTTTTTTTTACAGACTTTGCTCCAAATCAATAACCGATTCATAATAAGTATGTACATTCTGGCACTTGCTCATAAAAAACAGCAAATGGCACTTACACATCATGAGCCTGATTTCAAGGTTTAAGCCAATTGCACTACAGTCTAGAATTTTGTACCCTAATTTTAGAAGTACTGTACAAAGAAAAGAAAAGAAACTTCTAGTAAAACAAGTTCTTAATGTTGGTTTAAACAGTTCAGTTGCATCCACCTTTTGATAAAGGAAGATACAAAATACACCGCTATTCACTGATAATTTCCAGTGGAGCATCAGGTTGGTTGCTAGAAGTCTTCCAAAACATGATGAAGTATCTAAACCTTGACTGAACCCAAGGACATTTCCTAATCAAGCATATCCTTGCAATATGCATACATTTATTATGTTCTAACTAAATATGAATGCTTGTGCATTTTACTTAATTTCTTTTTACAGCACAAGAATCCAAGTAAAAATACAACACATCACTTAAAGATTGGTTAGCCTGCACCTGGATTTAAAGAGGTGTGCTTCTAAATTCTCCTTTAGTGCTCATGTTTCATTTCTCAGTGTCCCAGGGACACCTTTCAATATCCTTCATTCATCCTTTCATCTCTACTGAAAACAGAAGCTTAAATAATTGGTTCCACCGTTGCGCTGTTCTTACAGTAAGGACATTTTTCCTAACATAAGACCAAAATCTGATTTCCTCTAACTTGAGTGCATGATTATGTGTCCTGTACTCGGATGATCGGGAATGGATCCTGCTAATTCTCTGTATGAATACTTTTATGTATATGCTGTTATATCTCATTTCAGTCTTCTTTTCTCAAGAATAAACATGCCAGTTCTTCCTCTTTCCTCACATGGGTTAATTTCCAGTTCCCTAATCATCTTTGATGCCCTCCTCAAAACTTGTTCCAGTTTGTCTGCATCCTTTTCAAAATAAGATGTCCAGAACTGGACAACAGCATTCCCATCATCTAACAGGGAGGTTATCCCATTAAAAAATTAAAATTGGCCTAGTTGGATTTGATCACCACAAACCCATAGCAATGCCTGGCTATTACTGAGTTGTTTTCAAGGTACTTGGAGAGTGATTGCTTTATGGTCTGCTCCAGGGTATTCCCAGAGATTGATATCAGGCCAACTGGTCAACAGTTGCTAGGTTCCTCTCCACCACAACTCTTTTGAAGACAAGGACAAGGTTAGCCCTCCTTCAATAATCTGGCACTTCACCCACCCTTCTTGGTTTCAGGAAAATGCTGGACAATGGTTCTTAGAGTTCTTCAACCAACTCCTTCAAGCCTCTTGGACATAGTTCATCCAGCTGTGCAGATCTGAACTCATTCAAAGTAATAAAGTATTTTGTCCCCTCCACTTGTACTTATCATTTGTCTGGAGGGTTCTAGAATGTTTTTCACAGCAAACTGAGATAAAATAAGAATTGAGTACTTCTGTCTTTTCTTTGTCACCTGCTACCATTGCACAACAAACAGCAAAGTAGCTCTGTATGCACACTTAAGTAGCTCTTTGGATCCCAATCCTTATTCGAGAGAATTAGGAAGTTTGTTTCTCTTCAATTAACGCAAGTCACCTCGGCATGCTGAACATCTACCACTGCTTCATCCAAGCAGGAAAGGAAATGCTGACCTGGAGTAAGACTTTATAAAGCTAAATGGAGAAGTTTCAAAGGGTATTACTTCACTAAAGAAAACATCATGCACAAGATGGCTCATTTATATCCTCAAGCACACTTTCCAACTGTGTGGCACAGCAACTTTGATGGTAGTCACAACCAAATCCTAGGCTTAGTGTAAGTACAGGCCAGCTTGCTGAACCTGCTAAATGGCTAAAGAAACTCAACCACCTCAACGTTGACTTCTGTAATCCATGTTGTATTGTGCTTATGGGTGGGTAAGGCTGCAGCAGCAAGAAATGTTTTTACAAGGGGGGGGGAGGTTGTCAAAAGGTCTGCCATCTATTAGAGAAAGGAATGCTGTCAGTTGGGTGGACATTAAAGCCTGTTTCTAGAGACAAGGACAGAGTGCCCTCAGGATGAGTAGAAAGTGAACTAACAAATGGGAACCTAAGAGAAAGGTAGGTGAAGGAGAAGCCAGAGAACTGATACTACTAATAAGGGAGGAGGCCCAACAGGCTAAGGCAGGGGTTCCCAACCTGGGGGTCAAGACCTCTTTGGAGGTCGAACAACCATTTCACAGGGGTCGCCAAGAGCCAGTGAAGAAAAAGGCACAAACGGTTTTGGTCTGGAGAAGGAGGGGGAGGAAGGGGGGAAGATTGAGTTACAGCTTGATGGGTTGGAGGGGATGTCAGTCAATGGCACCGGAGGCTACGATTGGCTGAGGATGCCTGTAGAGGGAAGTTCTCCATGGCAGCTGTGGCAGTGGCCTTCCAAAGGGGGCTTGTGGCCTCTTCCAAGCAGGGAAAGGGGTCACCACAACATGAGGAACTCTGTATTAAAGGGTCATGGCATTAGGAAGGTTGGGAACCACTGGGCTAAGGGCTCTTTCCATAGGGAGGAAACCAGAAAGTAAAGTGCTGTGGAGGATGGCTGTGAGAAAGTGGGGGCAAGGATGAGGAACCGCTGGTAGAATATGGAACTGAAGAAAGGGCAAAACTAAGACGGCACAGCTAGATCAGAACCTTGCATAAGCTAAGAAGGGGAGCATCCATACTCTTCTGGCAGGAAAGAATCTTCTTAAGACAAAGAGAGTTTAGAGACTGGGGAGCAACAGAGTCTGAGAACTGCTATGTCTCTAGACCCTGACAGGTTTTCTGCACTTCAGAAGACTGCAAGGAAATGGAACTGTGCCAGCAGCAGATTCTACCATCCCTGCAGTATGGTGACTTGCCAGTTCTAACCATATGGAGAACGCCAAGAAGTTGGGTGAAAGATGCTGATCTTTGTATATAGGTTAGAACAAGGTAGCCAGTTTGGGCATGTCAGGCTTATGGTTATGTGAAAGCTTAATCCATACTGACTAGGTACTGGGAAAGCAAGCATTTTTTTAGAACTGATGTTGCTTACATAAAATACTACTGGCTGTAACATTTTGCATCCATAAATAACAACCAGAAAACTTCTTGCTTCTAAGCAGAGTAAGTTAGTCAGTGCCTTGCATCCTCAAAATGTTACCTAAAATCCAGAACTGCTATGTGGCTCCAATTGCACAAGCTGGCAAATTTAAATTATGTATTGGGAAAGAACAGGGAAACCTCTAAGAAAACTGTTAATTTTGAGCCAGCTGTTGAAAAATGCAGGGGTTGTCAACAACCACTTATCTATGGCACTTAACAGCTGCCTTTAGGAAAGCAGGCAAAGATGCTCTCTAACTGTTAGGGAAGCACTACCCTTGGCATTAGGGTGGGCATAAATGATCAAAATTGAAATCTTACCGGGGGGGGGGGGGGTTCAATCCTACTTGATTTGACAAAGAATAAAATACACAGGAATAAAGCTTCATCACATCTGAGTCAATAACAAGTATTCACATAATTGATTTCTCAGACAGCTGCAGAGAAAGGAAATATTCTCTAGAAAATTTTGACATCACATCTAGGGCAAAATGCCTTTTCACTATTTACTAGAATGTCAATCCTAGTCAATTCTAATTTAAACTTTTTTCCACGGGTTTCAAATGAAGAGTCTAATTTCTGCAACAGAGATTATACATATATGGATCACTACATATTCAGTCTCTATATGGGAAACAATTTTTAATCTACACTATGAGAATTCTCCAGTTAGACACACCCCCAGTTTACCTAAGAAGTTGCAGAACTTTTACAACCACTAAGGCCAAACACCTGCTTCACATGAAGTTCTTAACTAGACCCCAAAACACATTTCATTACAGGAACCACATTTACATGTAAAGTAGTAGCATGAGCCCTTGGACACTTATAGAAAGTAGAAGTACTCCCATATTGCTATGATAATCTGTGACACTTCAGATGTTGCACTGCAGCCTTCACTGCCCATGTCTACTGACTATGGTTTCTGAAGGTGATGGAAGCAGAAGTCCAATATCACCTATAGAGGCATGGTTTGTCTACTCAGGGTCTGTAAATGTTGTTTTCTAGCTCCCCAGCTAGTCTTTCTAGCCTGAAAAAGGTAACCCCAGTTCTGTTTTACACAAAATTGACCAATGGAGATTACCCAAGCAGTTCTAGTGCCACAGATAGCACCAAGCATAAGAATGCAAGAAGAGCCACATAGGATCTTCAAGGTTAGCAGCAGAGTTTGGGAAGTCTTGCATTTTCTGAGCTCACTGGGAATTCTAAAGTTTCCCAACACAAATAGGGCCAATTACACACCACTTTTCCTTCCCGATATCATGAGTTTTTTTTTGGGGGGGGCATAGGACCTTTCCCCCTCCCCTCAACTACATTACACTGACCAGGATAAAAAGGGGAATGTTCTGTTCAGTTTTTGTCCCAACTGGATTTTATTTGTTTAAAACATCCTTGTACTAGGCTGGGAACTGACATTTGAGGACAATATGATAAAATACCTACCTTGCAAGTTTATTTCTTTGTGAAGTGAGTGACAAAACACATCTCTGGTTAAAATGCTTGTTCCCTCTGCCTTGATGACAGTTAAATCCTATTAACACAGTTTGAAACTTCCAACAAAACAGGATTTTTCATTTCTGTATCACCAACCAGTGGACTACTCAAACCTAACACATTAATTTTTAATATAACTCCTTTGCATATTATTATGCTTCTGGAATTCTAAGTGCTTTTCCCACACCACAATCCATACCCCAAAAAAGTGTTTCCACTTTTGTGTTACTAACAGGGCCTATCTAATCAATAGGGCATGATTGCTTTGTTTTGTTAGCAACCTTTCTCCCTCATTCCCAGTAGCATATTCTTAGTAATATAGCCATGCATCTCTAATGTGTAGCCTGCATAATTAAACTTAAAGAGTGCTTGAAGCACTCTGGGGCAGTATATAAGCAGAACCCTTTGCTTTGCTTTAATGTAAAAAGGCATTTATGAAGAAGGCAAATCAGCCTTTCATAAGTAAGTTTTGCTTGTTCTTTCCCAAATCATTTCACTGTTCATCCACCCGTGTCAGACGCCTTCGTTTTAGAAGACACCAAATGCTAGGCACATGTTGGGCCACTGGACAAATGCAGCAGTGCAAATCTGACATCACTTGAACCACCAGCAGCATCACCAACAGCCCATACCAGAAGCAACCTATCTTTGCCAATCAGACGTAAATGCAGTAAAGGCGTTCACTGCATTAACAGCTTGAGCCTCCCACCCTCTTCACACCCCAGATACTCCTGTACCAAAGGGAGGAAGCAACATACAGGGACAAGAGCTTGTTATCCATAGGACGCCCACAGAGTATTAATCATCAGAGAGGAGCCCCTCAGCATTAGTCAGGCAGGCTGTCCCTCTTCCTGCAATGCCATATTCAGAGAATAGCAGAAGAGGGAGAAGGGCAAGTTTTTTGCCAAGCTGTCTTCGAGGAAAGCCATCTATTTCAAGAATACGGGAATTAGTCCTTATCCCTTCCCTCCCGTGCCCTCCTTCTTAGTACACTCTGCTGCGGTAATCTGAAGGCTGAAACAGGAGGGAGAGGTGGCGGTTTAGAAAGACGCTCAGAAAAAAAATTGAATTGTTGGGTTTATCACAAAGTGCCGGCTTTGGAAACACAGCAAGCAACCCAAGAATTGGATCCTTTTTTAAAAAAAAACAGGTCAATTTGCCCCTACCGGGTCTCCATTAAAAAGAAGCGAAGAAGGGCGCAGACATATTCCGATTAAATAAACTTTCTTTTTAAAAAAAGCAATTAATAGACGCTAGCTCGGTTGTCGTCTCACAGGTCAAGCTTCTTCGTGACAACCCCGCGAAGATGCCTGACTATGCTTTGCGACAGCGACGTGGCCACCATCCACGTTTAATTTAAATGGGATTCCGCAGCCAAGGAGCCGAAGATTTTAACTCGGGGTCACCCTTTTCCAAGCTCCAGACTCGGCTCCCTACGATTCAAGAAAGGGGGGGGGGGATACGGACACCTCCTCGGGAGGAAAGGCTGTAGTTAGGCGACCTGCCACAGTCAATACAGAGAAAGGGGGGAGAAAAGAGCGTCGATTTGACTGACACGTCACTACCCGCCCCCCCCCGTCCACCTTCCATTCAACCATTCACTCACCCGGGCCGCCATCTTGTTCCGCCGGTGCCTACGGAGCGACTGGCAAGAAAACACAAACCCCCGCGAAAGCCGCCGAGCAGAGCAGGGAGGAGCACGCAGAACGTCGGGGGCGGGGCCAACTTTCGCTCCTCCCTCTTCCGCCTTCTCTCTATTTCTCTCTCTCTCTCTCTCTTTCTCTCTCTCTTGCTCCACCCCTTTCCCCCTCTTAGACCGGCTACGTCACCAAGCCGCCGTTCAGACCGAGGGCCAGCGAAAGGCTTGACTTCTGTTATCTCCCGACCCTTTAGTGTAGCCAGGACGATGATCTCTCGACACATGCCCCCAGTTAGCCCATGCAAAGAGGGCTAACGAAAGAGGGAAACGATTACTTCTCTAGAGAAGGAATGCATTATTGATATCCTTCCATTCCCCACATCGATGCAGGGGGAGGGGATTAAGCAAATGAATAAATCGTAAGCACAGACATGTACAATGTAAAAAAGTTTGCACCATAAATTTCCAGGCGGGGGCGGAGAAGGCACTGCTCTCCTTTGGGTCTTGGTGGCTTTTTTTTTGAAGACCGGAAATTAGAATCTTGATCTCACCACCTTTATCTGCATTACTTGTTCGTAACGTTAGAATAGAACAGTGTTGGTTATTATGGAGGACCCACAGACCTCCCTTCCAGAACTACTAAAGATCTTGGAGGCCTACTCTAAAATTTCAGGACTAAAGGTAAATAGATAAAAAACACTGTTGCTCACAAAAAATATGACCCCACTTGTGATCGAAAAATTGGTTAACCAGTCGGGTTTCCAACACGCTAGTAAGGCAAAATATCTGGGTATTATTGTGTCTAACCATTGTAACGCTTTACTTAAAGATAACTATGTTAATGGTATAAAATCAATCAAAGCTGACCTGGAAACCTGGTCAAGAGTTCAGTTATCCTTAATGGGCAGAATTGCTGCAGTTAAAATGAATGTCTTACCTAAATTGCTCTTTTTATTTCAATGTTTACCTATATTACCTAACTAAGATTATTTCAGACGTGGAAAAAAGTATACGTGTGTTTATATGGAAAAAGAAAAAAGCAAGGATTAGAAATGTATATCTACAGGACAAAACTAAAACTGGTGGTTTTGCCCTGCCCAACTTGGTGCTGTACTATAAGGCTGCTGCTATGACTTGGGTCAAGACTGGATTTTGATGACAAATAATAGAATACTGCAGCTTGAGAGTCATGATTTGGACAGGGGTTGGCATCATTATGTATGGTATAAGGGTAATATACCTACCCTTTTCAAAAAGCATTGGATCAGGAATGCCTTAGTTAAAATATGGTTATCTATAAAAAAACAATTTTACCCTAAAGCACCAATGTGGCTATCCCCGTTGGGAGCAGTTACCAGTCCCCATACAAGTGCAAGCCCTAAATCTCTAACCTACAGACAACTTCTGAATGCTGATTTCTCCTTGAAGTCACTAGAAAAATTAGTATCAGAAGGTTACAAGTTGGACTGGTGGAAGTACCAACAAATATACTCACACTTTAAAAATCTCACTAAAGAGGGGGGATTTATGACTAATGACACTCCACTTGACAAAATACTATCTTCTGGCAATTCAAAGCTTCTCAGTAAATTCTATAGTATTTTGTTAAATGAAAAAATGATCGATACACTGGTCAAAGACTCTATGATAAGATGGGCAGAAAATCTTGGTTATTCTATTCATCTAAACAAATGGGACTCTTTGTGGAATACAGTTAAACTTTTTAAATCTATAGCCTTTAAGGAAAATTGTTACAAGATGTTCTATAGATGGCATCCCCCCCACACACACACACCGTTTATCTAAGATGTATAATTGCTCACCCAAATGTTGGAAATGTAAACATGATAGTGGTACCTTTTACCATATGTGGTAGACATGTAAAGAGGCAAAGGCATATTGGATAATGGTAAAATTATTTTTAGAAAGATACTTGAAGATTAAGTTAGAGCTTAGACCAGAATTTTTTCTATTAAATATAGTAGATATTAATATCTCATATGACCAGAAATATGTACTTCATCATGTAATAGTTGCTGCAAGGATACTGTATGCGAAACCTTGGAAACAACCAGAAGTGCCAACAGAGAGAAACGAAAAGATAAGAGAATGTATTGAAATTGACAGACTCTCCGGCTTTCTAAAGGGAGACTACGATGAGATTTCCCGGAAAAGATGGCAAGAAGTAACAAACTTATTAGTATTGTGATATTATTTGGTGATTTGTTAATATGTTAAACCGCTATTTTTGGCTTGATATACTTAATGTAATTTTTATAGTGTATTCCCTCCCCCACACCCTCCCTCCTTTGCCTCCCCCCCCAAAAAAACCCAATAAAATTACTTAAATGGAAAAATATAATAGAACAGAATCATCTTGGAGTATTCCTCAAGGCAAATGTCAAAATTCTCCACGGTTGTATATGAATATCTAAGATTCTAATACTGCTGGTTTAAGAATCGAACTTCAGACTGTAGCATACTCAAGCCTCTCTCATTAACAAGAAGATGGACCCAAGTTCTCTGTAACACATAATTTACTTATTTGAAAAGCTGGGTGTTGTTTGATTCGTTGAACACCTTAAATGTCTCCAGGAAGAAGGTGTGTTAGTTTGTTGTGAGATAATGCAAAAAAACAAAAGTTCTGTGGTATGGGACTTGAATGTTTTAAAAATCACTTTGCCATTGCAAATTCCTGTAAAAATAGAAGCTATTGCCTTCTTTGCAAGCTGGAGGAAATTTAGGTTAAGAGGGAGCACAGATGTAGCTTGTTCTGAATATTGCAAGTCATTGGCCAGGCAGAGGATTTACAACAATTCTGATGTATAGTTTGGTTTCTAATTCTACTTTGTTATTCAAATTTTACTGTTGGTCCTCTTGGAATATAATTTTTGGCATCAAGGCAGGACCATAAATGTAAGTAACTGACAATTTCCTCCACAAAGTCCTACTCCTGCTTTGTGTTGGTATGAAATTAACTCTGCCTCTCAAAAGTTATACCAGTGAAATACAAGCTCTGATAGGTTTTGTCCAGCTAGTAATCTTTTGAATATGGTCCTGCTTTTGAATGTGAACTGTATATCTTGTCTACAGAAACATCTAGTTTACTAAATATGAACTGGCTCATCTTCAGACATTTGGCCAGTACTGTAGTATTATTGTGGGATACCTAACATGTTCTAATGGATTGGGTGATGGAATAGGACTCAGGAATCCTTGTTTGAATCACTGCTCATCTATGGAAACTCGCTAGGATGCACATGTACTAAAACCACTCCATATATATCACACTTACCTTGAAAGCACCATTAGGCTTGCTATAAGGTGGTTCTAATTTGACTTGAAGCAGTTTATTACAACAAGTATCATCATCATCAGACTATGAAGAGTAGCATACCACAGTCCTGCAATGTAGGCCGCTGTTATTCTGGAACTAATGGAGGCAGAGAACTATTCTGGAAAAAAAATGCTTATAACAATCATATAACATACCCTACTATTAACACTGAGAGATAGAGATACGACTTAACATTGATGAGAGACAAGGCTGACTCCTTGCCCCATAAATAACACCCTCTAACTTGCAGAGTCCTGAGTGATTTAAATCTGAAATCTCACCAACTGTTTCACCAAGATTTTTAAAAAATGGCTGGGGAGGCATATGTTGTTTCTTTCCATATTTGGATGAAAAACGTTATTTTAAATATTCTCCCGAGAAGAAGAGATAGCTTCCCATAGAGATAAATGAGAAAACGCAAGATTTTAACCAAGGCATGGTGACACATCAAGAACATCCACAAAGTAGCAGCACACTGCTTCAACCTCTTTCTAACTCAGATTAGTGTCAGGAAAAGGGTGAGAAACTCCTCAGTCTCCTGCAATACTGGCTTAATCCAGCAGCAGAATATTAGAAACTGGCCGATAGAGGCTCCCTGATCACTCTATATCCTCTCCTAAAAGTCCTACCTGCTGGAGCTGGCATTCTTGGACAGTAGCTCCCGGAAACCCCAGCCAGCACAGCCAGTGGCAAAGGCTTCTGGGAACTGCAGTCCAAAAACATCTGGATTACTCAATGTTGAGAACCAGTGTACTGGAAGCTGCAAGAAAGATGGAGAAGTAAAAACAGGACTGTCCTCTGCTGTTTTTATTAAGCCCCAGCCGAGGATTCTTCAGAAGGTGGGAGAAGAGGAGCAACGTTTGTTCCAAGGTCTTGGATGCAGAATCTCCGCACCTCACTTCATCCAATGACCCAGGAGCTTCATTCGTTCGTTCATTCATTCATTCACATCAGAGTGCCTCATGGCACTCATCCCATGGAGAGGGTCATCTGCCGTCCCCCATAGAGAGTCATTTCCCTACTCTGATCTAGCTAGTGGTTAGGACACTGGTTAAAGAATTTCACAGCGGTCATGTCCATGAGAACTCGATAGCCATCCCAACCTTAAGGCAGTTTATCTCTTCTCTGTCATAATTCGCAGATGTTCTTTTGGACTAGAGAGAAACAAAGTTGCCCACAAACTATTATTAAAGTCGATCATGTTTTGTTGACTGTTTCCCAGAATGTTTTGGAACATATCCAGACAGACTTTTGAGAGCTCTTAATGAGTTTCCTGTGGCTTCCTAGTGTTCCTATCCAAAAGCTAGGCACTCTGTGCCTTACAGAGATGACTGAGTAGGCAATGTGATCACTCCCAGGAGTGTTCTTCCAACAAGCTGAGTTCTTTCAGTACCCTGGAAGCTGCAGATGAGGAAGCAGCTAGGGAGAAAGCTGGAATGAACATGAAAACTTAAACTGATTTTGTTACTCACATACCGGTATCACACTTATTATGTGGAGATGGAGATGAAACACCAATCCTCTGCTGTGTTGTAGTGCTTTTTCACAGTAATGAAATCAAGGCTTGAAAACATTACCTTTTTACCAGCTGGCTGGAAGTTTCTGGGACCTGTAGTCCATGCTTTGGCCCTATTGATTGACACCACTCATGATATAAAAACAGACTGTACAGTCATCTCCTTGCTAAACACCCAGAGGACAATGCTATATATGCCAATCATGACCTCAAGCTTTCCCCAACAAAGTCATTTTCATTGTGTCATGGATGAAATACTCTATCACTCCTAGAAAGTATGCCTAATATCCATGACAAGTAGAGGTTTTAGGCCAACATATGAATGGTACCCAAGTTAGAGAAGATTGGACTATATGCTACAGATTCAGCAGAAAATTGTGTCTATAGATATATCTACTACACTGGCAGGTTCATTTTGTGGATTAATTTCTTTAAACATCTTCAGAACGTCACTGAGTGAAATGGTGTAACTGATGATATCCAATTACTATTTATTTTTGTCATAAGCAAGCAAAAGTAGTAGAATCGATGAGTCTGCCCCTGGAGCCCAAAATGGGCTGAGCAAGCATGAATGAATCAGTCTGGACAAGGCAAGGATTCCATTGGTATGTTGTTCACGCATGACAAGAAACCATTCTGGATGAGAAAATAATTGGTTAAATCCGTTAAGAAGAATGCTGATTGATATGGCATTGTCATTGGAAGGCCACATAGTATCTGAAGCACGCAACACCATATTCTCGACCTCATAAATTAATGCGAAGTGGTGCAGGGGGAAGAGCTATTCAGGTCGAGTTTATTATAATCACTGCAAAAGTTTTGATTCCAACTCAAATCCGATTTCAATGAGACTTTTCAAGCTGTGATCCAAGACCCAAGACTTTCGGTAACTGGAAGTAATCAGAAGTCCAGGACTTCTAAGGGACCACTTCCCACAAGTATGGGCACACTCTATTTCCTAATGTTCATGCACTGACACATGGAGCAGACCAGGCAAGATGCCAGAGCAACATGAAGGAATACTTGGCTTCTGGCCCAAGGCTGCCTCTCTAAGGACTTTCACTTTTTGGTAAGGATAGTAGAATCTTGAAGGGATAATCAGCACCAAGAACATTATAAAGGTTTAATAGAAGCTGATATTTTGCTAATGGGTAAGTACAGTATAGCTTGTTTCTAGCTACTTATCCAAGATTGTTCCAACAACATAGCTGACTTTTACAGAAAGGCCTGCAAATAATGAAGAAGAAATTTGTTCAGGATAAAATTACTAGATAATTAAACATAATTATTGCATATGTACGTGTGTGGGGCAGGCTGGGTAGCTCAGTGTTTAGGTATCTGGCTGCAGAACCAGTGGTTCGGAGTTCGATTCCTCACTGTGCCTCCTGGAAGATTAGCCAACCTGCATAGCCTTGGGCAGCTACATAATCTCAGGGTTCCCCCAGAAGACATCAATGGTAAATCACTTCTGAGTATACCTGGAAAACCCTGGAAAAGAGTGCCGGTAATTGGTTCGGAATGGTGATGATGTGTGTATGCATGGGAGAGAGAAACCATGAACTAGCCGTCTTTGACCAATTATTCCCATAAAAATCTTTTTTTTTTGTACCAATCACATTTTATTGTATTGTCAGTAAAGTTCTAGAACAAAAATGCCCCAAACCCCCTTACTCTTGTTCACTGCAGAAAATATTTTTGGAGCAGCGGCTTCAGCGGCACTGATAGATCTGCAATGACTGATCTATGCCATCCTGGATGGGTCAAACGTCCACTGGACTCCGGTGTAAAGGGATATGTGCTTGGAACGTGTACAGTATAATTTATTTATTTATTTATTAAACTTGTATCCCACCCATCTTCCACACGGGAACTCTGGGCAGCTTACAGCAGTTAAAAAAAAAAAAAAAACAGATACAGACAACAAACACAAAAAGAAGAGATGAATCAAGATGGCGGCAAAACCCAGGGCAGCGGGGGGGGGGGGAGAAAAAAGAATATACAGTATGGCGAGATATAAAGTACGTTACACTCTAAGCACAAAATGTAAACACACACATAGTAGAAGTGTGTGTGTGTTATATGCCATCAAGTCAGAACCAATTTGCAATGACTCTAATCGGGTGTTCAGTGTAACTGAGATATTTAAGGAGTGTTTTCACTTGTTCCACCCTAATCAAAATGAGTTTCTATGGCTGAACATAGTCAAACTCGGTTTATTATTGTACCCATTGCACCAGAAAGAGTATTCCGGAACAGGGGCACCATAATTAAGAAGTATAAAATTTTCATGTACTGTTCTAGGGAGAATACAAAAAATCATTTTTGGTATTGCTCACAGCAAGATCTGTATGATTAATTTGTAAGGCATGTGCTGCACAGAAACAAACAAATGAAAACATAAATCCTCCCTTTAGCCTCACAGTATAAAAAATAGATTAGCATTTTATTTCCAATCACAGCCACCCAGAGGCCTCTGCAAGCTCACAAGTATTGAGTGAAAGTGAAAACATGGGAAGCTCAATATTAGTAATCTTTTTTTTTCTGAATGTCACTGCCATACCACATGGTAAAGATTCAGTCTACTGCAGTATGCAATGGTTATGCTGCAGTATTGGGGTTGCTGCTGTTAGCCCACATGAACAGGAAGTTCTGCATTGCATAGGAATACATATACCTTATGCTCTCTGTGTGTGCAAGTGCATCTATATGTATATATACTTTAAAGGCCTATTAATTTAAACATACAGTGTAGAGTTTTCCTTCTTAGACTTTTGAGAGCAGCCAGACTTCCCAAGGTCATACATCACATAACAGCACCATGAATTTAGGGCAGATGTACAATATTATTTAAAGAATGGTTTGGGAGGAAAGAGAAATGACTATGGAGAAGCAGGGAGAAACATCTCCATGGAAACCAGAATTGAAACAGAAGCTGCACAGGCTGGTATCCTTTTGTCAGCAGCACCATGTTACCTTTCAGCATGCTGTCAGGAAGGGAGATTTGGAGCATGAACAAATGTGTATATGGCAAGGAATACTGGGTACTGACAAATAGCGTATCAGCTAAGTATACACCTAGAAGCATTTGGTTCAAAACTTAAAATTTAACATTTTAAAATGTTAAATTTAAAATTTAAAACTTAACATTTTAGTTGATTTTAATTTATTTATACAGTATGTCTTGTCTTTCCCCCAAAGAGGTCAGGGTGGATGGATACTGCTCTCCTCCACACCACTTTATCTTTTCCCGCAGGCATGTTCAAACTTCGGCCCTCCTGATGTTTTGGACCCCAACTCACAGAATTCTAAGCTTAGATTGCCAATGACAAAGGACTGTGGGAGATGTGGTCCAAAACATCTGGAGGGCTGAAGTTTGGGTACTGCAATCAGTCAACCATGCCTGGTCTCTTAGCACTGCATAGGGGAAATACCATTGACCTATTTTAAATTGTTTTATTTATTTACTTATTTATTTTGAATATTTTTACCCCACCTTTCTCATTGGAAAAGGACCCAAGATGGCTTACAATAACGAGAGACAATATACAGTCCAGAACATTTAAGACATATTCAAGTTAAGGTGTTAGAAGAGGCATCGTAGAAGATGGGTTCTTGGCCAGTTTGGTTCCTATTGTGGTAGAAATCTTTGTAATTGAGAACTTAATTTCCTGGTTTTCCAGAGACTATTTATAGCCAGAGTCTCTTCCAAATGTTGTACTAGAGCCATTTCTTTGGTGAGCCCCTACACAAGGAGTCTCTGCTGGGGGATGGCAGATGAACAATCCGGTTATTGAACCCGTTGGACGTCATACATGTGGTCATCTCAATTTATTACCTTCACTGGGCACAGGAAGGTATGCTGTTTATTTTGTGAGTCATGTCATATGTTGATTATATCATGAAGTCTTGACCCAACTGTTTGCTTCTTACTGTTTCTGACACCCTGATCCTATTAAAAACCCTATAGAATAGTAATATAACATTTTCATAGACTTTGTGTTCATATCCACTTATAACCTTGCATAATTACATTGACACTATGTTTTCAATGTTAGTTTCCATCACTCATAAATTTACATGGAATTTTACTCTCCTTTTAACTGTTCACGTTCCCTTGTGGCTTTAATGTAATATCCTTTAATGCTGTAAGATGTCCCTCAATTCCCTGTTCTCAATACTTGAACATGTCTTAATTGTACTGGACTGTATATTATCCTTCATTACTTTAAGCCACCTTGGGTCCTTTTCCAAGGAGAAAGGCAGGGTAAAAATACTCTAAAATAAATAAATAATAAAATGTAACCATAGAGATACAAAAAGCACACAAAAAGAAAAATACATTATGAGCGGTGGAGAGTAAGATGGAAAAGTTAAACACTGGTATTCTTAGGAAATCAGTCAATGCAATCATGTATGGCAGGGCTGTCCAACAAGCCGAGAGCTACTTTTTCCGGCTAGAGTGCCTGAGGGCTACTACACTAATACCTCTGCTTATGAATTTTATCCATTCAGAGCACATGCTCATGGCCCTTGAACTGCCCGCTCAGCTAAGACAGTGGGCTGGCAGACCCAAAACTTTGCTGGGGCGGTAGTGATCCTTGGGATGGGGGAGGGAGAGGTGGAGAACTTATCCCCTCACTTTTTAAATTGATGCCTGGCGGGCTACTTTTGAACCCTTCGCAGGCTACCAGTAGCCCACGGTCTACCTGTTGGACAGCCCTGATGTATGGTAATCCATATAAAGTCACATAGTAGGAAGTTCCTCATTCAGGGAAAGCTTGCCCAAAAAGGAAGGTTTTTGTCTGCTTCCAGAAAGACAGCAGAGATGGGGCAGTCCTGGCCTCCAGCCTATTTTAGATCCAAAATTGAGGCCATCTGATCCGATCTGGACTCTGGTTGCACTAATCCCTCCTCTCTTATCCCGGGGGCCTCTCCCCCTCGGTCTCCTCGCCTGGTTGAGTTTGGGCCTGTGTTATCAGCGGAGGCCTCCAGGGCTATGGCTTCCCCTTTCGACCCTTGCCCAGCTTGGCTCATTAAATCTGCCGGAGGGAGCATGCCGGAGTGGGCTTCTTCCATTGCCATCACCTCCTTCAGGGAAGGATTTTTTCCTTCTTGCCTGAAGAAGACAGTGATGAAGCCCACCCTTAAGAAGCCGGGCTTGGCAGCGGATGATTTGGCCAACTATTGCCCGATCGCCATTGTTCCCTTCCTGGACAAGGTTGTTGAGAGGGTGGCCGCTGTCCGGCTTCATTCATTCCAGGAGGAAAATCATGTCCTTGACCCATTCCAGTCTGGGTTCAGGCCACTTCGTGGGACCGAGACTGCCCTGGTCGCTCTGCAGGATGACCTCCTCAGGGAGGCTGACAGGGGGTGTTCCACCCTGTTGGACCCTCCTTTGATACCGTCGACCACGGTATCCTGCTGGACCGACTCGCAGAGGCAGGAATCGGGGGCTCAGCGCTCTGCTGGCTCCGATCCTTCCTCGGCGGCCGGTTCCAGCGAGTCCAGCTGGGGGATGAGCTGTTTGGCTCCTTGGATGCTCCCTTGTGGGGTGCCCCAGGGGGTTGGCAGTCTCCCCCATGCAGTTTAACATTTATATGAGGCCGCTGGCTGAGGTCATTAGGAGATTTAGAGTTTGCTGTCGTCAGTACGCTGATGATATGCAGCTCTATCTCTCCTTTTCTACCTTTGCAGTGGAGGCAGTGCGCTCCCTCGATCTGTGCCTGGAGTTGGTCTTGGAATGGACCAGGACCAACAGGCTCAAACCAGGATAAGACTGAGGTTCTGTTCTTCGGGGCGCCCTCGTTTAGGTACAATGGCCCCCTCTCTATTCTGTGGGGACTTTCCCTCCAGCCTACGGACAGGGCCAGGAATCTGGGTGTGGTCTTGGACTCAACCCTCTTCCTGGAAGCCCAGGTGATGGCTGTCTCCAGGGCCGCTTTTTTCCACCTCCGCAGGATCGCCCAGATCCGTCTGTACCTCGATGAGTCCTCCCTGAGGACAGTTGTGTAGGCCCTCGTGATCTCAAGGATTACTGCAACACACTTTACGTGGGGTTGCCCTTGACCCTTGTCTGGAGACTCCAACAGGTGCAGAATGCGGTGGCCAGACTGGTGGTGGGTGCTCGTAGATACGATCACATCAACCCAGTTCTGGCACGCCTGCATTGGTTGCCCGTGGCTCTCCGGATAAGGTTCAAGGTCCTGGTTTTGGTTTACAAAACCCTCCATGGCTTGGGTCCTGAATATCTGTCGGAGCGTATCTCCCAGAGGTCAACTGAGGCTAGGCCCACTAGAATGTTGCAGGTGCGCTCACTCAGGGTGGTCACACTCGTTGTGGAACCATCTCCCAAGTGAGCTGCGCCTTGCACAGTCGCTGCCCGCCTTCAAAAAGGCCTTCAAAACCATGCTTTTTAGGGAGACATTTGGTGATCTTTAATTTAATTTAATTTTTTTCTTCCACTCCTTGATGCCTCTTGCCGAGGGTTTTCCCCTCTCTTCTTGGTTTGTATTGCTGTTTTAACTTGTTGTAAACCGCCCAGAGTTCCTGCTGGAAGATAGGCGGTATAGAAATAAAACAAACAAATAATAATAAATAAATAAATACCAACATGCAGAGGGCTACACATTCCTAACTCTTGACCTACACAGCAACCTGTAGTCTGAGTTGGAAGAGCTGATTTCAGAATGGCAACATGAGACACATCACCAACCAGCTCAGACCATAGGTAATCATCACATATGGTTTCATTCTTTACTTCAGGTGCCGGAAAATTGCTGATATTGCTGGTTTCAAAACTTCTTAATTAGGATAGTCCATTTTTCTCCTCTATGGACATTGAGCTATACCTACAAGAGACTGCATTGCAAATTTTGTGCTCTTTTTGTTGCCTGTCCAGAAAATTCAAATGGCCTTGAGCCCCATCTAGCGAAATCGGTTCACTTCTGAAGCTTTCAGATTGAGTTGACTCCCCTGTCCTGACTGGAATACACAGACGTGTTTTTGCAAAAACACATCTCCCAAATCTTGTATACGGCATTACAATGAATGGGAACCTGCACTGACTAAGTAAAACACACACACACACACAAATGTGGAGCAAGCAAATATCCCTTTAAGTAAGGTGAGCAAAAGGGAGACGTAACGAGCACTTTCCATATGCTCAGATGCAGTCTTGTGCGTGTTCTGACAATTACATGCACACTTCTTTCCTTGAGTGCCGCCGGGCTTAAAAGAAATCACCCGAAATCCAAGTTCTTTACCCCAGCAAAAACGCTCCCCTCGCATCTTATTAACCATGTGCATATATTGAAATGAAACTGAGGGGAGGCGGCGAGTAGAAATATACCGTACTATACAGGGACCACAAGCCCCGCCTCCTCCAGTCTCCTGGCAACAACCACCCAATCACAGGGCGCTCCAAATATTACGCTTCCCAGCGAAGGCGGCCATCCGCGTAGTAACCGGCCGCTTGACCATAGAGACAAAAACCGTACGTTTCTCTAGCAGCCGTTGGACTCAGCGGAAGCGAGGGGGAGTGGGGGAAAGAGGAGGCGGTGCGCCGAGCGGCTTCCGGCGGAAGTGAGGCCCTGTGGTTCCGGCCGGCGTGAGTGAGCGAGTTTGGTTTGTTAAGATGGCGGCTGCGGCGGGCTTGGAGTTCCAGCGCGCCCAGTCTTTGTTGAGCACCGACCGGGAGGCTTCCATCGGCATCCTGCACTCTATAGGTGAGGCGGGCCGGCCGGAGAGCAGGCGGGCAGACAAGCAGGCAGGCAAGGCAGTGAGCCCGGCTTCAGAAAGAGGGAAGGGGACTGGCCGGTGGCCTGGGTGAGCCGTGCCGGGGCTGCTGCTGACTCACGGTGTGTGTGAGCCGCTCCGAAAGGAAGCGGTTGCTCGCGAGCAAGAGGGTTTGGGAGTTTGGCCCTTGAGAGGCAGCGGGTTGAGAGGCTCCGTCCTTCTTGGCTCTCTCTTGACATGGGGGAAAGGAAAGCTGACGAGGAAAGGGACGGAGGGCCCGCCTTGACAGCCAGCTTAGGATCGGCAGGGTGATCATTTTGTGTGCCAGGTCAGAGCAGGGGGATGTTGTGGTCAAAGAATGAGGGGGAGTAGTTGGAGTTGAATAGGATTTCTTGATAAATTACCTCCGTTTTTCGTTTTCTCCCCTTTCTGGCCTGTTTCTTGTCATAGCAAAATGATTCCCCCTGATAAGATCACTACCTCCCCCCTCCCCCCCGTAGTAAATGCTTCCCAACTTTTTAACGTTGATCTTCAGGTTCATTCCCTATCTCCCATTTTTCTAGGTCCTGGCTGAAAACCTGGAAGCAAGTCTCAAGTTTGCCAGGACAGGGAGAGATGGAGCTGGCTTTGCATGTGTACACTAGGGAAGCCCAGAAGAGAGGTTTATCTCAGTGCATCCTGCTGATAGGGGAAACCAAGGATAGGCTGTGTTTCTGACCCCTTATTAAAGCTAGTTTTTATTATGCATTTGTGGAGGAGCAGATTTGATCCATGTTAAAGATGATGGCTGGAGGAGATTGAGGGAAGAGTCTTTACATTAGCTTATCTGGAGCTTTACTGGCTCCTCTTCTAATCTTAAAGCAGTGTCTTGATGTGCAGGTACTTCATTACTACATACTGTATGTTGTCGAATCATTTCTGACTTAACAATGACTGTATCAAGATTTTTGAGGAATGTGAGATGTTCAAAGAGTGGCTTAGCCTTGCCACCTTCCGTTGAGTTTCAGTGTCTTACGTGACATAGTTTGCCACTCTGCTTACTAAACCAGAGTAGCTCTAATGTAGACATTAGCTTGTGGTAAAACTCACATGTTTGTCATAGGATACTTGCCAATAGTTAAATGATCATAATAATTTCAGAACTGTGGAACTGGAAGGGACCCTATGGATTTTATTCAGATTGTATTAGTTATCACAGTAATATTCATTCAGATTACAGTAAACCCCCGTCTATCGTGGCAGTTAGGGACCCGATCTGACCCGAGATAATTGAAAATCCGCAATATGCGGATGCTGGGTCGGATCAGGACTGGGGGGGGGGGCTCGTGTACTTACCCCAGACCTGGCGCTGCCCCAAACGGGCCTGCAAGGGGCTTTCTGGGCCCTTGGAGGCCCCAAAAGTGCTTTCTGGTGATCCGGAGGTCACTTCCAGTTTGCGGGGAAGCACTTTTGGGGCCTCCGACAGGCCTGGAAAGGCCTTTCCTCCTTACCCCAGGGAGCCTTTTTTCATATACTGCAGACCCGCAATATACCGGGACCACAGTATAAGAACCGTGAAAGGGCAGGGGACAACTGTACATTAGTTGTGACAGTAATCACGCCTGATTGATTAGATGCCTTCCTGAAAGGTGTTGTTCCTTCGTTAAAATAAGGGAGGAAGAGAAGGTGTCTTGTGTTAGGAAGGAGTGAGGGTTTTTTTGGGGGGGTAGTGATTAATTATTCAATGGAAGCTGAATGTATGAGAGGGTTGGTCCAAGTAAATGCTTATGTGAAAAGTAGATTTAGTGTACCTGGTAACATTTGATGGTAAAACAGATTATATGTGAAAAAAGGAAATGGGAATACAAAGTGGTTATGCAGCAGATTTGCTGGTAGGACACCCTATGGCAGTGATGGCGAACCTTTTAGAGACTGAGTCCCCAAACTGCGATTCAAAACCCACTAATTTTTTGCAAAGTGCCAATACAGCAATTTAGCCTGAATACAGGTTACTGTGAAGGGGCGATGCCGGGTGCCCGCAGAAAGGGCTCCGAGTGCCACCTTTGGCACCCGTGCCATAGGTTCACCAACACTGCCCTATGGAATGTGTTTGACAGCTTTCTACTGTGGGACAGCTGCTGTTTGGTATTTTCTGTTAAAGCTGACAAGTGGTGATGTCTGTGAACTGCTGCCCACCTACACCCTTCCATAGTAGCTGTGCGTGAACTGTGCAAGTTACATGTGTATATTCAAGTATGATTATTACTTTTGAAATATGGCAGGCAAACTAATGAGGACACATCCATCAGTTTCTGTTAATCAGCATAACTGTGTACACCTTGCCAAGTCAATGGTGTCACCTGATTGAATGCTAGCTTTTGAAAATAGCAGTGGTAGCGAAGGCTTTTGACTTGTACTGTGATAGTGGGCTTCACAGAGGCATCTGTTAGTCACTGGAGATAATGGGATACTAGTTTAATCTCTAAATAATAACTGTATTGGTCAAATAAAGCAGTGCTATCAGAAAAATATTTATAAAATATTTACATCATTAAATAGTAACTGCATTGGTCAAATAGAACAATGCTATCTGAAATATCACAAACATGCTATGGAGGCTGGTTCCCCATTAAGGAAATAGTGAACAATGTAATTCTCTGTCAAGTAAGCTTAAGTTGTGTATGCTCATAGCTCTTCTATTTTTAATATGCTTCACGCAAAGAACCAAATTACTAAGAGTTAGGAGTGTAGTAAGTGTCTAGAATTCAAGTGGTTTAGAACACCCATGCTCAATGAAGGGCATGATACGCTTGAAGAGGGGCACAAATTCATCAGTTTCTTGTCGCATCCTTGTTTGCAGACAACCACAGGCTTTCCTTATTTGTCAGGGAGCCCTAGAACCTGTGAAGAGTTCTTTAAAGGGTCGTAGCCAAAAATAGGTTGAGAATGGCTGGTTTAGGACATGCACTGTTGCATGTGAAGTGCTCCAGAGTCTTAATTACAAGGAGCTTCAGGAGCAGGACATGCTCCTTCCATTTTGGTGTTATATTGCTGGGGAACATGAGGATGATCCTGTTTGCACCAGCTCTTTGCAAGTCCTCTTATTTCTTCCACCACCCCCTTACCTTTTGAAATGTTTGCTTACATTCTGTTTGTTTTGGACTTCAACAAGTATTCTGTGTAAGAAACAGAGACATTAGATACCTCTTCCCAATCTTCCTCATCCCTAAAATACCACCTGTGTTAAAAGGTGTTCATTTGTGTGAGCTTGATGATGGAAGCAGGTTGAGTGTTCTGGAAGCATCAGGTTGGTATGGCCTTGTACATGTGCAAGCTGCCTTTGGGAAGTGTTTGAAAACAGTAAATGATCCAAAATGCTGTTGCCAGATTGTTAACTGGGGCTGTTTACAGGGAACATATAACACCCTTGTTGGAGCAGCTCCACTGGCTGCCAGTCCATTTCTGGGCACTATTCAAAGTGCTGGTTTTAACCTCTAAGACCCTTAATGGCTTGGGTCCAAGCTATCTAAATAACTGCATCTCCCCATGTGAGCCTGGCCAGGGTATTAAGATAACCAGGAGAGGCCTTTCTCTCAGTTCCACCACCATCACAGGTGCATTTGATGGTTACACAGGAGAGGGCCTTCTGTGTTGCTGCTCCCCAACTTTGGAACTCCCTCCCACTGAAAGCTAGCCTGGCCCCATCTCTGCTATCATTCCACAGGCCGGCAAAGACCTTTCTCTTCAGTCAGGCTTTTTCTTAATGGTTGGTGGTTTGATGTAAGCCCCCTTGGGTCCTTTTGAGGAGAGCAGACAGACAAGCAAGCAAGCAAACTTCCCTTATCCTGTTGCTTTTGATGGAGCCTTCTGTTAGGAATTTGTTTCAAAACAAAAAATTAATAGTAGTGTATTGTAGTTGATATGACAGTTGTAAAATTCAAGCTGACAGATGTTCATTTTCCCTCCAATTTCATTTTTTCGCGACAAAGGTGTTGTTTTCACTCACTACTGTACTGCCGTAGAGAACTGTTCTGCTTTGCTCAGAATGATCTCTAACGTACTTAAGGCCACCCATAAAACAGTGTCTTTCTTTCTGTTACAGTCTAGACCTCTGATCTTGACTGCCCACCTGTTACAAGTGGGACCTCTACTACAAGTTCCACTATCGCTTATCCAAAGGTTAAAGATGGGTCTGTTAGGACCCTTGGCTTTGCCAATATGCCTTGGGAACATGAAACAAAGCAAAAAGGTTGCAATGAGGGTGTGGGTCCTTCTATGAAAATTCTGTAGAACAAGCCATCCATATTGCTCAAGTTGATCCTTCATGCGTGAAAAGAAAGAGACAAACCCTAAGAAAAAGAAGTGTCCTAAGCATTGCTGACCACTACAGGTAGTAAGGAATACTCTAGGATACAGATGTATTGTCTTCTCTGAACTGCAGCAGGTTTTGTATCTGTCCATTCATGCAAGTGTCCTAAAACGAGGGATGTGCCAATTCTTAGTGCAGCAGAACTTTGAATGCAGTGTATTATTTACAGTATCTCATAACACACTGTAGCATGGAGGAGATTCATTTCCTAAATGACGGTGTTTAAGCAGCTGCTATGATAGTGATATGCCAGATAGGCTGAATGACATCATACTTGTTATAAATTTCAGATTCCCTTTCCTGGGCTCATGTCTTACGGCATTTGATTATTTTTAGTCAACATTGCCTTTTATGATCCTTTGGTGTGTGCTGTGCTACTTGTTCACAAAAGAATGAATGCATTTTAGAAATGGAGGAACAGGATAGTCCTATCTAATCCTTGGTTTGTTAGAGATAATACAGTTTTCCTTCTAGTGAAGCGTGATGTCCAGGAGAATGATGAAGAAGCAGTGCAAGTCAAGGAGCAGAGCATCCTGGAACTGGGTAATCTCCTGGCCAAGACGGGACAGGCGGAAGGTAAGTCCCATGTTCGGTGTAATTTGGGATGGCTTCTCTCACAGCTTTTTTCAACAAAGCATAAAAAATGTAATGTATTGCTATGCTGCCGACTTTTAGCGTAGGATATCAGATCACCTCCCACTCCTGGAATTTCAGCCAAAAAGGAATGTAACTCAAATCCTCATCCCCTCCACAGTGTTCCCAATCTAATGTAAGGTGTGTCCAACTGTTCACTTGCCACTCACATGTCATCTGTGCCACAAAGAAAGAAATTTTGCACAAGTGGAGGACCCAGGCTAAATTTACTGATCCAGAGCTTGATGTTCAGCAGGTACTCTTTGTTGATGGCATTTTGTTTACTCCTGGCATAAAGTAGTCTGGATTGTATTGGCCAAGTTCAAGAAGGGCAGCTTTTATTCCTGTCACCTCTGTTTCTACTTGAATCTTTTGGCTGAATTTCTGTTGCTTAGCATACTAAGTTGCAACTAAAGTAGTCCCATTGAATGAAGGCATTTCTGCCTCCTCGTAGCGTATGTGCATATTTTTGTTTTATATGATTTTGGAGTGAGCAATTAAATATCCTTTTAAACATCTGCTGGTGCTGTTATGGTTCACTGTTAAGTGTGATACGTTTCTCATGTTTAACATTGTTGCAATGCTGAGAAAGTGCTTGTTCATCAAAGTCTAGTTCACCTTCCCAAGCATATGTGTGGTGGTAATTTAAAGCACATTAACCCCCTGAAAAAATTGCATCTAGACTTAAAACTTCTCCCCCTCCATCATCATCAGCTGTTGGATTAATTCTTACCCACTGTGAAAATGTACAAGCCATGTCCCTCACCGTATGACAGCTTGGATTTTGGTTCTGCTGGATGTTGGTTCTGATGGTATGGTGGTTAAAAACAAATAACTAGAGGGAATGAGAAACTGTCACTGAGGGAAGCTGATTGTTGCTTTTTAATATAGAACTTGGAGGTCTCCTGAAGTATGTGCGACCTTTCTTGAACTCCATCAGCAAAGCAAAAGCAGCCCGCCTCGTTCGGTCTCTGCTAGACCTGTTCCTAGATATGGAGGCAGCAACAGGGCAAGAGGTGAGACAACTGGAATTCTAGCTCAAGCTTGCCTATTGCAAAATACTATATTGGTGCCATCTTTGCAAGTGTCGTGTTCTAGCTGCTTCACATTCATTGCCAAGTATTCAGGAATTCATGAAGATGATCTCGGAGAGTAGTGATGGTGAGGCACGTACCAGAAGACACAATGGTTGCAGTTGTTGTTTTTCCCTTCCAGGTTGATCTGTGTCTTGAATGCATTGAATGGGCCAAATCAGAGAAGAGGACATTCCTGCGCCAAGCTCTGGAGGTAGGATATGGCTTAGGCAGTTCAACCCTGTACCCTAGATTTCCAAAGTGCTTTAAGAAATCAGCTCTTCTGCCTGCCACTGTACTGTATCTCAGGCCTGGCCAACAGGTAGCCCGTGGGCTACCGGTAGGCCGTGAAGGGTTCAAAAGTACCCCTCCGGCCATCAATTTAAAAAGTGAGGGGATAAGTTCTCCACCCCTCCCTCCCCCATCCCAAGGACCACCACTGTCCCAGCAAAGTTCTGGGTCAGTCCCCTGTTCCCCCCACCGGCCAGATGATGGGTGTGTCACTGTCTTGTAACCAGCTGAGTCGCTGGTGTGGAGTGGAGGGAGGAGAGGGGTGAGAAGTGGAGTTGCAGGTGTGCCCATTTCCTTTGTGCAGTGACATCTCCCTTCTTCTTCCCCCCTGGACAATTCCCTCCATAACGGATTAATTGATTTTCAATGCATTCCTATGGGAAACCGCTGCTCTACTTATAATTTTTTACTTATGACCATGTGTTCGGAAGGAATGGATAAAATTCGTAAGTAGAGGTTTTAGTGTAGTAACCCTCAGGTACTTTGAGCCGGAAAAAGTAGACCTTGGCCTGTTCAAAGTTGGACAGCCCTGCTGTATCTGAATGCTATCTTTTCAGGTTCCTCTGCCTTGTATCCTGAGGTTATTGGTGATACAGTAATACCTTAGTTTATGAGCATAAACCAAGCATAAACCATTCTGGAAACATGCTAGTGAACAATATGTCTGTGAAGATTCTCAGTCATCCACGTGAGGTTGTCTGGAGGTTGAGTCATGGCAACTGGACTTCTTGGTTGAAGGATCAAAACTTTTCACTACTTATCCAGACTGACGAAGCTGCTTGGATGAGTAGTGAAACATTTCTGTCTCTCAAGAAAATAAGTCCAGTTGCCATGACTCAACTTTCAGATCCTTGTAAACCAAAGCACTTGTATATCAAAGCAAATTTCCCCATAAGAAATAATAGAAACTCAGATTATTCATTCTGGAGCCCCCGTTAGACCACATACTGTACACACAAAATGCCAAAACTCACAAAAGAATGTGGCTAGAAGTCCACGTCCGCAGTGGTTAAATGTCTGTACTGCAGTTATAACTGTGCTCACGACTTGGGGTTCAATCCCAGGTAGCAGGCTCATGGTTGACTCAGCCTTCCATCCTTCCGAGGTCAGTAAAATGAGTATCCAGCTTGCTTGCGGGGGGCAATGTGTAGCCTGCATACTGTAATTAAAACTGTAAACCGCCCAGAGACTACTTGAAGTGGTATGGGGTGGTATATAAGCAGAATACTTTGCTTTTTAAGTAACTGGCAAGGGAATCTGCTCTGCTTGGGACTAATAACTGGGTTTTACTCAGTGTTTTTAATGTAAAAATAATAAAATTCAATTTGTAGCGCTATACACACTTCACTAGCTGCCTCTGGACTAGAACTGGTTTGAAAAATAAGAAAGGATTTGGATACAAATTAAAAATATATAAATATAAAGAAAAATAAAACCCTAGCCTATAATCCCCTTTGAAAACATTTCTGGCTGGTTCAAGGGAGACCTCCATTACTCTCTCCTCCCCTGCTTTTGAGGCTTTCCAGAGATAAAGTGTTCCAGACAATCCCCCACAATCCCACAGGGAGAAAGAGCCACCATTGGCTCACTTGTGATCATGTGGCTTGCTCCAGTTCTCACATTGCAAGACATTGCTCATTGATCAAGGCAAAATTTATCAGAAATGGTTGCTCTTGCAAAACACTCATAAAACCAAGGCACTTGTAAACCAAGCTATTACTGTACTGTGTTTGTTTTTTCAAGCAGGAATTTGGGGTATGCTATTCTTATATGATCATTCAGACTTTACAAAGGCAAGCACCTCTGGCGTGGATTTAAAAAACTAAAGTACAGTGGAACCTTGACTTACATACTGCTTGACTTGCATCATATTTGACTTGCAGCAAGAAGGGGCCTGTTTGACTTGAGTCGCAGGCTTTGACTTGCATCTCGGAGCCCCGGCGCAAGGCACCAGAATCAGGCAGCAGCCACAACCCAGCATTGCGGCTGCTGCCTCCAAACTGCTTCTTCCTCTCCTCCGGCAGCGGTGGCTTCGGCGAGGCCAGCTCAGAGCACCTGGAGCTGTTCCTCGGCCTCACCGAAGCTGCCGCTGCTCCCAGAGAAGAAGAAGGGCCGGGAGCTCGGGGCTGGCCTCGCTGGTTACAGTCGGCTCAGTCTTGTAAAAAATCTGGCTGCAGAAGTCTGGTCCACAATGGAAGCATTTTAGTTGGGGAGCTGTAAAGTTGTGGGACTCTAATGGTAAGCATAGAGTAGTTCAGAACTTGGAACGTCAGGTTAAAAATCAGTAAAACTTAAATGTTAGACATTGTTGCTATGAACATTAAAAAGTGGAGGCATATAACTTGTGGACTATAATTCCACTGCCGCCTCCTCTCTTTAAAAAGACATTTCATTTACATCCCTGGAAGGAATCTCCTATCCCAGTCAAATTTGTGTTAAATTGCTGTTTTCGGGGGGTCTTTTTCATCATCTGGAACGGATTAATCCGCTTTCCCATTACTTTCTATGGGAAATGTTCGTTTGACGTAAGTCATGTTTGACTTAAGTCTAGACCACTGGAACAGATTAATGACGTAAGTCAAGGTTCCACTGTATTGTGATACATTTAAAGGTAACATTTCATTGAGAACTTGCATGATTTTTAGTTTTACAAGGTGATGAAACTGGTTTCTGCGTCCTCCAAATTTCTCATCCCTCCAGTAGGAGAATGGAGACAAACCATTCTAATTAATAGGGAGGGCTGTAATGGAGTGTTTCTGTCAAGAATGTCATGCTGATATCTATTTCTTTCACTTTCTTCAAGATGATCCATAGCTCCATGGATAGCTTTGTTGGTGACAAAGAGAGTAGAACACCAGTATATATAATAATAATAATAACAAATAAAGTTGCTATTATTATTATTATTATCCCTCTCAAACTCCGTTTTTGTTGTGCAGTTCTTTTCCTTCAGCACCATCCATTCTGGTTGTTAACATGCCTCTGCCTTGTTGTGGTCTCTTGAAGCCCATGTAAATGCCAAGTGTTCACTGGGTTGCCTTCATTCTCTTCCTTTCTCTCTTTTAGGCAAGGCTGGTCTCTTTGTATTTTGACACTAAAAGGTACCAGGAAGCACTACAGTTAGGTAAGTTAACTCACTAGCTGGGTACAACCTGATGTCTGTGTGGATGACTTCATAGGGGTTGGAAGAAATAAAACTACTGTACTTGATGCTCACTCGTGTGGGTCTTTATGCATGGTTGACCGGAGTATGTTCATCAGTTGCAGCATGATGTGCTGACCTCTGTGGTGTGTGTGTGTGTGTGTGTGTGTGTGTAATTACATTTTAAAGTTGAGAATACATAGTTGGCAGCTTTTCAAAAAGCAGTCACAGGAGCTGGACAATAATAAATGGCACTGTTTATGTGGTCATAGTATCTTGGTTGATTTTAGGTTCAGTCCTAAACACCACAGTGAGCATGAATTTTTAAGGTAAAGCAACTGAGATCTGTGCTCAGTTCTCTTCTTATTTAGCCTAGGGTCCTTAAATATTAGTAATCACTGATTCTGCTGATCTAGGCTATGGACAATGCCTTTATAGGCCACTAATAATTTTTTAAAAATACTATTTATGTAGGTGCATGGAATGGGCTAATTGTCTCAACTAACCATGACTTGAGGGCAGAGGCTCACAAGAGCATTGAGAAAAGTGAGAAGTATTTGTGGTGATACATAACAGGACAATCCTGTTTGGGGTTTACACTAGCACAAGCATAATTGCATAAATCATTGTGGGCAACGGTTACTAATTGCTAAATTGCTACTCATATACCCTGTTGTATTATTAGGGATAAAAGTGGCAACTTCTTCACCAGCAGTTCACTATACTTCTCATGAGTACACTTAGATCAGCATAAATCCCCAGAATAATTCTGGCTAATAGATTATCTATGTATGTATCTGACATTTACCCTTATGATAGTGTTCTAGCCTTGTTTTCTGTTTCCTGGCATCATTTTGCATAAGAGAAGTTGAGCTACTTTGGGAGTGTAAGCTTAGTGTTTCACATCTAAACTAGAGACTTAGACTGCTGTGCTTTTCTGCCCTCTGCTATATTGAGTTGCAAGGTCAGGATTAAGTGTATGAAAGTCCTAAGCGAGGCCTTGGGCCATTGGTGAAGAGGTGTTTTCCCCCACATACACACTCCATGCTCCACTGTGGCTTTTGTCAGGCTCGCAGCTTTTACGGGAATTGAAGAAGATGGATGACAAGGCCTTGTTAGTGGAAGTGCAGCTGCTAGAGAGCAAGACGTACCATGCCTTGAGCAACCTGCCAAAAGCAAGAGCAGCATTAACCTCTGCGAGGACCACAGCCAATGCAATATACTGCCCACCCAAGTTGCAGGCAGCACTGGATATGCAATCAGGTATGTTATGCTGGCGATAGATCTGCCATATGTAATCACAGCTGTCAAGCAAAGCTTGAGTTCACATTTTGTACTGAAGCATACATTTGTGTGGTCTTTCCCCGTTTCTTTGGCCAGGCCTTTTTGTTGGCACAGCTTTGCTTTTTTTCCCCCTCCCCCTTTCAGTTTATTGCACCAATAGTTTCCATTGATACTTCAAATATTAGAACACAAGTACGCATAGAAAAGTAGGAGAAGTTGGTGTGATAAAGTCTTAGAACAGATTTCATTAGCAATAGTTAAGACAGAGGAAATGCCAGATCGAAGTATTCTCATCCTATGTGGACTAAGGAATAACATGTTTGTTCTTCCCTTTCCACACGATTTAAGAGGGGTTTAACTTTGGCTTGTTCCCCCCTCCACACACTCACGTCTTTCGTTGTCTTTTAATAGGCATCATCCATGCCGCAGAAGAAAAGGACTGGAAGACCGCGTATTCCTATTTTTACGAGGCATTTGAGGGTTACGATTCCATCGACAGTCCCAAAGCCATCACCGCGTTGAAGTATATGCTGCTGTGCAAGATCATGCTGAACTTGTATGTGGCCAACTCTTTTCACAACAGTTCCTTATTTCCTCTCCCCCTTTCTGTACTCAGGACAGTCACTGGTGGTCTGGAATCTCCGGGTGCATCTTGCAATGTGAGATGAATCCACTTTGTCTAGCATAGTGGAGTTATGAATGCTGGTGACTGCTGAAGAGAGGCCGAAGCTACAGGCAGTGAATTAAAGGTCCTAACCTGAAAACAGACAGGCAAAAGGCTTGGCTTCCCCCCACAGATTCTTGTGTCTCTGTACTTTCGGATATTTGAATGGTATTCTCAGTGGGTGAAATGGGTCTCTTCCACTTCTCTTTTCTTAAACTCAACTCTGGCTTCATGAAGGGTAGACGGTACTATTTTTTTCCTTTTGAAAGGAAGCAAATCCTCAGGAACCTGGAAAACCTGCTGAATTCTAAGTTCCCTCTTTTCTAACTGCATGGAGGTTTGGACACCTTGCCTTACAGATGGCATCAGCAGGAGGGGAGGGACAGACTCTTGAGGCTGTCCTGCATTCAACAGAAGGTTCAGGTAGCTACAGGCAAGCAGGAACTTCTTTCTGAGTCTCTTCCGGGAACACTAGACACGCCAATACAAATGTTTGCTTGCAAGTAGCCTACAAAAGTGCTGTTACTCTGCTCTTGACATTAGAGCTTGGTGAAAGCTGTTTTTATTTCAGAAACTTTCCTTTTCTCTGTATGACTCAAGGGCCTCTGTACCAATTGCCTGTGTAAAGGTCACTCCGTTTGCAGACATCTTTGGGAAAATCAGATCTCCATGCTAGATAAAAAAAATAAGTGTTCTTCCAAGACTTTACAGTTCCTTCTCTTGCTTTGTTATATACAGTTGATGTTTGTATTCAATCTGTAAACACATTGTCGCCTAAAGATGGTAGTAGAATATGGAGAAGGCCTGTATTGCTGATCTGTGTCAGAAATAACATGTCGTCTTGTATTGTATTTTCTCTTTCCAGGCCTGAGGATGTGCAGGCTTTGGTCAGTGGGAAGCTTGCACTGCGGTATGCAGGCAGACAGGTATATAAACACCGAGGTACCATTTTTGTTATTGAAGAATCTTTCAAACCTAGATATTACTTTTGATTTTCTACAGAGAGCATTTTGCTATAGGAAATGTTTGGAAAATGAGATTTACAGATTGGTAGTCTTGTCTTGTCCAAGCTGGAGTAATCCTGTCTTGGCGGCTTATTCTTTTTAGTTTCTCAGATTTAACAAATGTGCTTGAATTCGAAGGAAGTTGAAACTACCTTTTAGCATTTATACCAGTGGTGTCCAAACTTTGGCACTCCAGATGCTTTAGACCACAACTCCCATAGTCCTTTGCCATTGGCAATACAGACTTGGAATTCTGGGAGTTGTGGTCCAAAACATCTCAAGGACTGAAGTTTGGACATCCCTGATTTATACCAAGGATCCTTTCTGAATTTCTCTCTGGCCTCCTCAGGCATTTTTCTCAAGTATGAATCCTATAAGCTCCACTGATGGGTTCCATGTGCTTAACGCTGGATACCACGGAAAAGGCAGGGTTAATTGGGTAGCTTACCTTCTTAGTGACTTTCTCGGGGGAACCGATTTCCTCCTCACCCAGTTCTCTCATCTGGTTCCAGGTACATGAAGCAGCAGTTTCTAGTTTTGGAGTAGGGGGTCAGATCACAAGAATCTCCCTTCAGAACAAGCTTTATTCTGTAGGGGATTTATTAGAATGCTACAAACCTGACCTGTATTTTGTTAAGGCCAGAAGAATGGCAACTCTATTGTTTTCTCTGTTGCAGACAGAAGCACTAAAATGTGTGGCACAAGCTAGTAAAAATCGATCACTGGATGACTTCAAAAAGGTGAGCAACCCTAAGAGAGAAATAATCTGGTTTTCTTGGCTTGAATCAATTCATAGGCCCAAGAAATGACACTTTCATACTGTGGGTCAGTGGCTATCTGGTTATATGGGAGAGAGAAAAGGAAAGAAAGCATCTCTGTGCTCTAGGTCTGGCTGGCCCCTGCGAGGTCCAGTATTGGTCAAGATGCGTTGTAATCTTATCAGAGAAGAATTAAATGGGAAATATTGACCAGGGTGATATAGTATTTCAGAAGGAACTGCTCAGAGGATGTCTTTTGCAACATTTAATGCTTGACTTCTGCTTATCTGGCTGTTGGGAGAGTGCAGATATCCTGTAAAATAAAAGCCCGGTGGAAATGATTGTGCAGATGGTACATCCACCAGGCTCGCCGGCTGAAATCCTCTTGCTTAATATAGCAAATCATCAGAGTAGTACTATTGAATCAGTAGAGATTTGGTAAGATCCGGTTGATTCAAATAGGCCTACTCTAGTTGTGACTTTAACACAATTAGTTGTCACTAGAGTAGGAACCCTTTGAACTGGTAGCACTTACTGAAGAGTCGGCTCACCAGATCCCCATTGATTCAGTGAATCTAGTCCAGTGCAGTTTAATTACAGTAGGTTAAACAACAGGATTTCAGTAACTGCCTTAATCTAAAGCAGTGATGGCGAATCTTTTAGAGGCTGAGGGCCCAAACTGCGATTCAAAACCCACTAATTTTCTGCAAAGTGTCAATAGGGCAATTTAACCTGAATACAGGTGGCTGTGAAGGGGTGATGTCAGGTGCCCACAGAAAGGGCTCTAAGTGTCACCTTTGGCACCCGTGCCATAGGTTCGCCAACACTGATCTACAGCAAGACATAAAGTGCATAGTAGAACAAAAGGTGAGGGAGGCTGCAGACCTCTTTGTTGGCAATGGAGTTATCATATTCAGGTCCTTCCTTGCCCCTCTCTCCCCCCCCTTTGTGCATACAACTTTCACATCTAACTTGATTTGGGGTGAAGTAGAACATTTAAACTCACTTACAGCTTGGGAAATGGTAAGGGTAAGCTTCTTTGTTCCTTTCCATTTGCCACATGCTTACTTCAACATTTTTTTCAAGAAGCTCAGTCCCTTTAACCTTGAGAGATAGAAGTATGCTCTTAAATAAGACAAACACTCAGATTCACAAGCTGCTTGTTACTATGCACTTTTGCAGGAAAGGTTTCCTTCTTACTCTATGAATATATTTAATAGGCAGCAGGATTTGAACAAGTGAGACAAAACAGGGGTAGGTCATGAGACTGTTGCGCAACCAGAAATGCATACAGCAACCCATTAATAAGAGGCGGCTCACTACCAGTTCATGCTATTACATTTACACCAGTATAAGTTATTCTAATCTGCATAGCTCTGTCTCTTAGAATAGATTGTTTTAGCATATAAAAAGCCCCAAGTAACATGAATACATGGTTGGGAGGTCACTCCAGGTAGCTTTTGCATCTTCGGGCTGCCATTTCTATTTAGATCCTCTGCAGTCATCCTTGACTTAAAATCACTCTTCCATAGGCTCTGAAAGATTATAAAGTGGAACTCAGGGATGACCCTATCATCAACACACATTTGGGCAAACTGTATGATAACTTATTGGAACAAAACCTCATCCGAGTCATTGAGCCTTTCTCCAGAGTGCAGGTAAGAAGGTGTTCCGGAGATTCATGTATGTACACTCTCTCAATTTTGTGTTTTATTCTCTATTGTTCATTGTCTATTTTATTTATTTGTTTATTTATGCCAATAAAGGTGTCTGACTGACTTTCTGCCTTCTTGTAGTTTGGGTGCTTGTCTGTGTCCCGCCCCCCCGTTCCCCCCAATAAATTATTTAAAGCATGCACTACGCTGCCCCATCCAAACTGTGGGCATTGATTGCTAATTGGTGTCTAGACTACTCTGCCTTACTTGTGTTGAAATATTTATACTCTTGGTTAGGGGCTAGGAATAGTATGGGGGAGATTCCAAGGTAGAAGAAAGGATGGCTAGATTTAGAGCTGGGAACTGTAGCATGACTCAGTGATATGAGATTGGACTGGGCCTGCTGTAAATAGGTGCTAGTAGGCGGGCTGAGCCTCTGCGGAGGAGCTTGATCTATGTTTTCTTTTATTAAACCAATACCTTGAGTGACTGTCTGCCTTGGTTAAAGGGTATTTCTTGGATTTCATTGTGGGAACATCAAGGAAATTCAAGAGGATGTGGGAAGCAGGCAGTTGGATAATGTGATGGACTTTGTATGACAAACTTTAGAGGAATGAAATCAAATGCTGTCAGATGAGGACCTAAAAAGTAGAGTCTCCTTAGTTAACGATGGCAAAAGAAAAACTATATATGTATTAGTACCTGTGTCTCAATTTCTTTTACAGATTGAACACATATCTAGCCTTATCAAGTTGTCAAAGGTAAGAGTCTGAAGGCATTCATATGAACAGGGTAGAGTACGTGGGTGATAGAGATTAGCACCTGCAAAAAAAAAATCCTCTCTCAGTAAAGTTTTCCCAAAAAAAAAAATGATTAGGTATTGTTGTTTTTTCAAAAAGAGATCTACCTAGATACTTCTGTTTTCATAAGCAGGAAAGACAAAAACTGAAGTTAATTGCAATAATGATTTTATTAAACTTCAGCAGCAGTTTATTTGAGAAGATAGCACATACTGAGATTGTCAATGGGGCTTCTGGGAAGGGAAATGGCTCTAGAGGGAGCATAATCAATTATGAATATGGCTGCGTTGACTTGGATGCATTTTCATATTGACAAACGAGGTCTTCTCAACCAGGAAAGACACATGACTCTATCACTGGTTTTTCTCATGCAAGAAAAAAAATAAGAGTGGTTTATTAAACCTTGAGTGTTAAATCGAGCACATGTGACTGACTTAATAATCAAGTTTTTTTAAATGTATCATGAAATGTCAATCTAGCAAATTCAGGCAGGTAAGGTATGAGGTTGATCATCTCCTGGTTCACTTACAGGCGGATGTGGAAAGAAAACTCTCTCAGATGATCCTGGACAAGAAATTCCATGGTAAGTCTTGCCTCCATAACCAGACGTTTAAAGTGAAGAAATTGGCTTTTTGCACCCTCCCCCCAAGCCTTTTTATGTTTACCATTTGTGAGCTTCCCAAACATTAGAAGTTTGAGGGAAACGACAAGCATGGATTATGTTAAGCACTTTGGGTTTTTTTTGTTACATATATTTTTAAAACATTGGCCTCTTTGTGGGCTCTGCTTCTTGAGCTTGGTAACCTCTGTATCCATTTCCTGTGCTGGGGTGATAACTAGAAATAGATGCAGGACTGTCAACTGTAAAGTTGAGCAGCTTGTATTTGCTCAACTAGTTCTTTTAAAAGGCTCAGTTGAGGCTTTTTTCTGGGTATGCATGACCTGTGTCCCTTTCTTTGAAGGATTGGGGCGTGAAACCCAATCCTTGACTTGAGCAACAGCCTTGCTGCTTCCTGCCTCATCTAGGGCGGACAGTCCTGGTGAAAATCATCTTGCCAAGAACTTGGCATCTAAGAATAATCTCCTGGCAAACCACATCTTTTGCTTAGAGTTGTGGTACTTGGTTTGAGGAAGTGGATAATTGCTCCCAAAAGCTTTCTATTATTATTACAGTGGACCCTTGTATAACAAACGGTTTGTATAACATAAAATCTGTACAATAGAATACATTCTGCAGATAGGCAAAATTTGCTTAACAGAATCGCCTATGGGGCGAATTCGTCCAACCTAAAAATGGTTGCGATTAGGGATTACTCCGTTTTCAATGCATTCCTATAGGAAATTTGTATAAAGGAAAATTTGCTTGACATAATTTCATTTGGAATGAATTAATTCCTTTATACAAGGTACCACTGTATTTTTTTATTATTATTATTATTATTATTATTATTATTATTATTATTATTATT
>JAHTLZ010000111.1:4158110-4236131 GCA_023846285.1 Phrynocephalus versicolor | reverse complement strand
TTATTATTATTATTATTATTATTATTATTATTATTATTATTATTATTATTATTATTATTATTATTATTGCCCCATAAAGGTATTGCCTATAGTCCAGTCTTGCATTTCTATTTTGTAATGGCCACATGTTTCCCCCCTTTTAATCTCTCTTTTCAGGAATCCTTGACCAAGGTGAAGGTGTTCTGATTATTTTTGATGAACCGCCTGTAGACAAAACTTACGAAGCTGCTCTGGAGACCATTCAAAACATGAGTAAAGTAGTGGATTCATTATACAACAAAGCCAAGAAGCTAACATAGGTGAGGAGCTCTTGCAGCCTTTGGTAAGGGTTCTAAAAAGACTTTTTTGCATCCTTCCAAGGGGTTGTTCATTTGAATGACGGGCTGCCTCTCTCTCTCTCTCTTGTTTTTGTCTTCTTGCAGGGTTGGGAACTGTTGGCTATTGCTTTGGAGAATTTGGTGCGTGAAACCTTTTTTTGGGGGGGCGGGACAAAAGGCTAGAAGACTGGTGGGGGGTTCATGTTCCCCACCCCCTTTTGCTCTACTTCTCACTTTGAAAATTTTAAGACTTCCTCATCTGATCCATCTTGTCTATACAATTGTGTGTTCCAGTTTCCATATAACCTTTTACCTGCTGAACTTTGTACCGGGATGGGGAAATAATAATGTTTGGGGGGGGGGGAAAAAACAAGTTGTGGGGTGGGGGTGGGGGAGGAAGCAGTGGCTGTATCCTAATAAAAGGAGAGAGGTGTATGCTACCTGTAAACCAACCAACCATGCTTCCCATTTTCTTGAGGGTGGCAAAGGAGCGGGCCAAGTCATGGTGGGAACTCGGAATGCCATAGGCTGCTTGTATATTAACAAAAGTCCTACAGAGAAGGTATTTTTCATGTACACTGTAGCATAAAGTGATTGTACACAAGTGTATGTGAACCGGGAGGTCATGGCTGATTGCACCTCAGATATCTGCACAAATCGCTTAAAAAAAGAAGAAAAAGTATGTACGATTGTTTCCCAGCTCCCTCCATTGTATTTTATTCTGGGTAGGAATTTTGTCACCTGTAAAGTGGTTAATTAGAAATTTGCAGGCTGTGTCAGCCTTGTGTTCGGAATTCCACGACGCCAGGCAGCCAAGGTGCGATGAGTCTGCTAGCCCAAACAACCTTTACATTGAGGAGTCAGTTTAAAATATTATAGGCCTCCCTCGACCTTCAGAACATCCTGTTGAATTCCGAGGCCTTAAGGTGTATGAGCCTGCCTGAATGTTTTTTCCTGGATCATAAAATAACTCAAGGTGGACATCATCACTTTTAAACAGTGGCTCTGCAGTTTTCTGGTTCTGTACTGCATGCAGTTTTTTTTATTTTTATTTTTTTTTTCTTGTCGTTCGGAAGGCAAGAATGTGCTTGCCTTTTAAATTCATGAAATATTCTCTTGGAAGAATGATTGAGCTTCTGTTCTCCAAATCCCTTCCCCCCCCACCCCCCCACCCCAAAAAACAAAGAATGGCTGGCTGTTTTTGGCCAACCACAAGTGTGTATGTGTGTGTGCGTGTGTGTTCTTTTTAACCCCTGTGCCACAACATAAACATCTAGAATGAATTGGGTGAGTTTTTCTAGGCTGAGGGCAAGACGGCATTACACCCAGCCATGGTGGTGCCATCAAAAACCGCACTCTCGTGGCAAGTTCTTCTTCCGTCCTTCTGGTGAGGCAAAACCGGGGGGGGGGGTTGCTCACCGCCACCCGTTAGTTTTGTAGTTCAGGAATGGAAAGATTCCAATGGAGTGAGGAACTCAAACTCTAGATCAGCAGCTCTTAGTCTCAGTGCCAAATCAGGCTGCTAGAAAGCGTCATCCCCATGCCAAGTAAGAGTGCTTGTGCTCACGCAAGAAGCAGTAGCTATGGAAATGTTGTGCTGTCCACGCCGAAGACCCGTGGAGGAGAAGTGATTGTGGCAACCACTCCATTACTTTATCAGAGTGACCTTCCCGTAAAACTACTTACTGGCTATGTAGATTTCAGCAGGGTGGGGGAGAACTTGTCACGGGTTACACTGTTTTTGGTGGCATCTCTCTGGTTGGTATAACACGCAAGTGGATCTTTTAAGATGAACTGTCTTAAAATCCCGCGAGACCTTAAGGTGGTGCGTTTGTGCGGGAGAAGTGGGATGCTGTTGATTCTAGCATTGTGTCTTTGAATGATGAAGTTATATTTAAGGTGTTGTCAACATCTGAGCAGTGTAACCTTCCGCATCACTGCCCTCACCCTTTGTTGCTTTTCTTTCTCTTCAGTCTCACACTTATTTTGATAAAATGGTTCTCCTTTGCCACAAAGTATTTTGGCATTCACATGAATTTTAACTGGCTGAATCTCCTCCTTCTCTATTCCTTATTTTATCCTACCTACCTATACTGTAAAATTCTTTAACTTTCTCTCTGTCTCAGCCGGTCCAGAAGTTCTGAGGTGTTTTTTGTTTGTTTATTTGTTTTTGTTTTCCCCTTGGGGGAGGGTTTTGGCACCATGAATTTCCAATGTACAAATGGTTCACGCTAACACACACCAGGTATATCTGATGTTCAGATGGCATACAAATAAAAATCTTCTTTTTCAAAAAAAAACAAGTCTCTTGTCTTCTGCTGTTGAAGTTCAAATGAAGCCCCAGGGACCACATTTCTGCTCTTCAAGATTCTCTTGCAGTTTTGAAAAGCTAAAATATTGCATGGGTTCCTTTGACTCACTGAAAACCACAGTTCCTTGGGCCTACAGAGAGCACTTAGGCATTGCCCTTCACTACGGAGTTTCTTTCTCTGTCACTTTTGTGTGGGTGAAAGGGAATCTTGAGGATCCAAGAGGCATTGGCTGGCCTGAGGGGAACAGACTACTATTTCAGTATGGACTTTGTCCACCCCAACATAAAGCAACAATATAGCTTAGAAACTATCAAACAATTAAGGGATTATGAAAAGAAATACACACAATTGTACATGTGTCTAGCAGAGAACATGAGCTTAGCAGCAGTAGCATGTAGATAAAGTGTAGATAATTGCAATAAGTATTATCAGAACTTAGAAACAGAGAGACAAAGAAACATGACTTAGAATGAAACTCTTGTATTGAATATATACAGCAAATATACAGCAGATAAGCATAACACCAAGCAATAAGATATATACAAAGCAACAGAGTGTGGGGTACTGTTTTCTCACCATAAACAGTCCCAATTTAACATTACACCAGCCAGTTCCTTTATACACATTTGGAACTCCTCAGACATGATTTTAACCAATCACATCCTGACACACCATGATGTCATTAAACTATTCCACCTGTGCTAAATCAATTTAACCTGCTAGTGATTTCTAATCCCTTGCACTTGTGGCTAACATCATGACACTGCATTTTTGGCTGACTCCATTTTACAAATACTCTTGTTCAATCTGTTATATATACATTACATATATTTTGACAATTTTACATATTATGACGGAAACTGTTTTCTTCCTTAGAGCCAGTCAGTCAAACAGAACCTAAGCTTTGCATGTGCCATGTGCAGCATGTGTTCAGGTATAGTGTAACTACAATGGAGCAGTCTTTTACATGGACTCCATAACTTTTTGGGGCAGAGTAAGTCTTTATTTGAGACTTTTCCTGTGGTCTCATTCTTGGTAGCTTTGGTTGAACCATACTTAACAGATCATACGGTTAAGTATCTGAGGTTAAAATGAAACACAACCAGTTTCCCATGCTAACTGAAAGGTAGGCAGTGACAATTATATATGGCTTCTGTTCCTGTTTCCTCTTGAATATCCTGGACATGCTGCCAGCCTTGTTGCCAATTCCCATCAGTACACCAGAACAACCGGGGGGGGGGGGGGGATTAAAATGCCAAATACAGTATTCAAGTAAAATCTAAGGCCATCTTGTTGCACATGTGAAGGATACCTTAAAATAGAATACAGTAGCTACAATAAAATTTTCAGCATGTGTAAAAACTGTAACAAGGCTTGCACTTGCCTTAGGTTTGGGACAAAGCTATACCAGAGCTGCTTCCTGCCAGCTAGGCATTTTCAAAACACAGTATAACTTAGGAAGGTGTCTGAAAATGATCACTATGTTTGGGCACATTTATGCTTGCAGGTACACTGGTTTTAAATCATCTGAGCATGTCTTATGTGCTGATTTGGGTTCCTTCATTGAACAGGATGTTGGACCCAAAGGTCTTATAGGTGCATTACAACTCATTCTATGCTTCTAACAACTTTCAAAATATGTGAGATATTTAAGGAGCAGAATTTAAAGCCCAAGTTTCCTTTATAATCTTTCACTTTATCCACTATGCCACACTGGGTATTTCAGTAATAATTATTTGGCACCAAGTCACTTCTACTTCATGGCAAGCATTACCAGGATTGATAGTGTACTAAAAATGCAGAAAGCACCAAGCCCAGGCATGGAATTACTGTCTGGCAAGGCTTGGCCTGCACCTGAGAATATCTGATAACCAACCCAAATGAATGTGGTACAATCTAAATCGATGGTATTGACATACCAAGAACAGAAATGTTCAAATACCTTGGTTCCATTATCATAGCTGATGGGAGTCTGCATTACGAAGTCACATCAAGTATCAACAGTGTCTGTCTAAAATGGCGCACAACATCAAGCATCATGTGACAAAAAGATTATTTATTTATTTATTTATTTGTTATAATTTTATACCGCCCATCTTCCGGACGGAACTCTGGGCGGTTTACACTTTAAAACAAGAAAATAGAAAATACAAGGCAAGAAAGTACCAATAAAATAGGAGGGACAATACCCTCCACAAAAGATGACGCAGGCGGCAAAAAAATATATTAAAATAAAAAGCTAAGTAAAAAGGTTGCCATATGCCTCTTTAAAAAGGTGGGTTTTCAGGGCCTTTTTAAAGGCAGGCAGGGACTGTGCTAGGCGCAGCTCACTAGGGAGATGATTCCACAACGTGGGGCCCACCACAAAGAAGGCATAGTTACACATGAGCAATTTCCACGCCTCCCTGGGTGTGGCCACCCTAAGTGAGCATGCCTGCGCCATTCTCATGGGCCTGATCCCAGTTGACGTCTGGGAGATACGCTCCGACAGGTACTCTGGTCCCAAGCCGTGGAGGGTTTTGAAAATCAAAACCAGGACCTTGAACCTTATCCGGAGGGCAACGGGTAGGCAATGCAGGCGAGCCAGAACTGGGGTGATGTGCTCAAATCTACGAGCCCCCACCACCAGTCTGGCCGCCGCATTCTGCACCCACTGGAGCCTCCGGACAAGGGTCAAGGGCAACCCACGTAGAGGGCATTGCAGTAGTCAGTCCTCAAGATCACAGATCTATTGCACCATTGTGTGACCTGCTATATGGCATGGAATGCTGGCTGGCGACTAAAGAAGTTGAATGTCGCCTTGGTGTCATGGAGACAAAAATGCTACAATGGACCTTCAGCCTTGCACAAAACAATAATGTGCCCAATGATGACATCCAATCTAAATACAGCATTGCACCAGTCGTCAACAAGATGCGTGAAACCCGACTCCATTGATTTGGACATGTCTTGTGTGCCAATGAGGAAACTGGCCCAAAAGGCTCTTACTCTGGAGGTCAGCAGATCCTGACTGATGGGATGACCAAAACAGCGCTGGATGAACACCCTCAACAGTGACATGAAGTTGTCCCAGGTAGGGATGAGCATTTCATTTTGGAACCAGTAGGTTCCGAAATGAACCACACGAGCCCAGGTGGTCCTCAGAACTGCCTGATACACGCAGATCCAATTGCTTTACCTTCCTCTGTCTCGTGCAGGGCTAAAATTGCAACGAGAAAGCACGCTGCGATGTCATCTTTCCTGCTTCATGCTGCTGGCCAACCAGAGAGGGAGGCGGGATGATGCCTGTCTGCACAGCTCCTGAATGGCCAGCATCAGAGATCTAGCACAGATGAGGTCGCAGCATGCTTCCTCATTGGATTTTAACCCTGCGCGAGACAGAGAAAGGGAAAGCAATTGGATCTGCTTGTGTCAGCAGTTCTGAGAACCGCCTGGGCTCATGTGGTTCATTTCATAACCTACTGGTTCCGAAACGAAATGCCCATCCCTAGTCCCAGGTTCACCTGGAGCTAGCCCATAACCGTGCCGAGTGGGAGGCAAAAACAAGAGTAGTGGACCCCACCACCAAATGGGACAAATGCTAAGAAAAAGAACAGTGTACTAAAAAAATGCCATTCCCTTCTTCTAAGGGTACTCTGAACCTGTGCAGCTTGCCTAAGATAGGACGGGCTAACTATTCCCTGGGAAGGCACAATGAGGAACAATTCCCAATCTCTGACCGTGCGCCACATACTTAATTCACTGACCTATCTATTTAGGATGCCAAAAGTAACTACCAAAAAACTTGCACCTAAAATATAGTAAACTGGCAAATGGTACAGATCTGTGCCAAGCGTGTTGGATGTTCTACCAGCCAAAAACTGGGACAGCTCATTTTGTGCTGCCAGGAGGAATATTGCATGTCAAAAGGTAAAAGTGAATCAAAATTTGCCCATATAATTCTGCACTTTTCCTTCATTGTGGTTGCAGAAATTAATGGAGAGAATGAATTTGGCTAACAACAGACCCAAACAAACACATTCCTACCAGTCAAAGAATCTCCTTCAGCTGCACAGGCAAGATTGGATGGCTGTACAGAAACTTCGTCATGGCTAAATTCTTAAGTTTTTGGTGTTTTTAATTAAATTTTAATACAGAAGAAAAAATAATATGCAAAACAACATACAGATCAATGGAACCCATATTTAAATTCTTAAGTTCTTAACTCCCGTTCATTCATTAAATAATGACTTCCAATAAATACTGTGATAATCAAAATTGGGCAACGGTGATCCAGATACAGTATTTAAGGAACGGAACTTATACATATTGCTGGGTTAAACAACTACAGTACTGTACTTGTATTTGAGTATGAGACAAGGTCAGGCCATGGGACTGTGCAGGGTAAGTGAAGTCCATCCACTGAATCTTATTTTTCCATGCCTCTGCCTTCTGAGAAGTCTACTCCATAGAAATTGCTTCACACAGATTCATGCATACACCTGCAATCCTTTGGGGAGTGTGGAGAAATAAGCTATTTTTAAAAGGATAAAAACATTTTGGAAACTGAATGCTGTACCCCCAATACCATACTGTGAGGGCTCTCTGTACTTCCCTGAAATCTCAGCTTTATCTAACTCCATGTTTTAGTCATGGAGAACAGTCCTATAGTTGCTTTGAAGGAGAATGCAAATTCATAAGGAAGAAATTTCAGGTTAACTTAACATGAGTCATCTTGCAGTTTCTGATACTGCAGTATTTTCATGGGGACAGAATGTTGGCAAGCTTATTACCTGCAATTATAGTGTTTGCATAGCCATTAATTGTGCACTGGTTAGAATGAACCTCCTGTTTGGGGGAGGGGGAAAGTGGCATATAAATGTAAATAAATGTATCATGGTTGATCCATGTTATTTTAGTACAATTGGGTGAATATGAAGTAAAAAAAGGTCTGATGTCATAAGGGATTACTGTGTCTTCGCTGTGAGTGGACTCGTTTTACTCATTAGGGTGTCTTTTTTCTGCCCCATATGTTGTATGAATAGCTGCCACCTTGCTCCACCCCCACCCCCAACCCAGCTTTCCAAATAGACTTTCTGGGCATTGCTAATTAATCACACTTTGTTTGTCAACAGCAGTTGTTTGGCAGGGGTTGCAAAGCCAGTTGTAGAAGTCCATTACAGTACTTATGGCTCTGTTTGCACCTTTCCATCATTGTGTGAATGCAGAACGTAATGGAGAGAATGAAATGTGCACTATAAACAAAGCTAGGGAATAAAGGCAGCAGACCTGGTATGTGGTTTTGACTCTCTTAGTTAGCCAATAGCTCTTGTTCTCCCATCCAAACAATATTACATAAGTGTGCTACTTATGGTTCCATATTATTATGCTCAATGTTCCCCCATTCCAGTTTTGAATCCTGATAGTTCAGTATTAGCAGCCTGTGTCATTCTATGGACATAAGTTCCAGTGTAGCAATGCGTAAATTGGCTTTCTGGGAATTCCCCACCTTTCTCTCCTCCCTCAAAGCATCTCCACCCTCTTGATGTGTTAAGGGTACACCATGTTCGGGAGGATTTAGCTAGCACCCCATAGTTGCACTTATATAACCAATGCTAGTTGCTGCCCCAGAAGGTAAAACTTACATGGATGTTCTCCAGTCTTGTTTGGCATAGGGATGGGAATCATGGGACTCCCTAGATTACGGAGAAGAGAGATGGGAAGAGGACCGAAATGACAGGGCATGTGACTAAAACTTGATACAACGGAACTGCCTGGAACTGTTCTTATATGTGCTCTACAAGCATAAAGTGATCTTTTTCTACTTCTGCTACTTATGAAAGATCAGTTGCAGCTTGGACTGCAAACAATCAAAAAGCCTGGGGAGCATTCAGAAGCCTAGTGAGAAATGTCCATGGCATGCAAGACAAAATTGGGATCAGCTTGAAATTTGACTCCAGTCCTAGACAACATTATGAATTCTTAGCTGCCGTTGTTGGTTATTTTCACCTTTGAAGAACCACAGCCAGACATTTATTTATTTTTTGGTCAGGTTTATGCACCTGAGCCAGTGAAGTGACAAATACTTCCCTTAGAGAGACCTTGATTATTTTGGTACTGAAGCAGGTGTTCATGCAACCTTTACCGGGGGAGTCAAGTTCACTGGATCTTGTCAATCCAAGCAGCTGTTGCCTGATTTCAAGCAATTCATCTTTGATCAAGATGGAAGGGTTTCAGGTGAAATTTATCATAATCATCCCTTCTAATCTGCATTTTGGCAAAGAAGAGGAACAGAAAGGGCCACAGTCATCCATGGCAATTAATGCTTGTGAGATGGACAGTGGACTAAGATAATTGATTCTCCTGAGCCTGTCAGTTGAATTCACCACTGTCAGGTATAGTATCCATTGGGTGCCTAGCATGAAACATTATTATGAGACATTGTGTGGGGTACTTCTACTCCTTCCTGCAAGGTAACAGTGTTCCATCTTAATCTCCATGCTTGGGTCGTGGAGTCATTAGAGTATGCATACAATGCCCAGTTCAGTCTTCCATGTATATCTGTACATAGGAAGCCCGAAGTAGGGTCTGTCTTCCTCCAAGTTCTGATTGCCTTTCTTCCCCAGTTTTACACCTGCAGGTGCAAATACAGAAAGCCTGTAAGATGTTGGCCAACAATATGCAACTAGGTACTTATAGGAAAATAAAAAATGGCTGGATGGACATGTAGGGCGCTTTTTGGTTCCGCTCTTAAGAGTATTGGATTAGGTTCGTACCTATAGTGCTGTGCATACAAATTTTCACGAAGTGGCACGAAGCAATTCATGTCTATCTCTAATGAGGAGACTTGGGTTTAAATTCTTAGTCCTCCACAAAGCTCACTGGGAAACCCTGAGCCAGTTAGTATCTATCTCACAGCAGAGAAGAGAGCCACATGTCCCAAGCAGCGACCACTGAAAGAAAGGTGGATATAAGTAGAACAAATGTATAGATGGTGGAGTTGTACTTTTCTAGTTTTACCGGTTCATGCCCCAATGACTCTGACAGACGGGCACTTGCCAGTGATACTCATGGCCTGATTCCTGATCACCTGCAAGTAAGAATACTATTTTATATTGGGGTACTCTTGAAAAATGTTCAGAAGCTTCCACTGGTGCAAAAATTGCTATCCCCAGGTCACCAGGTGGGGCTGGACATCCAGAACATATTACTGTATACCCATTCTGTTCCATCTCCTTGTTGATTGGAACTGATGCTAGAAGCAACCTTTAAAGCCCACCAAATCTGCCATCTTCCTTGTGTTCCCACTAACGTTTCTTCATTCCGTGTCTGGGATTCTCCTGCAGGCTCTGCCACACTGCCGTCAATAGTGGAAGCTGGTTTTGCAGGATGCCCTTGCAAACTTGTAACCATTATTACTTTTTAGATTTTGGAAAGATTTTAGTACATTATGAAGTTTCATCTTTTTTAAAGAAAATAGTGGGGTACTGTTGAGACTCCAAGTCCAATCATCCTCAGCCAGACTGGCGAATGAGAGATGTTGTAGTCACCAAGATATGGAAAGCCATAGGTTCTCCACATATAGAGCTCTGCCATTAATTGTGTTTGCTCATTGATTTAACTTTACCTGGTCTTTTAACAGCATCCAAATAACAGAAAATAAAGAGTTGTATCCAAAGATACTTGTCTGCAGGTTTAAGCAATTTTCCCATTTGCAGGTGGCCTTCGATCTGACAGAGGGTTCTGCTGTTAGAGCTGTAGGTTGGGCACTTATCACTGTCCCCCTACTACCAATGCCCTGCTTTTACATTGTATTCAAGGAACAAAATTGGGCAGAGAAAGGCCCAAAGGACTGGTGGGACAAGGGAAGTGCCTGAAGAACCCCTGCCTTCCTCTTCCATTAGCTAAGGCGTTCCCTGCATCAAAGGCCTTTACACAGATAGAAAGGCACAACTAGATTCCACTTAAATAAAGTGGTTATTCCTCCCAAACCAGGAAGCCTTTATTGTAGATCTTACTTACGGGCTCACGACGCCCAGCAAATGAGCAGATCATTTTTCTGTTTCCAAAGGAAAGGGAGATAGGAAGTTGCCTTGTGTCAAGCCAGCCTAATGGTCCATGTAAGGAAAAGGGTTAACACTGACTGATGGAAATTCTCTATGATTTCAGACTGGTCTTTCCCAGCCCTACCTGGAGATATTACCAGAAATCCTGTGGCTGCAAAGCCCAGAAAGACATTCAGTGGCGAGTTGCACGGAAGTAAAAAGGCTGTTTCTCAAAATTTGGTTTATTGAATGTGTGTGTGTGTGTGTGTGTAGATTGGAAATATTTTCAGGATCCCCTCACTTGTTGTTATATGACATTGGAAACTATAGTCCAAAAATGTAACTTTTCCTAATCCTGGTATACACACAAACATGATGTACACCGCTTTTAAACAGCAACGTCGTTTTTAAAAGTTCACAATTCCAAGTCTTAACCAGGTACAATGCAAAAGGAAGAGTGGTAAGTAGTGCTAAGAAAACAGTAGTGGATTACAGTATTTGCAAGGAAATCGCTTACAGTATATGAAGCCAGATGTTTTTTTTAGTGCGCTCCATCATAGGCCAGGGTTTGTGGAAGATAGTGCTTCTCATAATCCGTCAGTAGTCTTAATATTCTCCAGACTCAACCTGTGGGCTTCTGCATATACAGTAGAACCTATGTTGCAAAACCTAGCTGCCACTCTTCCCAGTAGGCCTGGCTGTGAGCAATGCACTTGAATGGATTTAAGATTGCCAAGAACAAGGACTGTAGAGTTCTAGCCAAGACCTTACAGGAAATGTGGGTTTGAGGTTAGCATGGTGAAAGAAGAGAGGATGGGAGCACCTGCAGCATAGCAAATAGGACAAACAGGAGGCTGAAGGGAGGTAGAATGTAGCATCCTGAGCCGCAAGTCAGCTCAGTGTACCAGGTTTCATCTGCTTTGGGAAGGTGAGTCCCAGTTAATACCAAGGATCTGCACTGCAAATGGTATTACACAGGAATCTCACCTAAAGTCCTAGAGAGCTGCTACAAGACAGAAGCTGAAAGTACTGGCCTTTAGATGGCCCCCTGCCTGGGAATAAGGCATTGTCTTATCAAAGCTGTGCCTGGCTAGGACTAAGGGGCAAATGTAACTTTAAGGATTTTTCTGTGCTCTGGTGAGCAGTGTGGGAAGCCCAGGTGTTGAGGCGGGATGGGGCATAAGGCAGATGGTCCCAGTTGGCCTGGATTTTGGACAGCTTTTCTACCAGTCCTAGTGGCTATAGGCCTGCTCCAGGATCAGAAGCAGCATGTTTCTGAACACGTCTTGGGCTAAGGAAGAGCAGGCTCCCAGAGATCTCTAACTCACCACTGAGGGAAAACAGGTTTGCCTGTGGTCTGATCTAGCTGAGTTATTCTTACTTCACCATAAGGAGACATTGGGACCAGTATAGTGAAATAATTACAAGTATTCAGATGGGATTTGAGAGATCCAGGTTCTCCATCCTCACTGAGCCATGAAGATCCATGGGTTGACCTCAGGCCAGTTGCCCTCTCAAAACTAGACCTACTTTGCAGGTTTGTTGTGAGGATAAAATGAGGAAGGAGAGAGCTAAATAACCTTTTTAGGTCATGGGGAAAAGGCAGGCTAGAATTGTGACAAACAGGTGGATAGGACTTATTTATTTAAAATATTATTAGCCTGTCTTTCTCCTTAAGAAGGACCCAGAGTGGCTTACATCATTAAAAGACAACATTGATAACTAAAATCAGTAAGCGTGCAAATATTTAAAAAGGTCAAACACCACACTAAAAGACACAAAATAAAACCAGCATCAAAAATGCATTCAAAATATTAAAGCATAACCGTCCATTTAAAACAGCACTCAGTCATCCAGTCATTAAGGGAAAGACTGCCTGAAGAGAAAAATCCTTGCCTGCTTTCAAAAGGATAGCAAAGATGGAGCCAGCCTGTTGTCCTGTGGCAGGGAGTTCCAGAACTTAGATGCAGCTAGTCTTCCATGGACCTACCAAATGCACCTGTGAAGGCCTCTCCTGATTATCTAAGAGCTGAGTAGACTCATAAAGGGAGATGCACCATATGCCATATTTTTCTGTCTTATTTATTTATTTTTTAAATATTTTCACCCTGCCTTTCTCCTAGGAAAAGGACCCAAGGTGGCTAACAATAATGGGGTATAATATACAGCCCAGAACATTTAAGGCGTGTTCAAGTTTAAGAACAGGGAATTAGAAGAGGCATCTTACAACAATTAAAAAGCATCATTAAAGCTGAAAAAAGGATGCTAACAGTTAAAGGGGGGAATCATTATGAGGCATGGAAACTAACATGGAAACCACAGGTGCTCTTGTGAAATCAGTCACATAACAGGTAGTCCATCATTCAGGGAAAGTTTGTCTGAAGAGGAAGGTCTTTGCCTGCTTCCAGAAAGACATTCTGGCCTCTAGTGGGAGGGAGTTCCAGAGTCTGAGAGCAGCAACAGAGAAGGCTCTTTCATGTGTTCTTATGAGATGCACCTGTGAAGGAGGTGGATGGAGAGAAAGGCCTCTGCTGATGACCTTAGCTCCTGAGTTGATTCATACTGCAAGATTTGATCTTTGAGGTAGCTTGGATCCAGGCCATTTAGTGCCTTGTAGGTTAAAACCAGCACTTTGAATTGTGACTAATAGCTGATTGGCAGCCAGTGGAGCTGCTTTAATAAGGGTGTAATGTGATCTTGGTACCCTGCCTGAAGTCAGCAATCTGGCTGCTGCCTTTTGGACCCCTTGAAGTTTCCAGATACTTTCCATTGGTAGCCCCACATAGAGCACATTACAGTAGTCCAGCTGGGACATCACTAGAGCATGTGTCACCATGGCCAGAGCAGGTTTCTCAAGAGACTGGTGTAACTGGTGTACTAGTTTTAATCGTGCAAATGTGCTCCTGGCCACAGCTGTGACCTGGGCATCTAAACAAAGATGAATCCAGGAGCACCCCCAAGCTGTACAGCTTACTCCCGTGTATAAGATGACCCTCAATCTTTATTCGAACAATTTTAGACAAAAATATAGTCTGAACTAAAAAAAAAATGGTAGCTTGGACCCAAGTCATTTAGAGCTTTATAGGTTAGAACCAGCACTTTAAATAATGCCCATCAGCAGCTAGTGGACTTGCTTGTTACAGGTGGGTTATGTGATCCCTGTGAACAGCCCCAGTTAGCAGTTTAGCAGCTATGTTTTGGACTTGCTGATGTTTCCAGACACTTCCCTGAGGCAGCCCCACATAGACCCGACTGAAGTCTTACTACCAAAGGTTTAATAGCATTTGTCTTAATACCAGACTTCCACCCTCTGCAGCAAACATTAATCTAACTGCTGAAGGTATTAGGCCAGCTGACACCTGCAGTGTGGGGGAGGGCCCCGGGGGGGGGGGGGTAGAGAGACTGAGCAATCCCACTTCTAAGCTCTGTGGAACCAACATGGCAAAATATATCCACCAAGATAGGTATGCCCTAAACCAGTGGTTCTCAACCTGTGGGTCCCGAGATGTTCCTGGAATCCAACTCCCAGAAGCCTCCACCGCTCACTGTGCTGGAAGGGGGTTTCTGGGAGTTGCAGTCCAGGAACATCATGGGACCCACAGGTTGAGAACCACTGCCCTAAACCTTCAACTCAGTATAGTCAGGGAACACAAACTTTAAGAGACATCCCTGAGAGTCAAGGAAAGCTGGCTAAGATTTCCTACAGGCAGAAACCTTAAATAAGCCAATGTGCCTGAAAAGACAGCAAGATCTGGATCTCACACCAAGGCTTTTGGAAACAAACACAGACACAAAGTATATTTCCCAGGAAGTAAAGTTTATTGTTGTGCAAGGGAATAAAGAATGCTGTGTCAGAAGGCAATGACAGCCAAAATAAGATTAGATGCCTAATCCTATGTATTTGAAGGTAAGATCTGGGCCTAAAGTAAGTTGGAGTCAAAATAAAATAGCAGACTTTGAAAGTCCCAGGAAATTAAAGGCAAGTTTTGATTAACCAGTCATGAGCTGGAATTGCTCCTAGGGTTCTACTGAGAGTCACCAAAAGCAAAGAATTGTCACTTCCCATGAGTGCAGCTGAATTCAGTTACACTAATTATCAGAGGTTAATCATCTCTGGCCTTGAAGGTGGGAGCCAGCTGATAACACAGGTGCCCATAGTTGACTACATGTTCTCTCTCCAATGGAGCCTTCCCACAGATCTCCCAGCTGCAGATCTACAATGAAGAAAAGTCTCAGTTTCTTCCCAAAGATGATTGCCAGATCTTGAAAACAAGTTGCTGCAGAGAGCAACTTACTTGTAACCAGTTTCTCTGTCTAATAATGAAGGTATAACTTGAGGTATACTGCTATAGTACTTGTTGATTTGGTACTATGCAACTACTACTATTGCAACATAGTAAAAATTACGTCTGTGAAGATTCTCAGTCATCCAGGTGCGTTTATCTGGGAGTTGAGTCATGGCTACTCAACTCCCAGATAGTAGCCATGACTCAACTCCTAGATAGTAAAAATTAGGTTCCCTATTTTAAGTGCAAATTTTCTGTTATCTTGACAGCTGCAGCACAATGTTCTCAGTAAGGTGAAGAGAAGACAGCGCTGATTCCAATACAGGCTTGTCTTCAGGACAAGTTATAGGTATAATTTAAAGCCCTCCCTGCCACAACCGCATTGGCTGTTAGTCTGTAACATCTGATATGCCTGGGGTCCAGGCTACCTGAAGGACTGGATTTCCCCTTATAAGTATTTAAGATAATCAGAGGAGGCCCTCCTCTCAATCTGAAGGCCAGCCCAGGCATGGTTGATGAGGACACCAGAAAGGGCCTTCTCTGTGGCTGCTTCCAGGTTATGGCTGGCCTCCCTTCCTTTTATCCTTCCACCGACACCAGAAGACCCACCTTTTCAGGAAGGCTTTTAACAAACATGACGGAGTCCCTGAATGCCATTTCTTAACTGATGATAGTATAAAGGCTTTACATGTTTGGGGATTTTATTTAGTCATGTTGTACTGTTTTGTATTTTATAACTTTGTAAACAGCCCAGAGAGGCTTCTTGACCAGATGGTTATGCAGTATATAAACTGAATAAATAATAAATTGTTCATGTATTTTAACCAGTTTTATCATTTAATTGTTTTTAATGTCTAGTACTGTACTTTTAATTATCTTTGCAATACTGGGAGCTGACCCCAGTCTCCTTGCATGTGCCACAACACTCCTGGCTAGTATTGCTACCAGCAGGTAGGATAGGATCATTTCCAAACTCTGAGGTCGAAAAAGAACGTGGACGACCCAGAAGCTGGTTCGAATGCAACAGGCAGGCCCTACTGTTGGGGAAAAAAAGTGTAGGCGATTTTGAAGCAGGCTTCTGACTCACACCCAACACTTCTCCCGCCAAGGAGTTTCTCCTCCTTAGCCTTGCCCTGGGCGCCTCTGTCCTCCACACGGAGGGTGCCATTTTCCCCATCTCAGCCGCTAGAGGGAGAAGGAGTCCCCCCCCCCTCAGCTGGGCTTGGGTGGAAGACGCCTCCGCCCGCCGCCTGGGCTTGCACAGAGAGACGCGAGGGCGGCGTGATGGCACCCGCCCACCCACCCACCCAAACCGAGTGGGCATCCTCTGGGTGGGGTCCTCAAGGTCCCGGTCCTCGCCTTCCCTCTGCTGGAGGCTGCCCCCTCCCTCGGATCGGCTCCCGTCCAGCCCTGAAAGCTGGGGGGGGGGGAGAGACACTGTGAGATCATAGGAGACGGAAAAGGAGCCGTGTGATCGCAGGATCTACCTGGATCCTCAAGGGACTGGGATGGATGGGCCGGGAGTAAGAGGGATGACCAGCATCCCACCCCACACACAAGCCAGGCCGCCTGGTCCAAGGTGGGGCGGAGTGCTGCCCGCTCCTCGCCATGAAAACGTGGCCCAAGTAGATTTTTAGGAGCATCTGCCCCGCCTTCCCTTAAATCCCATACACGTGATGCCCACTCCCACCCATCCAAAAGGAAGGATGGAAATTGCTTTGGCTGGCGTTCAATGCCCGCTTTTCCCTCTCGGTTTTACGCCAAGGCTCAGGTCCGGGCTCCCCTTCTGCCGCCACCCTACCTACCGGAGCGCCCACCTGCCCCACCACGCAACCCTGCTGCAGAGGCAATGAAAGTGAGGCTGGGCGATCCGAGGAGCGTCTTGCCTCCCTCTCCCCCCCCCCCCCGGTAAAACGGCTGCAACCCGCCCAGGGTGGTCGGAGGAACCCTAGCATCGCTGGGCTCCCCGATTTAAAAAAAAAAAGCGAATAATAAACCCATGAGCCGGCAACGACACATAAAAAATCCGTAGGCTTTGAGACCCAGGAAGCGCTCTGCCTGGCTTTCGCATCCATTCTCCCCATGGCTGTCATTCTTCTGGATCTGCATCTTCCTCGCTGCTCTCCCTTCTCGAGCAGGTGACTCTGCTCTTTTCTCCTCCTCCTCGCCCTCCAAGGCCATGGGGGCGATCGGACTGGGGAATGGGCGAGGCCGGGGGGCGCCTTCCGCCCCGGCTGTTGTTGCTGCTGCTGCCGCTGCTGGTCTCGTCTTCCCTCCGGCTTTGGCCAGCTCTCCTCCATCCTTGTTTCTGCAAGAGCAGTGTCCTCCCTCTGCGGCTGCCTCCTCGCCCCACTGAGCCCCGAGAGAGAGAGAGAGAGAGAGAGGGACACACACACACACACACCTCCAGTGCGAGCTGCGGTGGACCGAAAAAAGTTACAGCTTCTCTTTAAGGAAAGGCACCTGCCTGGTGACTTCCTGTTCAAAAAGCGACGGCTGCTCCTTCCTCTTTTTGGTGGTGGTGGTGGGGTGGAGTGAGTAGAGGAAAGGAGAAGAAGAAGAAGAAGAAGAGACGGAGGGGGGTGGTGCAGTTTTTAGCCCAGCGGTTGACTTCTCGCCTTCTCCAGAGAGCAGCAGCACGACAAGGATGGAGCCGTCTTCGTTGGAGGCAAAAAACTAAGGGGATCCTCATTCTTCACCCACCCACCCACCCCTTCTTGAAATTAACAAGGCTGCCTGGAAAGCGGAAGGCAGAGGCGATCGTCAAGATGATGATGGTGGTGGTGGTGGTGGTGGTGGCCCCGGAGGAGAAACGTTGAGAAGTCACCTTGTGGAACGAGCCTGGGTCAATTCAACTCTTTCCCGCCACCTAAAACCACGGACAACCGGCTGGGCTGAGCTGGATGCCTTGGAAGGATCCCTTCACACGTGCTGACAGTTTTCTGCCTCCCAGATCGTTTGGGGTGAAAGTTGCTTTTATTTTATTTTCTTTTTTTTTAAAAAAAAGGAGGCGTTTGCTCTCTCTGACCTTTTTTTCTTATTATTATTTTCTTCTCCTTCAGGAGGAGAGACCAAAAAAAAAAAAAAGCGCCCTATTTAAATTTTCCGGGCACCCTTTATTTCTTTGACTGTGTGTTGGGTAAGGTTATCCTTTGAGGATGGGCAATGCAGCTAGCAGTATGGAGATGTCTCCGGCCAAGGAGATCAAAAGCCAGCCCACAGCATCTTCACCTCTGCCTCCCAAGCAGCCTGCGCCCCCTAAACAACCCATGCCCAGCTCTGGAGAACTGGAGGAACGATTCTCTCATGTCCTGGTAAGTCTCTTCTGGAGCCTCCTTGCACTCACTTTGCAGCCTTTTAATGGCCTCTCTTTCCCCCAAACATAATTCCAAGGATTATTATTTCTGTTATTTTTTTTAGCAGTCCTCAGTATTTATGCCCTTCACATACCCACAGCAAACTAGACTAAAAAGAAGGGCAGAAGAAAGCTAGAACAGCATCTCTGTCAGCCTGCCTCCTTACAGTCTACAGGATATGCATGGTGAAGCAGGGACTTTCTGATGCCCGCATGACTGATAGAAAGCAGAGAGCAGGTGTGTTGGGAGAATTACCTGCCAGGTTATTTCTTGCTTGAGACCCATATCCGGTGTGGCTTGCACACTCCAAATTTAAACTACTGTATTAATAAAAATTGACAAGTCAATGACTTTAGATCTACACCCTATCTCAAGCTTGGGGGTCTTGTCCAAGTTAGAGGCATGTGAGTATGGCGTGAGGCCAATGGCAACTCCTGGTTCATTCATTTTAGGAGGTGTGTATTTTTGCACAGGCTGCATCTCCCTTAGTGTGAGGGAGATGAGGCGGTCTTTCTCAATGCTCTCTGAAACTGTTGTGTGGCAGAATATTACCAAGTCCTAGAGTTTCAGCTGCACAGCTGGTGCTAAATCGATGTTGAGTAGCGGCTAGCAGAGATGTTTCCCAGCCTTGCTGAGGTTGGATGACATCGCTGATCATGAACATTTGGTGTGTTGATTGAGGATAGTAGGAGTTGTAATACAGGATCATCCAGGGACAAAAGGTACAAGATCCTTCGGTAACAGAATTACACAGAACATGCCTTCTACTTCAAGACCATTGACCTCTGCAACATATATGCTGTTAAGACCTTGCTCCCTGTTTAGTGTTCCTGAATTTCAAGTCCCATAGGATTATTAAGCCTGGGAAGATAGCATCTTGGCTACCCCTTTTGATATTTAAATTGGACAGGACCAATTCCCTGGATAGGCCACATTGAAGACAAGGTGTCCAAGCCTCATGGGAGACACCAAATGATCCTCAAACTCTTGTCTCATACCAAAAAATGCCCTTCTGTATTTGATATGTTAGTCCCTTCAACATTTTGGTCCTTGTAAATATCTATGCCTCCTGCTAAGGAATTTGCTTCTACCCTACACTAACCTACCATGAACTATGCAGCTGCAAGCAAGGCACTGGGACAGCAGGGTAGCCGGAATCATTGGTAGCTCTGCCCCCCAAACAGCCTGAGCCTATAAACATGGGATGCCCGCCTCTGGGCTTTGAAAGGATGTTGGTGTTGTGGTTCTGGTTCACTTCAGCACTCTTTCACACACCATGATTTTGGATTATGAAGGCTAGCTCATCTTGGAAGTGGGAGAGCTGTTATTTGTGGAAGGCTGTGAGGTGGATGCAAGACAGCCATGTGAAAAGGAGGACAGGAGTTTTGCACCTTAAAGGGAAGAGATAATTTTTTGGCCAGCTGAAAATTGGGTGTCAACTGTGACTGTGGCTATTTCCATTGGGGTGGGTGGGTGTGAGAATCATGCACTCGAAAAATGACATAGTATAGATGATGTTCGCCCTCCCCTCTCATTGTCTCTCATAGCCCACTGTGCTGTTCTTACAGAGCCACTGGTAGTAAAAGTATTTCTTCCTATGATTTCTCCTCCCATTCAGCACATGATTTAAGGGCTGTTGAAAACAGGGTGGCCCTAAATCTTCTGGGATTAGGCAACGCCAAGGGTGTGGCATGCATGTGGCATGAGAGCATAGTCACGTGACAGATATTATGGGCCTCTTCCTAAATTGGGTTGCCAGGAAGGAATCTAATAAGCCATATTTTGGAGGTTACTTTAATTCAGTTACAATAGTTGTAATTGAGTTTGATGCACATTAAATTACAAACCACAACAGAGCACTTTGTTATAGGCGGTCATGCTCCTCTACCATCTTCCAGAATCTGCGCAGGAGGAGGCAGAAGTGACAGGGTGGGTCATTTGAGTTATTTTCCTATCTTGGGAGCTGAACTGAAACACAGATTTTGGTAACCTGGTTCTCACTATTTTGGAAGTTCTAACTGGGAATTCGAATGAGATTTGAGCTCCACAGCTCTGCCAGCCTATCTGATTTGCCTGGGAACAGTCACAGTCTATTAATTCTGAAGCAGCTGCTTTGGCTGGCTCTTCACTAGAGAGTCCACTTAAAAGTGCTTGCTGCAGTCTGTCTCTGCATTAAGATAATCAAACGAGACCTTTTCCTATGTGCCTACTGGAAAACATGTGCCTTTTGCCTTAAACATACGAAGGATCCTTTTCTATGGTGGCACACTGACTCCAGAATGGTCTGTAGTGGGAGGTACAGTAGGTGCCACCTTGGGGTAAGCTTAACATAAGAACATAAGAAGAGCCATGCTGGATCAGGCCAAAGGCTCTTCTAGTCCAGCTTCCTGTATCTCACAGTGGCCTCACCAAATGCATCTGGGAGTGCACAAGACTAGATATCTGATACCACTCCCTTGTATCTGGCCCTCAAAGTACCCCAGTTTTAAGACTGGAGATTACACATCTCCATCATGGTTTGTAACCTGTGATGGACTTTTCCTCCAGGAATCTGTCAATTCCCTTTTGAAGGCATCCAGGCCAGTTGCCTGGATTGGTTCATTTGCCCAGGCATTTTCAAATAATAACACTTTATATGTGTAGAAATCAATTGATGGTGTTTTAAGACTCTGGTTCTGCTGCTGACATTTTGTATTTAAGCGTGGCCTCAGGCCAAATGGTGTCGTATAAAATAAATGCTATCGTAAATAAATAAATATATGTAATAATAAGTTGTAATGAGTTTTGAGAACTTTTTCAACATGTGCTCTGTAATACACTTTGAGATGAGGTCATGATATATAACTAAAAATAAATAAGCATATCGTATCTTAAAGGGCATACAGAAGTAGAAACTAAGTGATGTCTCAGCTCAGGTACTTGCATACCATTGTGTCCAGGAGTATGAATCTGAAAAGGTTTTGCACTACCCTCACCTTGGCAGTGAACCAACCAGCTTGCTTGGGAACATGCCACCTCCTTTTAACTTCATATCCATCATCCAAATATCTATCTGGAAGTAATCTCACTAACCTACCCTACTGAATTGTCGGTAACTGAATCCCTTACATTGTTGACGATCTTCCTTGATGAAACAGCACAGGAAGGTTAGGAAATTGGGTACAACACCAAGCAAGGCTTAGACGGTTACTTCACGTCCATTCTCGTCCCAGGAGGAAGTTCGTTGCATGTTGATGTCGGTCACGGTCACGTGGTCTTCTTCCGGTTCTGTCCCTGTTCCCGTGTATGCACGGGTGTGATTGACGATACTGGCATGACTGTTAACACCCGTCCTCATTCCATGACGAGATGTGAAATTCCATGCCTTTGTTCTCCGTTGTTGTTTTTCCGGCCCGACCTTCCTTTTTTTGATGTTTCTATTCTCCAAAGCCTTGCCTTCAATGTGTTATGGAGCAAACTTCGATGCACTTGTCTTTTAAAAGCTATTCACTCCATTGTTAACTCCATAGGGAATTTACTGGCAAATGTCACTTCGCGCTCCTGCCACTAGGTGGTTTCTGCTCCTATCGTCACTCGTTCCGCGATGAGCGTGACTTCACGGGCTCTCGTCTCGGAACGAGAAGCGTGACGAGCAGATTCCCGAGGCCAGGGAGGAGAATCTCTCATCCTGCTTAAATCACAGTTCAGGGGGTGTGGTTGGGACGAACTCCCCTTGTCCCGCAATGGACGTGTGGTAAGATTACTTTGTACCGGTCCCAAGTGGGACCATTAACAGCGATGAGATAGACGTGAAGTATCAGCCTTAGTTGCAGCGAGGCCTCTGCATCAGAACCTGTTTTTTCTTCAGTGTTGAAGTTCAGCCTGGAATATGCAATGTAATAATGGAGAGTCTGCTCCGCTTGGCAGTACCAACAGCAGCAAGAATGTCTCTCTCTCCACAGGGGAGTATAAAAAGCAAAGTGGTCTGCTTGTATGCCACCCCATACTGCTTAAAGCACTCTCTGGGTGGTTTGCAATTTAATTATGTAAGCTACACATTGTCCACCCCCAAAAAGCTGGGTATTGATTTTGTTGACCTTACAAGGATGGAAGGCTGAATGAACCCCATGTCATGAGTACAATTTTAGCTGCAATGCAGCAATTTAACCACTGCACCACAAGTCTCATAGGGGGAAGTGCTTCCAAGTTCACGAATGTAGCCTTCAGCACTTTAAAGCAAAAGAGATCCCACCAGGTGTTATTTCAAAACCTTCAGCTCAGCCATGAAATCCTTTGGTAGCTTTAGATAAGTCCTTTTTCAGGATTACTCTTCTTCAGTCAGTGGAGAACTATTATTGATATCTTGCATTTTTTTTCAATGAAGTCCAGATGGCACATGTAGTTTTATCCCCTCTCCCCCATCCTTCATTCTCACAAGAGGTAGAGAGAATGACTGTCCTAATATTTGTATTATTTATTTATATGATTATATACTGCAAAAACCACATGGCCCAAAGGCCATTCTGGGTGATGGATGTTCATAGTAGGATGGAGAGATGACCCTGAACCCCCACAAGTCTCAGTCTGACCAATGCACCACATTGGCTCAATTTTAAGAGCCAATGCTTGAAAGGAAGAACATGGTATGAAGGCATACTTAAGGGACACAGATCCCTGTCTGGGCAGTGCAGGGATGGGTGACTTTATGGGGACTTTTGTATATTCTACTGTACATGGATTTCCCTGATAGAAGGGTGGCTTAAAAAACAACGTCAAAAACAAAGGAGGAGACACATTTTACATAGAAGAAGTTCAAAGAGGAGGCATATTTGTATAAAATGTGCATGTGCCAGCTGATAGTAGGAAATGATATTTAGGAATGCTGGCTAGAATCGAAATCCGTATGACAACCAGACTGCCTGTGCTATGTTTTTAACTCCGTTGTTCACCCCTAAGATTTACCCCAATTGTATTCTGCTGGTAGGTGCATCTCGTATGATTCTGGCCAATGAGTATCAGGTCAACAGGAACACAAGGCGTCTAACCCAAGTGGGGATCAATGGGAGAGGGTGCCCTGTATGCCTGCTGCTGCTGCTGCTGCTGCTGACTGTGGACAGATGGGTTCAAGGGCCCTTCCTGCTTTCCTCCTTAACCTTTGCATCAAACTTGGTCTGAACTGCTCTTCATGTTGAGCACCCACTGTGATCTGCCAGCCCTTCAAATAGTACTGTATTTGTAGAGGGCCTTCGTTTGCAAAAGCGTATACATGACCAGCCTTGAAGAAATGCAGGCCAGGTGTAATAAAACCATTGTTCCTATGACTTTGTGTATCATGCATTTTTCCATATATGTGCAAATCTTCCCATAATGTATACATTTCTGTGCACATTTTTATTGGAGAGCTACATTCCAAAAAGAAGGGGGAATGTAAAAACCTAAGGGATAAATTTTTAAAAAGAAGTATAATTTAGATTCGTTTTTCTGTTCAAACTGAAGCAATCCCTCCCCCATATGTAGTAAAACTAAGTACAAAGAGGAGGTTCAGTCGCAGTTGCCCCCCCCCCCCCCCGCAGCATATGCCTCCTAGTTTTGGGTAATGAGAGGCTTAAATGTGTTGGTTTCATCTCCCTTTAGATTGTGTGCCTCATTCTGCTGGCTTGCAGGAAGCAATGGGTGGGGATCTCTGTCATCATAATTATCATAGTGTGTGGTAGAAGTCATGTGGGCCAACAGGCACTCTGTGTGTGGAAAAGAAAACATCAAAACATTTCCGTGATGGCGTCCTGCTCTCTCTATGTATATCAATGATGTGCTCTTCTGAAAGGCTATCATCATCTACTGACACAGTGATGAATAAGACAAAGATCTTAAATGGACTCCCAATCCCAGTAATGGGTATGTATTTCTATATTATACCCATTATTGACTGTTTATGACTTATCCATGTAAGACTGGGTAGCATAAGGCTGCATGGCCAGTGGCTCACAAGCCTTCCTCCAAAATTCCCCCATGCCACATAATTTGAGGCTTGGACTGCTACCACCTTGGGCAGTTGGTTAAGCTAGCCTGTCTGTGAACTATGAAAGCAAACATAGTAAGTTTCTCCTCACCCTACTCTGGTGTGTTGGTGGCATTACCTCTCTTGTTTGCCACTCCATCTGACAACAGGGCGCCTGAGGAAGCTTGTCCCACCATGGGGGCGTGTACTCTCTCATTCCTTGTCCTTAGAAATGGCAGCCATTTTATGTGATGTGATGAAGGGCAAACCTTCCTCATATGTTGAATTCCATGTGATTGTTCTAACCATTACTGGACTTGCAGGTAGAAACAATAAAACGTACGAAGCAGGATTCAGAACTCCACAAGATAAGGCGGAATGTTGGATGGCTGGTGCAGCATAGACACCAGGAAAGACTCTAGATCAGTGGTTCTCAACCTGTGGGTCCCCAGATGTTCCTGCACTGCAATTCCCAGAAGCCTCCACCACTCGCTGTGCTAGAAGGGATTTCTGGGAGTTGCAGTCCAGGAACATCTGGGGACCCACAGGTTGAGAATGACTACTCTAGATGCTGAGCTCAATGGATTTTATTTCCACAACTGGGTTTATCAGCCATAATATTTGTATTTTAGGGGGCCACAGTTAGTAATATTGACAGGTATCCCATTCAGAAATCTTAGAGCAGGAGCAAAATCCCATAAACATTCGTACTCTGGCAGGCTCCTTTGCCTGCTTAGTCTCACACTGGTTGTAAGAACTGACATGTGATCTGTTGTGTATTCGGTTGCACAACAAGGACCTGTCAGAGTGGAGTGAGCAGTTACGCAATTGCCCTTCCATTCAATGTAGGATATTGATCACTGTGCTTTGTTCTCTGGCCACTGTTTTATTTATCTGCTACATTTTGTACTCTGCTCTTCATCTGAAGATTTCCCCATGTAATCCCCTCACAACTCTGAAAGGCAGATGGGGCTGAAAGGGGCAAGAGGAAGGTAGACTTGCCCAAGACTACTCAGTGAGCTTCAAGGCTAGGTGGATCTATATGTGCATCTCCCTCACCCAATCCAGGAATATCTGATATCCCATCCAGTGGTGGCCAAACTTCGGCCCTCCAGATGTTTTGGACCACAACTGCCACAGTCCTTTGTCACTGGCAATACAGGCTTGGAATTCTGGGAATTGTGGTCCAAAACATCTGGAGGGCCAAAGTTTAGCCACCACTGGGACACCTATGCTGACAGTTTTGTGTCTCCTAAGATGCCTGTTTCCTGTTTCTGACTCTTGGGTATAGTGGAATAATTTATCAATGAGTGGATGAATTAGATCATTAAATCTTCTGCAGCCTCCACCCCATATTTGGTGTCATTACCAAATTGTTACAGCATCCCTAGAGTGAAAAAACAAAGCAAACAAAACACACAAGAGAGAGAGAGACTGGGTTGAATTACAAGCTGTCCAATTCCTTGTTTTCACAAACCAAGACTTGTCCAAGATCTAATCCACTTGGGGAAACAATGGTGGAGTGGATTTCACCTAATTTCTTTGGCACGTGGACGAGCCAAACAAAAACAAAGCAAATACTTTCCTCTCTCTTGTCATAATTAGATTTCTGGGAATGCCCTTCTAAAGATCTTATAAGGAATTGTCAACCTCCTCGCCAAGGGGAACTCTGCTCCTCTTTGCAGCCAAAAGCACTTACAGCTGCGTGCAAGAGAGAACTGAGTTTGCAAATTTTGGGAATTTTTTGGAAAGCAGGCCACAGCCTTTGGCAGTTGTCTACCAACCTACGGCTGCTATAATTTGCATGTCTCCTGGTAGTTTGTTTTTCTTCTCAGCCATTCACTCTGAGAACGTTGCTACCAAACATTTCTTAAGTTGTGCTATTATTATTGACAAGAAAGCTAACCATCAGCGGCCTCTCCAGATCTGAGCTCTAAAGATGACTCAGTTTCTTGGAATGGAGCTTTTTAAAGAGTTTCAGTTTTAATAATAAAACCGCAAGATAGTCCTTACTGCTCCTAAAAAGGTTGAGCAAAATGGTGCACAGCTCTACAAGGATGCAACATGTTGAGCCCCAAAGGATTAAATCCAATTGTTAGTCAAAATAACCAACAGTAGAATTGTATCTGTTGCTTTGCTAAATATTATTGATCCAATGAGTATTATAAATGGGAGTAAAAGCTGGGTTTAGGCCTGGCCCGGAATCCTGTGAAGTTACTTAAATCTTTAATGGGAAACACATGGTCTTTTCCACCATTTAATTAGGTAGTGAAGCCCCCCCCCCCAAATGGAAGGACCACATATTCACCATTCAAGATTCAGTGTCAGGTATTTCCTTCCATTTGTGGGCTGTTCATGCAAAATTAGACTACCGTACTTGAGTTTTGCAGCTGCCTAGATGCCCTGAGCACATCCAATCTCACCTGATCTCGGAAGCTAAGAAGGGTTGGCCCTGGTTAGTACTTGGATGGGTGACCACCAGGGAATACCAGGTGCTGTAGGCGCCTGGAGTAGGAACTGGCAAGCCACTCCAGTATTCCTGCCAAGAAAACTCCATGGTCATGGGGTCACAAAGAGTCGGTCACTACTGTAATGACACAACAACTTCAGTTCTGCACAGTGCCTCCATGACGGATGATCCATAGGGTCCCTTCCAGCTATGCAGTTCTAAGATTATTCTAGGGCAGGGCTGTTCAACTTTGAACAGGCCGAGGTCTACTTTTTCTGACCCAAAGTGCCTGTGGGTTGCTACACTAAAACCTCTACTTACGAATTTTATCTGTTCCAAGCACATGCTCATAAGTAAAAAAAATTCTAAGTACAGCAGCGATTTCCCATAAGAATGCATTGAAAAGCAATTAATCCATTCTGGAGGGAACAGATTTCAATGCACCGTGGCCCTTGAACTGCCCCGCTCAGCTGAGACAGTGGGCTGGCAGACCCAGAACTTTGCTGGGGCAGTGGTGGTCCTTGGGATGGGGGAGGGAGGGGTGGATAACTTATCCCCTCACTTTTTAATTGATGGCAGGTGGGCTACTTTTGAACTCTTAGCAGGCTACTGGTGGCCCGCAGTCTACCTGTTGTGCAGGCCTGTTCTAGGGCACTGTTTGGGGCCCTGGGTTTGTCAGTTGCTGAAAGAGCTCTCTCTCTCTCTCTCTCTCTCTCTCTCTCTCTCTCTCTCTCTCTCTCTCTCTCTCTGTGTGTGTGTGTGTGTGTGTGTGTGGTTACAGAACTTTGTCACCACTAAAAGCTTCCTTTGGGGATCTCCCTGCAATGACTGAGGTAGAGCTGGTTTCCAAGATTCCCCAGCAAGTGTTGTCTTTCCTGTGCTGGAGTTTAAATCTTCTTCAGCCCGCACTGTCCCTCATAATTTCTTCTTGGAGTGAAGTGAAACTGTGACTCAGTCAAGGGCAAAGCCACTGCAAGCCTGGACTGGTGAGATAGCCTTTGCCTGTCTGTCCAGAAATAGCTTCTGCCGTTTTCTTGCTGAACCAGCATCAAGTCCGCCTTCACCCCCCTCTGCCCCCCCACTAAATCAGGTAGTCTCCCCTTTGCTTTCAGAAAGCAAGAGAGAAACAGTCCAGGTAAGAAAGCAGTGTCAGCATCTGGACATTGCAAGCAGGAAAGATCAAAGCAGTTTCTTTGGCTGTGGAAGCCTTGAAGCATCACACATCTCTAATCTTCGTCGCTGCAGTCCAGGATTTTGGAGAAAAAGTTACTTGTGGAGGATGCTCCCGCTTCCAGAGCCCTGTGATTTTAAAAAACAGAATAGAATTTCCAAGCTCTGCTGCGATCTGTCCCTGTCACTCAAAAGTCTGTGTTCAGCGGGACCTCCTCGTAGATAACACACTGCAACCTAAATCTCTGTATATCTTTATCTAAAATATGAATTGGTTCATTACACAAGACTGCAATTCTACTCCTCAGTAGAGCTTCTGAGATGCTTTGTAAAAACCAATGTAACTTTTTTTTTTAAAAAAAATGTCAATATGAAATGAAATTCTTCTTAAAAGCTTAGAGATAAAACAGTATTTTTGCCTGGTGGTAAAAGAATAACAATGTAGGCAACAAGTAGACCTTCCTGAGAAGGAATTCCACAAGCTTCTTTCTGTCTGATTTCCTCCTAGCTTACTCGTGTAGTAAAAAGCACTGTGTTTTTAAAAACTTTATTACATATATACCCTGACTTCCCTCCAGTGGACTCGAGTTGCTATATGAGGCTCCTATTCATTCCACTTTATACCAGCAACAGCTGCTTTCACATGACCACTAAAATCCACTGCAAAGTGCTCGCAGATGCGGAGCTTACAATCGTTTTCCCATGAGCAGCGGACTTTTAAAAAATAATAACGTGCGGACCACACCCACTTAAGTGCAACCCAGCGCATTTTACAAGTACCTGGTCTCGAGGTGGTAAAATCCTTATCACTGTTCCGATGCGGATTTTAAACTGTTACTTGTGTCTGTGGGGACACAGAAAATCAGCACAAAAACCTTTTTGCCCCCGTTATGGTGTCTTTGCTGCGGTTCTCAGTTGTGGGATCAGAACGGTGGCGGATTTTCAAAACGTAACCATGGGAACATCCAATCCGCAACATCAACCACATGAGCACTCCGGGGTGTGTGTGTGTGATCCAGATCAAAGTTTTCTGCGGATTTTAGTGGTTGTATGAAAGCAGCCAACAACTCTGTGATGAAGGGCAGGTCAAAAGAGAGGAACTTGTCCAAATACAAAAGTGGAACAGTGATATCTTTCGGCAGAAATAACTTGCTTAACTTGTCCAAAGTCACTGGATTTTGTTCCTCAATGCGAAGATGAACTTGGATCGCCAACCCACATGAGGAGGTTGGCACAGCAGCAGATACTTCTTAAGTACAATACCTAGGTTCTCCTAAGCCACAAAGGACTTTTTAAAAATAAACACTGGTGCTCTGAATATAACTCATAATTGACAAGAAGCGAGTGAAGTTCTTTCAAAACTGCAAAATATGTTCTCACCGATCAGCCCTTGTTGACAGTTGGGCTCTTTCCCAGACAGTAGTCAACAGCAGACACAAACGCAAAACATTACAGTAGTCGGTTCTAGACATTATAGGAACATTGTGATTCGGGTCAAGCTACATTTGTTCAAGAAGCAACACAGCTAGTATGCCAGTGCAAGCCGTAGAAAGGTATTTGTTGCCACAGGGGCTACCTGGAGTTACCTGCAGTAAGAAAATTGAATCGAAGCAATAACCCGAAAATACACGTTTGATTTGTTGGGGGTGGGGAGAGCAATTCCATTCAGAATGTCTTTGTCTATTTGGCCATCTAGCTGGTTACCCAGTACAGCTAATTTTGAATGGCAGTGGTTCTACAAGGCTTCAGGAATAATAATTTCCCAGCCTTGCCTGGATCAGTACTAAGAGCATCGGAAGAGTACCATCACCTTCAGAGGTGTGTTTGGTGGGGGACAAAGAAGAGGGCCTTCTCTGTTGCTGCTCCCAGATTCTGGAATTCCGTCCCACAGGGGTCATGCCAAAGATCTTCTGCTTCAAGAAAGCTTTCCCTTAATTGCTGGCTGCTTGAGTTCTATTCTTAAATAGATTTTTGTGCCTTGCCGTTTTGAATATGTTTTGATGTTGCTTCCATTTACCATCTTATATTTACCGTGGTGTTTGTTATCTTGGTAATATTTGTATACTTATTTTTAGCTTGAAACATTGCCTCTGAATGAGGTAAGCTGTCTTTGGTCCTTCTTAAGGAGAAAGGTGGGGCAGAACTACAGTATTTTAAATAAATAAAATAAATGTCACAAAAGCTAATGACCAGCTCTTGTTTGGCACAAAAGCTAAACTTCACAGTCTCTTGTCCATATGCTAACATGGCTTGACCCTGCTTAGCTTCCAAAAGCAGGCAAAATTGGCACATTTTGAGAGGATATAGTCATACAAAGTGTCTACCTGTGTTTAAAGTCTTCCCCAGTGTTGGATTATAGGGAGATTTCTACTTTCCCCTGAGCAGATATGGAATTGGAAGAGACTGAAAAATCTAGTACCGCAGCATCCCCAAACGAAGAAACTCAGTGTCACCCATCATCCTTCCCATGTAATCTAGGCTTGCCTGTGCCACAAGCAGCTAGGATGGTGTGGTAGGAAAGGTGCCCACAGAGGCAAGAGGCCTGAGCAACTTAGCCACATATGTACCATATGGTTAGAAAAGTTAAAATAAAAAAGAGTCAGGCCTCCTAATGATTAAAGGACTCTTTTTGTCTGCTCGTCATTTGCCTTTGAGACAATTTATTCTCTAATTAGACTTTAAAATATATTGACTCGATAGGAAAACCGGTAGCGTAATGTCTTTTTACGACACAGAAGGAAGTGTGAAGAATGTAAATTTTAATCTACAAAATCTACCTTTCCTTGTTAAGGAAAAGGAATGTATCTTGCTTTTTATATGCCATAAATTAACATACCAGAATTAAAATAGATTTTAAAAACAACACGCTGTGTGGTCTTATTCAGCAATCCTATCTATTTAGAAATTTAATTATTTTATAAGATAAAGTAGGTAAAATTGAATAAAACTGCCTTGAGTTTATGTCTGTGGAAATTCTCAGTCATCCAGGGGAGGTTATCTGGGAGTTGGATCGTGGCAACTGGACTTCTTTTCTTGTGTGATCGAAATGTTTCACTACTCATCCAAGGAGCTACTTTAGTCTAGGGAAACTACTTGGATGAGTTGCAAAACATTTTGATCCCTCAAGAAAAGAAGTCCAGTTGCCATGAGTCAACTCCAGAATGCCTTAAACATAGGAACTAAGCTCAGATGCCTATAGGGACGTTTTACTGCCTTTATTTGGATCACCTATCTGAATCTTCTGCTCTTTTGATTTATTGGATAACCCTAGATTCTAGAATTAAAGGGAAATATTTCCCCACTTCACTTTCCTCACATGATGCATAACTTTATACAGTATTATACTTTAATAGTGTGCCTTTTTAATGGTCTTTTCCTGCATAGAGGCATTGTTCTCTGCCATGATCATTTTGGTCTCCCGTACACCTTTTCCAACTCTATAATATTCTTTTTCATGTGCAATGATCAGAACTCTACACTATTCTTAGTGTGGCCAAACTATTTTTTTTCTACAGAAGCAGTATAATTTTTGCAGTTTTGTTCTCAGCTGCTTTTCTAACAAGGCTCAACAGAGAAGTCACCTTTTTAATTTGCTTTTTTCATAGCATTCACCCACTGATGTGATGTTTTCATCAAGGTATCCACCGCAACTCCAATATTTTGTTCTTGGCCAGTTGGGGCCAGCTCAAATCCCAACAGTGTGCATGTGAATTTGGGAATGACACCTCTGCTCGTGAACATCTCTTTGCTTCTGTTGGTTCTAACTTATATTTGCCATTTCAAAGTCCAGTATCCCAGTCTGAAGCTATTCTTTAAGATCTCTCCTTAATCCATATTGGTTTAAACTACCCTATATGGTTTAGTGCCATCTGTAAGCCTGGACACCTCAGTTTATTATGTGCCATCAAGTCAGAATTGACTTCTTGAAACCTTAATAGGGATTTCAAGGTAAGTGGCTTATTTTACTGGTCCAGTACCCCCAGTGAGTTTCCATGCATTAGCAGAGATTCAAACCCACACCTTCTGAGTCTTAGTCTGTTAGTGTATATACTACAGCATGTTGGGTGTCCTAGGCTGTCTCAGTACTTACTCATGATTCCAAAGTACTTTATTTCTGAACATGTTTAAAAGCACCTGTTTTAACCTCATTGCACCCTATTTTTTATATCCTTCCATTGTAATAATTGGTTCTTCCTTGCTGCTATTTGTTCTTTTACCCCAAGATTTATAGGCAGTTTCCATCTGTGAGTTCCAACTGAGGAGAGATTTGTTGACTCAATTGTGGAAGGACAAATGAACTTTTATGTAAAGCCCATTGAATCCATAGATTTACTCTAGTTGAGACTATCGATAGAAGACTGGCCACTTGTCTTGGAAACAGGAGATTTCTGCCCATATAGCTGTTTCTGAACTTAAAAGCTTCCTCCAGGCTGTATTCAGCTAATATTAAAGTATTCATACTGCACCATTTTAAAAATAAGTAAAAATAGAGGTGGAAAGTAACAGGTTTCTTAGGCTTTTATTTTAAGTGTGAAACTCAGTTGTGACAGGCAGAGTTTGTGGTTGTAATGATCAAGTGATTGGCGGTAACCCAGCTGTTGGAAGCAAACAATGGGTGGTTCCAAACTTATGTCTCCTACAGTAACAAATCAAAAAGCATTGTTGAACTAGTCAATCTTTCTGTTTTTATTGGATTTTTTGTACTTAGGAAGAATCAGAGCTACAGAACTACATACCTTTAATGTTGACAATGAGGAAACTGAAATAGTTAAAAATACAGTAGCTTGGTTCAGTCACCAAGGAAGGAATCCCTTCTCAATTTGAAATAGCAAGCCAGATCTGCAGCTGGACCTGTTTGGTACATTTTTAAATGTTCCGTTTCTTCTCTTAATCCACATACGTTATGTTGATGAGTCTTCACAGGAAATGAGTTTGTGCAAGTGGCTTCCGCCTGTCAGCGTGAAAGCTCTTGCAAAGTTCAGCCTATGTGCCAATAATATGTTTAAGGAAATTGGGAAGAAGTAAACACTTTAAATAGAACTGATCACTGCCAAAAGCAAACTTCCACCTGCTAGTGACAATCCAAAAGTCAAAGAGAGAGGAAACCAGCTTTTATAATCATAGTCTATCATTGCAGTTCTAGCTTGTGGGTTGTTGTTGTTGTTGTTGTTGTTGTTCAGTCGTTCAGTCGTATCCGACTCTTCATGACCCCATGGACCAGAGGTCGCCAGGCCTTCCTATCTTCTACTGCCTCCCGGTGTTTGGTCAAATCCATATTGGTTGCATTGATGACCGTCCAACCATCTCATTCTCTGCTGTCCTCTTTTCCTTTTGCCTTTGATCTTTCCCAGCATCAGGGACTTTTCCAAGGACTCCTGTCTCCTCATGAGGTGGCCAAAGTATTGGAGCCTAAGCTTCAAAATCTGTCCTTCCAGTGAACATTCAGGGTTTATTTCTTTCAGGATGGATAGGTTTGATCTCCGTGCAGTCCAGGGGACTCTCAAGACTCTCCTCCAGCACCACAGCTCAAAAGCATCGATTCTGCGGTGATCAGCCTTCTTTATAGTCCAGCTCTCACTTCCATACATCACTACTGGAAAAACCATAGCTTTGACTATCCTGACCTTAGTTGGCAAAGTGATGTCTCTGCTCTTTAGGATGCTACCTAGGATTGCCATTGCTTTCCTCCCAAGAAGCAGGCGTCTTTTAATTTTGTTGCTGCAGTCGCCATCTGCAGTGATCAAGGAGCCCAAGAAAATAAACTCTATCATTGCCTCCATTTCTTCCCCTTCTATTTGCCAGGAGGTGATGGGATCAGTGGCTATGATCTTTGTTTTTTTTATGTTGAGCTTTAGCCCATTTTTTCACTCTCCTCTTTCACCCTCAGTAAGAGGTTCTTTAATTCCTCCTCACTTTCTGCTATCAGAGTAGTATCATCTGTGTATCTGAGGTTGTTGATATTTCTTCCAGCAATCTTAATTCTGGCTTGTGATTCATCCAGACCTGCCTTTTGCATGATGTACTCTGCATATAAGTTAAATAGGCAAGGTGACAGAATACAGCCTTGTCGTACTCCTTTCCCAATTTTAAACCAGTCCGTTGTTCCATATCCAGTTCTGATGGTTGCTGCTTGTCCCACATACAGATTTCATAGGAGACAGATAAGATGGTCAGGCACTCCCATTTCTTTAAGGACTTGCTATAGTTTGTTGTGGTCCACACAGTCAAAGGCTTTGGCATAGTCAATGAAGCAGAAGTAGATGTTTTTCTGGAACTCCCTGGCTTTCTCCATAATCTAGTGCATTTTGGGGATTTGATCTCTAGTTCCACTGCCCCTTCGAAATCCAGCTTGCAGTTCTGGAAGTTCGCTGTCCACATACTGCTGAAGCCTCGTAGAATTTTGAGCATAACCTTGCTAGCATGTGAAATGAGTGCAATTGTGTGATAGTTGGAGCATTCTTTGGCATTGCCTTTCCTTGGGATTGGGATGTAGACCGATCTTTTCCAGTCCTCTGGCCACTGCTGAGTTTTCCAAATTTGCTGGCATATCGCGTGCAGCACCTTTACAGCATCCTCTTTTAAGATTTTAAAGAGTTCAATTGGAATGTCGTCACCTCCACTGGCCTTGTTTGCAATGCTTTCTAAGGCCCACTAGACTTCACTTTCCAGGATGTCTGGCTCCAGGTCAGCAACTACACTATCTTGGTTAACAGGGACATCCAGATCTTTCTGATATAATTCCTCTGTATATTCTTGCCATCTTTTCTTGATCTCTTCTGCTTCAGTTAGATCCCTACCATTTTTGTCCTTTATCATATCCATCTTTGCACGAAATGCCCCCTTAATATCTCCAATCTTCTTGAATAGATCTCTGGGTTTTCCTTTTCTGTTGTTTTCCTCTATTTCTTTGCACTCTTCATTCAAGAAGGCCGTCCTGTCACTCCTTGCTATTCTTTGGAAGTCTGCATTCAATTCCTGGTTGGAGTTTCACCCCGTGTGAGGCAAAGCAAAGTAAGACAGTGGTTGATTTTGTTCCGGAGGGTGGAACTGCATTCTGAATGCCAGCTGTGCTGGCGTGTTTCATTTCAGAACCAGTCCCCTTCTGAAACAAAACACACATCTCTAACTGAGAGTTAAATTCCCTACTGTACCTCCTTGAGATAGGCTGGACCTAATTATCCATAAGGTCTCTTCCAACCCTGCAGTTCAACTGTTATGTTATACCCATGCTGTTTCATCTATGATGGCATGCCTGATCATCATAGAACATTTGGGATATTTAGAACATTTTCCCTTGGGCTTTCTTATTTCATTTTCCCATCCATTCAGCAAACAACAATTTCCTTTGCCAAATGACAATGCTTTCCCATATTTTATTTACACTTTCCAATAAGAAGCCTGTGGGCATGCCGAGGCAGTAGGATATTAAGTATGCATACACTAAAAGAATAATGAAGATGGGTGGAGAAGCTGCTCCTGGAAATTCACACCAAAATTCACACGCAAACTCTCAGCCTCACTTTTGCTTACAAGGTGGCACCCACAGAAATAAGGGAGTGAGCCTTCAGAAATAGTGAGTTGCCGGCCTGGTATAAACTGGCAAATTAAGTGTGCCAACAGGAAATTGGTTGTAAGTGGCACTTCCCTACTGTTGGAAGACAGAAATACTATTGAAACCCTTGTGCCAAATCTTCCACTTAGCATAAGCAACCTGTTGTCTCTGCCAGCCATTTGTATTAAGGTAGTTCTGGGTTTCTTTAACAACATTCTTGTAGGAGCAGCTCATAGCAAGTGAGGCCATCTAAACAGGAGTGAGGAGTTAAAATACACTACAGTAGGACCCCGGCATCCGCTGGGGATTGGTTCCAGGCCTTCCCGTGGATAATGAAAACCGTGGATAAGAGAAAACACATGCCCACCCACCCCCAAACTGCTGTTTCCTGACAGTAGCTTGCTTTATGACTGCTGTTTTGAGAAAGCAGCTTGCTTTATGGCCGTTGTTTGTGACAACAGCTTGCTTTATAGCTTGCTTTGTGGCTGCTGAATTATTTAATTTTTTCCTCTGCCATCCATGGGTAACTGAATCTGGATTGGGGGGGGGGTCCTACTGTACTTAGTTCCTATCAGATTAACACAAAACCTCTTGTTTCTAGAGATACCAGATCCTAGAGGACCTAATGGATCATTGAATTCAGCCTCTGCAAGGAGGAACACTGTGGAATTAAACTCTAGGGATCTAAACCGCTTAGCTATTCAGCCGTTCAAGTACTGCAGGCATATATGATAGCCAGTATGCTGTAGCAATTAAACTATTGCGCCAGAATCATTGAGATCCAGGTTCAAATCCCATCCTGGTCATGAAGTTCATGGGGGTGACCATGGTCCAGTCCACTAACCTACTTCATGGAATTGCTATGAGGGTAAAAGTGGAGAAGAGGTCCGCATACACCAGATGGAGTTCCTTTGAGCAAAGAATGAGTATGCGTGTAACAAAAATGATGTACTGTACTAAATGGGTTAATTGATTATATGTATGTCTGATGTGATCCAGGAAGGCTCTGTGATTCTTTTGACAGTGCCTTCTACCACTTCTTAGAGGAGCCAAGATTGTTTGTAAATATGTCACCTTTCCTAAGCTTTCTGTTCATTAATAGATCTCATCCATTCCAGAAAGCCCCACAGAGTAGATGTTCGAGTTCCATTCTCATTTTGAATGTTATATAAAATAGTTTTAGTCTTCATTTAATTTCAAGGTATACTATGATGAGCTGCCTTTTGAACTGACTTTGACTACTAGGCCATCTAAAGCGGTATTATTTGCAGTGCAATCCGTCATGCTTCCCAGCTGTTTGTGCAGACAGGGTGGAATGAGTTAGTCTTGCAAACTGACATCCATTTGCTGAATCCCTGAAACATTTCCTGGGCCTAACCTAAGACATCTTGCTGCCTGAGAACAGAAAAGGGCACCCTCATCCCAAAGCAGGGTTTATAGCATCCAAAGTTAGGGGTGACATTCGCATATACAGCAGAAAATTCCACATGCATGTTCCCAGTTCCTGACAGTAAAAAATACAACCAGTTGTAACAATTAGCTGTCCTTTCATGATACTTCAAACCTGCTGTCCAAGGACCCTATTCACTCCCTGCAATGTTAGGGATGACCCACAGATCCTTGTAGATATTCAAGTAGAATTAGAACTGGTGACTCTAGACTTCAACTGTCTCCTTTTTTGCTAGCTCTTGAATAAAGGAGATAATTTAATTGAGCTGTGTTTTTGTGTGACTTGCTTCATAACCCCAACAATGTCTTATCGGCATTAAATAGGAAAAGAAGGGACGTAGCTGTAACATTCTATGTTGTAAACTGTCCAAAAAAAAAATCCATAGGAGACTGGATTGTGATACAAACTTTAGCACTGTACAACTCCTCCTAGTGTTAGCTTTCAGAAGCTGTCTGTTCTTCAGAACGGCTTGAGAGGGAGCAGAGACTATCTAGGCGTCCTCCCATGAAACTTAGTGATTCCTACTGTAATTACACTTCCTTGTGGGCTTGCCTACGCACTTTGCTATTTTTTGGTTGCTAACAATACAATGTTGATGCTTTGGATGTCTTACAGCAGGGGTCCTCAAAGTTTTCAAACCGCAGGCTGGTCCACCCCACCCTCCACACCACTGGGGGCCGAACCACAGTCCAAAAAAAAAAAAAAGGCAGACATGGGGAAAAGGGGGGAGGGAGGGGCAAGTGGGTGGAGCCCCCCCCCCATGATCAGCCCATGATCAGTGTGTCTCCAGGGCCCCAGCAATGCCTCCTGCTCTAGATCGCTGCCCTGAGGTTACGACGCTGGGATCCGTCTACTGCAGGTGGGTGGGGTGGAGGAACAGGGGTGGGGTGGGGCCTCGGGGCCGTGGAGGGAGTGGGAGACCTTGCCACAGCCCTCCCATTTTAAATTGCCCCACTCGGTTGCAGCCAGTGCCCCAACCATCTGGGCGGCAGGTGGGAGGAGTAGGGGAGCTTGCCGTGGCCGTCCCACTTTGAACTGCCCTACCAGCCAGTGTGCCAGTCATCTGAACAGTAGGTGGAGGGAGTGGGGGAAGCGACATAGCCCCAGCCTCAGCATTAGAAGCAGCTGCGGAGGCTAGCTTGCTTGCGAAGCTGGGGGTAGGTGGGGGGTTTCAATTGGTCTCAGGGGGCGGATTCAAGACCCCAGGGGGCCGCATCCAGCCCCGGGGCCTTAGGTTGAGGACCCCTGTCTTACAGTATCTGCCTGTACAGTGAGGGCTTCAGAATGGCCCGCTGGATTTGTGGGCAGCTGGCCTGCTGGAATCAAGACATTTGAACAATAGCAATGGTTGGTTTTAAACAATTTTTAGCTCTCCTGTTTTTCATATAAGGATTTCTAGGCAGTTTTCTGAGGATGTCTTAAAAAGTACTTGTTACACATTGGAGCGGAGAAAGTAGCGGCTATGAAGTCTGTATAAGTTTGTGGTGGAAAAAGACTCAGATCCAGATGATGACATATGTTCCGGAAGATAGACCTGTCAATGGCCGTCACTTCACGAGGCTCTTCGCTTCGCAGCGTGATTGCCTTCGCTTTGAATGCGAAGGCGATCACGTGGTCTCCCTTCGCCCCCACCCCTTTTTCCCTGTACTCACGCGGGCCGCTTTTCCGTTCGAATCGAGAATGACCTCACGAGCTCCATTCGCATTAAAGCACTGATGTTCTTCCCCCGTTTCCCGCGTTCTTTGATTTTTTTAAAAAAAAGGGACCGGTGTATCGATGCATCAATGCTTGGCTGTCATTCACGACAGAGTGTGGTTACTGTACGATCCTGTGTTTTGTTTCCTGGCATCATTGGCAGCCTCCCGCCGCCGCCGCCGCTACTCGGGGGGAGCCCCGCATGGCACAGCCGCCCGCCCTCCGCCGCTTGCACGCTGCCTGCCCCGGGTGCCCTGCTCTGGCCGGGCGAGGCAGCGGCGGCTCCTCCTGCGCCCGCCGCCGCCGCCGCCGCTGCTGCTACTTGAGCGAGGAAGTAACAGCGCAAAGCGATGAAACAATATAGCGATGCATCGATATCCCTGTTTGAATATTTTTTAAAAAAACTTGAAATAAAAACCAAAAACTGAGACCACACGTGGTGCTGGGTGCGAAGCGAGATGCGAAGCGAAGAGATTCCCGTCCTCCGCCAGGGGCATCACTTACCCCGGTTGGAGCACGCTAAAGGGGGCGTGGTCGGGGTGACGTCGCAGCCAAAAGGGAGGAGCGTGCGGACTGAAGCGGTCGGTTCGCACGCAAATGACGGCTTACCGCGAAGCGAGCGGCTCGTGAAGTAACGGCCAATGTCTATTAGTCATCATGATGACAGCAAAAAGGGACCTTTTTTGTTCTGAAACAAAAATGACTACCTAATTTAAACACCTGGGACTTGACACAGGATCTGGTGCAAAATGTTAATGTGGCTGATCCAATAAGGAACAGTGATCACAACACAAGTACTTTTAACTTAATCATAGACTGGCAATTATTGATAAAATGTAATGCAGAGACCTTACATTTTCAAAAAGGAAATTTCCAAAAGATGAGGAAACTGGAAGGGAAGCTGGAAGCTGGAAGGGAAAATTGAGAGAGTCCAAGCATTCCAAGAGGCATGGAAGCTGTTCACAAAAACAATAACAGAGGCCCAATTGGAATGCATACCAAAAAGGGGAAAGGGCATTGCCATGTCCAAGAGGACTTTCATGTGGCTTAGAGGAGCTGTTCGGGAAGTGATCAAAAGCAAGAAAAGCTCATTTAGAAGATGGAAGGCTTGTCCAAACGAGGACAACAGGCAGGAACATAAATTCTAGTGGCACAAATGCAAGGCTACAATCAGGAAAGGAAAGCAAGACTTGGAGGAGTATATAGCTAAAAACATTCAAAGAAATAACAAGGACTTCTTTAAGTAAATTAGAAGAAAGAACCCAACTAGGAAGGCCATTGGACCATTAGATGATAATGGAAGGCAAGAAATTATTGAAGAGGAAATAGAGATTGCAGAGAGACTCAATAAATGCTATGCTTCAGTATTTGCTGAAGAAGACAGAGACCACATGCCCAAAACAGAGCCTATCTTCATAGGGAGGGAAACTGAAGAATTAAGTCAGATAGAAATAACCAAGGAGGAAGTTTTTGCATGTTTTGTTAAACTAAATGCTAACAAATCACCAGGACCAGATGGCACCCATCCACAAATTCTCAAAGAACTTAAAGATGAAATTGCTGATGTCCTAGCCAAAATATATAATCTCTCCCTCAAATCAGGTGTTGTGTCTAATGACTGGAAGGTAGCAAATGTAACAGCAGTCTTCAAAAAAGGATCCAGAGGTGGTCCAGAAAATTAGCGACTAGTCAGTTTGACATGTGTCCCAGGTAAAGTGATGGAATCCATCCTAAAAGATTAAATTAATAGGCACATAGAAGAGAAGCTGCTGCTGAAGGAGAGCCAATATGGCTTCTGCAAGGACAAATCATGCCTCACTAATCTGTTGGAATATTTTGAGAGTGTTAACAAGTATAGTACGTGGATAAGGGAGATCCAGTTGACATTGTTTATCTGGACTTCCAGAAGGTTTTTGACAAGGTCCCACACCAAAGGCTCTTGAATGAACTTGCCACTCATGGAATCAAAAGACAGGTCTTGTCCTGGATCAGCAACTGGCTAAGGGACAAGAAATAGCAGGTAGCACTAAATGGACAGTTCTCCAAGTGCAGGGAGGTAAAGAGTGGGGTCCCCCAAGGTTCAGTACTTGGACCCATGCTTTTTCAACCTCTTCATAAATGATCTAGGAGTAGGAGTAAATAGCGAGGTAGCCAAATTTGCCAACGACACTAAATGATTCAGGATAGTAAAAACAGAGAAAGATTGTGAGGAGCTCCAGAGGGATCTCTTGACACCAGGGGAGTGGGCAAACCAGTGGCAAATGAGCTTCAACATTAGTAAGTACAGAGTGATTCACATTGGGGCAAAAATCTCCAATTACATTTATAAACTGAGGGGGTCAGAACTCTTTGCAACAAACCAGGAAAGGGACCTTGGTGTCCTGGTGGACAGCTCAAACTCAATGCTAGGGAATCATTAGGAAGGGTATAGAAAATAAGTCAGCAAGTGTCATTTTGCTTCTGAAATCTATGATGAGGCCCCATCTGAAGTATTGTGTACAGTTCTGGTCAGTGGTCACCATACCTCCAGAAGGATATTATGGACATGGAAAAAGTGCAGAGGAAGGCAACCAGAATGATTAGGGGACTGGAACACCTTCTTTCTTTCTTTTTTATTTACTGTATTTATTTTTGCATTTATATACCGCTCCCATTTCCCAAAGGAACTCTGGGCGGTTCACACAAAAAGCTTAAAAACAATCATCAATGTTGTTCTTGTTCAGTCGTTCAGTTGTGTCCAACTCTTTGTGACCCCATGGACCAGAGCTTGCCAGGCCTTCCTGTCCTTCACTGCCTCCCGGAGTTTGGTCAAATCCATATTGGTTGCATCGATGACACCGTCCAACCATCTCATTCTCTGCCATCCTCTTTTCCTTTTGCCTTCAATCTTTCCCACCATCAGGGACTTTTCCAAGGACTCCTCTCTCCTCATGAGGTGGCCAAAGTACTGGAGCCTCAGCTTCAAAATCTGCCCTTCCAGTGAACATTCAGGGTTGATTTCTTTCAGGATGGATAGGTTTGATCTCCTTGCAGTCCAGGGGACTCTCAAGACTCTCCTCCAGCAATAAGACAATATAAAATGGTACTGGGCAAGAGGCAAAAACTAGACAACCATCAAAAGGCCTTACCATCTGACGGTGCCTAAGAGGTGACCTGATTGAAGTTTATAAAATCATACAGTATGTGGACAAAGTAGATAAGGAAAAACTGTTTTCCCTATCACACAGCACTAGAACTAAGTGGCACTCCATGAAACATTTGGGTGCTAAATCTCAAACATATAAGAGAAAGTACTTTTTCACCCAGAGGATCACTGGTCTGTGGAACTCCCTGCCAGAAGAAGTGGTGACAGCTGTCATTCTTGGCAGCTTTAAGAAAGGATTGGAGAAGTTAATGGAGAACAAGGGTATCTATGGCTATCATTGTGGATGCCTAAGGACAACCTCCGGGTTGGAGATATAGACAGGATATATCTCAATGCTGTTTGCGTGGAATAATAAGCAGGTGAAGACATGTGCTTGGGAATACCCTGAAGCAAATGGTGAGCCACTGTGTGAGACAGAATGATGGACTGGATGGGCTGTGGCCTGTTCCAGCAAGGGCTGTTCTTAGGTTCTTATGAAAGCTATGAAAACATCTCCTTCTTTCAAAACGGTGCCCACTTCCTGTTGACTCCTGCTAGTGTCTGCACTTCAGAGGCATACAAACCCAAACTTGTACGTTGGTGTCATTTCTGCATGGTGCAGAAGGGAAATGCCTTCTCTGGCAAGCACTAAGCTAAGGGGTTATAAACAGTATTTTGTTGTGCAAAAGAGTGGCAACAGGGCCCCTCCTGGCAGGGTGGATTTCCTGCTCAATGGGCCTCTAACCATTTCCTTCAGTATGGTTCCCCTACTGCCTTATCTCAAGCACACATGGCAGCGTTACCGGTGAAGAACAGCCAATACTCTTTTGTTACTGAGTGTTCCATCTGGGTAGGGGGTCTCACTGACTTACTTGCAGGTTCAGAAGCCAAATGTGGGAGCTCTTAAGTCTGTTGTGGTTACTTAGACAGCACCAAAGAGAACATAGAGCAGGAGACAAGAGGACAAAAGAGAACATTGGTTAAAATTAATTTGCATAAGTTAATTTATGTGTACAGGAGCAAAATTAGACATGGTTGACAATTACAGTACATGTCACTAGAGATGGGCACGGATAAAAAAAATGGCGTTTCGTTTGTCATTTGTCGTTTAGGGGGTCCGTTTCAGTTCGTTTCCGTTTTCCTCGAATTTTTGCAAAAAATCGTTTTCATTTTTGTTTGTTTTGTTACCATTTCATTACCATTTATTTCCATTGTTGGTTTTTTTTAGCATTCAAAGCAGATCACTTGTATTGCCGTAACGAAAACGAAATGCATGACAAAATTTCCGGTGTTTCTGTTCGTTTCGTTTCATTTTAGAGACAAAATTCGTTTGTCGTTTCGTTATGTAACGAAACAAAAAACGAAAATGGAAACGAAAAATTGTTCATTTCGTGCCCATCTCTACATGTCACCCAAGTACAATGTCCTTAGTTACCCTCCTTATGATTCCTTATCTTTAAGTCAGACTTGGACTAGAGCAGTGATGGCGAACCTTTTAGAGACCGAGTTCCCAAACTGTGATTCAAACCCCACTAATTATTCGCAAAGTGCCAGTACAGCAATTTAACCTGAATACAGGTGGCTGCGAAGGGGCAATGTTGGGTGCCCACAGAAAGGGCTCCCAGTGCCACCTTTGGCACCCGTGCCGTAGGTTCACCAACCCTGGACTAGAGAGTCCTTCAGATGCCTTTGGAAAGAACAAGTTTAACAAGAAAGCTATACTCTGGTGTCCCGTCAAATAGAGGATTGCCTCCTGTTTAATTAGCACCCAGGACACCCTGTGTGTCCTTGGGAGATTGGCACTACAGTACTTGTATGACCTTTCCAGCTTTTTTCAGTTTCTAGTTTAGAATTAAGCACTTGCTGCTACACAGCTGGCTAGATAAATCAGTAATTTAGGTATCTGGTTGCAGATTGGGTGTTCAGTTCCCCACTGTGCCTCTTAAGGGAAGGGCCAGCCTGTGTGGCCTTGGGCAAGTGGCACAGTTCCAGGACACCCTCAGAAAAAGGGAACAATAAACCACTTCTGAGTATGCTCAACCTAGGAAACCCTGAAAAGAGTCTCCATAAGTTAGAAGTGACTTGATGGCATGCCGTTGGCTGCCATGTCTCCTTTTTTTCTAGGCCATTTCCGTGCACTGAATGGCTGAGAAGAAGTGGGGAACTGGGCAGCAGTTGAGCGGAAAGGGAACAGAATAAAGGAAGTGATAAGGAAGGTGCAGAGATATAGAGTCCCATTAAAAATGCTTCTCAGATGAAGCAAAACATTGTTTATTTGGTTTCCCGGTGTTTTTCCCCTTAGGGTTTTTACATCCCTAGGCTGTTTGCAACAGCCCATGTGAGCAGGAAATTTGCGACATTTTGGCTTTTCTAGAATACACCTCACATCAGTTCATCTGCCAAGCTGCCAGGCTCATGGGGTACGCTTGAAGTATCGTTGCCAACTCTCATGAGAAAATTGCTGGAGGTTCCCCCACCCCCAAAATTGAGATTGAATTTGGGTTTGTTCCTTTACCTCTTTAATTACTGATGAGAAATCATAAGCGTAACTTCTCACTGCTTTAATTGCTTTTAAACAATATACAGTGGGTCCATTCCGACAGCTGCTCGCTTTTTGAAGCCATTTGTGTCACCTTCCAAAATCTATTATACCGTACATCTGTGACTGATTTTTCTGCGATTGATTCCTCTTCTAAATGATCCTTATGGCTCTATCTTTCTCCTCAAATCTCTTGACTCACATGAATTCACACAATCCAGATTGATTTCTCCATTTCCCTGTCCCACAGCTTGGTCAGTCAATTACTCCCGTATAGCATGAGCTTTCATGGAAAGGCTATACTACTTATTGACAACAAACAGATAAGATTCAGCCAACCAATAAGGACCAAGTAGGAGCACCGTGTCTGACTAGCACTTACTGGTATAAGAGAGCAGTGGTGGCTTTTGTTTAATTTCCAGCATTGGCCTTGGGAGACTGCTGGAGATTAAGGTTGATTCCTAGAAACTCCGGCACAAACCTGGAGAAGTGAAAAAGCTCAAGGAGGTATTTGTCTGATGTTTGAGTCTTCTCAGTGAATCTGGTTTTGCTGTTTAGTGAAGTAGTCACAATTAGAGTTCAGGAGGTCGTGGTGGCACTGCCCATGGTTAGCTTTCTCCTCAACAGAGAGTACCGAAATGCAGGGTGTGGGGTTGGGCCATAGCAGCCTATGAGCAGTAGGTGCTTCATTTATTTATCTATTTATTTATTTTTATATTTATATAACGCAATCTGATTTTCCTCAAACTTGAACTCTGGGCGGTTAACAACAATGATTTATCAAACAACCCAAAACATAATAATAATGGCAATAATCGAGAGAGAGAGAGAAACAATAATACAAAAACCACAATGGAACAACAACAAGACAACAAGTACCCAGCAAGAGGGACCAGTAATAATAAAATAATACTAATAATCAATCAAACAAAAAACAACACAGGGAACACAATACTCCTAGCAATTGCCGAAGGCATCTTTGAACAGCCAGGTCTTCACGGCCTTTTTAAAGGATACCAGGGAGGGATGGAGCCAGGCAAATCTCGCTTGGCAATTTATTCCATGCCACTGGGCCAGCCACAGAGAAGGCCCGATTGCATGTGGCAACCTTACAGGCCTCTCTAGGGGTGGCTACCCAGAGCAAGAATGCCATGGAGGCTCTGGTGGGTGGGGTCAGCTCTGGTCTTTAGGAGATACGCTTTGCCAGATAGTCAGGTCCCAAGCCATAAAACAAATGGCTTGTAATTACCTCTTCCAGACCAAATGGACCTTAAATCCTTTGCATTTCATCAGGTGACTTGCAACATCCTTCAAATTTCTGGTTCAGGAGCCACTGAAGGCTTGTCGGCTGGCTATTTCTAAAGCGTCTTTTTCACCAGTATATCTGTGGAGTCTCAAATGCTGGCTTCTCCTAGTTCTCTGTGATGGTTTGGCATATTTTTTCTGCAAAAAGAGCACTTCCATCTTTCACTGAAATATATCAGCTCTAGGGCTTATATGCCACATATACTAATGCCTAACATTATCTGTTGATTTTCCAGTTTTGTTCTGGCTGTCTTGGTATTCAGCTTCTCACTTCCATCTATTATCTCAGCCAAGCTGTTATGATACCTAAAGCATGTCACAAGCTTTGATCTATAAAAATGCAAAAAGTTCTTTCCGCACTTTCTTCCTCCTGATCTGTCATGTTTGTGACTCATCTGAATAAAGACCTATTTTACTTTTGATGCTTAAAAAAAGTACCGGATTCAGCAGTGGAGAGGTTGAAGCCCCCTCATGTACAGGGCTGGCTTACTATGAGGGAAAGGGAAGAAATTACCTCAGACAACAGATTCTTATGGGTTTGGATTGACAGTTGAACGAGAGAGGTGCTTATGTCTTATGCTTACCTTCCTGTTCCAGAAATTTTTTAACTGATGATTGTGGGTCCTGATGGCAATTTTAGTGTTGTGTTTTAATGTATTGTATTTATTGTATTTATATGTTTTTATTGTTTTAATTTTATTGTAATTTTGATGTTCTAATTGTTTATTTTGATTGTAAGCTGCCCAGAGACCTTTGGGTTGTGGGCAGCATACAAGCTATATTAAATAAATAAATAAATAAATAAATAAATAAATAAATAAATAAAAAAATACCACCCTGTACCATGTGCTGCCTTCAGTTGTGTCCTGTCTCTAACCTTGTTGATTTAGTCAACTTCTATGAATGATTTGTAACAGATGTTACAAGTATTGTTCCAGTTAGGAATGAGACCTTTCCAATTCATGCTTCCAGTTATATCTCTCCCCACTTCAAACTGTGAATTCTCTAAAGTGGCAAGGGTTTTCATCTGAAGATATTATATCCAGAAAGGAATATCATCTTCATTATTTTTAATAAATTCCCTAAACTCTATATGAACATATAAGAAGAGTACTACTACATCAGCAGAAGACAGTCTAGGTAGGATCCTGCTCTCCAGAGTAGCCAAGCCAGATGCCTGTGAAAAGCCCAATGTGAGACATAGCAACGGCAGCCATCTTCTCTTGTTCCCCAGAAACTGGCTCTAAAAGGCATATTGTCTCTGATCCTAGAGGTTGTATATAGTTGTCAGTGAGCTGTTTCCATGGAGAGCTTTATTTGCTACTTGATCTTCTTTTAAAGTAAACTTAAATTGCAGAATATCTTTTATGAAGACCCTTGTTCAGATTGGGGAATTGCCTCAAGCAGCCAGTGTTGATGGGAAGTCAATGAATTCCCTACAGGCCAATCTTCTCTGAGCACCCTGGTGGTTCCTTTATGTTGGATGACAGAGCTATGTTCATGTGTCACACTGCCTGTCCTTGTTCCCTAAGGTTAACCTGTTATACCGAAGGATCCTATTCCAAGGAGTTGTTTGGTTGCAACTAGCTTTCCAGCCAACTTTTGTATGTGGAAGTGCAGGGAGTGGGCCTTTTCCCTTCTCTTACCCATAGAACTTGTTGCTTCTCAGCTATGACACATCTACTATTAGAGCTAAAGCACTGAATTCAGTCTCTTTTTGGCAAGGTCTGATAAATATTAATGAGCATGGAAGCCGGTATTTGTTGGCAGATATGCAATAGTATCTGAGTTGGGATATGATAGTATTGAATGCAATGTAGGATGCTTTGTTACAGTGTGTTGCTGTGAAAACTGAATTCTTAGTAGTTGCTATACAAGGGTAATATTGTTGGATGGACTGCAATAATATTGATTGAATTAAAATTTGATAGTTTATATTTGGTGCCTACCAAAATAAAACCAATCAAGAGATACCAGGAAGACAAGACTTAGGAACTTAAGCAAACCAGGCCACACAGCCAGCAGGGATTCCTATAAGGCACAATTATGTCTTCAGTATAATCATTGAAGAATATGAGGGGAGACAATAAAATAGTTACTGATGCTATGGGAAAATACCATTATCCTGTTGTTAATCTCTGTCATTCCTCTTCTTCTCTTTCTATGCTCTAAATCTTTTCTCACACACATACACATACAAAGAGCAAACATTTTGGCATGTTTGTGTAGAGAAGGTGTGGCATGGCATGATGTGGACACCTCAGAATAGTGAGTGTTATGAACCATGGGAGAACAGAGGTCTATTTGTACGACTACGGGCCTGTATACTTTAAATCAGTAGTTCCCTATATGAGCTGGTATGAATTTAAATCCACCCTTGAGTCAGCTGGCATCCCATGGTGTTTGAATTTGCAGTTTCCTTTCCCTTGAAACAAACATTTAATCCAATGTTCTTGAATGGACACCCTCATCAAGAGTGTCCCCCCCCCCCGCAACTCTCTCTGTCCAACACAAGGCTGGAATCCTGAGAGGCAAGTGGGCATTTGGGCCCCTGGAGGGAGGGAAGTGCAATAGGAAATACCCAGCAGCTCCTTGTGAGCAAGAGCTCCCATCAGTGGCAGACTGCTGACATGCACACTACAAACTTCCACACAAACCACAGACACACAGAGAGAACAAAGTGGAGAAGAAATGGACTGAATCCTGGCTGGTGGGAAGGAGGACGAGAGAGGTAGCGGTATTGGTGGTGTTTTATCTACCTCAGTGGTTCTCAACCTGTGGGTCCCCAGATGTTCCTGGACTGCAACTCCCAGAAGTCTTCATCACTAGCTGAGCTGGCCAGGATTTCTGGGAGTTTCAGTCCAGGAACATCTGGGGACCCACAGGTTGAGAATCACTGGTCTACCTGCTTTTCAGCTGCCAGGTCCAGGGCTTGTGCACCAACTCAGTGAAGAGACAACTTCATGGTTTGCTCTTCCCTTCTCCATCTCCCCAGCCAAGGACTGGAAGAAGATTTGGTGGAGCAAGTGAGCAACAGGGATCTCCTGCCGGCTGCTTGGTGTCGGGTGTCTCCTTCATACACACCCCTTGTTTCTAACACAAACAACAGCAGGGGCAAGTGGCTGATTAACAAGAAGGGATGCATTTCACCTGGGGGGGGGAATCAATTTAAATAAGTCAATTCTAGTTCCACATAAAAATAAATGGACTACTGGCAGAGGAGTTTAAAAAAAGAAGACCTCCCTGCCATTCCAAAAACATGATTCTCCATCAAGGTGTTCTTACACATTTGTCGTGTATTCATCCATTTTAAAGCCATTCAGAAGAGGATAAACCTGAATGAAACAGAGGACTTTTGTGTTGTTTTTAGCAACATAACCCCCCTTCTAAGCCTTTGCCCTCGAGTGTGATAGAGAAAGCCAGCAACCAAGTACAATCAGCAGCCTGCCTAGCTTGCTCCTTCACATGGAATTGGGGTAGGGGGTGGGGATTTTTGTCCTAGACCTCCTGCAGTAAAAGCTCGCTAAGATGTGTAATTTTTCTGAACGTCTGCAGAACCACCCGATGTGCAGGGGCTCAGCTACCAGATCTGTCTGGGTCCGAAACCACCTTATATCATGTTCCTTTTAGTTATCTATGGGGTGGTGGGAATATATGGGATGTGTTGCTGGATGTCTTGGCAGATTTCAAAAGATCGGTCTGTTATCAACAAAGGGACTTGGAATAAACTGAGGCAACAGGGAAATACATGCATTTGTGTTGTATTTATTGTTTCAACTCCAGCGGTTTGCATTGAAAACACCTTGCCCATTACTGCTTGAAAGGTCTCTGTGCCACTCTCTTTCTCCATTAAGAGCTGCTTTAGAACCCCACTCCTTTCTCCCCCAGAAAGGTACTTATTTTAAGTCCACCAACTCGGTCTTCCATTAAGTGCTTTTACAATGAGCTTAATGGACTCGGCCTTTCTCCACCCGTCCTTCAATTTCTTGTTGTCGAACTTGCTTACCTGCTCCTTAAATGACTACAGATCGCAGGGATGGAGGGAAAACCCAGAGCCTCTTCTTTCATCAACCCCATTGAAGAGACACTAGTCACCAAGCCCGCTGACTCTGGGTGAGCAGCAGAGCTTTGAATTGTTGTTTTTGAATGCAACTCCCTCCAAAGGTCATGTTTCTGCAAAAATAAATCTCGGTCCTTACAGTGGGGAACCTATTTGCAGCAAGATATTTTCAAGTACCGTTACTGCTCCTTGATATTCAGAAAAATGACAAGGCAGGTACGTAAGCTGTGACTTCCAAACTTTTCATGAGCAAGCTAATTCATTGGCTTGTCCTTCCGCAAGCAAAGCAGCACTATTAAACTGCAAGAAGGAGGCATCAGCATGGTCCAGGGAATTCCAAGGTTTCCAGATTTACCAATTTTTTTTTTAAAAAAAAGGAATAAAGGGAAAAAGTAAAAATTTGGAGGGAAATATTTAATTATAATTAAAGAACCAAAGCCTTGCAGAAGCAGTGCCGATTGCCACTGCAATTTAATTTTTAAAATAGTAATTACTATTGAAATAGTAATAAGTAAAAAAAGTAATGTTATAGTATAGATCCAATATTCCAATAATTTATTTCAGAATCCACCCAAACAATTTTGATGTTTTAAAACAAAACTCATTGCTTTCCAGTTTTTCAACAATCAAGTAGCTAGTTTGGGTCTACAAATGTTTTTTCCTGGGGTCACCCTTTTGGAGTTGAATAACCTGGCCCCTGAACCCCAATTTTCTCCAAATTTGGAGAAAAGGGCTTAAAGGGGAGAGTCTAAGGAAGGTTCACAACAAATTTGGTGCCTCTAGGACCCAGGGGGAGCCGTTTTACAGAGAAACAAATTGGTTCATTTTAAACAAAAAACTGCCAGTTTGTTTCATTACTGACAAAAATGCTGCTTCTCTGGTTCATTTTGTTTCATTTCATTACGTAACAAACTGATGAATCAGCATTTTGTTTTTCGTTTGGTGCCTATCCCTAACAGTGGCCATAAAGCATTCATTATTTGCCACTTAGATTTCCTCACTGAACAACATGGTTAAGCAACAGTTCCTTTGAAGCCTTCATAAAAAGCAAATTTAAAAAAAAGTGTTCCGCACCAGCAAGATGTGAGACTTTTAAATAAATTCCCTCAGAGGACTCATACAATTTGCAGTGACTTCCCAATTTTCTATGGGAATCCACTGTTTGTTGCTAAGGAGATGGAGTTGGGACCTCCTTTCCTTCTGCAGACTTTGTGCCTCCCTGATTCCTCATTCTGAAAGTCCTGCAGGATCCCAGAAATGACAGCTTCTTGGCCCCCATCCCAGATTTCAGCCTCTCCAGGTTACTGATGGAGTCAGCAGTCTAGATGCTGCAATGGTATCACTAGCCTCATCAAGGTAACCAGCCACAGAAAAACCCTCTTTGCACACGAGCCCTTGAGTTTTGGCACACATTAAAGGAACATGGTATCTCCCCATCGGCACAAAGGCAGAGCTTGGAAAAGTTACTTTTAGGGCCTACAGATCCCACAGTCCAATGGCCATGCTGGCTGGGGAGTTCTGTGAGTTGCATCCTGAAATAGTAACACTTCCTTGTTTTGCAACAAAGGGAGAAGGATCCCAGAAGCCCTGCTGTGCCAACCAGCTGTGAAAAACAAGATTTCCCAGACTACAGACCTATCCACTGAATGAGAAACAGAACCCTGCTGGAAATGACATACTCTGTATGAGAGACACCTGTTAACACCTTTAGTTGAAGCCACATTCACCAAGTCTCTGGATGCTGAAGAGTCCCCTTGCTCAGAGTTCTACAAAGCATCTATTCCAAGAAGCTCACAGAGAGAGGTTGAATCCTCCTGTGTTGCACAGACGTTCCACACAAGCATAAGTAACGGCAAGTGGGTTTCACCAGAGCTATGTAGGCTTAGCCATATCTGCATGCTCCTGGCACACAGCAGAATGCCATTGCTTCACACTGGAGATAGCAAATGACCAGCGGCATAGCAAGGTTTTGGGGCACCTGGGGATAAAGTTGTTTTTGTGCCCCTCCGGTCCTCCCCAATCCCATCACATCCAGCCAGCAAGGGGCAGACAATCCTGTGAGCATGGGGCAGGTGGGCACGCGGGTGGGCGTTTGTGTGTGTGTGTGCACACGTGCACCTTACTTCTGCCGTGGTGGCCCAGAGCAAGGCGAGGAAGAGTTGGAAGAGGAAGAGGAGGGTGCCGCAGCCACCATGCTCACATGCCTACCTGTCTGCTTGGTTCACTGCTCGCCTGGCACATGGCGACAGCAGAGGCGGCTGCGATGGAGCTGGTCCTGTCGCCAAGCCTGAGGACTGCTGGCAGGAGGACGCAGGGCTTCTGCCTCCTCCTCCGCCTCCAGGCGCCCCCAGGTTGCTACGCCTGGGGCAAATGTACCCTTCTGCCCTCCCCCCCCCCAGCTATGCCCCTGGAAATGACAGGATGGTAGTTCATCCCTCCTATATACAGAACCCAGCAAGAATCTTAGGTAATCCTTAAGCAACCATGAATATCATGAATAGCAACCAGATATCATTCTCCCCTGTTCACTGGAAGGACAGATTTTGAAGCTGAGGCTCCAGTACTTTGGCCACCTCATGAGGAGAGAGGACTCCTTGGAAAAGTCCCTGATGTTGGGAAAGATTGAAGGCAAAAGGAAAAGAGGAGACAGGTGGATGATGTCATCGATGCAACCAATATGGATTTGACAAAACTCCGGGAGGCAGTGGAAGATAGGAAGGCCTGGCGAGCTCTGGTCCATGGGGTCATGAAGAGTCGGACACGACTGAACGACTGAACAACAACAACTATTCTCCCCAACACCATGTGTCAAAGAGTTTGGAAAAGACCAGGATTCTGTTGGGTTCTCTATGGAAGATGGAGGACCTTCCTGCTGTTCACTAGTACAAAAGAGACATAATGTTTTTGGTCAGGGCTTGTTCATCTTCAGTATATGGCTGAAGAATTGAAGCAGGTTAACTGGACACGTCTGGTAAGGTTCATGTCTCCCAAAGCTCCAAGAATTCCTGATGGATTATAGGAGATACTGTATAGGACAAAAGGTAAAATTTCCAAGCTTAGGATAAAATAAAGTGCTTCTGGGATTATTTTTAAATTGTTCCTTTGTACCAAACTGCCTCTTTGTCACGGACTTCTCTCGTGGGGAAAAATGTCCAATTTTTTTTAAGAAAAAAGAAAAAAGAAAAGAAAAATTGCCAGATATTCCTGGAAGATTAAAACAAACTTTTATAAGCACAGTCTTAATGCATTTGAATGGCCACTTAAGGCACAGTTGGCCCGTGGTTTTGATTTCCACTTGGAGGATTGTTTCTATCCTCCTAAATATTCTATGTGCAAATAAGTGAACAAGAATTTCCTTTGATCTTTCCACCAGATGTTCTGTCCAGGATTACAGAAGTCAACATGATATATTGTACATTATAATTTCAGTATATAGAATTATAAAACTGGAAAGGACCATAACAGTTTTCTAGCCCATCCCTTTGGAGATGCTCCAGCATCCCTCATAGATGCAAATCTATCATTTATTAAAATTAACCTTGTAGAGAAACAGAATCCATCACGTCCCAAGATGATAACATTTGAACAGCTCATAATATCAGGACATTCTTCTTTAGTCAAAATCCCCTCAGTTCATTTGAAGCCATTAGTTTGGATCTTAGTGTGGTCTATGAAGCTACAAAAAACAAATATGCACTGTTATTCATATGGTGGACTTTCAAATACTTGATATGGCCATCTTATCAACTCTCCAGTCTCCAGATCATTTACTATCTCCATAACCCTCATCTGAACACATTCTAGTTTGTTGATTGTTCTTTTTTTGAGCCATATTGCTATACGAGAATGCCCTGGGTTCAAGCACACAATATATTCCTTTCATGATATAACATAAGAACATAAGAAGAGCCATGCTGGATCAGGCCAAAGGCCCATCTAGTCCAGCTTCCTGTATCTCACAGCGGCCCCACCAGATGCATCTGGGAGCTCATGAGACTAGATATCTGTCTCCTGATACCACTCTCCTGCATCTGGCCCTTGAAGTACCCTGGTTTAAAGCCTGGAGACTACACATCTCCATCATGGTCTGTAACCTGTGATGGACTTTTCCTCCAGGAATCTGTCCAGTCCCCTTTTGAAGGCATCCAGGTCAGATGCCATCACCACATTGTGTGGCAGGGAATTCCATAGACTTACAACGCGCTGGGTGAAAAAATATTTTCTTTTGTCAGTTTTTACTCTCCCAGCCCTCAATTTGAGTGTATGTCCCCTAGTTCTGGTATTTTGGGAGAGGGAGAAGAGCTTCCCTCTATCCACTTTACTCATACCCTGCATTATTTTGTATGTCTCAATCATATCCCCCCTCAGGCGCCTTTTTTCCAGACTAAAGAGGCCCAAATGTTTTAGCCTTTCTTCATAAGGGAGGTGCCCCAGCCCACTAATCATTTTAGTCGCCCTCTTCTGCACCTTTTCCAGTTCCACTATGTCTTTCTTGAGATGCGGTGACCAGAATTGTACACAATACTCCAGGTGGGGCCTTACTATTGTTTTGTATAATGGCATTATAATGTTGGCTGTTTTATTTTCAATCCCCTTTTTGATAATCCCTAGCATGGAATTGGCCTTCTTCACCGCTGCCGCACGGCCTCCAGCCTCTGTTTAGGGAAGGGATTCCAGATCAGCCTGGGCATATTTTAGGAAGGCTTGAGTCCCAACACTGCTATTAGTAGAAATTAAGCATTAGGCCTGGGTTCCTCCAGAATGGGTCATAGACATCACTATAACTTCCATAGAAACAACTGGGCTGCCTTTCTCCGAACAACTGAGAAAGCAGATAACATTGGCCCAACAAATAACATCCTCTTTCTTGCCCTCTAGCACAATTCTTCCTACTAAAATCCAAGTACAAAATCTGGAAATATCTGAAAATGATCATTATCTTTCCAGAATTATGTTACCGAAATGTTCCAGTATTTTACACCTCTCCTACTCCACCAGAGATGTGACAGGCAGTCAAAAATAGAAGCCCAGTGATGACATACAAACAGATTGTTTTTATTTCATCTTAACACACAAATGCATGGGAAGATCATGGCATGGAGGGTCTCAGAAACTCCAGATGGTTCATCAGTGAGCGATGCAGGAATCAAAATCTTATCAGCCACCTAATTTCTGTGTATGAAGTACAGTAGAAGATCATGTGATTAATTGTTTTTATTCAGTTGTGCTTGGGCTTTGTCACCATTATTTTTCTCTGAAGTGGCAAGTTATATAAAATGATCATCACAGCTCAGTTTCACTCATCTACATCATGTCTCTCTGTGGGACAGTCATTTGACCTTGGATCTTGCCTGATTTCGGAAGCTAAGGAGGGCTGGCCCTGGTTAGTACTTGGATGGGAGACCACCAGGGAATACCAGGTGCTGTAGGTATCTGAAGTAGGAACTGGCAAACCACTCCAGTATTCCTGCCCAGAAAACTCCATGGACATGGAATCGGAGAGTCAGTCACGACTGCAACAACATAATACATTTCTCCCCTCAGGACCCTTTATCACTAATGGTTCTGAGCGAGCACCCCTGGTGTGAGCCCCCTTCAAGAGAAAGCTATGAATTGGTTTTATCTTCTTTCTGGTAGTAACTGGAAGTGGTTGCTTTGCCCTTGGGAGGGTTATATTGCTTGTTCCTTCTTATGAGAAGTGATGACAGCAATCCGGAAGGTAAGGCAGGCTTCACTGACCATGGGAAGAGAAGTTGTCTTCTAGTGCTTTAGAAGTCAAAGTGAACAAACACCGACAAGGCAAAAACGATGGCGGCACGGATCCACACAATGATTTGAAAACTGCAACACTGAATGTCAGGGTTCTGCAACCTGAATTAAAAGAATGAGATTCGTTACAACTCTTTTGAAACACTAACACTTCAACTAGAAAAAACAATTAGTTTCCTATCTCAAAATCATGGCGGCTTCCTAATCAGTACACTGCAGCACACTCTTCAGTGGCTCAGGAAGCAGCTATCTTACTTTCAAGACATCTCTCTGTTTCTTTTTTCAAATTTCTAGTAGAGATGTTAACAGAAAATAACCTGTTTCTCGAGCACTCACTCATGGGTGCCCAATGACTCCTCAGCCAAAGCACTGCGTATGACTCAGAGATCAACCAGCACAATCTTTTCACTACTTTCAAAGACGGATGATCTTGGAGATGAAGTTGACTCTTTTCTTCTTGGTGAAGGTGGTTAGGAGGAGGATGACAGAGATTTTAATTTGGTGGCATGTCTGAACTTGAAGAATAGCTGCCTAGATGCCCTAAGCACATCCAATCTCACCTGATTTCGGAAGCTAAGCAGGGTCGACCCTGGTTAGTATAGTACTTGGACGGGCGACCACCAGGGAATACCAGGTGCTGTAGGGACCTGGAGTAGGAACTGGCAAGCCACTCCAGTATTCCTGCCAAAAAAACCTCCATGGACATGGGGTCACAAAGGGTTGGTCACGAATTTAATGACACAAAACACACACACACACACAGAACTCGAAGAAGCCTGAAAGGTTGTGACAACTTGTATTTCCTTCAACTCTTGGATGTTTCTTCCATTGGTGCGGTGAAACCAACATCTGTACTCCATTGATGGAAGCTACTGTATGCCTCCACCTTGTTCATTTCATGAACAAAGTTCATTTCATACTGGAGTTATTCCTCCTGATTAATTGTATGCAGGATTAAAGTATGTCTCAGTCATGCTCGAATGCTGTGTAACACAATTTCAAACTAAACAGATGTGCAAAGGTTCCTAGATGCATTAACAAAATATCCTAAATACAGTGGAGCTTGTGAAATTGCTTCCGAAAGATATATGCCTCATTTAAGGCAAGAGCTCATGTGAAGTGCATAAGGGTTCCTTCCTATTGAAGTGGAAGGGGAAGAATGCTGCCAGGGTTAGTCCTGATGTTAAGCCTAGCAAGGCATCTGACTCAGGCAGCAGATTGTCATGAAAGAACAACAAATTGTTAGTCACATTGCTGTTCTCACATTTTCATTTCCAGTAATGAAGAAATATACTTATGGACGTATTTGTCTTATATAACTAAAAACTTGACCGGTGTTTGGGTGGCTTGTGGTAAGTGCCATTTTCTCCTTCATCGCAGGCAGGAGGATGGTTTGGATCAGCTCTGGAGATTGTTATACTGCATAAAATCCAAGGTTATGGAATCCGTTTGGAGAAAAGAAACAGTATTTAGAGGGCATCTCTAAACTGGATCTGTTGGAGGTCAGGGATGCACACAAAATACTCCCCATCTCACAATTTTTTCACAATCTTCTATGACTAAGCAGTAATAATCAGCAAATTCTTCCCAGAGTACTACCAAGTAATATGGTTCTGTATCAATATGACCAATTTACCACTTGCAGTAAATGTGTGTGTATGTGTATTCAGTATATAGCTGAGCCTCAATAGATAGGTGTGTGCTACTCTCAGTGGACCATGCATTGCAGAACTCATAAAATGAGAACCTTAAGAAGTAATAAACACCACCAAAAGCCAAAGAACAGTAAAGCCCTGGGAGGATATTAATTTTCCTTGATCCTGGCTGATTTGTTTGATAGGTTTCCACAGCAGGAATATGATTTCACCTTCCTGGAAAAAAGGGGCACCCATGTAAAATCATGAGACATTACAAGAATGCTATCCATGGAAGGTTTGTAAAGTTTCAGAGTGGCACCACGCTGAAGATGTCAAGAGGGCAGGATGATGGGCCATAATTAATTTCCATAATTAATTCCAAAGGGAAGCACTCCTTAATCCAGTGTTTGATGCTGCAAACAGTTTTGATCACTTGGAGGAAGACACTCTCTCATGCCCTTTCTGAGGAAGATGAATTGGGGCCTTCTCAGTATACATAAAAACAGAGAAGTTAGGATCTGGTTGCTTTCATATAAGCCAGAAGATGGGGCAGAATTGCATGTTCTACCCACTGCTCGTTGGTTATTGCCTTGACCCATTTGGAGTGGTTGTATGGGATGGACTTGGGATCCAAGGAATCCCACTGGATTTGGAGGACATTAATATCTCCTTTATTGGAGTATCCATCCTTTGTAACTCAGACCCCGAATCTTTGATCTCTGTCATTTTGGGTACAAAGGGAGTTCTCATACTGGTCTGGACTTCATGGTGTTATTCACCATGTGCGAAATTTCACCTGAGATTTGAAAACAACAGCACAAGCATTGACATGAAATCTATGTTGGGGATGCTTCCTGCATTTTCCTGCTGTGATATTTTCCAAATGTTCATCTATGGAGAATCTGGAAACTCCCTTTTGTTATCAGGTGGATAGCAGACCCATATTCATCCTAGTACAATATGGGCAGCTCTTCTGGTTGCGTGGTAACCTTGAATGGCAGCAGTTTTTCAATATGGCAACTTGTATAGTTGCTATAGTAACAGATATGAAGATGGCAATTTCCTCCTGCTCTCAAGGTCTCAATATCAAGGCCCACTTCAGAACTCGAAGGACAGAAAGGTTTATACATTAGAAACCCATTGTGAATACAGAGAGGGAGCAATCAACATAAGAAGTGATTGCCAGTTTGAGATTTTTCCCTCCCTTACTTTTTTAATGTCAGGGTTATACATGTGTGCAAACTAAATTACCAATTATCGCTGCAATATCCATTTCCTCACTGTGGCTGATGAGGCTTGTATTTAAGTGCCATAATTAAGTAACTTTAAATTCAGTGGATCATAATCTCAAGTAAATTTTCTCATGGTTCTTGTTAAGATGTTATAGTATTTAATAGTCTGTTTTGTCAATTGCAAAGAAATTGGGTTATCTGACATGTCTATATCCTCTAACTTTTCACATCAAGTCTTTAAAGTATTACAAATAAAATATAGTCTCTGCATCCACTAAATAACATCTGTTAATGTCTATAATATCAATTTCACAAATCTTAATCCATTGAATTTTTTCAGGAAATACTGTATTTCTGGATGTATTATCAGTTCAACCCACTGTTAATGTTGAATTTCTTTAGACCTGGTTTTTTTGTGAGGGAAAAAGCTACATTCAGTGTCTTCATTTATCCTGCTTTATCTACATAAAATAGGTAACATTCAAACATTCCAGCCAAATCCAATTCTTAGTTTCTCACTACATTACAATTCTTTGGGGTCCTTTAAATTTACCACTGACAACCCAGGATAATCCAGCAGGCATGTGACTTGATTTCCAAAAAGCCCCACCCAAAGCTCTTGAGTAATCTTAGCAGTTTTGGGGTAACACAAAGGTAGATAACATTGTCAGGTCTACAATCCAATATTAACTCCCTTGGTCTCACAGGAATCCTACAGGTTGCTAAAACATAAAGAACAAGGAACATAGAGACAGAAATCAAATTGGAAGAGATGGTAAATTCTACTTCTGGTTTTACAAAACTAAGGTTTTTGGTTTAGGGTAATAAATTTTGCACGGGAGGGCTGCAGTACAACTGAAATGTACATGTCTCTTTACGGAGATGAATTCATATTTGGTTTGTCCAGATAAATTTTTTTGTTTGCTTATTGCCATGATATGGGAGAGCCTGTACAGGCTTGGACCACATAAACCCACTTGAAGGCCATTTAACCACTTTTTAGCAACCTCTGAGATAAGAGTACAGGTCTTTTTATAGATGGGTAGCTGCTTAAGCCATAGAAAGCAGAAGAAACTGTCCTGGAGCCAGTGTTCTTTAACAGTCTGATAGAAGCTGCTTGTCAATTATTTGTCGATCAATGAGACTTAAGAATGTCATAGAATTATTATATGATCCAAGTGAATGGTGAAGAGTTTCAAAAATATTGTAAATGGGCAATGAGGTAACACATGAAGTTGCACTTAAGTGTAAACTGATGTATGGTGTCATTAAGAAGTCCTGAATTCACGTGTAAACTGAAGTGATCTGAGCTCAAGTGGCATTGCCTAGACAGGAAAGAGTCTTCAGGTCATGATAGATAGTTCAGTAGGAATGTCAGTTCATTGTGCAAGAATTGTGAAACAGATGAAACCATTTCTAGGCTTCATTAAGAAAGGAACTAGAAATAGAACAGCCATTACAATAGCTCTGAATGCCTGTATTATTTATAATGACTATATTTTATCTATAGCACAGCTAGTCAGCTACATTTGGAATTCTGGTCATTCCATCTTAGAAGGTATACATTAGGGTTGGGGGGGAAGAAAGGGGAAAGCAAAAAAGGTTGGAGCGCATTCCATCTGGAGGAAATTGGGACTGTTTTGTCTTGGAAAACCCTGGCTAAGAAATGCCATGCTAGAGGTCAATTCAATTGCGCAGAGTCTGAATAAAGCTGAGAGACACATTTCTCCTTCTGCCATGTAACTAGAACTTGGGCTCATTCGGTGAAGTGGAATAATTCTGAGCTGATAAAAAGAAATGTTTCTTCACACAATGTTTAGTTAAATTATGGAATTTGAATTCATTGACCCAGGCAATCATCTAAATGATTGCGTTCAATTTAGATGGTGTTTTAAAAGGACTCAACAGTTGAGAGATAATCAGTACTGTATCGTAATCTGACATCTCCTGAGATGGGTTTCTCAGCTCCAGCTGCTTTGGAGGAGGCAAATTATCTAGCTCTCTTTTCAATGTGACTTCTGTGCTACATATATAGGAGAAAGGTGGATTTCACCACATTGTTCAACAATCTGCAGAGAAGCTGGACCTTTCCACGCCTTTTCAGTTCCTTTGATTTGGCATCCTTCTGAGTTTCCATCTGTGATGCAACTTGGAAAGTAATGATCTAGGATGGCTTTAGTCCTCCCTGGAGCCATACTTTCCCATATAAGGCTACCTTAGCTGAGAGATCTTCTGCTACCTTAAGAGGATTTGAAAGGACTATTTCTTGGTAGCCATTTCCACAATCTCTCTTCCTTGCCAAAGGGGATCAGGTTGGTCTATTCTCCACAATTTTGCCAGCAGCAAAGACATTTTTATTCATATGGAATTTTGGACTTTTTGCCCAATTGCTCTTGAAGAGGACTTAATTCAGGCATGTCCAAAGCCTCTCCAGATGTTTTGGACCACAACTCCCACAGTCCTTTGTCATTTGCAATCTAAGCTAAGAATTCTGGGAGTTGTGGTCCAAAACATCAGGAGGGCCGAAGTTTGGACATGCCACTTTGCTATTCTTTTGTTGATACGTTTTAAGTCTATTTTTGTTGTTCAGTTCCATGTGTATGTGTGTGTGGCATCGTTACAGTTGTGACCAACTCTTTGTGACCCCATGTCCATGGAGTTTTCTTGGCAGGATACTGGAGTAGTTTGCCAGTTCCTACTCCAGGCACCTACAACAGCACCTGGTATTCCCTGGTGGTCTCCCATCCAAGTACTAACCAGGGCCGAGCCTGCTTAGCTTCCGAAATCAGGCGAGATCGAATGTCCTTAGGTTGTCTAGGCTTCTCTGTTCAGTTGCATATCAATGTTTATTTGAATTGCATCATTGTTGGATTCCTTATGTCATTCTTTTTGCAAATGACCTGAAAGAGATTAAATTAAATAAATTAATGTTCAGTTGCAGTACATTGCTAGCAGGTACTAGTTGCTGCAGGAAAAAAAATGTGCTTATATCCCGCTCATGAGCATCTTGGGGGCATCTGGTTGACCATAGTGAGAAGCAGGACTTCTGGTCTGATCTAGCAGGACCCTTGTTTGTGTTCTTAATAGTATCAGACCTCACTTGGAAAGTCTACAGGTATTTATGATGACAGTACTCCAAAACTACATTGTGTTTGAAAGGATAGGTGTTCGGGTGGGGCAAGAACCTTAGCTGCTTAGCTCGTTTTGGAAGAGGATAGGTGCATTTGAAGGCACTAGGCACGGGCTGCCTACCTGCCTAATTTTTTCTCTGCTTGTTAGGCATCTGAAGTCTTAAAGAAAATTTTACATATCATCTCCCAGATCAGGTTTTGGGGAATGAATTCAGATGTTTTGTCTTGCAAAATTGAGTTTGCAAGACCTGAGGAGGGCTGTAGATAACAGAATCCTTTGGAGGTGAGTCAGGTGCCTAATTCATAGGGCCACTGTACATTAAGAGTGAGTTCTGCCACATAACAACAGTAGAGGAAAGTCCTCTTCTTGCTTTACACTTGACAAGCTTACTCTGCTTGAAGACAATGTCATTCTAAAGAGATTAAATAAGAGAAGATGAACTGGTGGCTTAGGCTGGTTGAGGCATTCAGCTACTTATGCCCCCTATTAAAAAAATTCTCCAAGCTCTCGTCCAGGAGGTGCAGAACTGAGCAAGATGAAGGGCAAAGCTGGGTTTAAATGTCTTCCCTTGTAAGCAGAAGATTTGGCAAATCTGTATTGTGCTGTGGGTGAAAGTTTAATGTCTTCACATGAACACAGTCTTGCTTCTGTTCTACTGTTCCTCTCCGGAATGGGTGCTAACCACTAGCCTTGCTGGGGGAAGTGGGAAGGAACCGGGTTGAGCAAGAGTGGTTGCAAGTGGGTGCGCATGGGTGGCATACAGTTTCCTGTTACTGAGATAATCGCCTCTAAATACAAGCTGATTTCATCCACGCATCAGGCCCCTTGATCACAAGGAGACAAGGAGTTCCTTTTCTTCCAGTGTGCTTTAGCAAAAGGGGAGTGCCACGCCGACGAGTATTGGTATTATTGGGGAACTGTGGTGTTCTTAATATCTCTTCTGAGCATAATGCTGTCGTAAACAGTCAAGTTTGGCCAGCATGGCCAGCCCAAAGATGGGTCTGACTACATGAAGCAGCGTTCTCAGGTTACAACAGATATTTCCTAATACACTATATTTAAATAGCTGCCTCGATGCTCTGAGCTTATCCAATCTCGCCTGATCTTGGAAGCTAAGCAGGGTTGGCCTTGGTTAGTACTTGGATGGGCGACCACCAGGGAATACCAGGTGCTGTAGGAGCCTGGAGTAGGAACTGGCAAGCCACTCCAGTGTTTCTCCCAAGAAAACTCCATGGAAATGGGGTCACAAGGAGTCAGTCACAACTGTAATGACACAACAACAACAACAAATATTTAAATAGGGACAGTGAGGAAATCATAGCTTCCCTTAATGGTGTCTTTCTCCTGCTTCTTTACCTTCTCCCTCTATATTGTCTGCTTGTCCTGCTGGATGAGCTACAGCAAATGAGGGACAGAATTTTGTAGACCACAGTTTGGAGTCACAGCTAGCCTCTAACTTCAGAGATATAGTTAATTGAGGAGAACCTCCAAAATAGTTTGACAGCTGACTACCATGTGGATTCTGATGTTTAGGTGCAGGTTTAGAAAACGTTGCTTACCTCCTTATGTTTCCTCAGTATAATTGTATCCCATTTTTACTCCATTGTGCTCAAGGTGACATATATGGCTCTTTCTTCTTCTCCATTTACATGCATCCTAATAGCCCTGGTTAAGTTAGATGAGAATGGATAGCCCAAAGTCACCCAGTGGGGCTTCATGGGTAGTTGAATCTAGATCACCCAAGTCCCGGTACAACACCTGAACCTTTGTGTCACACTGGCTACATTAATGGTCTATCAATGGCATAAGAGAAAGGAAACCATATATAAGCCTTGACAGAATTCAGGAGCATGGACTTCAACCTTGCTTTAAAATAAGTGTGGAAATAGAGTGATGGCTGGTGTGTGAATTGCCTTGAGAAACCTTCACCCGTTCTCGTATTCTCACAATCATCCTTCAGCAGCATTTCTGTCTCCAGCCAGAGTTGATCCAAGACATTTTGCTGCCTGAGGTAGAATAGAGAATGGCGCTGCTACTCACCCAGTTAAAATCACAAAAGGCAGAGAAAATCCTCTCCATAAACATAGGAATAATATTTCAACAATGATAAATTAAATAACCATCCATTTCCTTTTCACTCCCAAAGTGGTCCCTGAGGTGGCCACCTCATCCTGGTTAATGGTAGTGCGAGCTATCCCTCCAACATGCATACATTAAGGGCCTGCACAAAATTCAGTGCTATTTCCAAAATGAATTCTTTGTCTTCAGATGAATTGATGAGACCTGTACTTTGTACCTCTTAATGGAAAACCTCTTAACACAGGAACATTCAAAGTGGCCTGCTAGGTCAAACCAGAGACTTCTTTGGTCCAGTATTTATTAACCACAGGACTTTTGGAAGCTCATAGGCACTATGTATTTGTTCAGTGCAGATCTGTGCTTTTCCATATCATTTCAGGCAAACAACTAATATTGAGTGCCTTCTAACCTTCTAAATAGAAGTACATTCAGCAATGTTAACATAGAACCTTTGAATCTTTATGGACTTCTCAGCTACAATAACAAGGTTGATAGGGTGTATGGTACTGTATGTTGTTTTTGGGGTTTTTTTGGAGGGGAGTTTGTGTATACTTGGGGCATTTCTAATAATCAGACCTGAACATACTGTTTATTAAATGCTTCAGATGGCAATGAAATGGTTTGATTCTTGGGGAAATACCAGCACAAATCCACGTTTTAGGAGAAATGTGTTAAGTCTTGAGAATAAATGTGTGACCAAATAGTGTTAATACTGGATTAAAAGATGAATGTGGAAGCGTTCTTTTGTTAAAAATAAGTCAAATAATCTTCTCTCTTCCCTACACTCACCCATCAACTTGTCCTCTTTTTCTTCTCATATTGTTAGCAGCTTTAATTAAAATTTCAAAGTGGTTACAAGGTCAAGCAATGAAATGATTCTGTATGTATAATGATTTCTCCTTTTCTTCTTGTCTGCTAGAATTCTATGAACTTGCCGCCAGACAAAATGAAGCTGTTGAGCCAATACGACAATGAAAAGAAATGGGAATTGATCTGTGACCAGGTAAGGGAATCGGTGTGTTCTTCATTGTAAGTAGCTCCACAAGTCCTACTTTGAGGTGACTTCAAACATGCATAGCCGCGTAGGTATGCTGCACATATTTTCAACCATGATAGTGGATACCTGATACATGACTTAGTATTCAGGGTGCTCCAAAATTAAAACTAGACTATGGGTGATACCTTCATAGGCTGCTGGTAGGAAAAAAAGTTTGCTGAGCTTTCGAGAGCACAAGCCCTCTTTTTCAAAGCAGGTATAAAAGTCCATACATGGCAAGGGATGTAATTTGCCAGGAGAGAGTTCTGAGCCTTCCAAGAAGATGCCTGGCCTCCATCTTTGCCAAGTGAACTTTTAAGAATTCTCTCCAGAGAAGTTGCTGTGAAGGTGTACCTGCCATGTTGTTTGTTTGTTTGTTTGTTTTGTTGTTCAACCTTTCATAATTCTTTTCAGGATCAAGCTGAAGAAAAACATTTTCTACTGCTTTATGCACTGCTCTGATACCCTGTTATTGTGACAGTGCCACCAGCCCCTTTCTTAGAGCAATTCTTGTACTTATTTAAAAGATTATGCTGGATTGTTTTCTTCAAATGAAATTTTCAATAGATAAACATTCAGGCAGCACTTTATACATTAAAAAGGAATTTTTAAAAGACAGACAGTCCATCTGAAGCATGGAGAAGAGCCAAAACCAGGTATCAGATCAGCACTTGGTTTAGAGCAGGCCTGCCCATCAGGTAGACTGCAGGCTACCAGTAGCCCACGAAGGTTTCAATAATAGCCTGCCAGCCACCAATTAAAAAGAGGGGATAAGTTCTCCACCCCTCCCTCCCCAATCCCAAGGACCACCACTGCCTCAGCAAAGTTCTGGGTCTGCCAGCCGAGAGGGGCAGTTCAAGTGCCATGGGGTGGTCCCCTGTTCCCATCGCTGGCCAGATGATCGAGTGGGTGCAAGGGAAGCATGTGCATGGTCAGCCTTACCATAGGAATGCATTGAAAATCAATTAATCCATTCTGGAGGGAACAGATATCAATGCATTCCTATGGGAAACCGTTGCTCTACTTACAAAAATGTTTACTTATGAGCATGTGCTTGGAATGGATAAAATTCTTAAGTAGAGGTATTAATGTAGTAGCCCTCAGGCACTTTGGGCCAGAAAAAGTAGACCTCGGCCTGTTCAAAGTTGGACAGCCCTGGTTTAGAGGACAAGCATGGCTGTTGTTAAAAATACAAACTGAGACTTACTATGTGGCAGAAAAACGCTGTCAGTTCTTTTTCATAGGTGCGTTTGTGCACATATAGAAAGTATGTTTTGGTTTGTTTTTTTTAAAATGAACCTGATTCAGAGAGAGACCCACCACTTTTTGAACACTGTGCACACATATTGTTGCCTCGCCATTGGCTCCGATCCAAAAGGTTTTGAAGGTTTCAGAAATGGCACAACCTGCCTAAGCAATTGGCACCGGAGAAAAAAAAGCAAGACAGATATACATTAGAAGCAAGAAGGCTATATTTTAAATTGCCTGCAACTCGTTGGAGGAAAAGCGGGGGGTGGGGTGGGGGTGGAAATCAACTGCCTCCGACATAACAGAAACAGGGCAAAGACGTACCTCTTCCCACTTATAAGAATCCAGGAACGAGATGTTCAGAGACAGGGTCACTTTTTAGCACAAGCTGCTGGCAGCGAGACATGTGTGAAAATATGGCACCCGTTCATGCTGTGAACTATATATTTCTCAGTTAATAAAGGAACAGGGTTGTGAATGATGCTGAGAAGACAGGAAAAAAAAGGGGGGAGGGAGAGGAGTGACTCACTGTGGGCTGTGCAGATGTCTGTGTGGGATTCGGCCCTTCACAGTTTCTGCGAAGACAGTTCTACCATAGGGAATAGCGTCTGAAATAGAAACCTCTGGCAATTTTTATGTGTTTGTGGAGCAAGTGGGCAGTATGGGAAGAGAAGACAGCCCGGTCTCTAACTCCCCGCTGTGTGGCAACAGGTCACAGAGGCTGGTGAATTGGGGCCCACCAGTGGCCACTTGTGAGTGACTCACAGGAAATGCAGCCCAGTGACAGGCGAGGGGAAGAGCCAGTCTCAGCTCCGTCAGTGACGGGAATCGTGTGGAAAGTGGCAGGCAGTGTGTCTGAAAATGAGAATGCCTTTGGTTTGTGAAGATTAAAAAAATGTGCCACTGTATGTGTGAAGGTGTCTCTGGCAAAGGGAGGGTGTAAAGCTGTTAGTGGAGAACCGAGAGAGTTTACGGGAGGCTGAGATGGAAAGCCTAGCTCACCAAAAATGGGGAAAGTAACTCGAGAAGCAAGGCAACTGCCTCCAGTAATGGACGTGGGGTGCTGCAAAGGTCAACAGAGAAGACATACATACAGGTGAAACTCCAAAACTTAGAATATTGTGCAAAAGTTCATTTATTTCAGTAATGCAACTTTAAAGGTGAAACTAATATATGAGATAGACTCATCAAATGCAAAGCGAGATAGTGAACCCCCGCCCTTTCGCGGTTCAAATGCTGCAGTCCCGGTATATCATGGGACCACAGTACATGAAAGGCAAGGCCTCTTGGGGTAGTCTGCTTGGGCCTGTTTAAGGCCTCCTGCACCCATCTTAAGCCTGGTGCTGCCCCGAATGGGCCCGCGGAAGTGACTTCTGGATTGCTGAAAAACACTTCTGAGTAGAGATCGGCACGAATCAAAAAAATGGCATTTCGTTTGTCGTTTGTCGTTTGTCGTTTAGGGGGTCCGTTTTGGTTTGTTTCCGTTTTTTGCGAATTTTTTGCAAAAAATTCATTTTCGTTTTCATTCGTTTCGTTACCGTTTCATTACCATTTATTTCAATTTTTTGTGATTTTTTTAGCATTTAAAGCAGTTCAATGTATTGCCGTAACGAAAATGAAATGGACGACAAAATTTCTGGTGTTTCTGTTGGTTTCGTTTCATTTTAGAGACAAAATTCTTTTGTCGTTTCGTTACGTAACGAAATGAAAAGACGAAAACGGAAATGAAAAATTGTTCATTTCGTGCCCATCTCTACTTCTGAGTCCTCCGACAGGCCTAAGAAGTCAATCGGAGGCCCGTTCGGGGCAGTGCAAGGCCTCAGGTAAGTGCAGGAGGCCACCCAGGCCCAGCCTGGCCCAGCATCCTCATATCACGGATTTTCAATTATTGCAGGTCGGGTCGGGTCCTTAATCTCTGCGATAAGAGGGGGTTACTGTAATTGTGATGATTATGGCTTACAGCTTATGAAAACCCCAAATTCACAATCTCAGACAATGAGAATATTACATAAAAGCAATAAAACAAGGATTGCAAATAGAACAATACTGGATCTTGAAAAATATAAGCATGCATATGTACTCAGTACTTGGTTTGGGCCCCTTTTGCATCAAATAACGCCTTAATGCGGCGTGGCATGGATGCTATCAACCTCTGGCACGGCTGATGTGTTATGGAAGACCGGGATGATTAAATAGCTGCCTTCAGCTCTTCTGCATTGTTTGGTCACATGTCTCTCATCTTTCTCTTGGCAATGCCCCATAGATTCTCTATGGTTTTCAGGTCTGGTGAGTTTGCTGGCCAATCAAGTGCAGTTATCCCATGGTCATTGAACCAGGTTTTGGTACTTTTGGCAGTGTGGTCAAGTACCAAGTCCTACTGGAAAATGAAGTCAGCATCTCCATAATGCTTGTCTGCGGAAGGAAGCATGAAGCGCTCCAGAATCTCCTGGTAGATGGCTGCATTGATCCTGGACTTAATGAAGCACAGTAAACCAACACCAGCAGATGACATGGCTCCCAAATCAACACAGACTGTGGAAACTTCACACTGGACTTCAAGCATCTTGCATTGTATGCCTCTCCATTCTTCCTCCAGACTCTGGGTCCTTGGTTTCCAAATGAGATGCAAACGTTGCTCTCATCAGAAAAGAGGACTTTGGAACACTGAGCAACAGGCCAGTTCTTTTTTTCTTTCACCCAGGTAAGACACTTCTGACATTGTTTGTTGATCAGGAGTGGCTTGACAAGAGGAATACGGCATTTGAAGCCCATGTCCAGGATCTGTCTCTGTGTGGTGGCTCTTGATGCACTAACTCCACCCTCCGTCCACTTCTTGGAAAAGTCCCCAACACTTTTGAATGGATTTTTCCTCGCAATCCTCTCCAGGCTGTGGTCATCCCTGCTGCTGTGCACCTTTTTCTCCCACACTTTCCCCTGCCATATAACTTTCAATGTGCTTTGATACAGCACTTTGGGAACATTCCACTTCTTTTGCAATTACCTTTTGGGGCTTTCCCTCCTTCTGCAGGGTGTCAATGATGGTTTTCTGCACAATTGTCAGGTCAGCATGATGGTGATTCCTATTGAACCTGACTGAGAGACCATTTAAAGCCTCGGGAGCCCTTTGCAGGTGTTATTGATCAATTAGCTGAATAGAGTGGGACACTATGTGCCTAGAATATTTAACCTTTTCACAATATTCTAATGGTCTGAGATTGAGAATTTGGGGTTTTCATAAGCTGCAAGCCATAATCATCACAATTATAACAAATTAAGGCTTGAACTATCTCACTTTGCATGTAATGAGTCTATCTCATATATTAGTTTCACCCCTAAAGTTGCATTACTGAAATAAATGAACTTCATTTGCACAGTATTCTAATTTTTTGAGTTTCACCTGTATCAAGCCTACAGCTCTAGCCCACTATGAATGTCTCCTGATTAGCTTTATAGAAATAAATAGGAACTTCCTGGCAGCCCCGTGTAGGCCATGAGTAGGGGATCTTTCAGTCTCCAGATGTTTTAACCTTGACTCTGGGGGCTAATGGTCCATGAAGTGGGAACTCCCAGCTGAGCTTCTCAGCAGAAGGTTTAGCCTATGTAGCCTTGGGCAACTGGCTCCACTCCAGAAGTGCCCCCAGAAGGGCATAGGAAACTACTTCTCAGAACTCTGTATCTAGAAAACCCTGAAACGGGTCAGAATTGTCTTGACGGTACATAATGGCTATTATTAGTCCAAAACACCTGGACTAGAAAGATGTATGCTAAACTCTTTTGGACCTGGGAGTGTTCCAGCTGAGGGCTTAGAAGAGGAGGTGGAAGATACTTTTGGTCAACTTGGCTAAATGTTCACAAATACATTAATATTTCCTAACATGAGCATTTGTTTCAGAGAGGGAGAGGGAATGCTGCTAAGAGAAGAAATTCTGGTGGAGTAGTCTTTGCATAGTAACTTTGGGCCTCATTGTTGTAAGAGTACTAGCTGGTTTAGGGCTGCTGCCCCATCAGTCCCTTTGACATTCCTTTGCTTATGGTGAGACGAGTGGGTTAGGCTCTCAGATATTACGCTGCCACCATCACTAGTCCTGGCCTACCCTTTCTACTATGGCAAAGCCCTACTTGTGTCAGGGCCTCCTTGGAGGCAGAGGCGTAGCTAGCGTTTGGAGTGCCCGGGAACAAAGTCAGCTTTTGTGCCCCCTCCTGCCTCCCCAACTGCATCTCACCTACCGAATAAGGGGTGCTGGATCCTGGGGGAACAGCAGGGGAGGAGGGAAAAGGGTCCCTCTTTTTCACGCCTTCTTTGGGGGTCTTCTGGACAAGGCTCTCCTGTGCAAACCACACAGCGTGTGGATAGCACCAAGCAGGTAATGTTTCCCTACCCAAGCATCACCTCTGTAGCACGCTTTCCCCTCCTCCTTTTCCCCGGCTAAGGCTTGGTGATCCTTAGCCCAGGGAAAGGAGGAGAGGGAAGCAGGCAATGGGATTACCCCCCCCAGCAGCACCTCCATTGCCACTCTTCCCTCTCCTCCTTTCCCTGGGCTAAGGATCACCAAGCCTTAGCGGGGGTGAGGGAGAGGAGGGGGGGAGCAATTGACAGAGGTGCTGCTTGGGGAAAAAATCACCTGCTTCCCTCTCCTCCTTTCCCCCGAGTAAAGATCACCAAGCCTTAGCAGGGCGAAAGGAGGACTGCTGACAGGGCAGGGCTTCTTCCTCCTGATCCCTCCCCCAGGTGCCCCTAGGTTGCTGCGCACCCTGGGGCAAATGCACTCTTCCGCCCCTCCCTAATTATGCCAGTGCTTGGGGACCTGTTGCCATGGGAACAAAGCAAACCAATTGCTTGTATGTTAAGGAGCTGCTTAAAGTAGCTGCTGCCCCCTCTGGGTTACATGTAGAATGGCTCCTTCATTTATTATTGGCCACCCATGTTTTAATTTTTCTTTTACCTCTGATTTATTTCTTCAACTTTTGAAAGGAAACTTTGCCTTGCAGAAGACACTGCCTTGCAAATAAGTAGAAGAGGAAAACCTGAAATGGTTCCTTCCCATAGCTAAAATACAATGTTTTAAGGTTAAAACACTAGCAATGCTAGTACTTAATAACATTGAGGGCAATAATACAAACGTTATTCATGTTTTATTTGTTCATCAGTTACACCTGTGCTCCACCTTTTTAAAATGAGCTCAGGGTGCTGTCCTCCTCTGCCTGTTATCTTCACAAAAGCCCTGCGAAGTAATTCAGGCGGAGGGTTCATGACGTCTTCAAAATCACAGGGTGAATTTAAATCCAGATCTGTTGAGTCTTAGTCGAACACTCTCACCACTAGGTTCCCATTGTAATACACCTGTACAAGAAGAAAGGCCTGCCCCAGTTGATATTTGTTTGAGTCGATAACCTCAGCATGAAATTATTAGCAAACAGTAGCATTCAAATGTTTTTGCATTAAAATGAACCTACTGGCTGAAATCATGTTGCATCTCTATGCAAAAGATGTAACTTTTGGAGATGAATTACCTTGATTTAGAACTCTCCATAAGTATTATCAGTTGCACACTGAGTCACATGACTCTCTGTGCAATCAGCTTTATAGAAATTTCTTCACTGATGGCAATTCTTTTCCAAAGTTATACTTTTGTGTAGTATGGTTTCAGTCATTTACCTATTATCACTGATGTAAAAAAGCTTCTAATGTAATTTCTGCTTTCAGAAAACACTCAATCCTTTTACTACTGCTAGACTGTGTTAGGAGTATGGGACCAGTTGTCTGACTCAGTATAAGGCATCTTTCTATGATTTTCTGTCTTTCATTGTGAAAACACATAGTCTGTACTAAGATACTAAACTGTAATGAATTGACATGAATTTGAATATTCAGAGCAGCAGCTGTGGTTACTGGGATGTTCCGTTGCATCCCTCTGGATTCTTTTGTTGCTCAGCCTACTTACTCAGTGCCTTGGTTAGAGGGTCCTGGTGGCTCAGGGGACTAAGGCTCTGAAAACTGTTGGCTACAAAGTTGGCAGCTCGGCGGTTTAAATCCCGGGTGCCATGCAGTGGTGCAAACTCCCGCTGATAACCCCAGCTCCTGCCAACCTACCAGTTCCAAAGCATGTAAATGCAAGTAGATAAATAGGTACCACCATAAAAAGCGGGAAGGTAAAACAGTGTTTCCTTATAGCCATGCATGGACTTGCACAACACTGGCTCTTTCGGCTTGAATACGGAGATGAGCACCGCCCCTAGAGTTGGACACGACTAGCACGCATGTGCGGAGGGAACCTTTACCTTTACCTTTTTGGCTTTGCCTAGGAACTGTACTACATTAATGTCCAGATCCAGAATAGCTGCATCATTTGTTTGGCTGGGAGACACATGATATTGAGTGCTGTCCACTCAACAACTTCTGAAGGGTCAGAAAATGGAATGATAAACTGTTGGGCGCTTGCATCTTCAGAGAGTACACTTGTACATATTGTTCTTGAAGCTGTTGATCGCATGGTTATGTCTCCTGTCCTAACACTTTCATGTCCATCCATCTCCAGGAAAGGTTCCAGGTCAAGAATCCTCCTTCTGCCTACATCCAGAAACTGAAGAGCTATTTGGACACAGGTGGATTCAGTGGAAAGGTGACTTTAAAATGCCTGATGCAGTTTTGTTTAGAGAATGCAAAGCTTAAGGAAGTTACCTTGAAGAATCATGGTGGCTGTGGGGCCCTGGCATTTCTTGCCAAAACAAACAAATGGAACAAAAATAATCCCCCCCCCCCCCAAGATCTGAGTGTAATCAGAAGCAAATTCTTCTCTCTCTGCACCATCCCCAATGTTCACTTTACTCCTCATCTCTCATCACGATAACTACTTCTGCATAAAAGCAAACCGTTTTGCAGAAGACATTCGTTTTAAAATAAAGGATTACCAATATAAATGTAGCAATCTTTTGGCTTATAGCCAACATCAGGCTATAATATGCTATAATTGCCTCCCTCCCTTCCTTTCTATCATAGATCCTCTCTCCAGTACCAGCTGCTCTGATACAGAACCCCTGTGCAGTTGGATCTAATTCATAGGCCTGCTCTCTGTGTTCAGTGTTCTTTCTTCCCAGGATCCCCTGAAAATCTCACCCCCCTACAGCAGCTGTTGCTTTTTGCACACTGAATTTATGTTTTTTGAAAGTTGAGCATGCCAAGGTGCCATTTTGTGCACCCTTACAAACTTTGCAAAAGAAGGATGGAAAGTTTTCATTTCTTGCCCTGTCCTAGAATGTTGTAGCATGCTTCCTTTTTGGCAGGATGCAAAGTTTTCTGGTCAAATCAAGTGTCCCTGCTTGCATTTCCTTGGATGTATACAAGTGTGCCTGGTTTGCACGCTTAACTGAACTAGCCTTTGGACTTGGATAGTAGTAAATTACTATCTGAAGTGGCAAAATATGTATGCAGTGCCATGAGGTGTAAATTGTATACAGGGAAAACCCATAAAAAGTGGGGGAACCCTGTAAGCCAATTCAACATTTGCCTAACACGCCTTTTCACACGACCCCTAAGATCCGCTGGCCACTTAAATTCGGACCAGAGATCTTGGGGGTTCGTTGCTCTTCCTGCATCCCCACCCCTCTGCACTTCCTTGATCCTGTCTGCGTGAGGGGAGGGAGAAAAAAGGGGACAAAAGAATGCAGGCTCACCTCCGTTTGCCGGTCCAAGCCTCCCCGTCGTCCTGATTCCTTCTCTTAAAGGGGTGGGAGGCATAAAAAAACAACACACAGAAGCGAGGAGAGCCAGGCGCTCACTCCTTTACATCCGGATCTGGGATTTTTCACCCTCCAAGAGCAGGTACCTGAAAAGTGCACTGGGACGCGCTTAGGTGGGCGTGGCCGCACTTAATTTTCTGTAAACTCTGGAGCTGGTGGGGAAACAATTTTAAGCTCCAGAGCTGGGAGCCATTTGCGGCAGAGTTTAGGGGTCGTATACAAATACCCAATGGATTTCTTAGGTTTGAATCATGAGATTATTTGAGCAAGTGCCGTTATCAAAATCAGGTGCTCTGTTTTCTTCCAGTGCTCATGGTTTTGACCCTGACCTGGAGGAATAGACAACCTCTCTGCATTAAATAGTGAAACTGGAATTGGGAAAGGAGCAGAAGTTGACTTCAGTAACTGTGGCAAGCACACCTGACTAGTTCAAGCAATATATGCCATTATCAATGCTATGCATACATTTGCTCAATTTAAACCTGAGTGGTTTTTGGAATGCCTATTGTAAACCTTAATGTATGAATTGACTTTGTTACAAACAAGAATGTGGGAAACAACATTTGATTATCTGCCAAGGTTTAGTAACTGGACATAATCAACTGGTAGTGAATTTTTTTTTTTTTTTGGCTTCCCTCCGTAGTTTAAAAGACGGGTCCAAGAATCCACACAGGTTCTTCGGGAGCTTGAGATATCTCTGAGGACAAACCACATTGGGTAAGTACCGATGCGGTATGCAATTGTTATTTATTTAGTGATTAAGAATGTTGCACATTGCAGTCATTCTGATTCTCATCTGGCTCTCATGTTGAAGATTCAGAGGAGCCCTGCCCTTGTGTTTGGAGATATTCATTTATATTGCTCATTGAGTGCCAAAACTTTACTTGATGTAGCTGGAAAGGGGAGGCAGATTTTGTCTGGGATCTGAAATGTTTCTGAAGGTGTGCTTTGGGAACATTGTTCATTTTTTCCCCCTTGGGTACAAACCCAAGGTCAGGAAAAGCCTTAGCTAGAGTTTGCTAGTTGTCAAACAGACAAGGCAGAGGTCAGTCAAAAAGGAAATCCAGGAAAAGAGATATAGCTTGTACTGGATGGGATTAGTCCCCCATTAAGGAAGAGGTGTGCAGTTTAGGAGTGCTCCTGTATTCATCCTTGAGTCTGCATGCCCAAGTCTCAGCAGTGGGCAGGACTGCGGACTGCTTTAAATATTGTCATGGAATGTTTTAAGTCACCTTGGGTCCTTTTCAAGGAGAAAGGTGGATAAAATACACAGACATACATACTCAGGAGGTAGATACTGATGGCAAGGCACAGGAGGACAGAGCTGGATTTTCATACAACTTCTCTGTATCCCTTTAGTTATCCTGCTCTCTTTAAATGTGATAGGGGATGTTGGTCTGTTGCAAAATTCGATTAAAAGTACCTATACAGCTTCCTTCTATGTATGTCCAAAATGTAGCGCACTGATGCTGTCTTGAACTTTTTTACCCCATGCACCAAAATGCTTTGAACCTACCCTGTTATGGTAGGTTGGAATTGTTGGATAAAATCCCTGAACTTGTAGCTGGGCTTTTTTTGTTTTTTTGTTTTTGAGAAGGCACAAAAGGCTACTGTGGTGAATACATGAAGGGTCCAGAGGCCCATGCCAGATTGTTGGGAAACTGCTCTTTTTGTACACGATTGGGTATAATGTCAAGCCACACCCAAATTGTGGTAACGCTAATGGGGTTTTCAAAGTACAGTGCTACTTTGGTTTACAAGCATAATCCGTGCCAGAAGCATGCTTGTAAACCAAATTACTGTACTTGTATATCAAAGCAATTTTCACCATAGGAAATAATGGAAACTTATCTGATCCCTTGTGGAATCCCAGTTTCCATTATTTCTTATGGGGGAATTAGCTTTGGCTGGGAGCCACAGCGTCAGCGGGGTACAATGGGTCCCCCTACTTTCTCCCTCCCTCATGGCCCAGCTCGCCTTTTCCTCCTCCACCGCCGCCATCTTGGGAGACTACTGGGCACGGGGATCACTGCAGAGGCCACAGCCAGGCCTGGGGTGAGCTACAGAGGCCATGGATGGGCAGCGTCGGACCCGGGAAGTGCTGTGGAAGCTGCAGCTAGGTAGTCAAGCAGCACTGGGCCCAGGGTGAGCTATGGAGGCCCAGTGTGGGCCCACCACACCTCCTGGAGGTCCCTTGTGGTGCCCTGAAGTCAGTTCCAGTCCATGCTGGACCTGGAAGCCCAAGACGGGCCCACTGTGCAGCCCAGAGGTCACTTCTGGTCTGCTCCAGGTCTCCAGAACTTGCTTAGGAGGCCCAGCATGGGGCCAGAGCGAGCTCCAGAAGCCAAGCTGTGATTGCTCGCAAACCGGAGCAAGTTTTTATTTAAAATTTTGGTTGTTTTGTGAAATACAAACCAAGGTACTTGTAAACCAAAGAACCACTGTATGCGAGATTCATTGCAAGCCCCCAGCAAATGTTCATTGCGTGGTGGAGGTTCAAACCCAGGTGTCCATCATCCTGTCCACTACTCTGCACTGGTATTAGGTAACTGTGCTCAAATTAGATTTAATTCATCTTCTAGCCTGTCCTTTGATTAGGGCAAGATGGTGGATTGGGCAATGGTTGGAGTGTGACTAGCACTGATTTCACCTGAAGTTCTGATCCGTTGTGTGCCAAGAGCCTTCCCCAGTGTTAGCCAAAACAGAGAACCCCACAGTGCAGTAGTTAAAACTGCTGTCCTGCAGCTATAACAGTGCTCATGACCTGGGGTTTGATTCCAGGTAGCAGGCTCAAGGTTCATTCAGCCTTCCAGCCTTCCAAGGTCGGTAAAATGAGTACCCAGCTTGCTGAGGGGCAAGTGTAGTCTGCATAATTACTTGTAAACCCCCACCCCACCCCTGAGAGTGCTTTAAGTGCCATGCTGTGGTATATAAGCAGCACCCTTTGCTTTGGTTTTGCTTTCCCCATATCTCCCACCTAATAGGGATTTTCAGCTACTCCGTCCCTTTCAATAGTGATTTGGCCCATGACTGACTTCGCTGTCTTGCTGCTCCTATCTGTGGTAGGTATATAGACAATCAAAAAGCCAATCACTGAGCCTCGTGGCACAGTGGTTAAATGCTTGTACTGCAGCTAAAACTGTGCTCACGACCTGGGGTTCAGTCAACCGGCTCATGGTTGACTCAGCCTTCTATCATTTCAAGGTCGGTAAAATGAATACCCAGTTTGTTTGGGGGGCAATGTGTAGCCTGCATAATTAAATTGCAAACCGCCCAGAGACTGCTTGAAGTACTATGTGGGAGTATATACAGTGGTCCCCTGCCATTTCGCAGTTCATATACTGCGGTCCTGGTATATTGCAGGACCGCAGTATATGAAAGGCAAGGGCCCCTGGCGTAAGCTGCTTGGGCCTATTTGAGGCCTATTGCATTTAACCCAGGCCTGACAGGCTTCCCCAAATGGGCTTCCGACGGACTTCCCAGGCATGTCAGAGGCCCCAGAAGTGGTTTCCGACAAACCGGAAGTGACTTCCGACAAGCCGGACGTGATTTCTGGATTGCAAGAAACCACTTCTGGGGCCCGGGAAGCCTGTTCGAGGCCCGTTCAGGGCAGTCTCATGCCCCCCAGTCCTGACCTAACTCAGCATCCCCATATTGCGGATTTTCAATTATCGCGGGTCGGGTCGGGTCCCTATCCCCCGCGATAGGTGAGGGATTACTGTATAAACAGAACAAGGAATGATCTTTATTAAGCGTTGTGGTTTACACCAGGAAGGTGGTTGATTTGTCCTTTCCTTTTGATGGAATTTATATCTCGTCTTGAACTGCTGGTGGTGTCTTTGCAAAGTGGGAGTGCAGCTGCATTGCATAGTAACTGTGGACTATTCGGGATCAAGAGGTATAACATAACTGGCTTGGGTGGCCACGGAGAGCTTGGATTGTTCCCCCAGAATGCAGGCTGCCTGTCCCTAGTCCATACCACCCCCAATAGTTCATTTCCTTGAACAATACAAGAAATAAAAGTAAAAAGGATTTTGGAGCACAGATACTATGAAGGGAGCCGCCCCCAGCATGAAGAAGGCAAGCGGAACATCTACAGCAACAGGACATTATCACTAGGTACTGTGATATCATTTTCCTTCTAATCGGCCTTAATTGGATCTACCTAGTGGGACATTTTTAAATTCTTTCCCCCCCCAAAAAAACTCCCCCCCACCTGTATTTTGTGGTTTTCCATCAACCTCCCACTTCTAACTCGTATCTAGCCAACCAGGAGCCTTGTGCTTCAAAGAGCCAATAGAGGGTATTTGTACACGACCCCTAAACTCTGCCGCAAATGGCTGCCAGCTCCGGAGCTTACAATTGTTTCCCCACCAGCTCCGGAGTTTGCAGGAAATTAAGTTCGACCACGCCCACCTAAGCGCGTCCCAGTGCACTTTTCTTGTACCTGCTCTAGGAGAGTGAAAATCCCCAGGTCCGGATTTAATCTGGTGAGTGCGGGACTCTCTTCGCTTCTGTTTTTTTTTTTTTTTCCT
>JAHTLZ010000111.1:4102550-4158100 GCA_023846285.1 Phrynocephalus versicolor | reverse complement strand
CCTGTATTTTGTGGTTTTCCATCAACCTCCCACTTCTAACTCGTATCTAGCCAACCAGGAGCCTTGTGCTTCAAAGAGCCAATAGAGGGTATTTGTACACGACCCCTAAACTCTGCCGCAAATGGCTGCCAGCTCCGGAGCTTACAATTGTTTCCCCACCAGCTCCGGAGTTTGCAGGAAATTAAGTTCGACCACGCCCACCTAAGCGCGTCCCAGTGCACTTTTCTTGTACCTGCTCTAGGAGGGTGAAAATCCCCAGGTCCGGATTTAATCTGGTGAGTGCGGGACTCTCCTCGCTTCTGGTTTTTTTTTTTTTTTTGCCTCCCGTCCCTTTAAGAGAAGGGACGGGAGGCAAAAAAACAAACAAACAGAAGAGAAGGAATCAGGACAACGATGGGGCTCCGGGTGGCTTCGGAGGTGAGCCTGCATTTTTCCTCTCTTTCTTCCTCCCTCCCCTCACGCAGACAAGAACAAGGAAGTGCGGAGGGGTGGGGACGTAGGTAGAGCAACAAACCCCCAAGATCCCTGGTCCAAATGTAAGTGGCCAGCGGATCTTAGGGGTCGTGTGAAAAGGCCCAGAGATGATGGTTATATGCAAAGAGGAGGAGCCCACACCATGAAGCTCTTTGTTTGAAACAGCCTGTTTAGTCCTTCACCAATGGCCCACGCTGCTGTGTGCCTTCCATGAAGTAAACCTGGCACCCATCTTGCTAGATGAACTTTTAAGAACTTTCTCCTGGCAAATTACATCCCTTGCCGTGTTTGGACTTTTCTAACCACTTTGATAAAGAGGACTTGTGTTCCTGAAAGCTCAGCAACATTTTTTATTTTTCTACTAGCAACCTATGAAGGTATCACCCATAGTCAAGAAATAAAAGGACAGTGAAGGCTTGTTAGCGATGTGGTAAATGTTAATTGTCCATGGGACTGTGCATGTCAATGTGTGTGGGACTGATTAGCTGTCCTGCCACCTTTGGTAGCACCAGAGTACTGCTGCGCGTGCTCGCTCTCTGTCTCTCTCCCGCAGCACCTCTCTTTTTTGACCTGTAGGAGAGGATAGCATCACAAGGCTTGTAGCAAAGGTCTCAGCCCTCTCCGGAGAAGGTGACCCCCTCCCTCCCCAGCATATCAGAGCCAGCAGCCGACACCATTAAGCGACAGTGATGTATGCCGGCTAATTAACAGCTTAGATGAGGAGGCATTTATCTCTCTGGATTGATTGCCTGCCAGGCAGTGAGAACATAAAAAAGGAACAGTGGAAGCCAGCGTGCACACGCCGTGTTGGGCGTCTTGCGACAAAAATGTATTGTTGCTCCTGATGAGGCTGTACAAAAGAAGGAGCAAATTGAACACGGGGAGAGGTCCAAAGGGCCTTTCCTCTCTAGGAGATGGAGTTCAGCCCTGTGAGGAGCAGGACCAAGTGTTTTTTGCCTCTGATGACTAGATTCGTGTTTAGCTTTGGCTCGTGTCTGTAATTTGCATGTGATTCCCTGTATTGGCCACATATGTTTAAAAGAGCTCGCTGTTTCTGGTCGCGCCCCCACCCCCCAGTATAGTGCCTAAATAACAAAGCCAGTCCTAAATTGGTGCCTTGGCAACCCTTGCAAACAGCTCTTAGAGCCTAGGCTTTTGTGCCCAAATCTCTTTTTTCAGTCACAAAAATTCATCACGGGATCACTGGCCTGGATCCAGATTTCATTCAGAACTATTGAAACATGTCACAAGCTGATGGCTGATTGAACTAAAATTAGTTTCAACGAGCGCACTCTAAGAAGAGCGGAGTTGGTCTGTTTGGTGCGTTGGTGCCACCAGAGACCATTTGATAGACTTCTTAAAAACAAAAAGTGTTCTGCTTATATACTGCCCCATAGTGTTTTAAGAATTCTTTGGATGGTTTTCAGTTTCATTTTGCAGGCTACACATTGCCCCCACCGCCAACAAACTGGGTACTCTTTTTACCAACCTCAGATGGGTAGAAGGCTGAGTCAACCATGAGCTGGTTACCTGGGGCTGAATCCCAGGCTGTGAGCATAGTTTTAGCTGCAGCGCCGCTGTTTAACCACTGTGCCACGAAAAGTGATCACGTGCGCACCTCCAAATTGACATGTTCCATGGGGAAAACAATTGTAGTGTTCCAGTTCTAGAGTGGGCCTGTATACAGAATTTGGAAAATTACTTATACCCTTAATGGGATTCTGGATATTGTAATCCAGAAAAGTAACTTCTTCAAATCCCCGCCCCTACATAGTATAAGTGACATGGTGCTCGGAGTGAAACTATCAAAACTATCCAAAATAATTAGCAACTGAGTGAATATTTTTAGTGGCTTGAGTCCTAATAACATAGCATAGTTTTCAGGAATGTTGTTAAACAAAAACAGATAAAGCATGTGTAACCTAAAATTGCTTTATAGTTATTACTGATAGCAACAGTAAGAAAAACAGTGAGGAATCTGTTTGTGGAAAGTATGAGAAAACAAAAGGGACTGTGGTTAGGATGCATGGAAATTCAAAATTAGGGAGACCCTTTTTGACTATTCCCATTCAAAGACAGAATCAAACAGCTTGATCTTTCACCTCCTCTCTTCACCCAGGTGGGTCCAGGAGTTCCTCAATGAAGAGAACAAGGGTCTCGATGTGTTAGTGGAATACCTCGCCTTTGCTCAGTGCTCTGTCACGTAAGTCGCTGCTATTACTTGATGAGAAAGGGATAGGTAAGTGAGGATTAAAGGAAAACTCTGATGGGGAAGATACATAAGTGCAGCACCTATCTTTATCTACCACTGTGGTCCATGATACTAGGACAGGATACTAACAGGTAATCAACAGTAAATATATAGGCTGAGACTCTCTGGGTCAGATAAAACTAATTTATCATCGTAACGTGTTCACAAAGGTTAATTTCTTGACTTTATGTTATGTATTATTTATTAAAGTTCTTTTTGCTATTCATTCCTCCAATAAAACAGGAAAAAAAACATTAAAAAATTTAACAAATATTTTTGCCTCTGGCAGAAGTCCGTGTGAAAGACCTAGGGAAAGTTATTATTTGGATTATAGTTTACATATTCCTCCATCCTGCATGGCCAGTAGCCCAACAGAGTAACTTTTTCAAGCTCTGCAGACCCTCCATTTCCTATTGTAAGCTGTTTTAAAACTAATTTTAATTACCAAATTATTTGTTCTGTGACATTCCATGGAAGGCACTTATAGTATTGAAAGAAAATTAAAATAAATCTACTGTAATTCCATTATGGAGTTGCAAAGCTCTATTTTTATTTTTATTTTTTTGTAATTTTGGATATAAGTCATTGATTATCTTTTTTATGCATGAACAAGCTGCCCTCTTAAAGGAAAAACAGTTACACTTTGTCAAATCTAACCCCTGTTGTATTATCTGTCTTGTCTTTTCTTTCTCTGTTTCCCTGTCACTGTGAAACAAGACTTCCAAAATCCTTTTGGGAGGATCAAGTGACACAAAATAATCATGGAAATAATTCTTTCAGATACTGTAACTTCAAACAATAGCAGAACAAGGAAGACGTTTTTGGCCAAAATGTGTATAAGTTTCCTGTCTCTCAGAGCCTTAATCTAGGTTTAGCATTTGAAACAACATGAATCCAAATATAGAAGAATATTGTAGTTCTTCAGTTTCTTGGCTGTCACTTTCCTATCTGTGCCTGCTGTTGGGAAAAACAAAAACCAAAAAAAGGAAAGCCAGCAAAAATGACTAAATGGGATTATTATTAGTGAAACTGATTGCATGCAGTCTTGCTGGGAGACATTTCCCCTGGCTGATGACAGATTTATATTCCGAATCCTGTTCAAGGGACTTGTAGTCCATTATTTCAGGAGTGGGAGACTGGCAGCATTTGGCCAAATTTCAAGCAAGAAAGAAACAGTGGTCCCACTTCACATACACACACACACGTTTGAGTGAGACTACATCTTTCAGAATTCCTCTGCTAGTGTGTTTGGAGAATTCTGGGTGTTTTGGTCCTCAAAGCAATTTTTCCCTCTGTCTTCTTGCCCCAAACGCATGTGATTTCTCTTGAAAGACTACTGCCCTTTGCACAAACCAACAACCAAAAGGTTCACCAGCCTTGCAGTAAATTATGCTTCACGTACTGTACTGCTAACTTCATTGAAGAGTTTTCTGAAGGGAAATGCCTAACTCACCCCAGATGTACATTTCCTTGTATAACTGTCCTTCCTGAAACATCAAGTATCATGGGGGGTGGGTGGGCAGATGTTCTCCTCCATTCATAACCCCTCTCCTGTTTCCAATCTCTTCTTCCATCTTTTTTATTTATTTACACACAGAGAAAAGGATGAAAAGATGGAACAGATGCCATAATGCTTTTCATTGGTAGCTTTAGGAACCCTCATTCTGAAAACCCTGTGAGACAAGAGATCATGAAGAGACTTCTGACTGTCCCACAGAAGGAGCGCCTGGTTCTCCACAAAGGGCTCTCACTCTAACAAGAGCTGACTGCCTTCCTAGCAAAATGAGAGTGATAGCACGGAGAAGCAGCATGATGCTTAAATTAAGCAATCACACTTATTCTGCTTCTGCTGGCCATAAGAAACAAACAAGCAAATGAACAGTGTCTGCACCTTTCTGAGGCCTGGTTATTTCCAGGCTTTTCTCCGCTAATGTCAAAATTTAAAAAAAAAATTTTTTTTTAAGGTTAAAAGGTAAAGGTTTCCCCCTGCACATGCGTGCTAGTCGTGTCCGACTCTAGGGGCAGTGCTCATCTCCATATTCAAGCCGAAGAGCCAGTGTTGTGCAAGTCCATGGCCACGTGGCCAGCGTGGCTGCAAGGAAACACTGTTTTACCCTCCCACTTTTTACGGTGGTACCTGTTTATCTACTTGCATTGACATGCTTTTGAACTGCTAGGTTGGCAGGAGCTGGGGTCATCAGCAGGAGCTTGCCCCGCTGCGTGCCACCCAGGATTCGAACCGCCGAGCTGCCAGCTTTGCAGCCGACAGTTTTCAGAAGCCTTAGTCCACTGAGCCACCCTGTTTTACAAGCACGTAAATGATTCAATGGTTTAGTTGGGAGTTCAGTTCCCAACAGTGCCTTCTGTGAGTAAAGCAAACCTGTGTGGCTTTGATCGAGTTATACAGTTCCAGAGTGCACCCGGAAAAAAAGGGAAGGATAAGCCACGTCTGAGTATGCTCTCACTGGGAAACTCTGAAAGGGCTCGCAATATGTCAGAATTAACTTGACAACACATAATACTTGACAGAGGCTGGGCTTGGTGATCCATGGGGGACCCTTCCAGTTCTGCAGTTCTAAAGCTGTCATTTATTATCAGTATTATTGAACGATATGTGCACTTTACATGTGTGTTGTGTCGTTACAGTCGCGACCGACTCTTCGTGCCCCCATGTCCGTGGAGTTTTCTTGGCAGGAATACTGGAGTGGGTTGCCACTTCCTACTCCAGGCGCCTACAGCTCCTAGGGGTCTCCCATCCAAGTACTAGCCATTTAAAATTGTACTCCCCTTTCTTCACACCCCTCCCCTTGTTCCCCCCTCAAAAACCCAATAAAACTATTCAAATACCAAGTACTAGCCAGGGTCGACCCTGCTTAGCTTCCAAAATCAGGCGAGATCAGATGGGCTCAGGGCATCTTGGCAGGGATAGTGCACTTTACAACAGAAAGCCTTAACTCCAATTGCTAGAAAATCAGCACCCTGGAGAGCAACCTGGCTTCTCCTCCGCAACAGTGTTAGTGGTTTGTGGTAGTTAGTTACATTGATTTTTACTCTATTCAGGTGTGTAGTGTGGATGTCCCATTTGTGGCAGGCACCTTCCTTCCTTGCATCCTACGGCCATCCTCTTGACAAATCCTTCTCTCTGGCCTGCTGATGCACCTTTGTTTTTTATGTGTGTGGCTCCAGGTATGATATGGACAGCACTGACAATGGGAGCCCCGGGTCGGACAAGGGGAAACCCCTGGACAGATCTATGGAAGACCTCAGCAGAAACAGCTCCCCCACGCAGGGCTCCACCAAAACAAGGCACTTCACTGCCAGGTAATAGGATGAGCAGCACTGGGGAAACTTTCTTGAACCCCCTTTCTTTATAATGGGATGTAGCATATGTACCAGGGAGAAAGGCCATTAGATCCTTTATTTTTCGCCCTGCCCTGCACACTCTTTTGAGGAAGTTAAATCAAATGCCTCCGTTTAAAGCATTTATCCCCTTCAGATTCCAGCACATCTAAAATCTCGCCTAGTCTTTATTTTTCCTTAATTTTATTTAAGTATTTATTTATTGCCAATCAGAAACTCTTGTCGAAGAGTATCCTACTACCAAATAAATTAGTTCAAATTGAGAAGCCCTTTCCATTCAGGTCAATTAGCCTGCCTCCACTCCAAAAAGTTCTTCGGTTTCCCCCGGAAAATGTGGTTGCACTTCTAGCTTTAAATCTGCTACTTAAATGCTATCTCTGTAGGACAACAGGAACAACATTTGTTTCTTCATTATAAATAAGGCATACTTTAGGGAGAAAGCTGACGTATGGAAAGCTGGCTAACAACCACTTTGGGATGGTGTCACCACCCCATGATGTCAATATTTCATTTCATTTGATGGACTACTTCCTTAAACTGCTCCCTTTAGGCCTGGGAAAGCCTTTGGGACCATGGGGCTGAAGGAGGCAAGCTTTATCAATAAAAACTGTGTGGAATGATCACCAGATTCATGCTGATGATCTGAACTCGGTGGTGATGTTTTCCTATTAACACAAGCCACCTCCCATCCATAAGCTTGCAAAGCTTTTCTCAGGTTGAAAGGGGGCCTAGGAGCCTGAAAGGGATGGGATAGGAAACCTTCAATTAAATTAAATATTACCATTGTGGATTTATGACATCATTTGCCTGGTGGCATCAAGTTATGTCCAGAGGGTTTCACCCCATATCTACCATCATCATCAGATCGGATCTTGGAAAAGCTACATTACTCTGTGATACTCTGTGAATCTCCAATCCAGCACAGACACTGGTTGAGACTACTTTGTTTTGCTCCAACAGTATCTGGAGGGTCACATATTTACTGCCTTTGTGTTAAATTGTCCCTGGTACAAACTCTGGAAGCCAGTCGTAGTATCTGTTGCCTCGCCATACTCTGCTTAAGACATAATTCATTTGCTATCTACTTTTGAAGTCAAAAGCAGCCTGCCCCTTCAATAGTGCGAGCTGCTGCATGGAAAAAGTCCTCTGCCTCTGCTCACATGCATGGCTTCCCTCCAAGCATGCATATAGGCTTATCAGGCAGGGACCAGATGGTATTTTGGAAGGCTTTCAAGCATCCTCTCACATGGCAGCTGCTAGATCTTGATTTTGTGTAGCAAATCAGACTGTCTGGTGGTCTGCAGGATGAAACCAAACCACCTAGAACAATGCCCCCCCTCACTATGGCAGAGTTTAAGGGCCCCTCAACCTGTTGGCTTATCATCCCATTCCCACCTGTTCAAGTGATCTGTGAGCTGCTCTTAAACTGTCCCTCCTTTGCTTCTTCTGATCATTCTGGACAGGCTGATGTTGGATGTATGCCTTCCTTCTAGCAAACAACACTTTTTGAGTATCTGTTTCCCGTCTTCTTTTGTCTGACTTCTCTTTCTCCTTGTTCTAACCGAACACTTCTTTTGCACGCTTCGTTTGGGACGTCATATGGTAGGTACCCACCCTGTGCTTCCTATAGAATGAATTTGGAATAAAGGTGTTTCTGCAATGGCTTCCTTATTTTCTGAGCTCATCAGGTGAAAAGAAGCAGACAGAAGGGATGTAAGAACCTCGTGGTGCAGTGGTTAAATGCCTGTGCTGCAGGTAAAACTGTGCTCACAACCTGGGGTTCAATCCCAGGTAGCAGGCTCATGGTTGACTCAGCCTCCCATTCTTTTGAGGTCAGTAGAACGAGTACCCAGCTTGCCGGGGGTGGGGGGGAATGTGTAGCCTGCACTCTGTAATTAAAATTGTAAACCGCCCAGAGACTACTTGAAGTGGTATGGGGCGGTATATAAGCAGAACACTTTTCTTTTTCTTTTTCTTTTTTCTTTTGCTCTAATCATATGCCATGGACTATTGCACCATGACATTTCACAAAAGAGGACCACTTCTCTCTCTCTCTCTCTCTCTCTCTCTCTCTCTCTCTCCCCCTTCTCTTTTTAAGAGGCAAACAATAAATGTGGCACCAATCGTTATCTAGTCCGGTGGTTGTATTTCTTCATGGTGCACCAAGAGTGCCTTCCATGTTTTGTTAATCTGGAACTGATTTCTCTTGCATCTCTGAAAGCAAAGTTCATTTTGTTCTGGTAGTGTTCAAGAGATCCAAATCAAAATGGACACTGTTTTTCCCTCAAAGGATTTGAGGCCTTGTGGCTCAGAGCTTAATTTCCTAAATACTGCTGTAGATAACAAATGCCCTTTGCAAAGCTTGGGAAGTTACTTCGAAGAAGAATCAATATAAGGGCTTAAGGAAGCCATGCCTTAGTGAGCCGTGGTTGAGTGAGGCTTCCGCAAGTCCATTCTGAGGTGAGATCAGCCATTCTGGGCAAAGGGAGTCTCTCTGTGGTTCCGAAGTCTTGAATGTGACAATGCTTACCGTGAGCGAAGGCAAAACAAGCTTAAAATGGCTGACTTCACAGCCCACCAAGCAAAGATTTTTTCCACCCTTGGGCCCCGTTCAGTGCCAGAGAGAATCCAGAGAGGAAAGAGCTCCTGCCACAACCAGCCATGCAGGCCATCTCAGTGGAGAATAATAGTAGAGCAGGCATGTCCAAACTTCGGCCCTCCAGATGTTTTGGACCACAACTCCCATAGTCCTTTGTCATTGGCAATCTAAGCTTACAATTCTGGCAGTTGTGGTCCGAAACATCTGGAGGGCCGAAGTTTGGACATGCCTGTAGTAGAGGAAATGGTGTTCTGCTGAAAGGGTGGCCGTAATAAGCCACAGATCTTCTGGACCAGAGGCTTTGACATGGTTTTAAGGTTATTTTAATAGCAAGGGGTCAACTCTTTCCCTCTGTCTCTAAAAGCTGACCCTTTCCCCTGTGGTTGGGGGATGGAGGGGGAAGGGAGGCGTCCACCTGAAGCATCCTATTTTTCCCTCCTGTCCTGCAGGGTTGCTCTCTACCACCTCCTTCAGGTGTTGCCATTTGAACCAGCAGATCCAAACATTCTTTCAACAAGTCCACCCAAGCGTCCCCTCCTCCAGCGCCCCTGGGAGCGAGCAGGATTGTAAGCCTAGGCCACCTGTCAACTCCTACTCACCCCGGTGAGCCTCTCCCCCCCCCCACATGCAACCAGAAACGTTCCCCCCGCCCCCGTGAATGCAGTCCAGGGGCACAAGCTTGACTAGGCAAGGGCATGCTCCCCCTCCCCCCTTAAGCTTTTGTGTTCATCGGCAGGCACTCCAGCTACAGAACCGCAGGAGCTCTTGCAGCAGCGAGGTCTGCATGGTCAAAACCCCAGATTACTCAACCGAAAACCGAAACCCAAAAGTTCTGTAACTGGAATGAATTTTGTAATCCAGGGTGTTTTGCAGATATTTGCATGCTTTTATTTTTTTTTTAATGTTGCACAATAATGTTTTGGCGCTATATCTATTGGTGTGTGGTTTGTTGTTGCTATTTTCACCTGGTTTTTTTTCTTTTCTCCCCCCCCCCCAATTATATGCAAGAAATTGGAGCTGGTGTGAAGAGACAGTGGAAAGGGGATGTCATGCAGTCATAGGGAAAAGAGACCAGGTCATGCTGAGTGAGGAAGACCCCAAAAATATCCACCCACCTTTTGTAATTAAAGCGGGCTGTGTCTCTTTCAGTTCCTTTTCTCGGATCATAAGGTCTAGAAATGTTTTCTGACATTGAGATTGAAAAGCTCCGATCCTCAGGACCTGATGAGCAGATGTCACACCCAGTGCCCATGACAACAACCTGCATGCACACAGAACCATGTTAATGGTTTCCCATGGAACATTATCTTTCTGTAATACTTGAAGCTATTTCTGGAACTCACCTTCCATGGCCCACTGAGGTTCTCTGAGAACCAAAACAGATGGTCTGTTTGTGCCAACACCTTCCAGATAGCCTTTTCAACTGGGCAACCTAAGGTCCAAAGAAATCTTTATGTTGGTGTCCTACAGACCAACCTAACCATCCCACCCACCCTAATTTCCTGCTCCTCAGGTCCTTTTTCTTATGAACTTCTTCATGCAGTTCTTCATAATGTCTGGAATCCTTTCTCATTTGGTTGTCTTCTCTTCCCTTTTATTTCTACCCCAGATTCAATCCAACACACAGCAGGAAGGCGCTGCGGAACTCACGCATTGTCAGCCAGAAGGATGACGTCCATGTTTGCATCATGTGCCTCCGTGCCATCATGAACTACCAGGTGACGGGGAGCAACTGTACAAAAGGGGGTTGCACAGTTGTGGGGAAACAGGGGTGCGGTGGGTCCCATTAAAATCTGCACAGTGTATTTCATGAAATACACACACACCACATAAAAAGATAATAATCCCTGCTATAGCAGTTTATGCTAAGAAGAATCTAGGTGGAAATCAGAGCTTGGAAAGTTTGCCTGACCGGTCTTGGAATCAGCATACGTTTTCCTGATCTGGGACTCTCAGACCCTATAAAGCAGCAGTAAGTTGGTGGAGACAATACTGAACTAGACGAGTGGAAGAAGAACCAAAATAAAAAACTTCCTGCATTCCCTAAGAAAACGAGTCTGCCAAAGTTTGGCCATCATCTGCTCCAACTGGCAGCCACTGTCCAAGGCTTCTGACCGAGAACCTTCGACCATAATTACCTGACATTTTTAGCTTAGGCTCCCTTAATCTAGTGCCCACCAGATATCTTCTGTTTTATTTTATATTATCATCCTTAGCCACTCCAGGTTGATTAAGGCTATTTGAGTAGGGGATACTAGGAAATACATTTACACAGTATTTACATTTTCTGTGTTTTCAGTCATATCCTCTTTTCTCTCAATCATCTGGGCTTTCTTCATGTATGTAATATGCTTTGCTAAAATGAAAGATAGCAGTACATGCCTATTTTCCTAATTTCACTTGTTATACAAGGTTTCCCATTTTGTAATGAGAAATGTTTTGAAGAATTAAAGAGTGTTTGAGATGACAACCAAGGCAACTTGGTACTATGTATGTCAGGGACACAGAAACCTTTGTTCCACAAGATGTTTTGAATTATTATTCCCCACTCTCTTACCACTGTTCATGGTGGGTAGACCAAAACATCTAGAAGGCAAGGTGTTTCCCGCCCTTGCTGTACATGTTGTTGGATCCCAAGTCTCTTGATTCTAGTCCCTGTGCCTGTTGGACAGGATGATAGTATCTGGTGGGTAACCAACTGTTACCCTTTTGTAAAGGAGATGGGTCTAATAATTTATTTAGTCATGTCTCACGTCTCGCTAATGGAATTCAAAGTGACAGTCAGTGGTAAGTTGAACATCCATGTTCAATGGCAGTACTCTGGATGCCTCTTCTGGAGGCAGAAAAAGCACAATGAAGTGGTTCCAGTGTGGTGCTAGGATTTGGGAAGTCAGCTTCTAGTTATAATAATCAATACAATAAATTGACAATCTATTGACCTTTCATGGCGTGACACACACACCTGTCCATCATTTTCGGTCATCCATTTGCTTTCTCTGGATTCATGTGACTTGCTAACTGTCTTTCTTTTCCTCTCTGCAGTCTGGATTCAGCCTTGTAATGAATCACCCAACTTGCGTCAATGAGATCACACTGAGCCTCAACAATAAGAACCCAAGGTAGGTCTTCAGACCTCTTCTTCTGGAAGGCATATCTGTCCCACTCAGGACAGAGGAATTAGGCTGTTTTCATCCTATTTTAGTTTCACATGTGTTCATGCACAGATATAGAAAGCTCCATTTTCTGATTTAGCTGTAGCCTTTTAAAATGAAAACAAAACGTCTATAAGGCACACCTGACCATAAGATGCACCTAGTTCTTAGAGGAGGAAAACAAGAAAAACAATGTTTAGCCTCAGGTTTCATGGCCGGGGAATCCTGGCTGAAATAGGGGAGGCTTGCAAACAAGGTGATTGGAACTGTGGAATGCAAACTGTGAAAGGGAATGGTTGCAAACGAGGTGGTTGGAACTGTGGAATGTAAGTAGCAAAAGGGGAGGCTTGCAAATGAGGTGATTGGGACTAAAGAATCCAGGCTTCAGAAGGGGAGGACAGAGGCTCCATAGAGACCTCTTTGCAAACAAGATGATTTTTGATTATGGAATCTTGGCTGCAGAAGGGGAGGGGAGGCAAGAGGCTCCCTGGAGGATGCCTCTGTCTAAACAAGGTAATTGGAACTGCGGAATCCCGGCTGCTCCAGGGGACTGGAGAGACTCTGTGCCGGTAACTTCTTTCAAAAGGAAAATCTGTAATATCTATGTAGTGGGGACTACTGTATTCACTCTATAAGACACACAGACATTTCCCCTTACTTTGGAGTGTGGGAAAAGTGCGTCTTATCGAGTGAAAAATATGGTATCTTGTTCACTTTATCTCAATTGTTGGCATTACCATTTTTAATGAACCTACTTTTTCATTACTTTTTAAAACTATACTTCCCAGAGTCAACTCAAAGCATGTCAACTCCAAAAGAAGACTACATTTCTTAATGCACATGGTGGCTAGGGAATTTTGGGAGTAGTTGTCCAAAGAAGTAACTATTTGAAGCTCAATTTGTTTTAGACAGTATTTCATAAAACATGTAGATAAATGTGTTTCATCACCAAAATATGTATCCTATCCAGATTTTGATGCATGTTATTTGTGACAAAATTTGAAGTGCAAAACCCAAAGGATGGCTTTTATGTTCTGCATGTTTTCCCAGAAAGCTTCAAGTCAGATTGGTTTGTTTCAAAATGGAAAGCAAACAAAATGACCCCAAATGCTAATTTTTTTGCCAGGACTTCCTATATGGCAGAGCTTGCACAAGTTACTTTTTTGGATCACATATTCCAAAATCTCCTAGCCAGCCATGATCACTGGCCATACTTAGCTGGGAGTTTCTGGAAGCCATAGGCTTTGGAAAGCTCTGTTCTTTGGTTCCTATGAAGAGAATTGCTGGAATAGAGGCTGGTGAGGCAGCCAGTACTTATGATAGAATTGATTTAATAACAACCCTATAAGGAGTTACAAGATAAATTAAATATTTAAGAAGTTACTCTACCAGTTTCTTCCAGCTCTGTAAATTTCCATGGCTGAGCAGAGATTCAGAACCAGATCTCCTGGCTTGTCAGTCTATCTATACCATACTGGGTTTCTTTGTAATTATTACATCAGGCAGGGTTCTGTTCTATAGCAAGGACCATTCTTGACTCCCTTTTTTATCTTTGTTTCAGGACAAAAGCCCTGGTTCTTGAGCTTTTGGCTGCTGTTTGCTTGGTCCGAGGTGGACATGACATCATCTTGGCCGCCTTTGACAACTTCAAAGAGGTTTGTGTGACTCTTGGACCATGAGCCAGCAGAAGTGGGAACGTGGGCTCCTCCAGATGTTTTGCATGATATTGATGACCTCCACAGTCTCCTACTATTGACTGCCTTGGTCTGCAGGTTCTGAGACCTGCCATGCAGAACATCTGAAGGGCCCAGAGGTTCCTTGCCTCAAGAGCTAGAGCAAGCATTAAATGTGCAAAGCAACTGCACAGCTGGGTGTGAGTTAGTTTAAACATTATAAGGTCTCTAGGATTCTAGATCTAATAGTCTTAGAAGAGCACCTCTCTATGAGTCATAATATGTATTACTTCACTTAGCTGAAATTGGGATAAACCAGCTCTGATGTCCGTGGAGAGCTGGGACACTTCACTTGTTCCCCAAATCCATCCAGATTAGAATATACCCACTGAGAGGCTCTGAGTTTCTGGATGATTCTTTGTTTAGGCTTGTGCATCTTTCCAGTGAATAGAATAGATGGAGATAGTTGTGATCTGCAGTCTGCAAAAGTTTCATCTATTCCTGCATTTTGTAAGGTCTTTCATTTCTTTGCTTGCTTGTTTGCCCGTGTGGGGACTGGGATGGAAAATTTGCTCCCCCAACCCTCTGGATTTGCTCACCCCTGGGGTACGCAAGTGGACAGCAAGAGAAGGGCAACTTGTGTCTTTAGCTTTCATGCTGTTACATGTAAACTGACACAAGAAGGTCTGACAAAGGGCTTACTTAAGTTACATAGGGTAAAACATGCCCATGAAGCAGGCAGGTTACACCAAAGTCTTTGAAGAAGCTGGAAATGAAATCCAGGCACCATATATAGGAAGGCGCAAACCTGATCTCCTTCTTTGCGTGCTCCAGTAAATTGGGCACCGTTGTGACAGAGGCTTTCTTGCATACGTTGAGAATGCATAGTTGCACCCACATTAATCCACACTGGAATTCCTATTCCAATGTGGCAGTGTAGGGATGGTGCGGAGATCTAGCTGTTAATGTGCCTGTCTTTAGTATATTTACATTTCACCAGGGTGATGTGTGAAGGAAAGACTGGTTTATGAAGGAGCTAGGTTGATCACCTCCCAATGAAAAGTGTTTCTTAGCTAGATTGGTTATGCCATTCAAGATGCATGGCTAAAGAAGTGTTTTTAAACAAAAGCAGGATGTGCAACATTATCTTAAACCAAACTCTAGTTGTCCTGCTATTTTGACATATTTCATTCGCTCTCTTTGTGCCATCTTAGCAAAGAGAAGTCTGAAATAAACCGTGGTTGCTGCTGCCACAACTGGAATGTCTCTACACCCTGACTCCTACCGTATCCCTGTTTTCCTTCTTGATGAGAAGCTAATGGCCTGTGCATTCCCCGGGTGCTGCTGAATGGAATTGCTCATCAGCAAATAGTAAAGTGCCTGCGTTGAGCTGCTCTCCTCCTCGCTACCCATGAATAACACAATCTTTGGAATGTTCCTTTATTTTTAAGGACAGCCAGAGGTACTAAACCTCTTTTTATTTTCCTGTTTCTCTGGGAGAAATCCATCCTGAATTATCAGGTGGTTTAAAGCAGCATTGTTCTGCCACAAGGAGAATGTGGGATGAACTTCAAGTAAAAACATTTTGACTTTTTTTAAATTCAGTTTTTTGAAGAAAAAAAATGAGGTTTTTTTTTTTTGAAAATTTTCATTTAAGAAGTGATCATTTAACAAGTCTAAAAACTCCCCCTAGATCAACTGAAGAGTAACTAGAGAGCCGAGATTGTGCTTTCATAGACTTTGGGGTTTCAACAGTGGGTCACCTGGCTTTTTCTCATTGATAGATTTTGAAACAGGCTTTTGTGTGTTCAGAGAAATTAACATCTTAGTCATATCTTCAATATGGACAGAGAAGCATTGATCTCATCCCAACTTTTATGGTGGATACCTCTCTAGAGGAATGTCATTCCTTGTAACTAGACAAAATACACAGCCTTATTTAGAACCATAGAAATCATCAGATCAGTATTATAACAAACATTAAAACAGAGCATAATAATCCATTTAAAACCCCTCTCAAACCACCAGTCATTAAAGAAAAGCCTGCCTGAAGAGAACAGTCTTTGCCTGCCTGCAGAAGGACAGCAGAGATGGGGCCAGCCTAGCTTCCCATGGGAGGGAATTCCAGAGTCAGGGAGCAGCAACAGAGAAGACCCTCTCCTGTGTACCCAGAAATTGATTGGCAGCCAAAGGAGCTGCTGCAACAGGGGAGTTATATATTCCCTGTAGCCAGCCCCAGTTAATTAATTTATTTAATTTATTGGATTTTTATACCGCCCATCTGGCAGCGAGGTCACCATTTCTAACCAGTTAACAATCTGGCTGCAGCATTTTAGACCCTTTGACATTTCTGAACACTTTCCAAAGGCAGAGCCACGTAGAGTGCATTTCGGAAGTCTAGCTGGGATGTAACTGGGGCATGTGCCACTGTGGCCAAGTCAGACCTCTCAAGAAATAGGTACAGCTCTCAGAGTGGTTTTATGCAAATGTTAAACAGCATAGGGAACCCTGAAGGACATCACATGCCAATGGCCAGGGTGTCAAAGAAGAGTCCCCCAGCACCATCCTCTGAGTTCTCCCCTCCAGGAAGAACAGAAGTCACTGTAAAACAGTTCCTCCAAGTTCCATCCCAGAGAGATGGCCAAGAAGGGTACTGTGGTTGATGGCACCAAAAGCCACTGAGAGGTCCAGCAGAACCATCAGGAACACACACACACCCTGCTCCACCAAAGCTGTCTCTGTCCCATAACCAAGCCTGAAGCCAGATTGAAATGGATCTAGCCAAGTGGTTCTCAACCTGTGGATTCCCAGATGTTCCTGGACTGCAACTCCCAGAAACCCCTTCCAGCACAGCGAGTGGTGGAGGCTTCTGGGAGTTGCAGTCCAGGACCATCTGGGGACCCACAGATTGAGAACCACTGATCTAGATAATCATAAGAACATATAAGAACATAAGAAGAGCCATGCTGGATCAGGCCAAAGGCCCATCTAGTCCAGCTTCCTGTATCTCACAGTGGCCCCACCAGATGTGTCAGGGAGCACATGAGACTAGATATCTGTCTCCTGCTACCACTCCCCTCCATCTGGCCCAATCTCTCTTATCCAGTAATCCCTGGAGCTGAAAAGCCACAACCCTCTCCAGCACCTTACCCAAGAATGGAATATTAGAGACTGGCTGGTAATGATCCAGTTCTGTGGGGTCCAAGGAGGTCCCCCCCCAATAGTGGACTTACTAATGCTTCCTTTAAGACGGCAGGGATTCTACCCTGCTGCAAGGAGGCATTCACTACCCCTTGGATCCACTGAGAACTGGGGGGTCTTCACCTCTCCAAAGGTCCTGTCCACATAATTAGACTGCAACACCAGACAAGCAGGACTCATAGGGTATTTGTACACGACCCCTAAACTCCGCCGCAAATGGCTCCCAGCTCCGGAGCTTAAAATTGTTTCCCCACCAGCTCCGGAGTTTACAGATAACTAAGTGCGACCACACCCACCTAAGCGCGTCCCAGCGCACTTTTCAGGTACCTGCTCTCCGGAGGTGAAAATTCCTGATGCGGATATAACGTAGTGACTGCCGGGCTCTCCTTGCTTCTGCTAGTTCTTTTTTTTGCCCCCCGCCCCTTTAAGAGATCTGAATGCAGTGCCAGGACGGCAGAACGGAGGTGAGCGGCATTTTTTTCTTCCTTTTTTTCTCCCTCCCCTCACGCAGCCAGCAGCCAGGAGTGCGGAGGGGCTGGGAACGCAGGAACAGCGACAAACCCCTAAGATCTCTGGTCCCAATTTAAGTGGCCAGCGGATCTTAGGGGTCGTGTGAAAAGGCTCGTTACATCTATAGGTGCTGAAGGGTAGATCTTTGCTCAAAACATAACCTTCCCAAGGTTATGCATTGCAAAAGTTTGCTAGTGGTCAATATCACCCTGGATTCCTTTATTTTTTAAAAAAGAGGCAAATGAAAAGCTCCGTCGTCTCTCTTTCTCAAAGAGTGGGCAGAAAAATCAATCTCCACCATTTTAAAAATGAAAACGCATTCTATAATTCTGGTCACCTTCAGCACTGAAGGCCACATGCTATCTGTGATGCTCTCCCACCTTCTTCTTGCCATTTCACTGCCCAAGTGTATATTTCTTTGTGTAAATTTCTGCACCGTTTCTTGATTGTTCAAGTAGTTTCCAAAAAATCAAACTTAAAAACAACAGAAAGCACTGAATTTTTTTTAAGTGCAGTTAAAGGAGTATATACTGATGATGCATAAGATATATTCAATACTGCATCTGATCAGAGACCCAAGCATCTATTTATTTCATTACTTTTCACTAGTGAGTTCGATGAAATGTTGCCAGTTATTTGCACACAGTGTCACTTTTTCACCCGTTCTGCAGCCAAAGAGCCTGCTTATGCTAGCTGCATTCTCCTGTAAGGGTGTAATCTTATCGTGGGTGAAACGTTCATTGACACTGAGGTTTCTAAGTAAACAGGTGGTAAACGAGCAAAAGAGAAGCAGTGATCCCTAGGAGGAATTCCCTCATTTACCTCCCCATCGTCTGGCTCCAATCCATCACCCTCATCTAGATCAGGTATCTGTCACAGCCTTGACTCCAGACTGTAGCCATTGTAATCTGAGGAGTAGGAAGAATGTTTTAAACAAAGGGGGAACCTGTATGTAAACAAAAGGAGATGCTGGTTACTACCCCATGTTCTGGAACACTTAAAAGTTATCCTACATCACATGCCTTCTTGGCCACTGGCAAAAATTGGCATATTTATTTAACAAGACCCAGCAAATTTCTTACACCTTGCAACTCAGCACTAGGTCAGCAGAGCTTCTTCGAATGGAGATCTGCAGATCATGCAGCATTACCTACTAGTATACCTGCAGTTTCATATTTGTCTTTTCCTTCTCTCCCTTTGATATTGTCTTTGCTTTCAGAATGTAGACAGCAGACTCCTTTTTTTTGGGGGGGGGGGTCATGTTCTTTCTCTTTAAAGGGTCCTGGCCAGTTGTGATTGCAACAATGACCATGCAATCTTTCATGTTTCCTTTTCTAAAGCCTTGATCCTTTTTCTGACTCTCTCTTATACTTCTTGTATCACATCTGTCTTTCTTTTTAATCTAATGCACTGGAGTCCTTTAACTGATTATTATTCCAACTCATTGTGTGTTTGCGCACAGACATTAGACTATTTGTTGGAGCTAAGCCAAGGGGAAATGGGTTTAAATCTGTCATCTAGAAATCATACATGGTGCTCTTTGTCCATTCACAGTTCTGGACCCAGCCTACACTCCAAGGCTCTTCTGAAGGTTACACAATGGGCACCTTCATGAGGAAGGATTCCATTTCAAACATAATAAAATAGTCTTGATTTATTCCCAGATATTTTGTTTCTTGCTATCTATTGTTGGGTGAAATCTGGGGGAAATGAAACATGCTGTTGAAATATGACATATTTTCACTCATGTTGCCAGAAGTGACTTGGAATTTCTTTTGCATGCTGTTTGTCTGCATGCATTCTTTACATGGAATGCAAAGCATATGGAGATATTTTTGTTGAAAGTATGTTGTAGGCAGTGTAAATTTCATATTGTGCGAAAACCCAAAGCTTAATAACTAGGTTAGGCCAGGTGTAGGCATTACAGTGGTCCCCCGCCCTTTCGCAGTTCATATACTGCGGTCCCGCTATATCACAGGACCACAGAATATGAAAAAATACCCCCTGGGATAGGGGGGGGGGAAGGCCTGTTTCAGGCCTCCCGTACTTACCCCAGGACCTTCCTGCTTGCCCCAAAAGAGCCTCTCTGTGAACTGGAAGTGAAAAACCAGAAGTCAGAAATGATTTCCTCAGGCCTCAGAAATGATTTCCTGTGATCCAGAAGTGACATCCGGTTTTTCACTTCCAGTTCGCAGGGAGGCCCTTTTGGGGCCTCTAGGATGCCCTGGAAGGGCCTCAAAAGGCCCTTTCGGGGCAGCACTAGGCAGGGGATAAATACAAGAGCCGCCAGCTAGACCCCCCCCCCAGGCCCAAACTGACCTGCATCTGCATATCACAGATTTTCAATTATCATGGGTCAGGTTGGGTCCCTTACCCCCGCAATAGGCGGGAGTCACTGTATTACTTCTTAATTTGATATATCTATGTCCCGGTTTGTGGCCTGAGAAGAAGGGCATAGTAAACTAATAAGAACAGGAAATATATCCATTTTATTTCCTTTTTTAGGAATACAAAGCAAGTGGTGCTGAGACGAACAGGAAGCCTAATTCAGATACAAAAAAATGTGCTTAAATAACATATATCTTCCAGCCTCTGGGCAATATACTTGTGCAAAAAGAGGCAGCAGTCTCTTTCAGTTTTCAGCAGCTTTCTTAACCGCAGTTCCTTGCGAAGAAGCTGTGTCTGTTGAAAAGGCTGAGTTGGCCTTGGCAACTTGGAGAAAGGAAAGGAAAGCAGACAGACGATCTGGCAAGCAGACAGCCTGGCCAGTCAGTAGACCAAGAAAGAGAAAAGCAAGCAGGGGATAGACTAATGACAATGTGAGTGTCACCTCTATCAACATCCTCAAATTGTGTATTCAGAGCAGAGTCGGGCTTTACACTCCAAGGGAGGGATGGGCATTGTTAGCCTGAGGCCTGTTTATACCCACTGGCTGACCCCCCATCAAACCAAATTCTGAAAAAAGTCATTTTCCATTCTCAAAGCATCTAGGAATGGTAATTATCCCCCCCCAAAAAAATGAAAATGAAAATAAAAAATCAGGCTGCAGGCCCCCTCTCCCATCTCAATACCTAAACCTACAAACATGAAATATAGAAATTGACTTCCAGCAAAATGCATTGTTTATATTTTGCTCATTTTGAGGCTGGTTCTTGGGAGTACGAGGTTGGCCCTCTCCCTCTCGAAATGCCCCCACTTCTGCAGGGCTTGGTGAGCTTTTCACTTGACTCCAGTGGGACTGGAAGTTGCAGTATGATCAGTCCCTGACCACCTGCCATGCTGGTACCAAAGCACAATGGGGCAGGAGCTGTTTGGGGTGGAATGGTCCTGATGCACGAATCATGTGTCTAGTTCTGGCTACAGGAATCTGTCCCCTGAGAGTCCAGCATCATACAGACCGTTGCTGTGCCAAAGCATGCCGCCAGGGTGTCCAACCAAGCTGACTGCACCTCTTTCTTTATAGGTGTGTGGCGAGAAGAACCGTTTTGAAAAGCTGATGGAATATTTCCGAAATGAAGACTGCAACATAGATTTCATGGTAATACGAAGGCCAGGGATGGGCATTGATTAGCTTCTTGACTTCAATTACTGTGCCTTTTTCAACACTCCCTAATCCACGAGTATAAAGACAGAGGCAGCTCTACCACAGGTCTGAATGAAGTGATTTTCACAGGTAGCAAGTTCAAAGGACTCTGAATAGGGATGAATGTTATTTTGTTATTGTATTTTTACTGCCACAAAGAAGGATTTTCTGTCTGTCATGCCAGAATAACTTTACTGCATCATTTAAACTCAGTGGTTGGGGTGATCATGAAATGGTCTCTCTCGCTCAGAAAGGAACATGCTTATGATGTATACAGAGCAGATACAGGCTTTTTGCCTCCCCTCACTTCCATTTGCTCTTTTTGTCTCAGGAAATTGTTTCCCCATATAGAAAATTGTTTCCCAATATCCACCAATCTGTTCTGTATCAGAAGAGGGGCAGTAAGGAATAATGCATTCAGACGGCTAAGTTTTATTGTCATCACCGAGTGGTGGAACTTGGCTGTGGGAAGAGCACCACTTCTGACCCTGTGAATTAGAATTTGCAAGGCATCGAACTTAAACATCCATATATCCCATTTTTCATTTTCTGAAGGTCCAAGTAAAAGGGGGTGCTGCTGGTGAAAATGTCTAATTCCCATTGTCAGTTGTGGTCCCATGAAACCCAAGAAGTCTCAATAATTTATGGAGTGGACTTCAGTTGGCACTAGCAGTTGGATTTAGGGCAGCAGGTTCCACCTGTGTCCAGATATCACTAATAATAAATAACCTTTCCTTGCCAACATGTTGATTCCAGCTCTCAGTGACTCTTTATACGGCTTTCTAGGTGTAAACTACTCAAAAGTTGGCTACCTCTCCCTTCTTCTGGGAGTTTTCCCAAGTCTGCAGAGGCTAATTCTTCTACCAAAAGGCATGTTGAGGAATCAAAATCTGTCACTTGGGAAAAGTGGGGAAATGACAAACATGTTGTCATCCGACCACAGATAACAACATACTGTACTGCCTAAGGGATTGGGGATGCACCATTTCTATTAGAGGAGGTACCCCAAGCATTGCATCACATCCATTTTGACCCCCAACCAAACCCAAAAACCTTGTAATGTCTGTCTGTCTACTTATCTAATTGACCAATATATACAGTGATACACTACCTGGGTTTAAGTAATTAATTTGTTCTACGGGCCATATCATATTGCGAAAAATTCATATACCAAAACACAGGAATGCATTCAAAACCAATCCATCCATTCTGGAGGTCAGAAAAAAGGCAAACCAGGGCATTCCATTTAGAATTTTCTTAAACCGAGGCACCCCTATTCTTTTTGTCATGCAAACATCACACATCAATTTTTAATGCTTTACAAACATTTTCTTAAACCAAGGCATCTCCATTTCCAATAATTTCTTTTCTTAAACCATTTTTTTTTTGGTGAACAGAGGCATTCTTAAACCGGGCTACCACTGTGTGTCTGTCTGTCTGTCTGTCTGTCTGTCTGTCTATCCATCCATCCATCCATCCATCCATCCATCCATCCATCCATCCATCCATCCATCCATACATACATACATACATACATACATACATACATACATACATACATACATACATACATACATACATACATACATACATACATAATATATGTATATATGTATGGGTTTCAACCTTCATTCTCTGCTTTTCGTTCATTTATTTGCATATATATATATGCAAATAAATGAATGAAAAGCAGAGAATGAAGCACTGTTAAAAGTCTCTATGCCAGGATAGTCTTAGTATCAAGCACAAGGGCAAAAAAATATAAATCAGCATTTCCTAAAATAAAATGTTTTTATTTCTCTCTTCCTGCTCTTTCGCATTGTTCAGGTGGCGTGCATGCAGTTCATTAACATTGTGGTCCATTCTGTGGAGAACATGAATTTTCGTGTCTTCTTGCAATATGAGTTCACACAGTTGGGTCTGGATGAGTACTTAGAGGTAAGAAGAATGTCCCTGATGTTTTTTCTCTGTGTTATGCACAGCCATTCTCAGCTGACTATAGTTACTTTAGTTATTCCGATTAGTGATTTCTGCCATGGCTACATGGCAGAATATGGCCCTGTCCTGGTTTTACTGCCAAAGTTTCCCTCTTTTACCTCCTCAGAAGCTGCGATATACAGAGAGTGACAAGCTGCAAGTGCAGATCCAAGCCTACCTAGACAACATCTTTGATGTTGGTGCTCTGCTAGAAGACACCGAAACAAAAAATGCTGTTCTGGAGCATGTGGAGGACTTACAAGAGGAAGTTTCCCAGGTAAAAATGCCGGTTAAGTCATGCAGCTCAGGATCTGTGAAGACAAATGTTCCTAATATGGTTTGAAGCCCTGCCTCAGAAAGGAGCTTCATAGGTCTCAAGAAGGAAAACAGATTCCAAGTAACGTACCCTCTAATTTTCATCTCTGCTACATGAGGCCCTCTTCCATGTACAGTAGTACCTTGGTTTACGAGCATAATTCATGTTTGCCATCTCGCCAATCTCACTGATCTGGTTTTAGATTTTAATCCGCCTCTGTTTATTTTTGTATGTATTTGATTTATTATTTTTGTTTTGTTATCAGATTTAATTATGTTTGATTGGTTAGCTTTATTTTCACCTATACATTGTATATTGTTTAATAGAGATGGGCTTTTCATTTTGAAATTGTTCAGCTTCCGAAATGAACGGCAGGAGTCCAACTGGTGTTCGGAAATGGAGGAACGCAATCAACCAAACCCTTACCTTGCACTGAGCTAGCGTGGGGTTAAATTGCAACAAGGAAGAAGCCTCCAATGTTGTCTTTCCTTCTCCCTGGCATTGGCCAATCAGACAGGGAGACAGGATGATGCATTTCCCTGCACAGCTCCTGATTGGCCAGCGCCAGGGAGAAGGAAAAATGATGACGGAGGCTTCTTTCTTGTTGGAGCTTAGCTCTGCGTGAGTCCAGCGCAAGGTAAGGTTATGGTTGATTGTGTTCCTCCGGTTCCGAACTCCTGCAGTTCGTTTCAGAAGCTGACCACTTCTGAAACAAAAAGCCAATCTCTATCGTTTAATTAAATGGTTTATGGTATTGTCCATGTCTTAACTATTGTAAACAACCCAGAGTGATCATTGGTATACAAATCAATCAATCAAACAAACAAACAAATAAATAAATTCCAGAAATATGCTTCCAGAAATACTCATGAACCAAAAACATTTTCCACATAGGATATAATGGAATCTCAGATAATTTGTTCTGGGGGCCCTGTCCACTGCTGTCATCTCCTTACTACCACGGCTGGGGTGACAGTGGTGACGGTGAGGGTGTGATGGCTGCCACTGCAGCAAAAACCAGTGGCTGTGGCGGCAAGGGGCTGGGGGGGGGGGTTGCTCAGTGCTCCAGTGCTCATTTTTGCAAGACACCGCTCGTTAACCGGGACAAAAATGTTCCAGAATGTTTGCTCGTCTTGCAAAATGCTCGTAGACCGGGGCATTTGTGAACCAAAGTATGTGTGCGGGGCTGTTGGGGGGGTGCATGTGTGACCACTGTCTGGGCTCCATAGCAACCAAAACAAAAACAGTTGTGATAGGTGTGGAAAAGCACTTGGGTGCTTGCGGGAACTTTGTCCCTGTATCTAAGTTGGGAGCGCCTCTTCTTGCATGCTCTCCTTCGGCTCTTCTTCTGCCTGCACTCCTTCCCTCTCTCTCTCTTGCTCTCTCTTGTTTTTGGCCCTCCTGGTATTAATTATTAATCCTGGCCCAGCCCTACCACGAGATAGTTGGAAGCAACATGAACAGATACTGAATGGATAGAGCTGTGTTGGCCACGTGTCTCCAGTGGTGGTGAACCTTTGGCACTCCAGATGTTTTGGACCACAACTCCCAGAATACCAAGCCTGTGTTACCAGTGACAAAGGACTGTGGGAGTTGTGGTCCAAAACCATCTGGAATGCCAAAGATTCACCATCACTGTCTTAGCCTCTGCTAGCTAAGCTACCCTACTCCACTCAGCCAAAGTTGCAGATGCCGTGTGACTGAAAGAAGATGAGACGACCAGTCTAGTCAGTTTTAAGCCTAGAATTGAAGGGAGGGGAAGATATCTTGTCCTGTGGCTCGGGTAGCAACATGCCTTGGTCCAGCCCCATATCAGTGTAAAGTTTCTCTTCACAGCTCACAGAGAGACTCCAGGATGCAGAGAACGAGTCTATGGCCAAGGTTGCTGAGCTGGAGAAACAGCTGTGCCAGTCCCGCCGGGAGCTGGAAGCCCTGAGGGCAAGGACCACGAGCAACAATCAGGTATGGCACCATTGTGGAACTGGTGGAGGATGTTTGGTCCTTCAAAATGCCATGTGTTGAAGCAACCGTTCCATAGATATCCGACCCAGCATTTCCATACTGGGAAGAAACTATGTCCACTTTGTAAGGCATTGAGTTGTAAGTTAGGAGAAAATTATAATAGTTATGAGATGAAAAATACTTGCACTTTTGTGGAGGTGGAGGGCTTCTACTGGAGAAGTGTGCAATCATTCAGCTGTTGTCATGAGTCACAGAAACTTGTATTGTGTACCATACGAGGGAATCTAAATCGGAAATGTTTTGTGTTGAAGCAGAACACTATACAGTATTCTGTGATGCTCTGCTGGCCCTTTATTTTACAGTAGTAGGATGGCTAGATTCTTACTACAGTGATTGACTAGTGGAAGATGCTCTTTATTCCCTCAGAGCGGGGTGTGTGTTTCCAAATGGGAATATGTTCCCTGAAACAGTGATGTAAACAGAAGTTGTGTATACAGTTTAATGCTAGAGGGTAGCATTTGTTTATTGCATAAAAAATAATAAAAAGGAGTAGTACCTTGAAACCCATCAGCTCCCTGTTATTATGAATTTATGATACTCAGCACTAAACTCTCTATTCTTTTTCATTCTGGCTGCTTTGTTGCAAGACCCGACCCACCCTTGACACATGCAACATGGAATTAGGAAATCCTGAAATGTGGAACGGAAGATCCAGAAAATTTGAGACAGTGCTGGATTAAGATAGATCGAATCCAGCACTGTCTCAAAGTTTCTGGATTTTCCATTCCACATTTCAGGATTTCCTAATTCCATTTTCTCCCTTTTTGAACACACAGGAGCAGGTCAACAAGACAAACAGTCCAAGGACCTCCCCTTTATTGCAGAAACAGCCATCTCAAGGTGGAAAAGAGACCCCATCATACTTGGCCTTGGAGTACAAACTAGAGGAGTTGGAAGACAAAGGATTAATCCGGATCCTGCGAGGACCTGATGGGGATGCCATCATTGGTATTGAGGTCATCCCTCTTGTGGTGGAAACCACAGCAGCTACCTCCATTAACATTGAAGCCCCTTCATCAACCAGTACAGGTATGTTGTCCCATGGAATGAAAAAAGGAAGATATCAAGTTTAACCATTTTAGGGCAGAAACCCACATGTCTAGCTTCTACTGGGCTCTACCAGTGAGGAGGAGCCAGCAGTATGGAGAACATTCTAAGATACCCTCATATATAACTATGACTCTCTGTAATGACATCTGCTAAGATACCAAGGAGGAAAAAAGGGTGACGATGTTTGCCCCCATTAGATAATAAATGAGATGTGTTTGGTTTATGGGGAGCATTCAGATATGGGGTCCTTCACTGATCACATGACATTTTGTAAGCCCTCGATACTTGGACCAGAGCTCAGAAAGGCGATTTTATTAGGCTATAGCTCCCAGAATCCTTCAGCCGGGATAGACAATAATTTTTTCGAGGCATTCAGTTGATCATCCTGGTACTTTTTGCTAGGTATTATATTCCTTTAAGAAGGTAGAAAAGTATTTCTTTATACCAACCAAAGCCACTTACTTTAATGTTCTAGGATGTTCAGTTGATGCGGTCTGTATCTTACCTGCTTCTTTTCTTTCCAGATTTTCCTTCTCCGTCCACATCCCCAGTTCCTTCATCTCTTCCAGAAATCCCGCCACCACCTCCCCTGCCATGTGCTACAGAAAGCAGCGGCAAGGTTCTCCCACCCTCTCAAGAGCCAAGGCCATCTCTGGCCCCACCTCCTCCTCCAGCCCCACCCCTTCCTGGGACCAATGAGCCACCACCCGCTCCTCCGCTTCCTGGGGCGACCGCTACAGCCCATCCGCCGCCGCCACCTCCACTCCCTACAGTGGATGGCCCCGTTCCTCCTCCTCCTCCTCCACCGCCACCACCCATGGCCAGCGGATCAAATTTGCCAGGTGTTACAGGGAGTGCACGTGAGTTGAATTTATGACAAACTATTTTCAGGAGAGCCCTTCATATCCAGGTTCTGCGTGTGTAATGGGCTCTTATCATATGCCTACATTTATTCCACACAATTACTCATATTGCATCATGACACTGCACACACATGCCTAAAGAAAAATAGAATCTAATTTTATTTATTTATTTATTTATTTTCAAATTTATATACCGCTCCTACTTCCCAAGCGAGAACTCAGGGCGGTTCACATAAAAATTTAAAAGACTAAAAGGTGGCAATCACAATAGCTGTCCAAGCGCACATAAGTAGGTCGGGGCAAAGAAGAAGAAAAAAATTATCCCTAGTCATTGTTGAAGGCGTCCCTGAAAATTGAATTAAAATAAATTGAATTAAAATAAAATAAAAATGAATTAAAATAAATTGATGAAGCTACTAAATCTTTATAGGAACGAGCCAGCAGTATTTCCCCCCCCCCCCAAGTTATTTAAAATCAGCTGGGTGGCAAGCATTCATAGAATCCTGCTTGCAATTTATGCTTACCCAAGGGAAATTATGCAAGCTGCATCAATAAATTGTCACTTCTTAGCTGGGTACTGAGCTGTGGTTTAGGTATTTGGCTACACACCCAGAAACTGGGAGTTCAGCTTCTCACTGTGTCCCCTCTAAATAGAGCCAGCCCATGTGACCTTGGCCAAGCAATAAAGTCCTTGGGCGACCTTCAAAAGAAAAGAATGGTAAACCACTTCGGAGTATTCTCTACCTTGGAAGAGATCACCATAAATTATGGGACAATTTTGGATATCAGGAAAAAGAGTCATAGTCTGGATGGAGTGAAAATGTGTCTCTTCTGTTTTTAGATGGCATTTGACCATGTCGAAATTCGGATAGATATGATTTGTTGTAGGACATCCTGTTGTGTATAGTGGGAATGTACAAAAATAAATATTTTGAATACATAAACAAAGGCAGATAATTCTGTACGGTGAAAGAAGTGGGGAGGCCCTCTCTAATAACTGCCAAGCTCACTTTGTAGTTTTTAAAATAATAATATGTTTACCCATGTACAAATTGAAAATGAATCTAAGGCCATGTTTTCAATCCAGTAACACAATTAAAGCAGCATTAAGTAGACAAATACTGTGCCTCTATGAATTTTATATAAGTTACAAAAGGGGGTATCGTGAGTCATCCCATTTTATTTTCATTATGTTCCTCCGAGGTTGTTTATGATATGAGAGTGAGTGATTCCCTGCAGCATCTCAGGAAGACGCATAGCTGAATGTAGATTTTAATGCAAGCCTTCTTGGTTAAAGGCCAACCTTGTATCAACATTAGCGGAATCATTCTTCTGGATCCAAGAACTGAAGTAGGATGTGATAACCGCGCTTATGGTCCCGGGTTGCTTTCCCTAAGCAACACCAAGTGGATCACTGCTGTGGATTTCTCCTTTTTTAAAAAATCCAGTTTTGTCAGAATGGCCTTGGTTCAGAAAGAGAGAAGTCTCCAATTTTGAGTGAAGGTGGTACACAAAAATTCTCACAGGCTTTTATCTGGAAGTTGAGTCATGGCTACTGGACTCCTTTTTCTTGAGAGACAGAAACGTTTTGCTGCTCATCCAAACAGCTTCATCAGACTGATGAAGCTGTTTGGATGAGCAGTGAAATGTTTCTTTCTCGCTCAGAAAAAGAAGTCCAGTAGCCATGACTCAAATTCCAGATAAACTCACCTGGATGACTGAGAATCTTCACAGTCACAGGCTTTTCATTTTCCTTTGGCAGCTGTCAAGATCAAGAAGCCAATACAGACGAAATTCCGCATGCCCATCTTCAACTGGGTGGCCCTGAAACCTAACCAAATCAATGGGACTGTTTTCAATGAACTCAATGATGAGAAGGTCCTTCAGGTAGGTCCAGGCTGAGTCTTTTGTTTCCCCTTCCTTCTTTTGGGTCTCCTTCCTTGGCTGCCCAACCCATGTCGTGTGATCATTTTTGACTTCCTCTTGGTACAGGAGCTGGACATGAGTGATTTTGAGGAACAGTTCAAAACCAGAGCTCAAGGCCCTGCCAAGGAGATCACTGCTTTGAAGGCCAAAGTGACCCAGAAGGCCCCCAGTAAAGTGACACTGATTGAATGTAACCGGGCAAAGAATCTGGCCATCACACTCCGCAAAGGGGGGCTCACCATTGACAGCATATGCAAAGCCATCCAGTCGTGAGTAATAGACAGATCTTGAGGATTTATCTCTCTCTCATCAATTCAGATTCCCAGGAGGGTGGATAGAGGCAGATATAATTATATTGAACTTCCAAAAGCAAAAACCTAGGAGTTGTAGACGAAAGAGTGGCTTTCTCAAATTGTCCCGCATACATGCATGCAAACTTAGGACATGAAAATTGAAGTTATCCTTGGTTTAACAGGTGGGTCCATTAGTAGGAGTTGTTGATGATTTACTAGGATATGAGTAAAGTAGGGGTTTACAGGTTTGTAGGGGGTAGCGTTCTGGAGTAGACCAAAGGTCAAGAACTTGGGGAAGATTTGTGGGAGTAGGGAAAGGTGAGAAGCTCCTACCTGATCCAAATGACCAGCATTTCTGTTGACTTGCTACCACCCACCACTTGACTTTTAATTTACTCATTTTGTCATCATGACAGTTAAGTAGGTCAATGGAGCTCCATCCGTAGCTTTTGAAATATTGTTATTATTGTTTGTTGTTTTAAAACATTATTGGGAAATAAAATCAGCAAATTAGCATTGCCATTGGGGACAGGGATATAGGTCTCATTCATCCACAGCTGAAAGTTGTGGTTGTAATGAAGCATTATGAAACGTCTGTGGTCCACTCTTGATTAACCGATAAGTCCTCACTTGTTTAACTCCCCTTCAGGTATGACTTGCAGTCCCTCAGCCTTGATTTTCTGGAACTGCTGATGCGCTTCATCCCCACGGAATATGAGCTGGCCACGATCCGCAAGTATGAGAAGGAGCAGCGTCCACTTGACGAGCTGTCAGATGAGGACCAGTTCATGATCAAGTTCAGCAAGATCCCCCGCCTGGCTGAACGCATGAACATCATGACGTTTCTAGGGAACTTTGCAGATACTGTACAGCTCCTCCTGCCTGTAAGGGACTGACCGATGCCGTGTTGTCGTAACTGGGATGAATCCATGGGGGGGGGATTGCGGGGGTGGTGGTGGTGAGAGAGGAGACCCTGTGCTGGACAGGTCTAGAAATTGGCACAGAAGGTGATTGTTATATATTGTGATGTTTTCTTTTCGGTATGGAATACTTGGCTTGCTTTGGTGGCTTAGTATGAGTGGAAGGCAACATCCAGCTTCTCATAGCTGAAGTCACAGGGCCAAACAGAGCAAAGCACATTCATCTGCTGGTGGGAAGGGGAAGGGGAAAAAAGCAGGCACCTGTGGAGTCAGGTAGCAGCAACTACATTAACTGTTTTGGTAACAGGAACATATTGTTTAGGTGGGGTGGGGATTTGTGTACTTCAGCCATGGTGTTTTGGGGATGCGACTAGAGCAGTGGTTCTCAGCCTGTGGGTCGCCAGATGTTCCTGGACTACAGTTCCCAGAAGCCTCCACCACTTGCTGTGCTGGAAGGGGTGTCTGGGAGTTGCAGTCCAGGAACATCTGGGGACCCACAGCTTGAGAACCACTGGACTAGAGGGACAATGCACTCACTGATGGAATGACGCCTGCCCCTATCCCAGTCCTTAACTTACTCCTGATGCTCAGTTGGGGAGAGGAGAATGTTTGGAATGGGAATGTCAGCAGCAATGGGTCCTCCTTATGCAAATTACAGTTGCAGATATTTCTTCTTCCATGGAAAGCACTATGCCCCTCCCCTTTTTTTAATTTGGTGACCCTCTTGTGTGTTGAACTGGGAACCGCCCCTGGGTGCAAAAATTGCAACTAATGGCAGCACTCTGCTATGCACCTGCAGCCCAAGTGAACTGTTTGCTGATTTATCTCTAAGCTTTGCCAGCTCTATGTAGAATTCTGCCTGGTGGTCCACAGGGGATCGCGGAAGAGCTGCTGTGTTAGTAGTGGATCATCACTTGTGTTTAGAAGGGGATTTAGATCACTTGTGCGTTCATGCCTTTGTAGGGTTAAAGTGAGGCGGCAAACAGAACCAAGTGCCTATTACCCCAATGTCCAGTAGACCTGGCAACTAGAATCATAATACTTAGGAAACATAGATGCCTATCATCTTAGCATTGGGGGTGCGGACCTCACACTGGAATTTCGAGTGAGATCTGACCATGAGTTTTCTGTCTAGTTTGTGTAGAATATATAAATTTATAGTTTGATAATTCAAAATAGGAATAAAGATGGAAGGTCACTATGAGACATTTATTTTAAACATGGTGGGGAATGTGTGAGTCTCTAAATGTAGGTTGTGGTTTCTATCAGCTCTAACCAGCTATGTCAATGATGATGAAGAATCATGGGAGTTGTTATCCAACAACACAGGGGTTGGAGAAGAGAGGCACATGTTCCCCTAAATTTTTAGCTTTGGCTTGGTTGGACCTCCTCCCCCACCCCAACCATGAGAATCCAATATTTGGTGCATTGAGCAGAATGACCTAATCTGAAACTTGTGGTCTGAACTTTTAAAACTCAAGATACCTGAGTTTAGAATCTGAACTCAGTGCTTCCAAATGTTGTGTTGAGTGCACTAATTTGGGTGGATGTGAGCCTGGAGATTAAAGATGTTGGAAAAAGCCGGAGAACTGATGATGTTGTCATTGGGCTCTTTCAGCAACTGAATGCTGTCATTGCTGCTTCGATGTCAATCAAGTCTTCCACCAAACTGCGCCAGATTTTGGAGGTGAGAGTCCTTCACAAACAAATGTTAGTTTTCTGTAGCAACTGACTGGTGTGTCAAATCCAAAATAACGTTGTTGGTTATGTGGTATCCTGGAAGTTGGCATCTGAGACATCTCCCCTCCCCCCTGAAGTAACAGCCCGTGGAACTTTGTGTGAGAAAACTGTGTATTTTGGAGCATGGAAGAGTGATAAATGCTCCATGTTTTTCTGCATTGGTCCTTGATTTGAACTTCCATCTGGACAATCAAGAAGCTGTGCCCTGGTTCAGAATGTCTTATGCTGTTGGGTCTGCCTCAGAAGTGACTGAGCCACAGCAAAATTGTTTGCCTTCAGTTGAAGCCAATTTGAAAGAAGGCAATGCAAACGAAGTAGTGGAAGAATCGTCCTCTGAGCAGAGGACTTTGGGATCACAGGAATTGGCCTTTTTACGATTCACTGGTTTCTAGAAGTGTTCTATCATATTCTGGCATGCAACTGGAGAAAGCCGTGCTGCTGCATCAGAAGAAAGCCAGGGTCATGCTTCCCAAAGTGACTACCCACATGCCTCTGGGAAGTCCACCAACAATTACACAGAGGCATTAGCTCTTTTGTCCTGCCACTCCATAACAACCAGAAATATGGTTCCCTCTTCCTGAAATTAGCATGTGGTTCTCATGGTGAATAGCCATTGATAGCCTCTTAATCCACTACTCTGCCTAGTTTTTATGGCCATCTAAGTTGGTGACTGTAAACATATCTCTGTGGTTTTAACTATACATAGTTTCCAGTCTCTTGTCTCTTTGTCTCTTGTCAGCTACTGTATTTTGTTGTTGTTCAGTCATTCAGTCGTGTCCGACTCTTCGTGAACCCATGGACCAGAGCTTGCCAGGCCTTCCTATCTTCTACTGCCTCCCGGAGTTTGGTCAAATCCATATTGGTTGCATCAATGACACCGTCCAACCATCTCATTCTCTGCCATCTTCTTTTCCTTTTGCCTTCAATCTTTCCCGACACCAGGGACTTTTCCAAGGACTCCTTTCTCCCCATGAGGTGGCCAAAGTACTGAAGCCTAAGCTTCAAAATCTGTCCTTCCAGTGAACATTCGGGGTTGTACTAACTACTGTATGCCTAGCAGTAAAAAATCATTGCATTATTGGAGCAGAAGGCAGACAGATCTAGTGACTTGCATGTTTTCTGAGCCAGTTTGGTTACCCATAATTTTAATTCTAGCAAGTGCCTAATTAGGTCCTGAACACCTTTGGCTAATCTCCTTTAGTTCCAGAGAAAGTGAGTGAATTTATGCCGTTTTAAATCATGTTACAAGTGTAACATGTGAATTCACCTTTCCTGTTGCTCTGAGGTGCCATCAAGCCCCTTCCAATTTATGGTGAACTGCATAGAATTTTAGAGATTTGTGAAAGGTTCAAGGTGGTTTACCATTGCCACTTCCTGTGTATTTCCACAGCTGGCCAGTGGGGGGTTGAAGCTAGGTCTCTGAATCTTAATCCAACATTTTACATTACACTACAATAGTTCTTGAATTTGCCTTTAGCCTCAAGAGAATCTAGGTTGGGCAAGTGTTAGGTTTATCTTTGATATTTTATTTTGCTTATTTCAAAACATTCCCATTACACTATTCATTTAATATGTCCCAAAGTGAATTGCAATAAAAATAAATAACACAACAAAACCAGTAACTGGAAAGAATCCAATAAGAGAGCAACAAAAACACGAAAATATGCCTCTTTTTTTACAGCACTTAAATTTTCATTTTGATGTGTGCCATTTATATGAACAAACAGAAATTAACTCAATATGTATGTTACACTTTATCTTTTTTCCCTCTCTGTTCTGGGCCCTCAATAGGTTGGCTTGGGGGAAAAGCAGGCAGGTCCAGCTGTTTAAGAATTACTTTTTATGCATCTGTCTCTCCATAGATTGTCCTTGCATTTGGAAATTACCTGAACAGCAGCAAGCGGGGAGCAGCCTATGGGTTCCGCTTACAGAGCCTTGATGCAGTAAGTTGCAGTTGGGTATGAAATAGTTGGCACTGAGTTATTGGAGCATTGCACAGTCAAACATTGTGGGTTATTTGGGGTGTGGGCTACTGTTTTTGACAAAACAACTCTAGAAAATCTTCACGTGTACGACCATGATATATAGGGCAGCCTTTCTCATTAGGGGCTGTATTGCCCCCTGGGAGCCCCTGGCACATTTGAAGGGGCTTTGGACTAGAAACAATTCTTCACACACCACTTTATATTCTGCAACTTATATATTTCTGATTCGGCCTATGTTTATTTCATACTGTGTTCCCCAAACTCAGATCAGAAACAGATCTAGATCAGATAGGATTAGGAAGAGGCATCTCAGTTCCTTCTCTGAGGTTTTTTCCCCCTTTTCATAGAAGAAAGGGGAAAATTCTGGCAGAGGAATTTAAGGAATTGATTTTAAGGAATCGAACCTGACTTCTCCTAGATCAAACCTTCAGATTATTCTGGACTATGATTTCCATCTTCCCCCACGCAGCACAAATAACTGGATGATGGGGTTCATAGTTGAACAACATTTGGACGCCAGGTTGGGAAGGAGGTAAATTATGAATTGAATCTGGCCTTTTCCTCTCCAAAAAAACAAAACAAAACAAAACAAAAAACAAACCAACACCTCCTTAGCCAGCTTTTGTATGATGTATTGATGCTTCCAACCTAACAAAGAAGGCTGTCCTTTCTTGACTTATTAGAAGATAAATAGAGCAATTGATCGGGGCTAAGTACAATCTCATGTGTGTTACAACCTGTGTGTTATAGGGACATAAAACAGTGGGAATTTGTGAAAAGTGTGCAGTGGCAGCCATGAGAGGCAAATGAAAGGGTAGGTATGTCCTTGATTTTCATATAATTTAATTCTCGTTTTTCTGTAGCTGCTAGATATGAAGTCAACAGACCGGAAGCAGACGCTACTTCATTACATAGTGCGTGTCATCCAGGAAAAATACCCTGACCTCCTGAACTTCTCCAGTGAACTCCATTTCCTAGACAAAGCAGCAACAGGTGTGGAACTGGTGGGTTGTAGCCAGGAGGGGAGCAGTGAAGAACAGAATGATTGCTGTATCTCTTGGGCCTTCCTTCGGGTTCGAATGGGAGGATGGGGTGAAATAGGAATGGATTCCCAAATGGCTTAACAAGGAAGGAAGGCTGCTTTGATCCAAGCCACCTCACCCTTCTCTTCCTTTGTAGTGTCGCTGGACAGCGTGCTCCAAGATGTGCGTGGATTGCAGAGAGGCATGGAGCTGACACGCAAAGAGTTTATGCGCCAGGACGACAGTGTTGTGCTGAAGGACTTCCTCAAGGCCAACACAGAGGTGATGGAGAAGCTCCAGGCGGACAGCAAAACCACACAGGTGAGCGGGAGAAGAGGTGTGCTCCAAAAGCAGTCGTCATGGCAACAGGGGGCGGGGCGGGGGCTGGACCTGAAACAGAGCTTGCCAACATTTGGGGTGAGCTGGTGTGGGGCAAATCACTGCTCTTCATATAGCTGCAAGATAGGGGCTAGAATTAGATATTTTTTTTTACTGGTTTATGAGTTCTTTGGGTAATAATGTGCCTAAAAGACTACTGGCGGCTTTGTTGCATGCACACAATCGAAAACGGATAATTAACATCTGTGTTGTGCCTTTCATGTGCAAAGAAATACTGTATATGGAGGCACATAAACAATACAGGGTGGGACAGGAATGGCAGTTAAATTCTGTTGAGGTGCCAGTTCCTTGTGTCTTTCTGTTTAAATTAGCAGTTGAAGCATGAAGACAAATGACAGTAACTATTGTGACTGGGTGCTGTTTCTCTACCAGTGAAAGGTAACACTTCAGGCTTTGTAGACCAGGAGAGGATATGTCGTATTAAATTTGATGGCCTCTAAAGTTGCACAGAACTCTTTATTATTCTTGATAAAAACAAGTTGCCTGTTAAGTTTTGAAATTGGCCCTACGTCAAGCACAGGTCTCAGGGAAGATGGTAAGGCAAGCCCTTTTATTTATGTCATGTCTACTCTGGTACTGCTGGATGTAATTCTGTGGTATTTTCCCCTTGCTCTGTAGGAGGCCTATGAATCCACGGTGGAGTACTTTGGGGAGAACCCCAAGACCACCCCTCCCACCATGTTCTTCCCCACATTTGTGCGTTTTGTCAAAGCGTACAAGGTAAGAGTTGTGTTTCTCATTGGAGGTGTTGCCTAGCAACTAATGAGTTTTCAGGTTTTGGTCTCACTTGGGCTGTCAACTCATAAGGTGACTCTCCCACAACATATACACACACTTATTTATTATTTATTTATTTATTCATTCATTTTTATACGGCCCGTCTTCCCAAAGGAACTCCGGGCGGGTGAACAGAGAGGGCAAGACAAACCCAAAAGGAACAATACATCGATTAAAGTGAATTTTTTTTTAAAAAAAAGGGAGAAAAATATCATATAAAATATACAGCAACTCAACAAAAGAGTCGGAACAGCTCTGCCTGGTGGTTCGAGGCCATACCAATTCTCAGGGAGGCATAAGCTGTTCTAGCGTCCGTGATCGCATGGACATAGCACCTGGTCAAGTCCTTAACAGCAGCCCAATTAACTGCCGGTTGATCATTTCTCCATCTTCATCCATGTTACTTGCCAACAGGCACTTGTTCCATATTTCCCCTCATGTTCTCAGTGGGGGAAAGGGTGGGAGTGTTGAGGAAGGAGAGGGGGTTACAAGCAGAAGACGCCGTCCTTTGGGCCCCTATCAGATACTGTGTTTGAAGCAGGATGATTGCAAGATAAAATCCTCATCTGGAAGCATCCTTCGCCCCAGGCCTACATTTGGGATATCAGCTTCGTACAGTGGTACCTACAGCATTAATCAGTTCCGAATGCACACTCGGAAGCTAAATTATCCATAAGTCGAACAGCAGTTTCCCATAAGAATGCACTAAAAATCATTCAGTCCATTCTGGAGGCTGGAAAAAAAGGCAAAAAAGAACAGATTAATTGGTTTTCAGTGCATTCCCATGGAAAGGCTGTCCCAACCCCCCTCAATGAAGGGCAAACAAAGGCTGCTCTCCACAGCCCCGCCAGACCTGTCAAAGTTAGCTCTCTGGCAGGGTTACAGAGAGCAGCCTTTGGTTGCCCTTGATGAAGGAAGGCCGCTCATTGATCTCTGAGCAGCCTGGGCACCTTGCAAGGGAAGCGCTTTACCTCTGGGTAAGTGCTAACCTTCACTTACCTCTGGGCTGGCTGAAGATCGACAAAGTGTCAGGCAGAGCAGGGAACAACACAACTTCAGGCAGCCCTGGCAGTTTGGAATGGAGGTGCGCCTCCCTTCCAAACCACCCGGGCTGGCCGAAGTGGAACAATGCAATGTTGGCAGCCCAGGCAGTTTGGAAGGGAAATGCAGCTCCCTTCCAAAACACCCAGGCTGGCTAAAGTTGCATCTGTCCCTAGGAATGATCAATCTTGGGCCAGTCCGGGCAGTTTGGAAGGGAAGCACACCTCCATTCCAAAGCGCCCGGGCTGGCCAAAGGTGTCGTGTGGAGCAGAGAGCAGCATTTGCTGCTGATGGCCACCACTTCCTCCTCCTTGGTTGCTTCGATCTCTTTTGCAGAGATGGAAGCAACCAAGAAGAAGGAGGCAGCGGCAATAGGCAGCGGATGATGCTCTCTGCTTCACACAACAGCTGACAGGCAGCTTAATCGAATTATTCAGTTGTCGAAGCAACCGCAAGTCAAGGTTCCACTGTATTATTGTTTATTATTATTTGTGTATGTTACATTTATATCCCATCTTTTCTTCACTAAGTTCAAGGCAGCATTTGTGGCATTCCACTTTCTTTCCTTTATCCTAAGATCAACCCTGGGAGGTCAGAGTGAGAGGCTGTGATTGGCCCAAGGTCCCTTAGGGAGGAGCCCCACTGAGCAAGGGAGGGTTGAACCCAGGTCTCCCAAATCCAAGTCCGTTGCTTTAATCACTGCACCTTCGTGGCCCTCAATCCTGTCTGACTTGGCAGAAATGTTCTAAGCGCTGATGAAGTGGTGTGTAAGAAGTACATCAGAGCCTTGAAATCTACTGTATAAAGTTTTCAAGTTAATCATAAATACTTATAAAATAATAAGTAATTCTTGTTATTTGGTGAATTTGCCATGTGCATAGAGTGAGGAGAGTGAGGCTACTGCTGTTTTTTTCAAAGTGTTCAGATTGCTGCATCTACTTAACTGTTTCATTGAGATACCATCTCCTCTTGTGAAATGAGATTTTGCCAGCATTTTAGAATAATAGCTTTAATAAAAGAGCAATTATAAATTGTAGACATTGCTACAGGAAACAAAGCTAAGATACTATGCTTCTTATTTAAAACAATCACTTTCCAACTTAATCACTTCTTACTATTAATAGTAAGAGGGAGTGACTTAGGGCCTGGAATAACAGGTAAAATAGGCAAAAGGGGTTTCTGAATTTTTTTCTCAGGCCACAGTGTTTGATTGTCCAGAGAACCCATTTGCCTTTTATCTGCTGCTCATGTATTTCTAAATACACTACAAACAACTCTACATGTCAGCATGATAATTTTAACTGGATTTGTCCTGTGCTTAAGCAAAGCTGAATAGTTGTTTCTGCCCACCTGGTAGGGGTGCTTTTCTCAATTCAGAGAAAAGTATTGTTAGTTTGCCAAATAGGAAAATAGCTCTTTGAAAAACATTCTCAACTGCTACTAAGGACATATGAGCGCCCAGGATCTGTGGAGGGCAGTTGAAGGCATAGCACGTTAGGGTGTTAATTTGTTCAGTGGGGTGGTCAAGAAGGAAAAATAAGTAATGGGGGATCTTCATGCTTCTATTTGTGCTGTAGCAAGTTGCACTAGAGAAGGCCCATAGGATCAGTGGAGATTTAGTGAGGCAAATTCCTCTCTTCAGTTCCATTGCTTCAATGTTCTTTCTCTAGTTGCAGCTTACTATGCTGAGCCATAAGATTTCAATCAATAGAATTCATAGCACTCTGAACATGAAATATTAGGGTTGGAGGAACACATGCCATGAGGTTTTTTTTTGGGAAGGGGGGACTCAATGTATGGCATGTAGACCAGTTTCCAGGAGGAAGGAAAGAAGGGCTTGTGAGAGAGGCAAGTGCTGTCATTCTGCTTACACTTGTGGTTAGTGAAAATGGCATCTCTCCTTTTCTGTCCCATGAAAAGAAAGCAGAGGATGATATTCTGTTGTGGAAGAAGCAGGAAGCAGCGGCCAAAGAGGAGGCGATGGATTCTCCCCAGAAAGAGGATCAGGGGCCACCCAAGGTACATACACGGATGCCTGTTCTTACTTTTCCTTTCTAGAACGGTCTCTTCCCTGCCCCAGTGGAGCTTTTCTCTTTTAACCTGACGTCCAAGAGATCTCATTCCATACCCAACCATATTCTGGCACTGAAATAAGGGATCTCAAATCTAAATGTGGCCAATAATCCTCCTGGATTTTTAAGACAATGTGTTGTTCCTGCTTCCTGACAGTTTTCCTAGAGGTAGCCATGTTAGTCTGCCCCAGCATTTATACCAAAAAGTAAAAACAAAAGAGTTGTGGCACCTTGAAGACTCGCAGATTTATTTCGACATGAGTTTTTCTGGATTGCAATCCATTCCCCCAGACACATGGAGCAAGATAGTTAAGATACGGGTTTATTATATGTAGGGTGTATGTTTAGGGTGTGCGGGAAATAGGTGTTGTAGGGAAAACAGGGTTGCTATTATAATTGTAATTTTTGCCCATTGATAAAAATAAGGGAGGGGCCATTATGCCCCCTTAAGAGTACACGGTGGGGGATCAATTAGCCCCCTACCATCTAAGAGACCTAACTATTACAGTCTCTGTATCCAAAGGAGTTGTTTGTAATTCACTAGAGCTTACACTGAAATGAGTCTTTCAGGTGGTACAGTTTTTGTTTTTATATTCTATACACTTTCTAATGGCAGGTAGTATGATCCTTCATGGGGAGTAAGACATAGGAATCACCAATCTAGGAAAGGAGACATTGATTTGGCTTGCGCAGGAATAGGTGTGCAATCATGCTGTGGTTCTCATTTGATTCTAAAGCTACAGAGAGAGATAAAATGAGACGGATTGTGACAGGAGTAAATAGAAGGTTTAGTGGTTGGGCCTGGCTAGGTGTCCATTGCAGAGCAGAGTGAAGTTTATTTTCCCACCAAATCAAATTCTGCAAAATAGGGTTTTATGTGTAAGTTCTGGTTATTATTTTACTAGTGGATTATTTCTTTCATTGCTATTTGTTGCATTAAAAAATACATTTTAATCTGCTATCTCTGGTATTGTGAATAGAATGGGTTTAAAATGCTACAATTGATGTATAGCAGCAGATGCAGCACTATCTTATATATGTCCAGTACCATGGACAGCTGCCTGATTAGGGGATTGGATTTGTCCTGCACATTAGGCATCTCAAATTTCAGGATTTTAAGAGAGAGAGAGAGAGAGAGAGAGAGAGAGAGAGAGAGAGAGAGAGATTGAGAGAGAGAGAGAGAGAGAGAGAGAGAGAGAGAGAGCTGTGTCTCAGGAGCCATTCCTTTCTCTTGGCAGTCCCCCACCCACAAGCGTCAGCAGCGTCAGCAGATGGACCTCATAGCAGAACTGAAGAAGAAACAGATGGTAAAGGAACCCCTCATTTATGAAGAGAAAGATGGAGCTATTGAAGACATTATTACAGGTGAGGAGAAAACCCTCTTTGTCCAACCAGTGGCCTCTGAAATTGTTGCAGATATTCTGTGAAGAACAGGTGGGAGCTCCCTGGAGACTCAGTTCTTGGGGAAGCGTGCTCTGACCCAAACAAATAGTGCCTGCGTTGCCACTGTCCCTGCAACCACCAGATGTATTTGGGGAAGCAGAGTAACTGATGAAAAAGAGCCCCGTGGCGCAGTGATTAAATGCCTGAACTGCAGGTAAAACTGTGCTCACAACTAGAGATGGGCATGAAACGGAAAAAAAATTCATTCCGTTATCCATTATTCGTTCCGTTACGTAACGGAACGAATAACGAAGCCAAGAGTAATTTAGGAACGAACCGAACAGAACCAGAACAAATTAGTTTGGTTAGTTTTGGTTAGTTATTCCCCGCTGGCAATGACAGCCCGGCTGTCATTACCAGCAGGGGAGGACTGTGAGAGCCCCGTTCTCACCTCTGCATGCGGAGGCGGGACCAGGGCTCTCTCTAAACAGATCTTCACCTTGGAGAGGTGACAGCGAGCTCGGCTGTCACCTCCCCGCTGTGGTGATCGGTCCAGAGTCCAGAGTCCAGACTGCGGGCCACGGTCTCGCCACCGCAAGCGAAGGCGAGGCCTCCGCTATCTCAGTCTCACATCTCCGCAGCCAGGGGATGATTGCCGGCTCGGCTGTCATCCCCCGTGGCGGAGCGCAGTCAGGAGAGGGCTGCGGTTTCATCTCCACAAGCGGAGCTGAGGTCACATCTTTCTCCAAGGGATCGCTGGAGAAGGGGCTGTGATCCTGCCTCCTTGTGCGGAGGCCGGATTGCAGTCCCCTCTTGTCACCCTCCGCCCTGGTGCCCGACAGCCCGCCGGGCACCCTGTCATCCAGCGCGGGGAAGATCCCTGTGGATGCAGAGGGGCGAACAGGGGTCTCAGCTTCCCCATGCCAGATCATCTGGTGCGGGGAAGGCGGAGGGCAGTGAGGGGGGGGGCTGTGATCCTGCCTCTGCGCGCGGAGACGGGATTGCAGCTCCTTCTCCAGCAATCTCCACCTCAGAGCATGGCAGCCTGGTGGGCTGTCCTGCACTGTGGCAGAGGGCATCAAAAGGGATCTTCCCCGCACCAGATGACGGAGCACCCAGCGCTGTTGTCCGGCACGGGGAAACCTAGACCCCCGTTTCCGAACAACGAAAAACGGAATGATTTTTTTTTAAAAAAATCATTCCAAAAAACGGAAGTGAAGGGAGATGGGCCACGAAACGGAACGGAAACGGAACACAATTTTTCCGTTTCATTCCCATCTCTACTCACATGGCGTTCGATCCCAGGTAGCAGGCTCATGGTTGACTCAGCCTTCCATCCTTCTGAGGTCGGTAAAATAAGTACCCAGCTTGCTGGGGGGGGGGGAATATGTAGCCTGCATACTGTAATTAAAAACTGTAAACCGCCCAGAGACTACTTGAAGGGGTATGGGGCGGTATATAAGCAGAACACTTTGCTTTTATGATAGGCTTCAGTGCTTGGTCCATGAGCAGTGTTGGATAACCTCCTTGTACAGTTATGGGTGCAAGGAAGTAAGTTGGTACCTTGTTTTATTTTTCTGAGTCCATCCTGTCTGCGTTAAGAACCAATTCTAACAGTCGCCCATGTGGTTTGGCAACTCTCCTCATTTCTATCCTTGTAGCGTCACGCTTTCTGGGCAATTGGCTATTAATGAATGGATTCATTTTTAGTTGTAATCAGTTCCATTTATCATGAATGAGATGTAGGGAGGGGGAAATAGAGTTGGCCAGATCGCTCACATTTGGTTGAACAAGCCTCCATCCCCAGCTGCTTTGGTGTGTTGGGGGGGGGGGCAGGCTGGCTGCAAGAGATATTTGTCACTGCCTGCCAGTTTGCTTGGAGTCAGTTTCACACACACCCTGTTGCTCTGCCCTGCTTACACTTAGTACCTGCTTTCTACAAGTGAACTAGTCCGTTTTTATTAATCACTGTTTAGTGTAGCACTAGTAGTAGTCATGACTTGTTCAGTCCAGGATTCTCCAAAGAACTTACTGCACAGATTTGATGTTTTGGAACAGTTGATATCCAGGGATGGGGTTAGTTTTGTGATCTGGAAGAGTGAGGTATGGAGAATATTTTAACAGAGGTTTATTAATACTGTTGCCAGATGATCTTTTCCAGGATTTGGGGGAGGGGAAAGTGCCCATAACAGATGAACTGCTCTAGGTGTGTACATGGTTGGAGATGTACCTTTCTGTAGCATCTATCCTCATTTGCTTACCTTCTGCTGCTCCTTCCTTTCATCTTTTTCCTCCTCTTCTTTCTCTCCTTGGTGTTTTTCTGGAACTATTCCTCCTCCAGCTCTGAAGACTGTTCCTTTTACTGCTCGGACGGGCAAGCGCTCATCACGTCTCTTCTGTGATGCCAGCTTCAACGAAGAGAGCCCCCTCTAGCTTGTGGCTTTAGGTATCGAGGGCAGGGTGTGGTTTGTTGAACAGCATGTGGTTGGCAATAATGGTATAGGAAGTGTATGTGCTTCTTTTGTTGTTACCATCCCTCGTCCCCCCCCCCAAGAACATCAGGTTCCAGTGCATAGTCCCACTTTCTTAACTCTCACAGCAAATCCACTAAGACTGAGAGAAGGAGGCATGCAAAGCATCATTGTAGGCCACCTTGAGAATTAATTCTTGTAGGAATATGACAAACCAGAACCCTTCCAACACCTGAAGGGTTGCTACAGGGAAGAAGGCACTGATTTAGTCTCAGTTGCACCTGAGGGTATGAGAAGAACCAATGGGTGGAAACTCATGAGAGAGCCAACCTGAAAATTAAGGATAAAATTCCTGACAGTGAGAGCCATTAAACAGTGGGAACAGCTTGCCTCCATCTTGATGGTATGGGTGCCGCATCGCTGGAGGTTTTCAAGAAAAGATTGGACAGCCATCTGTCCAGGATGATATGAGGTCTCCTGCCTTGGGCAGGGGTTTGGACTAGAAGCCCTCCAAGCTCCCTTCCAACCCTAGGATGATTCTATGATGGCCATCTTCGTGATAGTGCATGCCAGTTTTCTTGCATATTCTGATTTAAAAAACTAAATGAACTGTTCTTTCAAAACTGTTAATATGTTCTTCATTATAATACCTGAGGTGGGTGGGTGTGGAGCTCGTGTGTATGGTACATACATCCCTCTCGAGGCAGTATAACAAAGCTTTATGCTTTTTCCCATGGCAGGCCTACGGAACCAGCCGTATCGGCGGGGGGACACCGGCCGGCACAGTGGCAGAAAACGGATTGCTGGGCAGACGCTACAGGTGACCTCCGACATCTCACTGTGACAGCCACAAATCAAAACAACCAGCCAAGCCTTGGTTCTGCAGGGGGAGGCAAGACCTCAGGGGGTTCACTGCCGGCAGGCCTGGAACAAAAGCTACTCCAAGGAAGAAGAGGAGGGCACAGGGCAACGTGACTTATCTCCCCATCGTTTTTAAAGCCATCTGAGGGCAGGCTACCATATAGGGAAGTGGTACATGCCCAATCCATCGTGCTTCATTAACTCCAAATATCTCCCCGCCCAGCCCAAGAATTCTGCTCTAGTGGTCAGAGAGGTTCCGCTCTGTGCCATGGGGAAACAGCCAGTGGTGCTCCAGGGCAACTCCGCCACCATCACCACCACCAAACCAGTATGAAGCACCTTCCAGGACTGAGAACTTTTGGCAGCCAAGACACCCTTTGAAAGGGAAGCAAGTAACTCAACAGGGGGTGGATGCTAGTTCCCACTAACCTTCCCACTCAGCCGGCTCTGCTTCCTTTGCACACTTCCTTCATCCGGGGCCTTGACTCTGCTTTTCCTCCCCAAATGTTCTACTCAGCCCAGAAAAAATGTGGTGTGGACCTTTCAAGCCGATTCTTCTGCTTTCCTCCCTCCTGGCCTGAAAGGTGCCGTTGATCAACAGAAATGCTTGTGTGTTCATAGAAAGGGGATGACCTAGGAATGTGTGACCTCAGGAGTCAGGATCCTTTTTAAGCCATTCTAACAAGATGCAACAGGGCTAAATAGCCAGGTGGTACCCAAGGATGTTGGGCTGTTCCTGGGTCTCTGCAAGCACCCTGTACAGAACAGCAGCACTTTTAACCTTCCTTGGAGTTGCCCTGCAGTTCCAGCACTAAGAAACCCAAACTGCAGACCGCACGCCAGTCTGTGATGCCAAGGAGGTTGGGTTCAGTAGCTCACAGCCTGTGCGGTTCTCTGTGCTTCCCACATTATAAGGTTGGCACAGGCCTGTGGGCAAGCCGGATCTGCTGCTTCCCTGCAGCTGTGGGTTTCTGCCAGCGCACTCTCGAGTGCCTGGCAGGGCTGTCGTATTATTCAGGGGTGGCAGGAAGTGGAAAAGAAGCAGGCCAAGATGACCAAATCTGCACGGACAATTCAGCTGGTTCTTTATGGTGGTTAGGTTTCCTTGAAGCAGGGGTGGTCTACCTGTGGCCTCCCATCTGTTACTGGACTGCAATTCCCCTTGCCGTGCTGAGCTAGGGTTGAGGAGAGTTGCAGTCCCAGCAAAGTTGGAGAGCCACACTTGGTCTAGACCAGTGGTTCTCAACTTGTGGGTCCCCAGATGTTCCTGAACTGCAACTCCCAGAAAACCCTCACAGCACAGGGAGTGGTGGAGGCTTCTAGGAGTTGCAGTCCAGGAACACCTGGGGACCCACAGGTTGAGAACCACTGGTTTACAACATATATAGATAACATTGACCTTCTGTTGTAGCACAAGCAAACCAAGGGAGCAAGCCTGGCCACTGGAACAGCATCTGAGGATTTATATTTTTAGCACAGGCATCATCCCCCTTGGCACTTTTTAACAGCAGCTCACTTGAATGCAAAGAAGCTCAAGAGGTTTTGTGACAATCAACTGGGTGTTGCAGTTGCCGTTTATTTTCCTGCCACCAGAGGTCCGCCTTTTGTGTGCGTTTCTCACTGGTGCATTTTCACCACCACGATATAGACACTGCCCAAGGGACCGTCTTTCCACTTCTCATGTCTGTACTCTCGAAAACCCCTCTACAAGCAGACAAAACAAATACGTAGACTGAAAGTGATGCTACTTAGGACTGGGTAGCATTTCCTCGCTGAGACGTATCAGATTTCCGAATGATCCTCCAACAGGATGTCCCTGTACTGGTCAAGGCAACCAAGTCTGCATCACCCTTGCAAGCACATGATCAAAACCCTTCAGCAGCTTTGTTCCATAAAAATCCTGCCCTGTAGTTGTCCCCGCCTTCACCTGTGAACTGGTCCTATGTATTGTATGTTTTTAGTTCTCCTTCTGAAAGACGGGGGGAATGGGTTGTGAAAACTCCCAAGACTTATGTAGGGACAACACTTGTCCTCTGTCCTTTTTTGGAGAAACATCATTACTCCTTTGCTTTCTTGTATCTGGCCACACCCTGGCACCAAGGCAGGTCCCTGGAAGAGACTGTGCCTGCAGACAACACTGGTAGGCAAAGGACCATAGCAGAGATGCATTCTTGCCCTTTTCCCCCTTCACTCCAGCATGCAAATCCCATGGCAGCAAGTGCATGCTCTCTGGCACTGTTGATGGGCTCACACAAGACATCTGCTAGGATGAAAGTTAAACTTTCAAAACAGTAGAGCCATGCTAAGGCCGATTTCCCTGCTTCCCGTATCATCCTGTTCCAGACCTGAAAGCTACGTAACTGCATAGAAGCCCAGGTTTTAGATTTAGGTTAGCACTGCTTTCTCCTGTAACTTAAAAGGAGCTAAAAATGATCACAGTACACTCTCAGCATAGCAATTTCGCACACGGATTCAATATACCATGTGGGGGTGGGAGGGGGTGTTAGAGAACTGAATGTGTGCAATCATACTGAGTTTTTAAAAATGCCTTGAATCATGTAGGGGAAGACCACAATGCCCTATATGGTTGCTACTTTGTATACATTATTTTTATATATGGTTATGTGAATTGCATTTAATCCGAAGCAAGTCAACAATGAGAGAAAATAAATGTATTCAAAATCTATTCAAAAGGTGTCCTTTGTGTTCAGAATGTGCTGGGTGGAAGAATGGTTCCCCTCTTCTGCCTCTAGTTCAAATCTCATTTTGAAGGTGGTTTCCTAGTATTCCAGAGATCTCTGTCTAAGATGCTAAACAAGGAATAGTGAAGAAGTTCCTAGATTACCCCATTTGTGTGATTTACATCTTGCTTGCCAAAATAAGATTACTGTATATGTGTTAAAACATAGCCTCGTGGCGCAGTGGTTAAATGCCTGTACTGCAGGTAAAACTGTGCTCACGACCTGGGTTCAATCCCTGGTAGCAGGCTCAAGGTTCACTCAGCCTTCCATCCTTCCGAGGTCGGTAAAATGAGTACCCAGCTTGCTGGGGGGGCAATGTGTAGCCTGCACACTGTAATTAAAAAATTGTAAACCGCCCAGAGACCACTTGTAGTGGTATGGGGCGGTATATAAGCAGAACACTTTTGCTTTTTATTTATTTATTATTTATTTTAGAGTATTTTTACCCAGGCTTGGAAAAGGACCCAAGGTGGCAGTCTGCACCGGCCACGTGTCTTGCCATTTGTGTATTTGCCATTTGAATCACATGTTGCTGCCTAGGGATATTGCAAGCGATGTGCGCCACGGACAGGATAAGATTACTACTGTGTATCAACTGAGATTTGTTTTTTTAAACAAGAGGTTTTTACAAATTTGTACAGGAAATGTCTGTCAATAGGTATTAGCCATGCAAATTAACAGACCTCCCAACTCAACCCTAGTTAAGACCCAGTATGCCTCTAGTATACCAGGAAGGAGAACTACTGCCTTCACACCCTGTTGATAGGTTTTCCAGAACAATTGGGCTGACCTGTTAGGCTCAGAGTGCCAGCCCTAACAGACCTTTAATGTGAGCCAGCAGGGGCCTTTTTAATGTTAAATGGCAACTTTGGTTCACCGCCAGAAGCATTTTCATCTCATCTGTACGGGCTTTTAAATAAGTAAACAATATGGGCTCCTACGTGTGTTTTATCATTATCACATTTTAAAGCAAATAAAGGCAACTGCCTTGCCTCAGCAGAAGGTTCAAGCAGCACAACTAACCCACTGAGGTCCTTCTAGCATGAGTGTCTGTGTCCAGTTTTTGTGAAGAACTTAGTCCTAAGCGATGGGCCGTTTAATATACAGTGGACCCTTGTATAACAAACAGCTTGTATAACATAAAATTTGTACAACATAAAAAATTCCGGATATAGGGGAAATTTGCTTAACATAATCGCCTATGGGGAAAATCTGTACAACATAAAAATGGGATCACTCCATTTTCAATGCATTCCTATGGGAATATGTATAAAGGAAAATTTGCTTAACATAATTTCATTTGGAATGAATTAATTCCTTTATACAAGGTACCACTGTACATGTTGAATGAAAGGCAGTTAAGGCCTCTGTCTAGGGAAACTCAATTGACCTTTGGTTACACAAATGTTGGTTCTTGCAATATCCATTTTTTTAATGAATCATCCATTAGTTACACCAATTAGAATACAGACCATTCATTCAAACTTATGTGTGTGCACACTTTACTTCCATTTATCTGCCCCCCGCCTCAGGCTTTGTCCCTATCATGTATCCATCAACCCAACTTGGCTTCCTGCTGCAAGAGAGAACATGCCAAGTTGGCAGATCTTTTGCCATACACTGAAGAGATGGTTGAGCTGCCTAGATGCCCTCAGCACATCCAATCTCGCCCAATTTCGGAAGCTAAGCAGGGCAGGCCCTGGTTAGTACTTGGATGGGAGACCACCAGGGCATACCAGGTGCTGTAGGCACCTGGAGTAGGAACTGGCAAGCCACTCCAGTATTCCTGCCAAGAAAACTCCATGGCCATGGGGTCACGAAGAGTCGGTCACAAATGTAACGACACAACACACACAAGAGATGGTTAAAGAAACCCACATCATCAAGAACAGGGTGCTCCATCTTTCAGTAGAGCCTGCTAGGTTAGGAAGCTGGTGCCAGAACAGTTGCTTTCCTGCAGCTAACACTGTTACCCACCGTCAGGAACCTAAGTACCCTGTAGTGCTTTTTAAGCAGGAGGGAGGGTCAAGACACATAATGTCTCATCTCACCACTCAAAATAAGGTAAAGGTAACGACTCAAAAAACAGCAAAGACACCAAGAGCAGAGCACAATGGACAGTGTTAGCTGGCAAAATTAACAGACTTACAAATAATTGGCTTAAAGGTTTCATCATTTTACTGCATTTAAATCCTTGATCAAAATATGTACAGTATATTAAAAGTCCTAGTGGGTTACAACTTAATCAAAAAGATTAACAGATTTAAGACACTTGGGGTTATTGTGCAGGTCTGGTAATCTGTAGTAACAACTCCAGCCCAGAGCTGAAATGTGTACATCCCATTAACTACCTTTGTTTTTATGAGTTAGTTGCGTCCAAAGCCGGGGAATTCAACTGACTAACTTAAGGTTCAAGGATTGTAACTGCTTATTTAGTCCAGATCCAACCCAACAAGCTGCGGATGTAACTAATGCACACAGGGTCTCTCATGGCCTGAAGTTTCAACCACATCCTGACATAAGGGTTTCTAACATCAAAACTTGCTGGTATCCTCCCATAAATCTAAGACCTCGGAAGGCCCTGGCTTTCTCATACCATAGCAGTCGATGTAGCTGTTTCCGCCTACACAACAAAAATAATGCACATTTCATTTTTTTTTTAAAAAAACAAGTTGCATACCAGGTAGAAAGTGCACCTGTGAAATGAATGAACGAACATGAACGAACATGAACACCACAAAATAGTGTTTCCATAGCACACAAAATAGGTAACACATCATTTTGCAAAAGCAGTTTACTAAAAGTAGATTAATGCAGTGCCTACCTGAAAACCAGACAGGGGAAACTGTTTCTGTGCTAGCTCTTGTGCAAAATGGAGGTGGGGAGTCAACATGTAACCAGCTGCTTCCCATGTTTCTTATTCTTATGTCTCTGGGAAGTTCCCTGACACTTAAGTCAGAAGCAGCTCAAAACACATTCTCCAGTTGCTAAACTCTTCACTATCCTAATCCACGGAGTGTTTCCTTTGCACGCCAGGAGTTAGATTAACTGGGGCCTTGTCAAGACTTCTACATGAAAACAACAGCCTGAAATTAGTTCTGGCCAATGTTACCCCAGGCAGGATAATAATTCTCCAACATCTGCTTTCACACCACTGGAAGAGCAAGACTGGGGAGACACTGGTGCCCCGAGTAGCTTGTTGTGCCATATTTTCCCTTTGTTTTGGTGGAAATGTATGTGCTGAAATGAGTGATATGTGAGGAGAGGAACGTCCTTGAGGAGCAGAACTACAGAAAGTTTGGGTGGGTTGCTTCTAATGCTGATCTACAGTGGAACTCTTTGTCTGTTGTGTACCTGTCCTGGACAGATATAGCTGATCCTGAAACACCCAGCCTTGATTCTGAAAGCTCAATTAATATTCCAGGGAACAAAACAAACAAGGAACAAGTTCATATTCTCAACTCTGTACGCTCCTGGTCAGGTTCTGCCAGCTAGACATCCTGACACTAAAAGAGGGAAAGATAGCACTTATGCCACCTCCTTCCTACCTACCATGCTCTCTGATAGAATCACTTCCATTTACTGATCAATGCCTCTTTGCACAAAGTAAATCTATTTCCAAATTCTACAAAAAACACACCAGCAATGCATGGGGTGGAACAAAAAAGTGTGCAGGTCCAAAGTGGGTCAGTTCAATTGCATCTCTTAACTGTCAAGTCAGAAGGGAAATGGTACACACCTTAGATTTGACACATTTGCAGCGGCTTTCTATCCATTCAGTCGTGTCTGACTCTGGGTCACTTGGTGGATCAATGCTTTCATATCTCTTACAGCTTCTTTTATTTCATCAAAGTCATTCCGGTGCCCCTTCTGGCCAGGGAGTTCGTGGGTGGCCCCTTCTGTCTTTTCAAGAGAGTCAGCTTGTAACATAACCAAAGTATGAGTTTTCGTTTGGTGATATTGGCCTCCAGAGATCTTGTTGGTTTCACTCTGTCTAGGACTTCTTTGTTGGTAACCCTCACTGTCCATGAGACGCATACTAGTCGTCTCCAAAACAGTTTGAACGTATCTACCTTTTTTCCATCTGTCTTCTTCAAAGTCCAACTTTCAGAACCATACAAAGCTACTGGAAATATAATCCAATTAACTAGTCTGCATTTGATTGGGAGGCTGAGATCTTTATTCTTCCAGACAGTGTTCACACTGATAATTGCTGCCCTTACAAGCGCTATATGTCTCCTGCAATTAACCATTTTGAATAATTTTAGAACCAAGGAAGTCCAACTCCTTTACTGCTTCATCTACTTCCATGATGATCTTAACACTGACCTGGACATTCTCTGCTGTTGTCATGTTTGTTTTCTTGGTATTGAGGCACAATCCAAAATTTTCATTTTCATCTTTGACTACCAGGATTAACTATTATAGATCTTTCTTAATTTCGGCCAGCAGTGTTCTATCATCTGCATACCGAAGGTTGCTGAGGTCCCTACCTCCAATTTGCACTAATGTGACTCATTAGTGCTGATATTCTATCACAAATTTTGACGTTCTGCAAATTGCTACACTTTAGGCTGAAGAAGCATCCCTACAAATCTAATGTATGCTGTGTATTAAATTCAGATCACAGCATTTCTTGATGGTGCTCAGTGCACTCTTGGAGCTTAGAAAGGCTTGCAAGGCTTTTGCTTTGGGGTTTTTTGTTTTTGTCTGATATCAGCCAATATCAATATCAATATCAGATAATATCATCCCACGGACCACCACACTGAGTTCCTTGAACCTGGGTTTCTTGTATATGAACCCAAGATTCCAGCCACTGCACTACAAAAATAAACGGTAACTTTTTCAGTTTATGGGGGCCACTGTGATTTTCACAAACCGAATATTCAGTGGAAGATAGTGGAGTCAAGAAACAGGTCATCTGCCTAAAAACACTGGCCATGCTCTTCCCAGTGCTGTGGGTCTGTTTTGTAGATATAGTCGCAATCATTTGTTTGCTGTTATTTGCCCACAGCTTTCAGGGCCTTCGGCGGGCAGATGCAATCAAGAAACAGAGATGGGGGGGGGAATCCCCATTTAGAAAGTCACCACTGGTTCACAGCTGACAGTACTGCCCACTGATCCATCTGAAAACATCACAGTTGACTCTGGGGAGATGGATGGGTGAGGATGAAGAAACAGCCCTCTCCATGCTGGTACCTTGCAAATGAGTTGGACTACAAATGTCATCATTGAACTGCTTTGCTGGCTTATATTCCAACTCATACACTGGTGATGATGATGGTCACAGATCGTATGGAAGAATGGAGCAGCGTTCCTTATGGCCTCCTTTCCAGTTGGCCATGTCTGACCCTCCAAATCCAGCCCCGGCTACAGTCAGGGGCAAGAGTGCACTGAAGTTCAAGGCCTGAATCAGGGACCTCCATGTTGCAGCAAACTGGCTGGCCATCCTTTGTGAAGAAACTAAATGCTGAGGCTGGTATCTGTCAAAGCAAAACACAAAAGAAGGTGAAACAGGCCACCTCTGCTGCAAGTCGCAGGCAAATGGCTCTCCGGTGTACATCCCACTTGATGGAGCAAGAAGTGATGCTGCATCACATAATTAAGAAAGTAGCAGCAGCAAAGAGGCTTAGGGGACTGAGGCCATTCTATTGTATCCCCATTTTCCGATCCCCTGTTCTCCAGTCAAAGGTAAGAAGCAACGTTTCCCAAGATGGTGATGACCGTGATAACGAAACACCTACCTGGCTACTGATTCCCGTTGCAACCTCCCCCACCTTGACTCCACGGAATTCTCTGATGTGGAGGCTTTCCCCACCAAGCAAGTGGATCTCAATCCTTACCCCTGAAAAACAGAAACTGACTGTCAGATTAATTGCCAAGCCCAAGAGCCAGAAGGAGATCCACTGTGATTCCAAAGATAAGTGCTTTTAAGAGAGAAAGGCATGGGCTGTGCAACTCATGACATCTACACCTGCAGGCCAGAGTTTATATTCAATTACTAATCCCAGCTAAAGCAGACCCACTGTATCAAAACGGTGAATCAACATTTCCACAGTTTGAGTTACACCACATGTAAGGCACTGCTGCTCTTTTGAAGTGTGTCAGAGGGTTGACAAACTTTGTACCTGGGGGAAAATACCATTTGAAGATCATGGGAAAGTGACAGTGTTTGTTCATAACAACAAACAAACAAACAAACAAACAAACAAACAAACAAAAATAAATGATGTTACAGCTAAAGTAAATCCTAGCGGAGAAACCCTAAAAACAAGAGGAAGCCAATTACAGTGTTTCGAGACATTAGAGAGATTTAATGGTCAGATATCAGAGAAGTTCATAGAATGAAGCCACCAAAGAACTGAACGGGCCAGAAGAAGAAGTAGGTATGGCAAGACCTCTCAAGGTGATGCTGGCTGAAGCGGTTGAAGAGGTGAAAAAGCCCATAGCCCAACATATCATGAGGCCTGGGAGGATACTAAGGATTTGTCAAAGACAAACCTGGACAACGGCTGCATTCTTTTCAAGGCAACTAAGAAGAATACAAAAATATAGTACCAGAAAATGAAAAATCAAACTACCTCATATCAAATCAAACTGATGCAAAATCAAACAATACCGAACTGTTCTTGCTTCCAAAAGAAAGCATTCTCAAATGTAGTCATTCTGTAAAAAGTTATGGAGGCGGACACAAGACTTCTCACAATGATCTCAACATTATAAATTCAACGTCTACTAAGAAATAAGTTGTGGAAGGTAAATCAGCTTGAAATCTGTTTGGGCTTTTTATAAGGGGGGGAGCCCTAGAGCAGTGGCGGTGAACCTTCGGCACTCCAGATTATTTTGGACCACAGCTCCCAGAATTCCAAGCCTAAACTTCCTGTGACAAAGAACTGTGGGTGTTGTGGTCCAAAACAGCTGGAATGCCAAAGGTTCGCCACCACTGCACTAGAGCAAAACAAAATCAGCCTGATGGTACTGGAAACACAAATACTGTAGATTTATTGTGCATTGAGGTTTCAAGGAAAAACTCCCTGAACAAGGCACCCTCCGGTTACATTGCAGTACAACTCCCATCTCCCTGTTAAAGGTCCATGCTATGTGGTGGTGATGGGAATTTGTATTCCAACACATCTGAAGGCACTAGGCTGGAGAAGGCTTGACCCAAGCTCCTTTCATCTGATGGAATTGCTCAGATTCATGGAGAATAGAAATGTTGGGGCACCAATACAATGCACATGGTTGGGGTGGGATATGTATGGGCAGAAATAGGTTTTATTTTTATTTATTTTAATGTAGATTTAGTCATGTGTATCCTTTTTTTCTTATTTGTTATGTTGCTTTACATTGTATATTGTTTTGTTTTTATGATGTATTTTGTAAACTACCCAGAGTGGCTGTGTTGCCAGATGGCGCGGTATAGAAATTCAATACATAATAATAAGTTTGTTTTTATTTTATTTTAAAGCAATTTATATTTTATTTTCAAAGCTGTATTCCCCTTGCTATTTAGAAATGTCAGAACAGCACAAAACATGAAGAATTTCCTGTCAAAAAAATTCTTCAAAATAAAATTAAGACATCGTTTCTGTAACTAGAAATATTTGTTTCACCCCGTGCCGCATGTAACTTTGTAACTATTTGTTAACTTACTTCTGAAATGAAACATTCTCACATCATTTTTTACTCAAAAGGTGACTAGCTACAGGAAGCGGCACTATTTCTCACTAGTTACTTCCAACCCTGAATGTGAGACAGCAAAATTAGATGCAGAAAGCACTCAGAAACAGTAAGCAAGATACAAACCTCTGCTCCCCCCCCCTCCCCCAACACACGCTCGTGGAGGGCTTTTCTTCTCCTACATACTGTTGGTCATGATGAAACCTGCGGGTGGGGGGAGGGGGGCATCACAAGCAGGAGACTCAACCCCACACAGCGGGGATGAAAATTATAGGGCACGTTGACAGGGAGGACTATACTATAAATACTGGCCATCAGATTAAGGAAGAAAAAGTATCCAACGAAATATGGGAGAAATGTAAAAAACTGAAGGATTGGCTTAAGATATGAACAAAGTAAGGAGGTCTAAGAGGAAGCCAAACATATTGGTGGGACGTACTAAAGAGCCTGTATGGAAAGTATGGAAAATAATTTGTTCTTCGGTTCCAGGGGTTGGGGAGGTGTTGGGGAGGGGGGAGGTAAAAATAAGTGAATTAATTACGTGACATTGTGTATGTATTACTTATTGTTTTGTCTTAAAATTAATAAAAATTAATTAAAGGTAATCTGGCAAATTATCCTGAGGGTAAACAAGATAGCGCATGCAATATTTTAAGAAAATGCTATCCTAACGTCACATGCCACTCCCAGCCATGTACACTGCATACTTGGACAATTTAAGACCGTACTCCAGGTAAGTGACGAAGTGCGCTGTCATCCATAAAAGTTCAAATACCTGGGGGTTCTAATCTGCTAGTCTTCAACTTGCAACATGGCTCCTGATTATTTTGCCGCAATAGATTCACAGGGCTACTCCTTTGGACACTGGAATGAGGCCCAAGGTCAAGAAAGGGGTTTTGTACTTGAGTTCCATAGCCTTTTGCCCCTCCATTGTTCATACATATTGTAAAAAGCACCTTAGCCTGCGTGTATAGGTATTATATATGTGCATGCTGAGGATATTGAATTTTAACTGCATTAACTGTTTTTTAAACTGTATTTTATTTATCGCTCTATCTTTTTAGTATTTGTATTTTATGACTTTTTTTTATAAACTGCCCCAGGTAGTGCAGCTTGCACTAAGGGGGTGGTATAGAAATATGAATGAATGAATGAATGAATGAATGAATGAATGAATGAATGAATGAATGAATGAATGAATGAAT
>JAHTLZ010000111.1:4063798-4102540 GCA_023846285.1 Phrynocephalus versicolor | reverse complement strand
AATGAATGAATGAATGAATGAATGAATGAATGAATGAATGAATGAATACCAAGTCATGCACCAAGCTGACAAGGGTCCTGCTCACAAATGCTGATGGAATGGTAGAGCTGGTCTGATTTAGAAAGTTGTGTGTTCTCTGAACGCACTGTAACAAATGTAAACCTAAGCTAACTTTTTCAGAAACAAAAGTACGCCAACAAGCAGAAAAGCCCAGAATGTACCAACAATAGATATGAATTATTTGTGCTTCTAACTTCATGTTTTCATCAGTCAAACTATTAATAACTATCATTTATTAATTGATAATTGGATTATTTAGTGAAGGAACAAAAGACACCACAACATGGAACAAATTAATAAACGAAACAGTCCAATTTTTCAATCAGTTGGAAAGAAGGAATCTGCATCTGGTAAGTTTATGATCCTAAGTGGAACAGATGGGCCTTACCATCAAAGTAGGTGGGCACCTCTGTGTGCCTGCTCCTCTGCAGCCAGCTGTTCCAGCTGTTGCTCTGCCCATCTATTTGGCTGTTCCACGAATGCACTCCTGAACTCATGGTGTCCTTCAGACTATAAGACATTTTCAATGGGACCTAGAGATCCAAAACAAAAAGAAGTTGCATTTCCTGGCTGGCACACAAAGTGGCTATTTGGTACGAAGCCGTGAGTGTCGGAATGGGTGTGTCCTTGCTTCTGATAACCTCCGTCTTCCCTCTGTGGCACACACTAAGGCCTAGAAACCTGGGCAAGGTTCAGGCATTTGGTGCCCATCAGCATCTTATACAAAGGGAAAGCAAAAGCAAAGTGTTCTGCTTCTATACCGCCCCATAGCACGTCAAGTACTCTCTGGGCAGTTTACAGTTTAATTATGTAGGCTACATATTGCCCCCTCCCCCAGCAAGCTGGGTACTCAATTTACCGACCTTGGAAGGATGGAAGGCTGAGTCAACCATGAGCCAGCTACCGAGGATTGAACCTGGGTTGTGAGCACAGTTTTACCTGCAGTACAGCCTTGATAATATTTTACTTTAGAGGCTAAACCTGACCTTTGGGTGCTGAACTTTTATAGATGTTCCCCATCTATAGCACTTAGGAGGCCAGAATATTGTCCCACGTGCAGCCCAACGCACGCAGAGAAAGTAAGACATGGGCATGGAAACTGAGCCTGTGGGCTTGTTTAGCCCCAGCAATCCCAGATGTGCTTACAGGATTCAAGAGTGAAGGGAAATAAAACAATAAAAGGAGACGCTGCTTGGAAAGAGACCCACTTTTCTATCCCAAGTAATCTAGGAAGCTATGGCTTCCTTTTGATCAAGTGACTTGCTCTTCCATTGAAAATCCCTGGAAGGGAAAGTCTAGGGATGAGCCTAACAGGACTGAGAACACATGGCTGGAAAGAAATGCCTAGAATGGCAGTTCCCAACCTTGGGTAACCCCAAGTGCTCTTGGACTGCAATTCCCAGAAGCCTTCATCACCAGCTGTGCTGCTCATGGTTTCTGGGAGTTGTAGTCCAGGGAGGATACACAAATTTGGGAACCACTGGCCTAGAAAGAGGTACCACTGCTCCTGAAGCAGAAGTCCTGGTGCGACATAACCTCGGTCAGTGAAACAGAAGGGGAACACTAGGGGTACATCATCATCCCCACTACCCACACATTTGTATTACTAAACATTCACCAATGAGGGAGGAGCCTCAAGGTTACTTGTGAGGAGACATAAGGTTGCTCTTCCTCATGCAAAAAGACCACACACCCTCGCTCATGTATCACTTGGGGTTAGAGCAACCTAGTATTTCCTTCTTATGTGGAGCAGAGATGGGCCAAGTTCTTTGGCCTACAGCTCCTGTACTGGAACCGCTAGAGTTTAGAGAATTGTTCCTTTAAGAACATTGCCTTCTGGGAATTGTAGTTTTAGGACATGTGACCACATCACAGTCCCTGATTGGCAAAGGGTCTGTTGCATGATGGGCAGTTGGGTCCACATGCATTTTCCTTTGTTTGAACCTATGGCGAGCTGAGTGCCCCAGCTAACTTCTGAAAAAGGACTGCATGTGTTTCGGAAGACTCTCTACTGAAGTGTGAGTTACTCAGTCAGAGAATGCCTGAAGTAAAGTAATCTTTAACTCCTTCCTGTGTGGGTTGACACTGTCCATAGCAGCAGCCAAATGGCAGTCTGTGCTCAAACAGAACAGTATCAAGGTGATTTTGTCTCTTCCCCCATCACTGCCACTTCCATTCTTCATAAGTGACTGTGGGAGTTATAATTCAAAACATCTGGAGGGCCAAAGGTTCCCCAACTCAGGATAGACCAGGCATGTCCAAACTTCTGCCCTCCTGATGTTTTGGACCACAACTCCCAAAATTCTAAGCTTAGATTGCCAATTACAAAGGATTGTGGGAGTTGTGGTCCAAAACACCTGGAGGGATGAAGTTTGGACATGCCTGGGTTAGACAGACTGCAACCTCTGAAGAAGCCCAAAGTGGGGGAATGGAATAAGAAACCACAAATACTTGTATCCATCAGATACTAAAGTGCTCTCCCAACTCAGAGGCAGGAGTGCTCGGAGCTCCCTTGACCAAATCACAAATCTGGCATAATATTCCTGGGTTCTGTGCAATCTCTTGCCCCACTGGAAGTGGCAAATGCCTGTCTTCACAGACTTGCCTTTTCACTGCTGTCTGATGGGAAAGAGCCCTCCATGCTGAGGCACGAGAGTATTTGCTCCTGCTCCTCCAGAGAGAAGGGCTCTGAGAGGCTGTTCAGGATCAGCTCTGAGGGAAAGAAGAGAACAGATTAAAAGGGAGACAGGATGCAAAGATAGACCCTGGGGACATTTGCTACAATTGCAACACCACTTGTCTTTGCCATCCTCCTGGCATTTCTTAGGACTGATGCAGAATGCCAACAGCATGAACATCGCCTCACCAGAAACCTTGGTTGCTCTTAGCATTCTGACCTGCCCCCACTGCCTTGAGGGAGTCTATTCAGTGTTGGGTAGGGATGGGCACTTTACGAAAAATGAGACGCTGTTTCGTCGTTTCGTAAGGCTTCAATACATTACGAAACAAAACGGCATAGCATTTCATCACAAACTGAACTGAAATGATGTTTTCGGTTTGCTTCCTCCGAACTGGGAAGATGCTGCCAGATCCTCCTTAAAGAAAGGGGCTGCAATCGAGTGGCTGTTTCCTGGTTCTCACCACTGCCTCCCAGCTGATTCTGACAGCTCAAGCTGTCAAAAACAAATCATCTGGGAGGCGGTGGGTACCACCCCTTTTAAAAAGGCTCCAGCCTCTTATAGCCAAGCTATCAAAATGCTACCCCCCCCCACAACAGCAAGAGCGCTCTCGCAGCGGCACATTTTTAAAAGCCTCCAGTCCACCCCCCAGATGGTGGGCTAGGGCCTTTTTAAAAATCCCCTGCTGTACCAGCAAGAGATCTGGTGTAGAAGGAGATTCATTTCATTTCATTTCGTAAGTGATGATTTTTTTAAAAAGTTACTTATGGAATGAAATGAAAGGCAGAGGGACGAAGCGAAATGAAATGAAACACTATTTTTTCCATTTTGTGCCCATCCCTAGTGTTGGATTTTCTTTTCTTTAAACTTTATGTCAACTCTTATCCAAGTTTCCTTCTATTCAGTCACCATCAATGGGACAAAGATTATCAGTTATCATATCCATTATCTCCCCAACTTTTAAACTCATGTGCACCATGTATCATCTTCCAAATAAACAGTAGGAAACACAACTGTGCCCTTGAACTCAACAAGATTTCTATTTCTTACAGGGTTTGGTGGAAGGTGACAAATGGGAGTCACACAAAGGTAGCTTTGAAAGAGAAAGACAAGCAAGGCAAAGCATAAATGTATCTTTACCAAACTCCAGCTGCTGAAGGTCTTGTTCTAAGTTTCTCCATTCTGTCAAGTTGCCCTTCTTACTGTTGCCCAGAGTCAGAAAAGAAAGCTGAAGAGAGTCGTATGGCCACAATAATTTCTTGCCCATACTAGGATGGGTTGATTGAGTTCTTTCTGTCCAAGCCTGAGAAGGGAGTGGTGGACCAGGACTCCTGGCCAATGGCTTCAGGCTAGGAGAAGGCTCAACCTCTTGTAACAGTGGCTCTGGGCGACTACTTTCTTGTGTCAGTTGTAGGCATCTGGGTTCTCTATATTCTCCTCTCCAGGGGCTTGTCAGGCCTCCCACTGCAAAACAAAGACACACCAGGACTGTAATTTGAAAGCAAGCAAGAACCAAAAGCAGTAGCACATCACTTTAGCTGTCTTCACACATTTGGTTGAGCAAAGACGCCCAAAGACTTTCAAAAGCTGAGGCCCACACAGGAGAAGATGGAAGAAACATATCCTATGGAAAGAAAAGGGGTCCTGTGGCCCTCTGCATAATGCAGGTCTACAACTTCTCTCAATCCAACCTTGAGAAGCACAGTAGCCCAAACAGTAGCCCAACAGGCGTTCGGAGGACCCCAGGTGCCCCGCCATCGCTCTACAGCAAGCCTGCCCAAAGTCTGGCCCGGGGGCCAAATCCGGCCCGTCAGGCCATTCTGAGTGACCCGCGGCTGGCTGGCCCGCCCCTCACTCACCCTCCTTCGCCCCGGGGAGCTTGAGGGGCTGGGCCGACCAGCCGGCCGGTGAGCAGAAGTTTGTGGGGCTGGGTGGGCGGGTGAGGGCCACCACCACCAGCACCGCCGGGAAGCTTGTGGGGCTGGGCGGGCCGGCTGGGCAGTCATCGCACAGGCTGCTGCCACCGGCACTGCCGGCAACCATGTGAGGCTAGGCACGCGCGCGGGGGTGGCACGTGGGCCAGCCACCGCCACTGGCATCACCAGGAACCTTGTGAAGCTCAGCACGTGCGCGCAGGGTGGTGCACGGGCGGGCCACCGCCACCAGCATAGCCGGGAACATTGTGAGGTTGGGCACATGCGCGGGGCAGTGATCGGGTGGGCCACGACACCGGCACTGCTGGGAAGCTTGGGCGGCTGGGCGGACAGGCGGTCTGCCGCCACTGGCATCGCAGGGGAAAGTGTGGGGATGGGCAGGCCAGCGGGCCTCTGCCACCGCCAAGGAGCTTTGGGGTGGGCTGGCGGGCAAGCCGTCGCCACCGCTGGGGAGTTTGGGGGGTGCAAGGTCACACAGATTGCCTCTTCCAAGGGGCGACCTGTGGCCACGGCACCCTGTGCTTCCTTTGGTCCCCACCTTCCTTCTTTCCTCCCTCCCTTGGTCCCCACCTCCCTTCCCTCCCTCCCTTCCTTGTTCCCCACCTTCCTTCCTTCCTTTCTTGGTTTCCACCTTCCTCCCTCCCTCCCTTGGTCCCCACCTTCCTTCCTGCGGGTAGGGTTGCAAGGGGCCAGAGGGTGGGGCTTATGGGTCAGTGGGTGGGGCTTGCAGTGGGGTGGCAGGGTCGGGGAGCAACCGGCCCCTGACACATTCTCAGCCACCAAATCTGGCCCTGCTTACAAAAAGTTTGGGCACCCCTGCTCTACAGGATGATCAAGGTGGTTTAACACAGCTTTAGTCCACATTTGCTACAAGATAATTTTCTTCATGTTTTGTTCTAACCTTGGGCCTACATTGGCAAGGGTGTGTTTAAAAGGAGAATACATTATATTTCCAGTTTCCCCCAATGATCAAGGATGAGCAACCTAGCAACTATTCCATATATTAAAAAGGATAAACTGCTAGAAGAATTTGGCACTGTACATTTGATTGAAAAAGGCAAACGATGCTACTTTTACTATACATTGCTTCACCATCCCCCCCTTTTTTTTAAAAAAAAAAACCATTTTATGTTATGAACTAGCACAGCACAAAGGGGTTCAGAACAACACTCTGATATACTAGTTTACCGCAGACTATAAGGAACAATCTTTTAAAAATAAGCCTATTCCACTTGCAGTGTGACATTGTACCATGCAAAATTCTGCATGATGTATATAACACCACTTCTAGTCTTTTTTGAACAAGCAGGGGTACTAAGTCAGGAGAGAGAACAAGGGATAGTCCACCCAGAATATTCTGGCACACCAGAGGCATTAAAGGTGACAGATCAACATAATTTTGCTGCCAGATTTACTTTTTAACACTAGTGGATGTGAGATCTGAGCTCCTTGGGGAAAAAATGGAGAGTCCTGACTCAAGCCAGTCACTCTGAGGCATTGTGCAAATTGTCTAGGCTGGCTGAGATGAATGATCAACACCTTCTGTGTAGCCTACCCCTGCCCTGCTAGCCTCGATTCTGTACGAAAACCAAACACGCCCCAACTTTTTATTTATTAAAAGATGACGATTTGAGTACTATTCAGTCCTTTTCAGAATTACATCTTCATTGTCACAGAATTTGGAAGTCCTATACAAAATAAACTATACCTGGCTCAGAGGAGTATCTCCTTTAGACAGAAGCCATCACTTAAAGATAAAACACAAGCCTTTGACTCCGAAGGCCCAGCCATCTAATTTTTGGCACTTCCAAACGAGTCTGAAGAACGCCTGCCTCCGACTGTGGAGTAGTTCAACTAGAGTAAGTCTGACTGACCAAGACTCTCTGTAAAGCAGTTTCCAATGCATGCTTTCTTGGTTCACAGCCTTCACTCACTGCAGGAAAGGTTGTTGCGGATCCATTGCCTTGGCACTTTATATAGAACAGGGCTGTCCAACCAGTCGACCGCGGTCGACCGGTCAACCGCGGGGCCCTCAGAGGTCGCCCGCCAGGTCCCTGCCCACCTCTGACCCCATTTTTTCGGGGGGATTTTTTTCCCCTCAGAGGACTTTGTGGGTGGGTGGCTGAGGCTCCGCTGCCTCCGCCTCCAGCGCAGGGGACCTTGGTGGGTGGGGGCCGAGACGGAGGCGGAAAGAGCACGCACGCAGCGGGGGGACTCTGCTGATGCCACCGGCAGCGCACACCATGGACCTTGGGGGGTGGAGGGGTGGGGCGGGGAGGCGGTTGGTGTTCCTGCGGTTCAAAGTGGTGGGAGGGGCAATGTATGTGAGCAGTGTGGGAGGGGAGTAGAAACCGCAGAGAAACGCCAGCACGACCTGCCCAAGGGTAGCAAGGGTCCGTCCACGTCCATTCCCCCCCACACCTACCAATACACGCACTAAGGATCGGGCCCAGCTGAGGTGGTGACTTCCTCAGGCCGATCGCTGAAGGAGGAGAATGTGGCACAAAGCACAGCTGGGTTTCTCTCCCCCCCTTCCCCGCTGCCCCGGGAGTCGTCAGGACAGGACAAGAGTAAGGGGCGGTTCCCAGGGTCGTTTTCTTTTTCTCGCTGGCTGGCTGGCTGGCTGAAGCATGTGCAGAAGCCGGGAGAGCGCCCGGGAGTGCAGGCAACTCTGCAGGGGATGCCTGGCTTCCAGAGAGTTGCAGGAAAAAAAGCAGGCATTCTAGCGTGCCTTCTCCCCCCCTCACACACACACATCCTTCTTGCCAGCCAGTAGTCCCCGGCTGTGGTAGTGCTAAGCTGAGGAGGAGGAGAGCCAGGAGTTTGAGGAGGAAGGCAGGTGGCGGCGGCAGCAGGCATCTCGCACTCCCCACCCCTTGGACGCGAGCGGGCGGGTGGCAAAGTGGTGGTCCAGAAGCTGGGCTGCTCTGCCTCGGTTCAGCCTCGCAGCGCTCGCCCGCCCGCCACCGAGCCCCGCCCCCAGGACTGCTGGCCCGTGCAGAAGTAATGCAGGTGGAGGGAGGTGCCACACTCCCTTTCCCCCCTCCCAGCGTCTTCGGTCCTCCACTTCCCCCGGTGAAGAGCCAAAATGGGTGAGGGAGGGGCTGCTGGAGCGGCCCAAGGACATTTGTGGGGTTAGGCGCATGCGCGCTCGCGCATTTCAAAACTTTGGCCATCCTGGCCAGCGCCCGGGAAAAACATGACAGCTATGGGTGTGCGTGCAGCGCCGCTGCCGCCGGGAACCTTGGGGGGGAGGGGCGGGTGCAATGCCGAAGGGTGCTCACATGGCCCCAAATTTAAAACGGCCAAGCTTTCCCTTGGTCCTTTTGAATTTGGTGTGCAACAAGCCCGGGTCTGGAAAGCAAGACCTCCCGTGGGTCCTTGCGCGTGCGCGCACGCGCACACGCTCCAAGAGTCGACCGCGGCGGACGCTCCGAAACATCTGGTAGGCCGCCGGCTGTTCAAAGTTGGACAGCCCTGATATAGAACATGGTGACCAAAGGTTGAACCTTCTCAGACTGTGACTCCCAAACATGGCTCATGGCCATGCTTGCCAGGGTGTTTTAGGGAGCTAGAGTCAAAAAAGTAATGCTTCCAAGCTTCGTAGAAACTCAATATTTAACACACACTATGTGCACTGAGACATACTGAGTACCTTCAGCATCTGCCTGTTAGCAAAACAAAAAACAGGATCTCCAAAAAGCTGATTCTCAAGTCATCCCATTCAAGTCAGGCATGTAAGCATTTGGGAGCAGAAAAACCAAGAAACAGAAAGCAGATTTTTCCACTGAGGGAAGAGCTTATTCCCAAACAGATGTCAGACATTCTCACCCTGCTGGAGAGCTGTGTAGGTCTTTCCCTTCAGTTCTGCAGCTGAGGCTCTCTTTGCTGGCTCCTTCTCCAGGCCAGCTTTAATGACATGGACAGTGGATGGATGACAGGAGGGGGGAATTTCTCTCAGTGGAGGTGGCTCTCTGGCGATCTGCAATAGAAAAACACAGGAAGGAGGGAAATGTTAGAGGCAGAAAGCAGCCAACTCCCCTGCAGAGAGAGAGAGAGAGAGAGAGAGAGAGAGAGAGAGAGAGAGAGAGAGACAGACAGACAGACAGACAGACAGACAGACTGATCAAAATCAATTAGCCTGCCTAATGTATGCACACTGCTCAATTGTGAGATGACAGTGGGGAGCAATGTGCAAGGTTACGAGAGGGAGAGGGAGTTCACAGAAGAATTAAATTAATTATTTGCGACAGACAGCTCCAGAAGAAAGGTATGTATTAACGTAAGAACATAAAAAGAGCCATCCCTAACCCCTACCTGCAGGTGGTCTTCTGGAAATCATTTTCCATATACAATATTTACCTTCACTGTACTTTTAACAATCAACCCAGAAGTAGAAATATTTAATTAAAAGATGGGGATTCTCCACTGGAAAACCTGTTCTCCTCTAACTGCTGGACTTTACTCCCATCACACCCAATTATGATGGGACTGGGAGAAGTTAAGTGTCCCGGAGCATCTCAAAAGCCCTCAAGTTCCTCACTATCTATTTAAATAAAAAGAAATTTGGCCCTAGGAATCTGCAGAGGGATTGTTGCTCGCCTCTAGTGCCTCTGAACATGATGCATTTTCAAAGACAATCCTGAAAGAGGCATCTGTGGCTCCTAATCCATGGATTTCACTTTGCAACAAGCGGTTTTTGCAGTTAGAGGGACATATAGGCACTTTGCCCCTGTCACACATCAATGTTTCACTTTAGAGACAAAAGATGTTTTGATGCTCTTCCTGCCTCAAAATGCATGTTTCCACTTCCATTTCTACTCATGGTGCTACAAGCAGAGGATCTTCAATGTAGAAGATGTGGGACAAATTTCCATGGATCTACTGATTTCACGTTATCTATGGAGTGGCCACAGATATGGTAGCTCCCTTCTCAAAAAGAGTGGTGTCCTTAAAAGGTGCAAAATGTCACCTAAAATGTTCTGACATTTGATGCATCAGTAGAGGAACATCTATAACATTCAAGGCTTTGTCACATAGGAAAATGCAGTGAAGGGGATGCACAACAGCAGTAGTAGGTTTTGTATTGTTTTGTATTGTTTTTCTTCCTCAGGAAACCAAAACATGAGGCTCCCTACTGAACAAACTGCCAGAAGATTCAGGGCAGAATAAATGAGCTTTCTCCCCAAGTTCATAATTAATGTATGATACACAATGTAATAACAGCCACCAACTTAGATGGCGTTTCAGAAGAAATGAGACAAAAGACCAGCAGATTGGATTTATCAATGGCTAACAGCTGCCTAGATGCCCTAAGCACATCCAATCCCGCCTGATCTCGGAAGTTAAGCAGGGTTGGGCCTGGCTAGTACTTGGATGGGTGACCACCAGGGAATACCAGGTGCTGTAGGCACCTGGAGTAGGAATTGCCAAACCACTCCAGCATTCCTGCCAAGAAAACTCCATGGACATGGAGTCACGAAGAGTCAGTCACGAGTGTAACGACACAACTACACTGAATGTCCAGACTCAGGCTCGGAGATGAAGGAATGCTTTTCACTTTTTCCCATGTACAGTGAAACCCCACATAATGTTTGCCTCACATTACATAGCTTTGTGTAATGTTTTTTCCGTTAACGTTGCAAAAAAAAAAAAAGTGTAACCAGGATGCATTGCACCCCCGTAGCTTGTAGAGCGGTGAAAGTATTTGGGGCAGTTTCTTCATTGAGTTTTGGAGCCATTGTTGACATTTTTGCAGCAATTTTTGGACTTTTAGAACTTTTGGGGTGCATTTTTCAAGTGGTGAAAATGTAAGGAGCTGATTGTTGTTTCCATGCCTTTTTCTATGCCCGGTGTGTGTGTGTGTGTGTGTGATCTGATTGTTGCTTGCTTGTTTTTTCCTGCATGTTCCACCTTGTGTGTGAGAGGTTTTCTGATGTGCAAGGCTTTTTTTTTTACTTCTTTCTAACCTCTGGGACAGATTAATCCATTTTCCATGCATTCCTATGGGAAACCACACTTTGCATAATGAAAAATTTGCAGAACAAAGCACCCCATAGAACAGATTAATTTCGTTATCTGAGGTATTACTGTATACCATAAGAAGGAAATGAGAAGCAGCGAGAAAAGCTTAAGAATTTATCACTGAGAAGATGCTCAAGAATCAAGTTCATGGTACGCTTTAACAGTGGTGGGAGAAAGAGTTGAAGAAACTGGAGGTTTTTCCCCCCTAACTTCAAGGTAACCACAAGGTTCCACTCAAGGCACGTGTCAGAATGATTCTATAAGCACCAGACATTTCTGAAGAACTACACAGATCCCATATCTGTGACTGCACAAAGACAAGAGCTCGGTATTCACAGCAGTACTGAAAACTCTTTGCTGGGAAGTGACAAAGGAGAAGCCATTCTTCTTGTGACCTTCTTGGCAGGCCTCCCAACGACTTCTGGGCAGCCATGCAGGAGATCAGGATGCTGGACTTTATAGCATTCGTATGTGGCTCTTCCTTTTCTTACTCTGCTTCATACAGAAGACCAGGCCCTGGTTTCCTCTCTGCTGTTCTCACTAGCACTGCCAGAGTAAGCTGGAGGCCACGAACAAAGCCTATCACTAGGATACTGCCAGTTCTACGTCATTACCTACTTGTATTCCAGCTACAGCAGCTCTTCCATGCCAGGTAACTTGTGCTTATTTCTAGGCTTTAGAGCTGACAAAAACCAAGGACACCAATCCATTTGGCAAAGGTTCTTTTAGGTTTACCAACATACAACTTACCTTCAGGCACAGAGGGTGATTATAATATTGGGTCCAAGGGTGGCAGCCGTTCAGCAGGTGAAGCATCATACAGCAGCTACTCCAAACGTCTACCTTGGAATCACAGCGTTTTCCCATCATGACTTCTGGGGCCAGGTGGGTCTCGGTGCCAGGAACATAATCCCCTGGAAATGTAACGGGGGAGATCTGCTCTCTAAGGTCTTGGTGGGACCTGCTGCATGGAAGCAATCATGCTCAGATGGTTCTTAAAAGCTCCAACCTAGCATGTGTAGTTTGGACCCAAAGAGAAAGCCAAGAAACTAGAGTAGATAGATTTAGCTTTGAAACAGAACTGGGGGAGGGCCAACCAACCTGGGTTCAGAGCCCTGCTAAACTACTGAAGTTTACCAAGAAGCTTCAGTAAATCATGGTTTGTGCCGAAATGATGGGGAATTTCATTGGGTCCAGAAGCAAACTTTGCCCCATAATACCCTACACTTGAAATTTCATAGCAATCAGAAAAAAATAAAACTCATTTAAAGCAAGCATTTTAACTGTGTTATGAAAGTTCATCCCCTCCAAGTGTCACCAAACTGCTACAAGCTATTTAAAGTATTGCAGTACTTCTGAAGAATTTTCCCTGTCTGTTACCAAATTGTGGCGGCAACCCATTGCAAGACATTTTGCTTGATTGACATACACTGTCATGGGCTGCCACCAAGAAGTGCAGAATTTCCTTGCTGCTGCTGAAGGACTCGGCTACAAAAATTGGCAGTGCAGCCTGTATGCCTTGGGGGGCTTCAAAACAGACTTCAAGGGCTGCACGTGGCCTGAAAGCTCTGTCATCCACACCTATCTCACCAAAAGGTTATAATTCTTTGAAACTCCTTCATGGAACAGTGAAATGCCAACAGTAATGAAAGCAGCCCCGATTCCTGTTTTCGGGACTTAATCCAATGGTTGCCACCTCACCTCTATAGCTCAGAAAAAAATGACTCCATCAAACAAACACCTACATGATTTTCCTTCTCACTGCATTTTTATAGCCTAGTCCTAAGCGTTAGTTAAAGTGAGCTTTATGAGTTGCATAACATTGCACAGATAGGCATAATTCTTTTACTGAAAAAACAATAATGGATTGCCTTCTGACTCTCCATTCCAATGATCTTTGAAGTCCCCATACCAAGAAAATGTTTACTTGACCTATGCTTGCAAGACCAGGAATCAAGTATGCATAAGGAGCAATGTGAACTGATCCCATATGAGGCGCAGCACAGCCATTGCACTGCATTATGAGGTTTTGTGGTTTATGAAGACTTGTGCTTCCCATATATCATAGTGAAGGGCATGGTTTTAGCACATCAGCAAGGCTTGCAAACTCTAGTTGCCACCCTCACCACCCCCGCTGCCCCGTCTTTTCAAATAAAAATGGGTTGTCTAACCACTTCTTAAATAAGGCAATTTGGGATATTCAGATGCAGGTGTTGTAGGTGGTTTTATGGCCATGCATGCTGCTTGGGGCTGCCATGATGCTGAATTCCAATTCAAGCATGGCAACACGCAGGTCAGACTTACAACCACCCTCTTGTCATTCATGGTTCAGGAACACTTTGGGGATCCCAAGTAGATTGTAAAGCACAGACTGAACGACCCTGGTGCTAGCCTTTTTCAGAATCTGTCAGAACTTACCAGTCACCAAGTACTTTCCCCCACCATCTGGCTGGAGGTGAGCAGCATGCCCAAAATCACAGAGGACAGCATGGTTTCCATCACCAGATAAGAGGACATTGTCAGCTGGCAAAGAAACAGTAACAATTGTTTACATCAGGGTCCATGTATGCCCATGAGAAGACTCTGTTTTATTCTCAGGTCAGGTCAGAATAAAACATAATAAAACTGCTCAGCCTGTCTGCTGCTAGACCGTTCAAAGCTGCCCCAAAAACTTATTAGTGAACTTTAATTATAAGCTGCAGCACCACACTGTCAGCACCTAGAAATGGGATGGGTGTGTGTGTGTGTCAGGTGCAGGCATTTTTGTTTCCTTAAATGGTGTACGTAAAATGCATGCCCAAAATTTGCCACTGAAATCGATACTGAATTTCAGTGGAAAACAGGAAAGTCCCTCTTTATGGCAAATGGTTTGCATGCCCTGGCAGGCATTTACATATAAGAACTTACACTTAGCATTTTTCCTTCATTTACCATGGGAATAAAATATGCCAATCTGCAATCAAATGAAAATTAACTAACACAACTTAACAGGTTAATGCTAAAGAAACGTGGCAGAAACGTTGACATCAGGTGACCTAATGACCAGTCAATGGACCACTTCAGTTCAGATGCTGGGAAGATACCAAGAGAATGACAGATGCAACCAGGGTGCTTGATGGTTGGTGGATCCCATGTCGTCTGTGGTGAAGGCAAATGGAGCCTGTCCCCAAGTTAAGCAGCCCCTAGTTGTCTTCTTGCAAACCCCCCTAAGGAGAGCCTTGAGACAAGGATACAGCTTCCTTTGCCCTCAGCTAGCCCCAGCCCCACAACCACAATCAACATAAATACTCTCAATAAAATTGCAAGAAAGACACATTATTGCTCAAAACTTTATGCACATACCTTTTACATCTCCATGGAGAACACTGCATGCATGGAGGTACTCCAAGCCTTCTAATGTTTGTCCCAAATAATCAAGGGCTCTGTCTTCGGGCAAATATCCACGCTGTTTGAGCAACTGGCCAAGTGACCCGCCTGCAAAGAAGTCCCAAATTCAGTGGAATTCCACATTTTACTCTCTCGAGCAGGCCATGGAAAATGTGGCCCATCAGATGCTGTTGGACCGGAACACGCATCTACCTTCACGTCTGGTTATGTTGTCCAGGGTGGCTGCAAGTGCTACAGTGACCCCCCCCCTCCGTCTATCGCGGGGGTTAGGGATCTGACCCGGCCCGCAATAACTGAAAATCCACGATATGCAGATGCAGGTTGGGGCGGGCCTGGGGTGCCTAGCTGGGGGCTCTTGTACTTACCCTCAGCCTGGCACTACTCGGAACAGGCTGAGAGGGCCTTCCTAAGCCTTCTGGAGGCCCCCAAAGGGCTTCCTGTGAACTGGAAGTCACTTCCGGTGAACCAGAAGTCACTTCTGGGTTGCCGGAAATCATTTCTGAGGCCTCCAGCAGGCCTAGAAAGGCCCTTGCTGGCCCTTTCCGCCAGTCATGGGGTAAGTACGGGAGGCCTGAAACAGGCCTATCCCCCCTTACCCCAGGGGGCCTTTTTTCATATACTGCAGTTCTGTGATATAGCGGGACCGCAGTATATGAACCGTGAATGGGTGGGGGACCACTGTAGTCCAAAAGCATCCAAAAAGCTGAGCATGTCCCACCCCACTCCTGCCCTTCAGACTGGAAACATGCCTACTAATGAGCTCTTATACTGCAGTTATTTTGTCACAAACAAATTGTGACCTGCCTGGGTTTCAACTTACAAGAACTGAGAGCTTCTGGAGAAGGAAAGGGCCAGTTAAGAGGGTCCACCTCAAGTGGCTGATGGATTTGAATGTTTTCCTGATAGCTCTTAGGGAATTTCCTGTTGCCTCAGCAGGTGAGTCTGTCAAACCCCTTGGAGTGGTATCAGGAGACGGATATCTAGTCTCATGCGCTCCCAAACGCATCTGGTGGGTCCGCTGTGAGATACAGGAAGCTGGACTAGATGGGCCTTTGGCCTGATCCAGCATGGCTCTTCTTATGTTCTTATGATTTGCCCAATGGCGAAGACGGCCAAGGCAGTATCTGCAATTGTTCTTAAGCATCCCTTCCCATGGGGTAGGACCAAATCAACCCCTCAGTTTTAGTAGGGAGCTGACAGGGACGAAACATGTGGGATGGAGACCAAAGCAGCAAACAGGCCCAACCAGATAAAGGGCAAAACTCATTGAAAGGCTTATCTCGTGGCCATGGAGGCAGCCAAGTGGCCCTTCTTTTGTGCCACAAAGTTGTTGAGCACATGTGACTCGAGTGGTCAACAGCCTCTTACATTTTGGCTCAAAAGAAGAGAATGCAGCCCCCTCGTCTGCCTGAGGTAAAAAAAAAAAACATGCTCAACACATTACAGCTAAAATTGCTCAGATCTGTTCTGAGTTGGACACTGTCGCTGAGACAGATCCAGCGGCTGTCACTGTGGCCTATGCTGGTGGTGCCTTGTGGTAAGTTTCATTTTGTGCAGCCGGACAATGTCAATGATATACTTGGAGTGCGGAGAGCTCACCTGTGAATGCTGGATCCTTGCCCTTCCTTGCCCACAACAGCAGCTGGGGAGGCTGCTTGACTGATAAGGGAGGTGACAAATGCTTCCTTAGAACAAAACAGTGTTCCAGTCTAAAACAGGCGGTCAAGTGGCCTTGATTAAAAAAGCTCTCTCCCAACAGGAAAATTACCAGCTAGGTTTTAATACAGTAAGACTGTGGCATCTGTTGTGGCGGACAGTTCCAAGGCCCCCACCCCACCCTGGATGCCCCAAAACTCAGACCTATTGAATGCTATATGCTGCGTGATCTCTGGCTCCTTCTCATTGGTAGTTCTGGTAAATACACTCTAGAAATACCTATAAATGGGGATTTCAGGCCAAGGGATGGTTATTTAGTACTTTCAGCCAGTGGATAAGTGAATCAGTAGATACTGATTCCACAGATATGAAGTTTTACTGTATAGCATTCTTGGACAACATCCCAGAATTCAATGGCTTCTCAACTCCAGGGATTTGGGAATTAAATCGATCCATTTTAAGACAGCGTCTGGCCTGGCTGTGGGACGAGGGCAACTTAGGTTGCCATGGTGAATGATTTATACTGGAAGCTTGACAGGAAAAGGTTGGCCCTGTTGGTTCTGCTCATCCTCAGTGGCTTTTGATACCATTAATCATGGTAACATCCTGCATCATCTTTCTGGGATGGGGTTTAGAGGCACACTTTTGCATAACTCGAAGTCCCTTCTGGAGAGGCTTGATCAAAGGAGGGGGTGCTGGGGGGGTCCTTTTTGATACCCTGTGGGATCATTCAGGGCTCTGTCATATCCCCCTTCTTTTTTAACATAAAACATGACGCTGCTGGAAGAGGTTGTACAGAGTTCTGAGGCACATAGTCATCTACATGTAGATGGCGCTCAACTAATCCGATTAATTCTGGGGGAACTGTTTCAGTCCTAAACTGGTGTCCAGTGTCATGAATGAACTATATCAGGGCAAACAAACTGAAGATTAATTCAGACAAGATAAGAGATGCTCCTGATCAGTTGAAAGGCGGATCACAGAATAGAGACTCAACCTACACTGAATGGAGTCACACTCACTCTGAAAACTCACGTTTATACCTTGGCTGTGCTGCTGGATTCATCACTGAGCCTGGATGCCTAAATCTCAGCAGTGACCAAAGGTGTATTCTCATGGTCAAGACTAGTACATTAGCTATGCCCACTCCTTGAGATGTCTGATGCTGCCATAATGATACACACCTCAATTACAACCTATTTGGATACTATGGCACTCTATGGGGACCTGCCTATGTAAAGTGTACAAACATTTCAGCAGGTCCAAGATGCAGCAAGATTTCTGACTGGAGCTGGTTATAGGCATAATGCTGACAACCTGGCTGGCTGTTGTTTCATAACTGGGCACAATTCAAAGTACCGGTTTTTACCTATAAAGCCCTAAACAGCTTGGATCCAGTCTATCTGAGGGACTGTCTTTCCTCATATGAGCACTTGATCCCTTGTTTTATGAGCTTCAGGGAGACCTTTCTCTTGGCCCTATCACCCTCACACACCTGCTCCCAAACTGTGGAATCTCCTTCAAAGGAGGACCAGAGTAGCCCCATCTCTCCAGTTCTTCCACTGGTAGAGAAAAATACTTTTATTTTAAGTCAGTGTTTATTAAAACATTTGTTGCAGTTTTAATGAGGAGTTTGTCTTTTTCACCTTTTAAAATGTGCTTCTAAATTATTTTAAAGGGATTTTATTTAGTAGTGTTTTAAAAAGATTGATGTCAAATCAGCCGAAGTATGTCTTTGCTAAACTGTCTGCCCCATTTATTTTTAGATTACACCTTGTTATGCTGAATACATGGTAATCTACTTGTCGTTGTTGCCATCCAATGAGAAGACCTAATATTACATCATTTCCACCATCCTTGATTACATACCCTCCATAAACTTCATGAAAATAGTAACCCAGAGGCCTTCCTTCACTGCTCCATAGAATGGCAGGATTTTAGGATGCTTCACTCCAGTGCATGTTGTCAACTCCTCCGCACGGAAGTGTTCAACTCGCACCTGGAGAGATGATAGTGGGGGGGAAACTGACTCAACAGAACAGTGGGTGCTGGCTTAAAAGAGCAAACAATGGCTTTCTCCATAGGACTGCAGCACTGCCTAGCCAAACAGCTTGCTTCATCAAATGAAGTGTGTATGGGGTGGTGGTGGTGGAAGAGTCTGAATGAGGGGGGAAAGCCTTATGGAGGATTCAGGGACAAGATAAACAGTGCGTGGATGCAGAGAACTGGGAAGCTGAGAGGAAAATAATCAGCCAGAGATAGGGAGGGAAACTTCCTGAGAAACAGTCAACCTAAGTTAAGCACAGTTAGGGAGTCACAGGCTGAAGAGAAAGGAGAGAAACTAACCATCTCAAGCGGGGGGGGGGAGCAATGGGTTGGTGGGTGTAAACAAAAAGTTCTCACAATACCTAAGGCACACACCTGGAAGATCTATCGGCAACTATCTCTGCAGCAAAAAGAAGCACACCCACACTGAAAGCCAAGTAAGAGACAGGGGCTTAAAGAAGCAGTGAGCAGAGGAAGCAGAAAAGGCAGCCAAGAAGAAAGTGAGGTTCATGAAAACCATGAGAGAATATAGGAAGAAAGGAGGTCAGTTTGCAGAGAGTGGAGCGGTAAAGAAGTCTGGAAAGACAGAAGGTCACGCCAGCACTCTGGGTGAAGCTAAGTGGGAATCTGAATTTTACAAACTTACTCGTTTCTCAAGTAACTAATGAATTATCTGAGCCACAAAGCTGGTGGGCAAGCAGAAGTCTGCAGGAACCTCAACATTAATAAAATAATGATACAGTGGTACCTTGTATAAAGGAATTAATTCGTTCCAAATGAAATTATGTTAAGCAAATTTTCCTTTATACAAATTCCCATAGGAATGCATTGAAAGCAGAGTAATCCCATTTTATGTTGTACGGATTTTCCCCATAGGCAATTATGTTAAGCAAATTTTCCCTATCTCTGGAATTTTTTATGTTATACAAATTTTCTGTTATACAAGCTGTCTGTTATACAAGGTACCACTGTATTCTCCTTCCATAACCCATGTGTGCGATGTTTATCATTATTTACAAGGCCTACAGCAAAGACAAAATCTTAGGAGGACACCGCTGAAATATAGTCTGGCTAAGCACAGAGTCTGCTGGAGGAAAATATGAGTCCCTTCCATGCTTGCCGCTACATAATAAGTCTAGTAAGTTCGCATAAGAAACAGAGATGGAAGGGAAGGTAGGAGGGCTTGGACCATGGCAATCTGTTAAGAGAATTACATGATCTGACTCAAGTCTACTCCAAGTACAGTATCTCAAAATAAAGGCACAGCAGAGACAATTAATTCTGTCAACAAGCTCCCCGGTTCAGTCAAACTAACTCCTACAGAGCTCTTGATAAGAATCAATATTTTGAAGCTTCCAGTTTAGTTCCACAGTGGACACTAAACTGCCATGGGTCTGAAGTCTTCACAAGACTGTGTGAAGTACTGGAGAAAGGTGTGTATACCATTCAGATAACTATGGGAGATTTAAGCTACATGGACATCACACAAGGCTGTATCATCAAATTGCATATCTCCCAACATTCCCTCCCCCCACAATTTGCAAATAATTTAACAACCAAATCTTGTTTCAATTAACAGATTAAAGAACCCTATTGGACATTCGTTAATACTGTACTATAAATTATTTGACATATGATCTTTGCCACCAGTTGCTTGCGAGAAAAAATAATAATGCACGCCTTCCCGTAGGCCAGGGTTTTGGACTTTGTTCAAAAGCAAGCTTTCCAGCGCTGCTTGCTACACCCAACGCCCACTCAGGGCAATGGATTCCACTATTTGGAGTTGCCATGGGAACACCTTCTGGTCTGACCTTGAGATCAGCTACAAACAAGTTACAGCAGAGAGTTGAACCAACAGCTGCTCCAGTCCACAGCATTTCCAGCAAAAGGGGAAGGAGCTTCCACTTGCCCTTTTCTGGTTTCGCTTTCCCTTGCCTCAGATACCTTGGATTTAAATAAATAACAAAAAAAAATCTGTAGTACCTTTTTTGCGGCACACTGAAAGCCTGTCTGCTTGTCCTCCATTTTGTATACATCCCCAAAGGATCCTGTGCCAAGCAAATTCTGACATTTAGTCCAGTGAACTTCTTCACAATATTCGTAATCCACGGCTTTGAGTTTCTGAGGGTTAGCGAGAGGTCCGACAAGACAAAACAAAAGAACATGAGCCAAGAGGACGAGGGGAAAAAAATCAACAGCAACCCCCAAACTAGTATTAGGAATAACAGGGATAGAGGTATTTCAGAGGTACCTGTTTCAACGGGTGTCAGTATATACAGCATACCTTGTATAAAGGAATTAATTCGTTCCAAATGAAATTATGTTAAGCAAAATTTCCTTTATACAAAATTCCCATAGGAATGCATTGAAAACGGAGTAATCCCTCATTGTGACCATTTTTATGTTGTACGGATTCACCCCATAGGTGATTTTGTTAAGAAAATTTCCCCTATCTCCGGAATTTTTTACGTTGTACAGATTTTATGTTATACAAACCGTTTGTTATACGAGGGTCCACTCTACTAGAAACCATGCACAGTATACAGCTGTGGATGGATTGGTTCCCAGGTCTGAGAAATGGGTGGGAAACCTGGGTGGGTTTGTACACCCTCAAAAGGAGCAAGTGATTCGCTATTGCCACGGGCAACTCAAATAGCCAGTGGTTCAGAATGCTTTGGGATACTTTGGGTTGGTCCAGCAGCTGCTTATCTTTACCCAAGTAGTATATGTACCACTAACCACCCACAGGGATTACCTGAAGTGTGCTCCATGCGGGGACTGCCTCTGAGAACGCTACAGACATTGGAACACTTCTCAATTTTGAGTAGTGCATTCCATCCACGCTCTGTAAACAGCTGCTGAGTCTTGCATGAACATCCTCACTCAAAGAACTTCAGATGGGGCAAGTCTACTGGCAACTCACTCACGTTCAGGCTTCCTCCTCACTCTTTCCGGCCACAGACAACTCACTCTGTTACTTGCAAGCAACAGACCATTTGTCAAAGGCAGGTTCCAAACAGTCCCTGCAGCCACATGTTCACACTTATGCAGGGCTTGTTCAAAAGAGCATGTCCTACTTCTATGATGTTCCTCTGTGAATAACTTTTATTATTCCTTTTTTTTTGAATTTTTTGAATTTTATTTTTAAAAACAAACAGACAAATAACAATACTAGTGCATCCCCACCCCAACATTCCCCCAACCCAATTTTCAAAAAGTGGGGATGCACTTTTTTTTAATTCCTAGCAGGAAGATCACACCCACATTTTGTATCCCCCCCCACAACAAAGAATTCTATTCAAACATGCAAATCTTCCATCTGCAGCCTCAAGTAGTGCAACCCCACAATATTATACCATATAACACCTTTGACAGATGGTTTGGTTCTCCATTAACTGTCCATTTAAAATGGCCTCAGGTGACAAGTAGTGATGGTATATATACACCACCATCTACTATAGTCTATCCCAGTGATTCCCAACCTTCCTAATGCCAAGACACTTTAATACAGTTCCTCATGTTGTGGTGACCCCTTGCCCTGCTTGGATGAGGCCACAAGCCCCCTTTGGCAGGCCACTGCCACAGGTGACATAGAGAACTTCTCTATACAGGCACCCTCAGCCAATCGCAGCCTCTGGTGCCATTGACTGACATCCCCTCCAACCTATCAAGCTGTAACTCACTCTTTCCTCCCCCTCCTCCTCCAGACTGGGCCAGGTTTAAAGGGCTCCAGCCAATGACAGAGTGGCAGGAGCCCATAGAAAAACCTAGGCCGTTTGTGCCTTTTTCTTCACTAGTTCATGCAAAGGGGTCCCGACCCCCAGGTTGGGAACCACTGGCCTACCCCCTTGCCTCTAGATTCTGAAGGCTCACCTCTACAAGCAGCACACCTTCATTCTCATCCATCTCTTGAGGGCACATCTTTGAACTCAATCCTTTCCACGTCTTGGCCAAACAAGCTAAGCTTTTTGGTTCTCCAAGAATTACATATCCCTTCAAGGCATCCACCAGAAATTCCTCCATAGACGGCTTCTCTGATGTGTTTTTGGCAGATTCATGGCCACAGGTGGACAAGTTATGCTCCAAACTCAGACCTGACAGGGGAATCTCACCGCCAACACGTGCAAGATCATCAAACAGATACGTCCGCAGAGGGCCAAGCTTCAAGGCAGGATCTGGGTTGTCACAGCCGCGGAAATAAGGTGAAAACTTGGCCGAGGAGAACGGGTGTAGTACCTCTGACTGAGGGGCAAAACTGTCCAGTGTATGAGACTTCAAAACATGGCTCAGGCATTGAGCAGGACTGATCAACTTGTGTACTTCTAGCTTGGCTTGGTTCATCAGCAAGGGCAACTTGCCTGCAGGTAAGGCTTGGCTGGGCTTCTTGAAGCAATTGAAATCATAGCCCAAATCTTTACATGGCTCTGACTGCCATGAGGTGCTGGGGAAGAAGGTGCTAAAATGAGAGTCGTCCTCCTGGAAGAAAAATAAAAGGATCTACTAAGCAGAAATCCCTATCAACTGAGCTGCCGACAAAATTTAAGCGCCACTGACAGGCCCAGAAAGGTGTTTTCAAACATTTAGGAGTCATGCATTTCAAAATCCCAGGTTCCACTTCTACTCTCGGAGTTCTTAGTACTCTATCTGAGAATGATTTGAAACAATATTTTAAAAAATCCCTCTTACCTGTACTGGTACACAGCTCTCCTGCTCTGGAGTTTTTGTCTTTTGCAACAGCGAGGTCGCTCTCTTTGATGTCATTAGGTGGGACCTTTTCTTCCGCCGTTTCTTCCGGGATTTCCCTTGATGCATGGCCTTCTGATTGGCTGGTGCCATCTTCCCTTCAGTTGCATGGGCCACATTGTTGGGAATCTGGTCGAGATTGGAAGATTGGCTGCCACAGAGGAAAAAATGCTTACAGCAAAAAATGTTTTAACTAGGACAACAAAAACAAAGGGAGGGGAAAAAGACACACTGCTACCTCTAGCTAAAATAGAAGCTAAGAAGAGGTATAAAACCTATTAAGACAGGAGAACCTCTGAAGTGATCACAAGAAAAAGGTTCTTAATCGCAACATGCAATGCTAAGCATATCCACAGTATGAGAACGCAACAAATAATGAATATGTAAGAAAACAATTTTAATATGACTTCTTGGGTCCATTTCTTACAGTATATTCTGTGTTTAAGTTCCAACAAAAGTTCAAAATGCTTAACACATCATTTTGAAATGTTTTGTGGGACATCTTCCGTCAATAAAGAGATGGGCCAGTTTTGTGCAAGATTGTTTGTCATGAACCCAATTATTTTTTAGGTCAAACAGTGGCTGTTACACATTTGGCTGGGGGGGGATTTAAGATTCGAGGTAACTGGCTGAGATTAATTCCAAGGAAAGCAACCTTACAATGGCACTTAAAAGGCAAAGTTTTATGGTATAAAAGTAAATGAAGAATTATGGTGGAAAGATTTGTGAGGGATATTTTATCTATTCTTTCATTATTGTTTCTTTCAGTCATATACACCGAACCAGAAACATGGAAGTATTCAGGACAATTCCCAATATTTCACATTTTTTTCTGAACTAATGCTTGTTATTGCTTAATGAGGTAGGAAAGAGTCCTCAACCTTAATATCTCAATATCCTCCACCCACATGCTTTCTTTCTGTCACTGAAAACAATCCTCCTGAATTCCTACTCTCAAGGAATGCCTCTACAGTCTACATACTGTAGGATGCTGGAGAAAATACCTTGCAGGAAACCACACTGAAAACTGCCATTTTACTTCAGTCTTCAAATTAGTCTGATTAATCCTCCACAGTTTCAAACTCAATAACTTGAAGAAATATGTCTGTCATATATATTTGAGCAGTCCAATAAATGCTGATTGATTGTGATTACTAGGAAAAGCATCTGGTGACTTGTTCCAGGACAGATGGTTGTGCTGGAGCAGAAGGCATCTCATGCAATTTGTAGAATCAAGGTTGCCGTTTTCCTCTCAAACTAGTGATCCTAACTGCACACAGAATTTTATACAGTAGCATGCTTTTTTACCTGTATTTCTTGGTGTCAGCAATAAAAGGCCTCTCGGAATAGGTAGGGCTGAACTCCTGGCTGATCTCACCTGTAGGAGAGCAGACAATGCCAATAAAAGCTGAATGAGGCAGGAAACAACACAACCACATTCTCTTGTGGAAATCAGCTTTATTATTAGCAAAGAGAGATAAAAGATATATTGCACAGTAATAACTCTTGAAAGTTCAAATTACAAAACGAGTGGCAAATATTTTAGGGCAGTGATGGCGAACCTTTTAGAGACCGAGTGCCCAAACTGCAATTCAAAACCCACTAATTTTTTTGCAAAGTGCCAATACAGTAATTTAACCTGTATACAGGTGGCTATGAAGGGGCAATGTCGGGTGCCCACAGAAAGGGCTCCGAGTGCCACCTTTGGCACCCGTGCCATAGGTTTACCATCACTGTTTTAGGGGGTTGGATCCAAATTTTGCACTGGAAACATGCAATCCAAAAGCCAAAGAACTGCACGACTGATTTCAAACAACCAGTAGGGATGGAATTTCAAAAACAATTGACAGTATGATCTGGAGAGCTGTTGTTCAGTTGTGGCAGGAGATTCACTGTTCTTGGGCAACCATGCTCTGTTCCAACCATGCATGTACTCTGCTTCTGCAATATTCCTATGAGTAAGATTTCACAGAGGAAGGACACCAGGAAAGAAGACAGTATGATGGAGAGAGAAGCAACTGCATAAACATGTTTCTGCAGAATAAATGTTATTGATGGGAACTACAGAGCTCTGAGAGGTTCCCAATAGTCTTGAACACAAATAATGACAGCTTCTTGTGTCCATAACTTGATCTTAGCCTCACTCCTCTACCAAGACTTAGCATGCCACCCTCTACTTACATTCTGCCTGGGCAATGATAGAGATTGAGGCCAAGCTTCCTTTCCCGCTATCTTCCTTGGCAGTCCCTTTAGCAATCACATCACTCAGGATCTTCCATGGGTCCTGCATCATTTGCTTGTCTGGATCCTCGACTTTGCAAATGCCACTCTTCTTCTTGCTTGCTGCCTCCTGTGGTTCTTTGCCCGCAGGAATCTCCTTTGGGTGCCCAATGGCTGGGCCTGGAGTGTCTTGGCAAGCAAGTTCCATCACCGCCATCTCCTGATTTTATTCAGGTGCTGCAATAAAAATCCCATGAAAATGATCATTAGAATTATCGTTTGTTCTGATCTAGCTTCCAGACACTGACTGATGATTATCTTTTTTTTTCTTACTAGCTATTACAAGGTAATTTCTGCCCTGAAGGAAAACAATACTCTACAATAACAGTGTGCAAGTTCGTACATCTTCATCTCAAAGCAACACACAACAGTCTAAGACCCAGAAATAAAAGTCCAACATAGTTTTACACAAACAGAAAATAGGGTGGATTTCATTTAAATCAATCAGAATTTAAATAAAATAATCAGGTCTTTGACAATTTAAATTAAAAGAACTGTTTTTTAAAAAAATTAAATCATGGTTTAAATCAATTTGATTTTTTTTAAAAAATATCACTGATTTTTATCCATCCTAATAGGAAATCAAGATCCAGTAACTGCAAAACACATACACACACACACACACACACACACACACACACACACACACACACACACACAGTCGCACAGAAATCAAAAGCAACTGAGATCTCAGAAGTCTTTGTAAATATCATTTCATAACTTTATTCAAAGGCTTTAAGCAGTATTAGAGCTCTTTTTAAAGTGATTCTCTACTCCAAGTCAATGCTGGAGAACATCCTTTCCCCTGGCTATTAGTAGACTTGAACTCAGCAAAAGGCTGCAGTAATTCCCCAGCCTCTAAACTGGAGTGAGCAACTCCCATGGGTCTCAGGCCATATTTGTCATCCTTCAACATCCTGCTCCCTAAAAACACCCTGGGGGAGACAGAGAGAAATTGCTGAGCCCCACAATGCCCATCTGGATGGTCATCAATATGTTTAAAAGGCCTGTTGAGGCCTAAAACCCACAGAACAGTACAACTGGCTGTGTAGTGGAAAATGTGTCCCAGACTGCTGGGGGGCTTGATATGTATTTTAGAATGTTTTTTTTTTCTGGAGTATTTGGAGTATGTGTCTCTTGCTTGGGTGTTGCATGAAGCTTACAGACACTTGGACCAGAAGGAACAAACAGAGATCTGCAACAAATTGTTGCTATGCTCCGGGTTATTCCTATAATAAACACTGCATCGGTGAAAAAAAATGAGAAACATGTTGCGAGGTGAGTCACTATAGCAGAGTAGTAGCTACAGGAAAGCTGCATATCTGGCACAACATTTGAGGGGATGGATGATATCAGGGTGTGTGGCTCTGAAACTGGTGGCATTGACACTGCAAAAGCCTAGGCCAGTGATGGCGAACCTTCGGCACGCCAGATGTTTTGGACCACAACTCCAACAGTCCTTTGTCATTAGCAGTCTATGCTTGGAATTCTGGGAGTTGTGGTCCAAAACATCTGGAGTGCCAAAGGTTCGCCACCACTGGCCTAGGCTGATGCTTGTCCAGTCAGATTGCTCTGATTTTTCCCTCACTTGCACTGCATGAGGAAGGCATTGGGGAGAGAGTAGCTGCACCTACTCATGCAGCACTTGAAAAGCTGAGATGAGTCCTACCTCCAAAAGCACTGCCTGTGTTTTAGGAGATGATTCTCCCATCATCTTCCTGTGCGGGGAAGGTAAAAGAGAAGACGCTGACTAATTCCATCAACAACCCTCTCAGCTTCCCTCCTGGAGGACAACACGTGATGGTAAAGGGACAACACTAGGACTCTGCCATTTCATAGGCAATCCGTTTCAAGGAAAGTCTCAGACCCTCTGCAAGCCCGAATCCCTCCCTCCATGAATGGTACTCTCTCAAAACCCAATGGATCCTGCTTCCTTTGCAAGAGTAACTTTCAAAGGCCCACTTATCTATTACACCCCTGGAAGATGGAGTCACAGACAAGTGGAGAGAACACGGGACACTTTTTGGCTGCATCCTTCCAGTTGTAGGCTTATCCACTCATTGCACTCCAAGAACTCTATGGAATTCTGGTCGATTGTTACAAAAGCTTATGCTCCAGATAACTACTTTGGCCCCTCACTAATATCCTTTGGTGAATGGATCTCTCATTATGCTGGTGTATTCTCAGCCTCAAATCCATCTGACCTTTGCAAGCAAGCTATAATTCCCTGGGGAACTCCAACTTGGCCACCTGTTTCTAAAGATGAAATAACTGAATTAATACTCACTCTGAAAAGTGGAATATCACCTGGCCCTGATGGTATCCCAGCGGACTTCATCAAAAACAATCTCCATTGGTGGGTGGAACCCTTGGCCCACCTTTTTACCTTGATTGATCAGTTTGGGATACTTCCAGAATCTTGGTTAACCTCAATAATAGTCCCCATTTTTAAAAAAGGAAACCCCAAATTACCGACCATTTATCGCCCAGTTAGCTTGCTTCCGGTGTTAGGAAAATTGTATTCCAAGCACCTCTTTGTCCGTCTGTCTGATTGGATGGCGGCGAAGCATATCCCAAGTAAAGAACAAGTTGGGTTTTGCCCAGGATTTTCCACCTTAGACCAGACACTAGTTCTGACTTTTTTAGCTGAGAAATATTCTCTCCATTTAAAAGGAATGCTACATGCTGCATTCATCGACCTAAGAGGAGCATTCGATTCCATTAACAGATCTCTTCTTTCAAATAAACTAACAAAATTAGGCATTGATTCACGCCTATTGTTTTTGATCCGGAAACTACATTCAGCAAACACAGGCCAAGTATGTCTAAATCATAAAGGGCACTTGTCCGGGAGCTTCCCTATTACCAAAGGCGTTAAACAGGGCTGTGTCCTGGCACCATCTCTTTTTAATATCTTTATGTCAGACATATCTTTACATCTAGCCAAGGCGGTAAATCATGCCCCCAGGATGAATGCTCAATCAGTTCCAGTACTATTGTGTGCAGACGACACCGTACTCTTATCTATCTCAACCTATTTATTATTGTTTTCTTGTCTCCAATATACCGTAAATACTAGAAAATACATACTCTGTGAAGGGCTTTTTGCAGCCTCTCCTTGGAGTTTGCCAACAGCAAGTCACAACGCACCAAACATTAACCTTGCACAGGGCTGGATAGAGCCATTTAAGGTACAGTTTCCTGTCTCTTGCCTGCAAGCCGCACCTCTTCTGGGCATCAGTAAATTAAACTTCCTGAGCTCTGTCTATGCCAAAGGGAGCAAAGGGAAATCTTCAGACTGAGAGCAGAGCTAACCTAAGAAGGAAGGGTGTGACTATATCTGAAACTCAGAGAACAGCTTTGACAGGCTGCATTCCCAGTTTCTTCCAGCTCATTTGCCCTCTCTTTTCTTTCATAGAAACACATGCACCCCACCCCACCCCCGTTTTCAGGGCATTTTGTTCCCAAAGGTTAAAAGCTTTTTATTTAATTCAGCAAACCTCAAACATGAAGACCACTCTCAGGTGTTCTTATTTTGAGTGTCCCTATTATGGCAACAAATTTGGCAGCACTGAGAGAGAGAGAGAGAGAGAGAGAGAGAGAGAGAGAGAGAGAGAGAGAGAGAGAGATTAATTCATAGAACCACCAATTAATTCTCTCCTGCTGCTAGAAATAGCAAAGAAAGAGCACTTTGGTGGTTATCATTTGGAGAAATGAAAGCCTCTCTCTCTCTCTCTCTCTCTCTCTCTCTCTCTCTCTCTCTCTCTCACACACACACACACACACACACACACACACACACACACACACACACACACACACAGAGAGAGAGAGAGAGAGAGAGAGAGAGTGCAACCTCAGATTTCAACAAAGATGATCTCCAATCTCTTCATTTCTGCTCACTGAGATGGAGGACAGGGCAGCTTGAAATGTACAGTATATCTAAATGGGAACCAACTCTGCCCACCTTTCTGAGAAGAACCAAGGCAGAAACATACACAGTATTTAAAACTGGAGCCTCACTGTGGCTATTGCTGCACAGCTCATTTGCATCTTCTCTGCTAGAATAAATATAGCTGCAGAGAAATCATATGACTGCCTGTCTGACCGCTTAAGGACTCCTTCCCTCCAAGATATCAATGGTTTGCTTAGCTGCTAGAGGATACCCGTATCATTCCTTTCACTGCTGCCTCACTCTCTTTCCTCATCAAGCGGCCTCAGGCCTGCTGGTTAGGAGGTTAACAAACAGAAATAGCTGCTTGCAAAGACAGCTGGGGCTTCATATCAACAATGATATAAGTTGGTAGACTAGCCAGGTATCTTTTCACAAGCCAGATTCAGCCTAGAAGCTGCCAGCTGCTGCTCGCAATCTACAAGGACAGAGATCTCTCGCAGTCTACAGGAATAGAGCAACAGATTTTTTTTCCTGTATTAAAGTCATTTTCATCTTATCTTCCTGGAAATGCCATGCCCAAGATGTCTTATAACTGAAGGGAATTACTAAAATAACAAGGACGGCAGGCAAAGAAGAGCAGAGAAAGGATACCAATATTAAAATGCTTTTTCGCTTTCAACACTGCATTTCCAAGTCACAATCAGCTGCTTTTCTCTAAGGGCCTCCTTCTGCCTAGACCTCTTCTTGCCAGTCTTTTTCCAGTAAAGAGAACTTCCCGGTCCCTGCTTCTGATACTAACAATGCTTTAGGGGCAGGTTCCTCCTCCATTTCTATTTACAAAGGAAGCGTGTTTTAAAGGGGCTGAGACATTTGGAGCAGTGCCACAAAGACTTTCTGGCACGCATCCGGCAAACAGTCAGTCCCTATTTAAGCTCTAGAGAAGTTGAGGCTCAAAAGTGAATCCAGCTCTTTTGCCTGCCCAATTCTTGAAGGAGACAACATTTCATCTCATGTTCTCACAATCACTTCAGTCTCAAGTATCCTCTTCCTGAAAGTGAACAGGAAATAAAGGGTTCCTTTAAACAACATTCAAATCAATCAATTAAAAATGCCATCAACCACTGCTTCTGGGGTGGTACGATCCAACACAGGAAGTGAGGACTACTTTCTCCTACATATTGTTTAGATACATCAACAAAGTTGGTTGTCTCAAAATGACTATCTATCTGCATAAGAGATTTCAGAATGCCTCAGTGACACATCCTTTGTTGAAAAGCGTCCATTAGCACTTTTAAACGGTACAGGAGCAGAGCTCATTTTGCTGTTGGGCCCTGTGAGGGAAGCTATCCTGGAGGGGCCGAAGGTGGGAGAGTGACACCTGCACAACAGGACTGTGACAGGGATGAGCGGCTGGAGAAGCGAAAGGCAAGGGAAAAAGTAGAGCTGCCCAAAACCAGGAAGCTCTGGAAAGGGAAATGCTCTGGAAACAGTTCAAAGATTCACTGAAGATTCGGGAAAGGGAGAAGGAGGAGGGAAAAACAGAGACCCTGAGGAAGGAGGAGAAAGAGATGGAAATGGCGGGAAAGTCTGACCAATCAGCTGTGGTGGAGCTGGGGTTCGGTCAATGTAAACGGGGTACGCCACGTGTTTTGCCCCCAGACTGGGAATGGGTTTGGATGCAGAACCCATGGACTGGAGATTGGGAGCAAATGATGAGGCCCAAACCTGAGGCTGAAAGTTACAGGAGACGAGCCCACCACCAAGGTTGTTCGTACTGGGGTGAGCGGGAAGCCCATTAGTATAACCGCAAGAGGAAGGAGATTCGGAAAGAGTTGGCTTTGGAGCGATGGATAGCCAAACTGAAGGAGGAGGAGGAGGAGGAGGAAAGAACCGGGAAACCGTGTACCGGGAGGGGGTTGACCCTGAGAGAAGATTATCCCTTCAGATCCCACCGCCAGAGACGTCCTGGACCCAAACTTACTTCGGAGATTGGGGTGCAAGTGGGGGAGCCGAGCCTCTTTGGGAGGGAGGAGAAGAGAAATGGTGGAACCAAATCTCTCCAAGAAGAGGGGGAGGGTTAGACTTGTCTGTATTTACTCTGTTGTATGAATCCAAAAACAATCCGTTTGTTACTGAAGTTAAAGATGTTGGAACTGTAATTAAGGAGAGAGCCTCCCTAGCAGCGGAAAAACAAAATAAAAGTACTGTTTATTATTTTAAGAATGTGTCCTTATTGAAGCCTGAAGGGTGGGACGCCTGGGGAAACGGAGAACCTTCACAAGCCCCACTTAACAAAAACTTTACGCCATACTCCCTGATCAAATGTCACACTCTGAGTTATTTATAGCTCATTATTCCCAAGGCAAATGGTTAATCTCATACAAGCTTCCAAGAACAAGAGATAGCAGTCCCGCCTGTGTATCGAGACTGAGCTCCGCACACCTTAGTAGTAGTAGGCAATCTAACAGAGCCTTCAATAAGATTACTTGCTGCTCTTTAGGATTGCTAAGGATTACAATGAAGGAATTAAAATATTCTAAAAAGTCTCATAAATTAGTATCTGCATGACAGTTTGAAAAAAGAGTCTTTAACCTTGCCTGCCACTGGTAGTTTTCTTCAAGCATAGATTAATTCCTTACATCAGAAGTGAAGAAATCCTAATCCTCGTCTACAGTAATACCTTGGTTTAAGAGCATTTTGCAAGACAAACAAATATTTCTTCTAAATTTTGGCTTCATCAATGAGCAATGTCTTGCTATATAAGCACTGGTGCAGGTCACATGATCACAAGTGAACCAATGATGGCTCTCTTTCTCTCTCTTCCCCCTGCTGGATTGTGGGTGATTGTCTGGAATGTTCTTTCGCAGACAAGCCTCCAAGCATTGTGAGGAGAGAGGAAAGAAGCAAGACTGGCTCCCTTGGTCCACCCACAAAATTTTTCAGAGGGGAGTGCAGGTGAGCGGGTTGATTTATTTTTCTTTATATATTTTTCTTTAAGTTGTTTTCAACATCCTTTCTTATTTTTCACATCATTTCTCATCATGGGGCAGCTAGTCAAGTGTCTATAGGGCTACCAATTACATTTTACTATTGTCACATTAAAACACAGAGTAAAATCCAGTTGTTAGTCTTAAGCAGAGCAGATTCTGGAGCCAGGTGCCAAAACCATGGTGTGGACGTGGACTTTTAGCCAACTTCTTTTGTGAGATTTGGCATTTTTGTGTACAGTATGTGGTTTATGGAGCCCCACAACAAATCATCTGTGTTTCCATTATTTCTTAAGAAGAAATTTGCTGTGGTATAAGAGTGTTTCGGTTTGCAAGCATGTTTCCAGAACAGATTATACTCGTAAACCAAGGTATTACTACATATGCTTTTGATTTCAGCCTCCATCAGCCTGGCCCAGTATAACCAATGCCAAGGAATTATGAAACTGATATCCAAAAAAACACCCAAAGCTTAAACATCCATTCCACAAGCAGAGGACGAGCAATGGATCATTTTTATGCCCTCCAGATATGGCACAACCAAACACTGAGTGCTTATTGAAGTCTTGAAAGGGCACAGTATAGGGCAGTGGTGGCGAACCTTCAGAACTCCAGATGTTTTGAACCACAACTCCCAGAATTCCAAGCCTGTATTGCCAACGACAAAGGACTGTGGGAGTTGTGGTCCAAAACATCTGGAGTGCCGAAGGTCTGCCACCACTGGTATAGGGTGTGCTTTTAGTTTGACTAGAATTCCCCAGTCTAGCAAGCATTGCCAGGTACAACATGGTGCCTTAGCATAGGGATTGGCAAAACCAATGTGTACTTAGAATTAGCAAATCATGTGAGCCCTCATCCCAGGAAAATGGAAAATGTTTACAATATTATAGGAAATAAGCTCAGAGTATTTTCACATGAACATCCAGAGCTGTTTTCCTCTGAAGCATTCTCAAATTCAGCAGCTTGAATCTGAGCAGTGCCTGATTATTGTTTCTACTGATACTAAACAAGTGGGAACCAGAAAGCCTTGACACTTTGTTACAAAACGCTCTGGAATTCAACTGTAGATTTCAATTTATCTTCAACTGGACTGAATTTTGTTTCAATCTCTCTCTCTCTCTCTCTCTCTCTCTCTCACACACACACACACACACACACACACACAAATGGAATTCTAAACAATAGGCGCTCATTATAAAAGCATAGTATAACCTACGTCAAAATAAAAATAAAATGCCACCTAAATTATGCTGATATTTTAATGCTAGCAATCACCACTGGGGTGAACTAATGTAAATTTTACATTTTGCCCTGTAAAAGAATAAGGACATTCTTTTCAAAAGCAGATACAGTGCAGTTAAAACAAATACTGTATCAGCAAAGGAACAGAGAAAGAGAAAGAGAGAGCGAGCAGAGGAAGGAATACAGGAAGAATACAAATACATAAGCAGAAGAACATGGGCAAATCAAGGAGCAAAAACTGTATGTGCTCTGTGGTGTGAAGTCCGAACTGATTTACAGTGACTCCAATTTTTCGTTCAAAGTAGGTGAGGCATTTAAGGAGTGGTTTCCAAGCGCCATCTTGGAAAATCGGTTCCAAGATGGCGGCGCGTTCACACGCAGCGGCTCTGTGCTCTTCGTTCCACTTTGTATGGCTGCTTTTTTGTGTTTTTTTAGATGTCTTATGTGTTTTATGTGTTTTGTATGCTTAGAGTGTGTAGTGGAACAGCACTCTAATTTCGTTGTGCATATCTTGCATATGCATAATGACAATAAAACTCTATTCTATTCTTTTGCAAGTTCCACTCCCCCCCCCCAAGTGCATTTTCACGACCACACTGTTGTCCAGAGACCTAGTCTATCACTCTGTCCACTATAACACACTGGGAATCCCAAGAAGAAACTAGAGAATGAATATAACTGAAGGAAAGTAATAGAACTTGAACACCAAATGTGAACATGAAAATCATTAGAGAAGAAAAAAAGTGAAAAATAAGAAGTGGTTTTAAAACATCTTAGCAGTGCTAATTAGGGGCGCTTTTACACGACCCCTAAAATCCAAGGCAAAGGGCTCCCAGATGCGGAGCTTAAAATTGTTTTCCCACCAGCTCCGGACTTTAAACAAAATAAAGTACGACCACGGCCACCTAAGCATGTCCCAGCGCATTTTCCAAGTACCTGGTCTCCGAAGGTGAAAAATTTCTGATGTGGATGTAAAGCAGTGAGTGCCGGGCTCTCCTCGCCTTGTTGTTTTTTGGTTTTTTTTGCCCCCGCCCCTTTAAGAGACTGAAATGGTTCCTGGAGCTCGATGGCAGAGCAGAGGTGAGCCTGCATTCTTTTCTCCCTTTTTTTCTCCCTCCCCTCACGCAGACAGGAGCAAGGAAGTGCGAAGGGGTGGGAACACAGGAAGAGCGACAAACCCCCAAGATCTCTAGTCCGAATTTAAGTTGCCGGTGGACCTTAGGGGTCATGTAAAAGCGCCCTCAGACGCTCTCTGGTTTGCAGAGTAGCAATGGAAGCAGAAAGTCTTTGAAGAAACTGTTTCAAAGGAAGCCAGCAGAGCTGAAGATAGGATTTAATTCTGAACAAAATATGGTGCTGGTTGCACAGCTACAAAAAAGGATGTGAAGCTCTTGCAGGAGTCTGGCATGTCAGATAATCAACAAGATGAATCATCGAGGCCGGCCAGTCATATGAATGTTAAATTCTGAAATACAAGCCCACTTTCAAGTTCTATAAATACAAAAATAAAATATAAACCTGTCTTTAAACTACTGAACACAAATCAATTCCAGACAGACTTTTCCCCACCCTTCCTCTACAGTACACCCATGCTGCAAGACTCTGCCATCTCCTGCAGCTACTTACAGTTCACATTTAAAAGGCATGAGTAATCGGTGACTCACTGTAAGCCAAAACGACTGTAACATGGCCCCTTGCGAGACTGAGTTCTGCAGCATTATTTCAAGGTGGAGAAATGCAATTTTAATTTCTGTTAACCAACTTTTCAGGCCACACATCCCACACACTGGTGATTCATCTCAAGCAGTGCTACAGTAGTCTATACAAGACTGTCCTGAAAGACAATCTGGAAACCTTAGTTGGTGCAATAATCAGGCAAAGAGAATGCTTACAGGAGCAAGAATGTTTGGGAATACCACACTACTTTGGTATTGGTTTCTCTTTTATTTTGGGGGCTCTAATTAAAAATGCTTATACTGCACTAACATTTAAAGCTCTGAATGGCTTAGGACCTATTACATAAAGGATCACCTACATCAGTGTTGGTCAACCTCCGGCCCTTCAGATGTTTTGGACCACAACTCCCACAGTCCTTTGTCATTGGCAATACAGGCTTGGGATTCTGGGAGTTTCGGTCCAAAATATCTGGAGTGCCGGAGGTTCGCCAACACTGGCCTACATCATATGAACTTGTCCAAGTCCTAAGCGGTGGCAATTCATCGACCAGGGGTATCCCTGTGTCCCAGCCATGAGCAGCCCACCTACCTCAAGAGCCCCTGCTCTTTGGTCTGCTATTAAGGTCAATCAGAATGATGGGTATCAGGTACAGACAAGGCTTTTTCAAGGGCAGCCTCAAACTTAGAAATCCCCATCCCAGAGAACCTCCTACTGCTGTCCCCACCCCCTATATTTGCTTTGAATTCAGCGTTGTTCATTCAATAGTTTTAATATTTTTAGTGAACTGCCTTCTGAGGGCTCACCTTAAAACAGGCATGTCCAAACTTTGGCCCACCTGATGTTTTGGACCACAACTCCCAGAATTCTATGCTTAGATTGCCACTGGCAAAGGACTTTGGGAGTCATGGTCCAAAACATCTGGAGGGCTGAAGCTTGGACATGCGTACCTTAAAAGTTGAGGCAGAAACACATTAAAGAAATAACCATGCTTATTTATATTCATATCAGCTCACTTTGTTTTCCTCGAGGGAGTTTGCCACAGTACAAAATTGCTCTCAGCAAACAATTCCCACAAACAAAATTTAACACAGAACAGAAGGGAGACAAAAATAGGCTGTCTGCTCTGTAATGGTATTACAGCAGTTAGTTCAAGTAAAAAAACAGGTGAGAGAATAAAACTGTTCCTTAACCATGCTTCTTCAGAGTACAGAACACAGATTGTAAGACCACTGGCATACCTTGGTTTAAGAATTTAATGCATTCTCCAGAATGTTTTGTATTGCAAAAAATACGTAAACCGGAAATGCAAGGGGGCACAATGCATCCTGGGGAAACCTACTATAAAAAAATTGTAAACTGAAGTATTGCAGAAAAAAATAGTAAACTGAGGAATTTTTTGCAATGGATTTCCTTTGGTAAACCGAAAATAACATTAATGAAGGCATTCGTAAACCGAGGTACGCCTGCATTCATTTCCCATATACAGTAGCTCATTTAGGGGCAGTTTGGCAACCTGGGATATTGCATCTCCAGGTTCCCAGGATAGCACTATATAGCAAAGGGAAGATCAGGCAGGTCCTCCTCATCCATCCATCCATCCATCCATCCATTTATTTATTTGATTTATTTATTCAATTTATATACTGCCCATCTGGCTGAGGAGCCACTCTGGACAGTGAACAAGCAAGAATTCAAATTATAAAGACATCCAATGACAACAAAATATACATACAATATTATAATAGCTAGAAAAAGTGCAGTTGTAACACACTTTCCGCCCCGCTTTCCACCAGAAAAAAACCCTCTCTTCTCCAGTTAACAATTGTCCTGGGACTGCAGACTGGAATGCACAAACCCTCTAGCTAAATCCATCAAGCTGAGGGCTAAAGGCAGCTGAGGTGTGCGTGTGTTAAGGAGAGGCTATCTGCAATAGCAGGAAAACCATTTACTGAATATCAATTTGAAGCGCTCAATCAAGAAATGCATGCCTTTAAAACCAACAAGAAAATGATAACAAGAAAATGATAACAAGAAAAGCCCCAATATAACATCCTTCCCAAAATGGCTTGTTTTATCAGTGGAGGACTTAGTGGTATAATGGTGGGGGTGCTGGACGAGGACCTGGGAGAACCAGTTTCAGACACTTTGACTCTGTATACCTGCATGGAGCAGGGGGTTGGACATGATGAATATGAAGCCCCCTTCCAACTTCACTAGTCTATGATTCTATGCAATTGACTGGGTGACCTCAAGGCTATCACCCTCTCTCAGCCTGGCCTAGCTGCTTGTTGTACAAAGCAAACAGGAGGAGATGTAGGCTGCCTTGAGCTCATTGGAAGAAAAAATGAGATATGATTGTAAACATAAATAAATAAACTAAACTCAATCAGTGGTGTATAAAAATACAGATCTAATTCACACTGGTGCAATCTAGCTAAACTGTACATCATCTAGACGTATAACAATAAGGTATACTAAGCTTTCCACTGTGAAGGAGTAGCAGGACAAGGTCCAAAATGATATAAGCAAAATCCCATTTTAGTCCCAACTAGAGTGCATTGCTTGAAATCAATGGGATGTACATTTGTATTTACTAGGAAATCTCATTTACTGTATTTCAAGAGTTCTACTCTCAATGGGACTATAATTGGATTTTGCCTGATGTCACAAGAAATATAACATTTTAATTAATCTATCTGTGATCTTACTGCCCCTTTTTGCTGAAATAATAGCAACAGACCCACCTCTTGAATTAGAAATACACAAAAAGCTGAATGAAAGGTGCATCTCTCATCTGTGTCTCTTGTGGCTATCATGTAAAACTCAAGTAACGGCTACCGACAAAAAGTCTCTAAACACTTTACGCATAAAGAATAAGTGCAAGCTGATTGAAATGTGACTAAATGTATTTAATGTCACTTTATAATACGTACACAGAAACCGTGTTTGCAAAGCAGCAATTGTAGGATATGTGTAGCTAAAAAAAAATAAAACCCTTTTCCGGCAAAGGTAGACAGGAAGCATCTGGTAAGCAACCACAGTAGCTGTTTATTCACCAGAAATGGAGCATTTGAAACTGGTGTGTCCCACCCACTTTGAAAAATCAAAACAAACAAATAAACAAATCCCAGAAAGATCTGTTTCCAAGTAATGTCACATGGGACACTAGCAAGCAGCTCATACCTTGCCTCTATTTTAGCAAAAGTGGATGTTAAGGTTCTATAATATATAAAAATATGTGATGCCTTAAATCCAAAACCTCTAATAGCAGTTCATGTTTCTTTGCAGAATTTAAAAAAAACACATTTCTTTTAACATCTCCTCCCAAATATCCAGTCTTTAGTATGAAATAGTATAAAGAAGTTTTAAAACACTCTATCTTTAAGCATATCCCATTTGCTTTTGCATGATTAATTGTTTCAACTCCCTTTTATAACATTCCAGATTGCTATATCTGTTTAGGTTTGGCAAGCAGTTTATGTCTAATTAAATAACGCTTTGGGGGGGGGGTTGCTCTAGATTTTCTTGGTTTCACAGTATTTTTTAAATGTTTTACTAGCTAATCCTGTTGCTTAGCATAGTAACTCATAACTAAAGTAGGCTGATGAATTAATTACACTTACATTGTACTGGCTTACCAAATCCCTGCTAATTCATTGGGCCTACTTTAGTTTTTTATGGCTTATCAAAAACAATTTAACAACCATATATAGTACATTATTCTCCTTATAAATTATACTAGCACAACTTATAACAATTGGGGCTACTCTAGTTGTGATATAAAGCAACAGCAACAAGTGTGTTGCTTATATACTACCCCACAGTGCTTAAAGCACTCTCTGAGCGATTTACAATTAAGCAGGCTACACATTGCTCCATATTCATTTTATGACCTCGGAAGGCTAGAAGGCTGAGTCAATCACAAGCCAGCTACCTGGGACTGAACCCCTGGTCATAAACCCAGTATTGGCTGTGGTACAACAGTTCAACCACTGTGCCTTGAGGCTCCTCAATTTACTGCACTAAGCAATAGGGTTTCAGACACTGTATACTGGCCTGTTAGGAAGTGAGTACACAAACACAATAAATAAATAAATAAATAAATAAATAAATAAATAAATAAATAAATAAAT
>JAHTLZ010000111.1:4005238-4063788 GCA_023846285.1 Phrynocephalus versicolor | reverse complement strand
AATAAATAAATAAATAAATAAATAAATAAATAAATAAATAAATAAATGTGACAGTTAACAGTGAAAAGTGCAGCACTACAATTACAGACCCTACAGACCCTATCACTCATCATTGAGCGAGGCTTTAGGCTCACAATCATCTCCAATTAAGTTATCTGTCACAGTGCAGCTTGCGTCCAAACATACGGTTCAAGAATTTTACTTAGGTCAAAAAATATATTGGTTTGCTGCCAGCAGAGTTCACTTAGCCAATTCACTTCCCTTCCTTCTGATTTTCATTTTACTTTATCCCTTAGAGATATTTATTTATTATCATTTATTTAAAATATTTCTATCTCATCTTTCTCTCCAAAAGGACCCAAGATACACACCACACTCTTATTTAGCCCTAGTTTCAATTCCACGAAACATACCTCTTGCAACTCTCTACCTTGGTACAACATCAGTAGGAAGGAAACTCTGTGTTCTTATCATCAAGAAAAACAATGAGGTGGGGAGATCTCTTCTTCTGGATACTTTCTACATATTTTGCTTAATGCACAATCAGAGTGAGCAAATATAAAAATTAGTCTTGGGAGCAAAATTAAACATAAAAGCCTCTGTTCCCATTTAAAAAGGAAAAAATGGGATCTTCAGACAGTGACATATACATGAGCAACACCTGGTGAAAGTGCAAAGGCTAAAAAGAAGTCTAGGCTTTGGTCATTATTTGCAATTCATTTGCTCCTAAATTCTCTGTGTTGCTCAACTGTAGAGTATTCTTCTGAACTTTTCTTTGTCTTCTATCACCCATTACAAGACAAAGACTTTTGTAATGGGCGACACAAGACTTTTTAAAAAAAATTAACAGGGGATGGGGGAGCAGTGTGATGAAGGTACCAAGTGAAAGAAAGCAGAACAGAAAGGGGCTACATGGCTGCTGCTCAGAAACAAACTCCATTCAATTCAATGGGATTTGCGGCCAAGTAAGTTCTGGGTGAGCTGGCAAGATGGTCTTCAGCTCAGGCTGAATTGGAAAAAAAAACTTCCTTCCTTTCCTCTGTTAAGAGGTTAGTTGCATACCATTATAGGATGAAAAAGAAAATCAGTTACTTCACATTATTTGTGCCTTTGAAAGGAACAAAGGAAACTCTCGGGGGTGGGGGGGACTGAACTTATAATGTGATTCTAAAAATGGCCAAATGGGGACCAAGGAAGAAATAATGAGGAAGGAGGAATGACCCATTCTGGGATGGAAACTGAAAAGAAAATCGTTATGATAGGGCTGCACAATTCAGAGTCTATTAATTTTTGCTGTCTTAGTTAAGAAAGCAAGGTTAGTGGTCATTGGCTGTTCATCTCTCCATTTAGCAAAATTACCATGAATGTTCATTCTAAAGGAGGTCTTGCTTTGTTCGGTGGAATTACATGTGCACAAGATGGCGGCCACAGCCCCTGATCTTGCACAGAATCTCCAGATGTGGTGAAAGATTATGGCCTTGGGTCCTTTTCAGCAGAATGGTGGGATGAAAATAAATAAATTTCTAAATGGTTGGTCAGAGGAATCAGGCATTCAGGTTGGCTATTCAGTTCAATAGAGGGATCCCAAGCTTCTGCTCTACATTTGGGAACCAAGCAGGTTCCTCTCAGCGTTGACAATCTCAATGCAGACAAAGCTTGCCAACATGCAATGCAAGTCCTTTGGGGTACTCGATATTCTACACCTCAGCTGCAAGTCAGAGGGAAAAGCTGGAAATTCCAGAAATAGAATGGTAAGCAGAAGTGTGTGCCCATACCCCAAGAACATTTCTTGCCCACAGGACAATGACACCCCACCATGAAAAGATGACTTCGTTTCTTTTCCAACACCTTCAGCCGGACATTAAGTCTGCTTTTTTTTCTGAAGTCTCTGGTTGTTTCATTCTGATTGCGATTCTTATCTGATTTTGCCTAAGGACTTCTTTATATTTAATGTCAATGTAAGCCATCTTGTGTGTTTATAACAGAAAGTGAAAGTGTAACTGACAAATAATGTATCTCACATTTCTGATGGGGCCTGGGAGATCACACATTTTATTATGTGCAAAACAACACAAACAGGCTGCAAGCACTAGGCACTATTGATTTACTCAAATCTGGTCTTAATTGGCTAAGCTAGTGCTTTTACTCAATTTTAACCCATTAGAGAAAGGCACCATAAAAAAGTTATTATTATTCTTTAAATGAATCACATGGTCCTCAGCACCAACTTGTCCCAAACTCCTGGCGATCAGGGGCTTGTAGTCTCATACAGCGGTAAGGAGATTAAGGGGGGGGGGGAAGGAGTACAGGTCCCATGTTTCTTTGTTTAGAGAAGTGGGGTGTTAAAACTTCAGATAAAGTCCTCCCCCTTCTTGCCGCTTCTAACAACACCTGGCAAGTACCATCCATCATGAACTGCACATCCAAGACTAGCCTCCTGGCAAAGAACATATCTTGCCATGCTTGGACTTTTAACACCTGCTTTGAGAAAGAGTGCTTGTGTGCTCAAAAGCTCACCATGTTCTTCTTTGATTTTCACCAGTAGCTGGTAAAGGTATCACCTACAGCAGTGGTTCTCTACCTGTGGCTCCCCAGATGTTCCCGGACTGCAACTCCCAGAAATCCTTTCTAGCACATTGAATGGTGAAGGCTTCTGGGAGTTGCAGTCCAGGAACATCTAGGGACCCAGAGGTTGAGAACCACTGACGTACAGTTTTGGCTGCTTTTTTATTTTTATTTTACTGATCCTGCTACATGGCTCACCACTTGTTCTACTTTAGAAGGTCATTTTTAGAATATAATGAGGGCAAAGGAACTGTGCACATTGCTGGTGCATGTAAATAAATATAATCACTTTTTTCATTTATGTTATTGTTAGTTTTTCAACACTTGTCCAACTTTTCCAAGATCTTGTTCCTCTTCAGGTGATTGTGGGGATGGGTTGAATGGTAGTGTTACTTTGTTATATTGTTATTCTATAATGTAAACCACCCAGAGTAGTCTTAGGGCTAGATGGGTGGCATAAAAGTTGAATAACTAACTAAATAAATATTATTAGTGGATGAACAAAGCACAGAGGGTTAAACTGCTGTATCAGTGCAACTACTACTAAGCCAAGGACTGTGTGAGGTACAAAAAATAAGAATTTTAAATATTGAACATTTCCTTTGACAGTGTTATTTTCACTTTGAGTGGGAACTTGAAATGAGGTTGCCCTTTTCTAAGAGTGTTTCCAGATGTTTGATTTTAAAATATTCAGGACCCATTTACAGAATCTTATTATGGGGTCACAGTGATGTCCCTTTAGTCTCACATGTAGAGTCATCCATGTGGCTCTTCCATCTTTTTTGATTTCCAGAAATATTCCACACACACACAAAATTATTCAAGACAGGTCAAGGTGATGTCTGTCTTGAAGAATCCCAAGTCCATACATACCCTGTTTCCCTGAAAATAAGACCTCCCCAAAAAATAAGCCCTAGCAGGATTTCTATGCATTTGTTAAATATAAACCCTACCCTGATAATAAGACCTAGTGATGGGCGTGGCCTATGGTTGTGTGCAGGGCTGACATTCAAGCATATTACACTTAATAAAATAAGACATCCCCTGAAAATAAGCCCTAGGGTGCCTTCTTGAGAAAAAAAATAAATATAAGACAGTGTCTTATTTTCGGGGAAACACGGTATATGGCACTACTAACCCATTTGACCATCAATACAAAATACATTATTAATGCATGCCACCCTGCTTTACTAGACTGAGGATGCTTCCCAAACCCATCCACTTCTACCATATCAATTATGAGGTATTGTGCAGTGTTTCCCCCCCCCTCAAAAGATATGGAGGGTGGGAGGATGGCGACTGAAGACAAGCACAGGAGAGTTACAGGTGTAAGATTTTCCAACATTCTTTGAACGAGGAAAGGTAATTTGCACACGCAACGCTCTTCTGGAATGGCTCAAAGCGTGGGAGCTAAGGGCTGGTCGGGGGGCTAAAAACAGTAGGGTAAAACTACGCCTATGGGACATAAACACGACGCCACTTGCTGGACCTGCAGCATGTCTTAAGTATGCCTACTGCCTAGTATATACCTGGAGATAGTCCCTTATGGACAAGCACCGAGATGTAACATTTCTGGAAATTTTGAAGCCATGGAGGGCGGGGAAAAACTTTGGAAAATAATCAGAACTTTTAAATAACTTTTTCCATTACTTCAAATCTTCCGTTAATTTTACGGTTGTCCTTAAGGCTCTATCCCAAATGTGCCCCCCCCGCAAAGTTTCCAGAAATTTTACATTTCTAGGGCCCAAACGCAGGGCCAAGTAAGCAAAATCTGAAAAAAAAACCAACCAAAACACACTATTAGGATATTTGGGGGAGGGGAACCAACTGCCTCCTTCCAATCTGTCAACTTCTCCTTACATTTCACTTTCTCGCCCTGGAGACGCTTAAGAAGAGGTGGCTAAAAGCGGCGAAACTCATTAATAACCGTTGTAAGGCAGACTTTCAATTAAACGGTGAACAGGCAGACACAAAAGCGGGCCGAGCGGGGGTGGGGGGGTGGAGAAACAAACTTTGGTGGAAGGAGGAAGCGAGTCCCCTTTCACAGCACACAGAATATGCTGCTGATAAGCAGAGGCCTTAAAAGCCTTCGTGGCGGGGGGGGGCAAAGTCAGACCCACCTGCTGCAAGGAGGAGGAGAAGCAAGTCAAGGGCAGCCACTTCCGGCCTCCTTCAAGGCTGATCACCGACTGGCTTACAGAACTCCGCCGAAAGCTCCCCGGTGGAAGCGCGAGGCATCCCGACCACGCCCCCTCTGGAGCGCCGCTCAATCGGAGGCTGGCCTGGCCACACAGCCACGCCCCCTCCCTCCCTCCTCCAACAGCCGGCCTCCTCCCGCTTCCTCCACCCCCCCACCCCCCCGCAGCAGTCGGCGGGCTCCAAAAGTCTAAAAAGGAAGACTGGAGGGGGGGGGAGGGGGAGAGACTGTTTCTCAGCAAACGGAAGAGAGGAGCGGCGCGTGGAGAAAAATGGCTGAAGGAACAGGCCACGCCCCGTTTTTCTTGAGGAAAAAAAAGCTCTTTTTGGCGGGATGGGTGACGTCATCCACATTCCGTGCGCTCCCCATCCCTGCCCTCTCAAGGGATCTTCGAGATGCCCTCTGTTTTTTCCCTCCTCTTTCTGACTGGCCGGTGCTTCACCTTGCGGTCTTCTCTCTCTCTCTCTCTCTCTCTCTCTCACACACACACACACATATATAGAGGCTGTCTTTTGAATGTGCAGTTGACAATTTGTTTACAATTTATTTTTTCTTTTACACACACACACACACACACACACACACACACACACACACAAACACACACACACACACAGAGGCTGTCTCTTGAATGTGCCGTTGACAACACGTTTAAAATTTATCTTTTTTTACACACACAGAGAGAGGCTGTCTCTTGAATGTGCGGTTGACAACACGTTTAAAATTTATCTTTCCCCCCCCCTCCAGCGAGGAAGATGGCGTTGCCATAGAAAGCAGGTTGTGAGGGGGCGACAGATACGGTATTCCTTCTGCTCCCAATAATGAAAGGAAATACAGTACTTTTTAGAGACAAACTGGGTTGCACTTCAGGGTCACAACACTCACTTTTGTTGCCAGAGGTTTAGACATTAATGGCAGTGTGTTGTGTTATTTTGAGGGGAAAGCACATTTACACTGTTATACAAGCTGTATTGTATACTGACGTCTTTACATTGTAGCTAAGTGCTACTGCTTCAGTGTTGTCACATGAAAAGATATAAAAAGAGCAGGCAAGAAGAAAAGAAAAATCCATTATGAGGGGTGAAAAGCAACATGGAAAACACTAGTGTTCTTACGAAATCAGTCAATGCAATCATGTATGATTGTATGGTCATCCACATAAAGTCACATAGTAGGTAGTCCCTCATTCAGGGAAAGCGTGCCTGAAGAGGAAGGTCTTTGCCTGCTTCTGGAAAGACAACAGAGATGGGCCAGTCCTGGCCTCCAGTGGGAGGGAGTTCCAGAGTCTGGGAGCAGCAACAGAGAAGGCCCTTTCATGTGTTCTTATCAGATGCACCTGTGAAGGTGGTGGATGGAGAGAAAGGCCTCTCCTGATGACCTTAGTAGCCGAGATTAGATCTCCTTCAACTCTACCTATTCTCTCAGGTAACAACCAATTACATCAGAGTATATTTCCATATTCATCATTCTTCTTTCCCTCGCCCCTCCCAACAGTTCTCATGAGAGAATGTCCATTGTCAGCTCCTTTGGATGTTTGGTCTTCCTCCGGCTGTCATCTACGGCTTCAGGCAATGATGGTAAAGCAGGCACCTGTGCAATGTTAAGAGAGAGCTTGGGAAAGTACTGCACAACCCATTTGCACAATTACTTGACACTGCATAGCCTGAATTTAGTAATTTTAAATTTTAGGGAAATCAGGTTTCATTTGATTCAAACCACTTTTAAAACCCACATATGTGTCTTTCTGGCAATTTGTGGTAGTTGTAAAGCTTTCTTTCAACCCTACATTTCAAATGAATTGCTAGAACAGCATATATTCAGTATCACATTTTATAGCTCTACCTTTCTCCATCCTGAGGGTTTAGGACTGGCAAAATATTTTGCAGGATTCAAATAAGTGCAAATATCTTAAGTAAGAAAGTACAGTAGTACAAGTGACATTCCATCTCAAAGTGTCTATTTTTCCACTGATTTTGAGAGTAGTGGATCACACAGGGTGTGATCAGGTACTTTCCAGGGCATCTCTTAGCACACACAATCGTAAACCTTATCACTACTTCTTAGTACCACTAAGAAAGGAGTTAAGCTAAAACAACAATCACCCCAAAAGACCCCACAGACAAGTATTCTGGGATTGCCCTTTCTATTCTACCCCAGCCAGAGCCTCCTTGTTCAAGCTGGATCTTTCTATATCCAGGGTTTTTAGTGAAAAGGTTTTTCTATTTTCTATTTTAAATTAATCACTTGGTTTCTAATGATAGATGTGGCTGCGATTTTCACTTCTGCACCTAATGATGACAGCCACATAGTGGCACATGATGTAGCTGTGTTGCAGTCTGTGTTCTGTTTTATTTTAACTTACATATGCAGTAGAATAAATAACAAAGAGTTTAATTTAAAATTTTTTTATTGAGGAACCACAGGGAATAGGTGTATAGCAAAACGGAGGCCCTAGTATGTGAATGATAAACGTGAAAGCCAAGTCAATATAAAACAAATATATTCTGTGCTTAGAGATCTAAATAGCTTATTTACATACTCTGTCTTTTGGACACACACATGCTCACTCTCTCTCTTATGTTTTCTGGACAAACTTCAGTCTATAAACTCTTTTTCCTGTCACTCTAAAAGTCTTCCTTCTTTACCAAACCTTTAAGAGTGTGATTCCACAATGAGAAATTATTGTTTGATGTGCTGCGATGGACCTCTGGCCTCACACAAAGGATCATGTGCACAATGATGACATCAGAACAAAATTAATACAGCATTGCACCTATCAAGATGCGTGAAGCCCAACTGCACTGGTTTGGACAGGTCCTGCGTGCTGATGAGGAAACCCTGGTCAAAAAGGCTCTCACCCTGCCTGTAGGACAGCGGATCCCAACTGAGGGGTCATCCAAAACAGCACTGAACACCCTCAAGAATGACATGAAGTTGTCCAAGGTTCACCTGGACCTAGTCCATGACTGCGCCAAGTGGAGAGCCAAAACAAGAATAGCAGACCAGATTACCAAGCGGGACAAACGTGAAGAAGAGGAGGAGGAGGAGGAGGAGGTGCTGCTGCTGCTGCAATTTGGACCGGTGGGTTTTTTCCCCCCAGGTAAAAATGCTGTAACTGTCCAGAGGACAATTTGCAGAAGTCAGCTAAGACCCACTTGTTCAATGGGGCTTATTCCCTAATAAAGATATTTAGGTTTCCAGACTTTATCTTTGATTTTTAGATCTACAAGCCTCTTTGTCACTTTCTGTACAATAGACATGTGCAGCGCTCTTTTGTCATGAAAACAGACCCACTGTGCTTAGACACACTAGGACAAGAAAAGAACAAGACCACCAAAGGATATGTACGGTATTAACTTGTATCTCGTTAGAGAGCATTGCAGAAGTCTTCAGTCTCTTGTATTTGAGCTTTATCTCAATGCTCTGTGATGTATAACTTCCAAAGACACTTTACACAGCTTTCTTTAAAATATATATATATATATAAACCTTAACTGGAAGAAAAGAGGGCTGAATCATCTCCCCACACAATTCCAACTCTGACAGCAATTTAAAGATGTTTTGCTTGGACATGTTGGACATTATGAGTCAATACTAGCCCGATACAAGCTGGAAATGCTTTCCATTTCCTTTCAGTGCTGTCACAGTTGTATTTAATTAACATGCCATTTCAGCTATCTTCATACTAAAAAAGAGTAAAAGGCTTGTTTGGTATAACCTTGGGTGAGGGGAGATGTAGGGAGAGTTGGAATGAATATTTTACATCTAAAATATTGTGACATTCTCATTTTTAGAGATACTGCATAGAATAATCCCAAAAGTTGTAATGTCTATGTGGACAGAGCTGGGGATGTTACTTTTTTTAACAAGAACTCATTATGTTCCTTGGTGTTTTGTGGGAGCCTGGTTGTTGTTGCTTTCTTGAACTTTTGAAGTACTACAGTATTTTCCTGTGTATAAGAGTTTTATATTTTTGTCTAAAATTGTTAGACTAAAAATTGAGGGCCATCTTATACATGGAAGTAAGCCCAGGATACAACTGCTTGATTGCAAAACTCTAATTTTGGTTTGGGAAAGTGGGGGGTCTCCTTATACATGGGAGCAACTTATAGACAGAAAAATAAAGGTGAATTCTTTCGGTGTTATTCATTGTACTCTCCTTACCAGCATGCAAATACTGTACTGTCCAGGGAATACTCTCTGGTTCCCTCTAGTGGCTTCTGATATTATACATTGAAAATACAGTACAGCGGTACCTTGTATAAATTAATTCGTTCCAAATGAAATTATGTTAAGCTAATTTTCCTTTATACAAATTCCCATAGGAATGTATTGAAAACGGAGTAATCCCATTTTTATGTTATATGGATTCTCCCCATAGGCTATTATGTTAAGCAAATTTCCCCTATCTCCAGAATTTTTATGTTGTACAAATTTTGTTATACAAGCTGTTTGTTATACAAGGGTCCACTGTATGTCAAAATGCATAAAACAGTATCTGTTTTCCTTGCCACGGGAGTGCCAAAACACTGGCCCAAAACAGGGGAGGTTGTGGTGGCAGAGGATATATCAAAATACTGTACCTTTAAAGTGCTGGTTAAAAGCAATTTTTGAAATGAACTACATATGTTAACTATATCACAGAAGGTCACTTCATTATATGAAGTGTTCTGATAACTGGAACAGACAAGTGTTGCTCACAAGCCAGTGCAAGGAGAAAAAATCCATTGGATGGCGAAAACGTTTTTACATTTGTGTCGCTTGATTACACCAGTACGTTGCAGTTCTGTAGCAATCTATTGTTACTACATTATACTTCAAAAAGTGATAAGACATGTAAACTACTCCCTGTTCAGTATCCTGTCATGGTAACCACAAGTATGCATAAGAAGCATAACCCAAAGAAGGGAATGGAAGACCACTTCCGAGGACTCTCTCAACTCTGTGGTTGTGGGAGTTCTTGGGGGTGCGGGTGGTTTGTTGGTGTTGTTTGCGTGTAAGAAAGCTAAGTTCCTGAAATTGATTTTGGATTTTTTTCTTAATGGCAGCATGGCTTTCCCTGCATCCTATTAAATATTTGATTAAGTATTTTATTTATGTGAAGAGAACTGCTCGAGTTGCCTTTAGTTGTGTTCCATCCTCTTCATTCTATATGTTTTGAATTTAATTTTCAGGAGTGGGGCAAAGTCCTTCACAGTTCACCCATGTGTACTAAATCTATGTCCAAAGTTCCCCCCAAAGGAAAAAAGCTGGCCCAATAAAAATAAACATAAACTCAGAACTGGCAACGAAAGAAAATCAATTGTTTATTGATGAATAATACTGCTTACAATGACAATAGAGCAATTGACAACAATCAATCAATCAGTCTGGAAAAAAGGCGCCTGAGGGGGGATATGTGGAGCCACTGTGAGATTCAGGAAGTTAGACTAGATGGGCCTTTGGCCTCATCCAGCATGGCCCTTCTTATGTTCTTATGATTTTAATAATTTCAGACTGTAAATAAGTGAAATCAGGGATACCAATCTTGCCGCTACAGACATCCTACTGAATAACATTTGCTAGAGAAATATATTGCCCGTTTCATTACAGAAGTGGCCACTAAATGGAGCCGGACACTATGCTATGTATCATGTTCACTATTAAAATTCTGTTCACTATAATCCATGTTTTCAGCATCCATGGAAGGTGGGTGGAACTTTGAACCGATCCCCACCGAACACGAGGATCTTACTGTTTCCACATCTTTTCCTCATAACTCACATCTTATCCACACTGCACCGTATTTCCAGATGCAGCAATTAAATCATAGACCTTAGTCATATGTATTAAAGCTGATGAACCTGTTAAAAATAATTGACATGAAAAGCTCGCTACTGTTGGCCTGGTGCCGTCCTGTTAGCAGACATTCAACTCAAAGAACTGAAAGGGCTTTTGAGAGTACAGAAGCCGAAGTACAAAACTCTTCCTGTGCCCTCTAGTGGCTAATTTGTTTTTTTAATTGGGCCTGGAAAGCTGGAGTGCTCAAATTGCTCTCCGTACACCCTACTAAAGAACAAAAGGAGACATTTAAATCTACATTTTCTTAAAATAAAAAATTCAAAACCTGGGAAGCTGGTGTGCTATGGTGCAATATTTGGGCTTCTCACCCTTTGTGGGTTCAAACTGCATGTACACACAAGGGGCAGGGTGGAAAAAGATGTCCTAGGCCAAGTAATGAGCGTATATGAAGCATAAAATTTATTTATTTTATTTATTTATTTATATAGCTTGTATGCCACCCACTACCCAAAGGTCTCTGCGACTCACAATCAAAATAGACAAATAAAACATCAAAATTACAATAAAATCAGAACAATAAAAACATGTAAATACAATAAATACAATAAATTACAAACACTAAAATTGCCATCAGGACCCACAATCATCAGTTTAAAAACTTCTGGAACAGGAAGGTTTTTACCTGGTGCCGAAAGTTTATCAACGTCGGCGCGAGGTGGGTCTCACTTGGGAGGGCATTCCATAGTCTGGGGGCAGTTGCTGAAAAGGCCCTGTACCCGCAAGCCATCCCTTTCACCTCCTTGAGGGATGGCTCTTTTAGGAGGGCTCCCTGGCTAGATCTTAATTGCCGGGTAGGTTCATATGGAAGGAGGCAGTTCTTCAGGTATCTAGGTCCTAAGCCATTTAATTAATCCATGATAATTGAAAATCAGTGATATGTGGATACTGGGTTGGGTTGGGACTCGGGGGCCTATTTGGGGCCTCTTGTACTTACCTCAGGCGCGTCGGAAAGCACCCCCAGTTCGGTGAAAACCCTTCTGTAATCAACCTTCAGACTAGACAGCACCCTATTTGGCCAGAAAACATACTAGGCTCTGTTCTTTAGGTATTTTAAGTGAGTAAGTACATACCATTGTATGATGGCAGGTCCTCAAGTTTTCGCTTCTTTGCTGGGCTACCATCCATTTCATCCTTTTGATTTTCAGTTTTTTGCTCTTCTGCATATTATATTAAAGTTACATTTTTATTTTGGCACATACTGCCTCACCGCAATATTAACATGATTATTTTAAAAATATAAACAATATTAATAATTTCTACATGCAAGACTGTATAAAATGAGATACTCGACAGGAAAATATTTTAGTGCTAAAAGAGATCCGTAAACATTAACATCAACATTTCACCATTTTAAAAAAGTCATAAAAATCATAGCATTTTTCTTTATAGCATCTCTGATTCTGTGTCTTCACTGAATTTCATCAACTGAGCCATTTGCTAGACTAAATATGATTTAACATTTTTTGTTTTGAGTTAAATTCAGTTTAACATTAATCCATGACTTTGACACTAAAGCAAACCATGTCCACTTGATAATATGTAATGAAGACATTGCAGTAATTTGGTCAACATGTTTTTGATATACAGTGGTACTTTAGTAGTCCCTCCTCCATCGCGGGGGTTAGGTTCCTTAACCACCCGCGATAAATGAAAATTTGCGATATGTGGATGCTGGAGACGGCATCCACACATTGTGTTGGGTCTGGAGTCCTTCGCTGCAGCTGCAGCTGGGTCCAGAGGCAGTGGCTTCCCCACCTCCTTCCCTTGCCTTTCCTGCTTTCACTTTAGCTCAGGCCTGCCCAAAGTCCGGCCGGGGGGGGGCAAATCTGGACCGCCAGGCCATTCTGAGTTGCCCGCGGCTGGCTGGCCCACCCTTCCCCCCCTCCTTCACCCCATGTTTTTTAAAAGAAAGTGGGTGGGGCTTGCGGTGGGGTGGCAGGGTTGGGGAGCAACCGGCCCCTGACACATTCTCAGCCACCAAATCTGGCCCTCCTTACAAAAAGTTTGGGCACCCCTGCTTTAGCTGGAAGGGAAAGGAGTCACCTTGCCTGCTTGCCAGCCTCAGCCAGTTTAGCGAAAGGCTCTCTTTTCTTTCCCTCCAGAGGCTCTTACGGGAAGATCCCACTCCGGTGACTCCTTCCAGTAGGCAAGCCAGCAAGCAAGTAAGCAAATAGGGAAACATTTTGGTGCTTTCCCCAACTAGCTTGCTTGCTTGCTGGCTTGCCTGCTGGAGGACTGACTTATGGAGGAGGAGAAATGGCCACAGCCGTTCCTTCCTGTCACCGGGAGTGGCGGCGGCGGTTTCTCTTTCGTTTCCCCTCATTCCCTTGCCTTTCCTGCTTTTGCCTCAGCCACCTAAGGGAAAGGGGTCCCCTTGTCTGCTTGCCAGCCTACCTTTCCTTTAACCAAGGCAACGGCTTCTGCTCCGTTTTCCCTCTTTCTTTCACCAGCTTCCTGCTGTTGCTATTGCTAAGAGAAAGGGATCCGTTCCCAGCCACACCACTCCTTGCCCATCCACTTGCTCACCAGCTTTCTGGCATGGTAGTGTATTATATAGATTATGCAATGGTTTTGTAAATTTGACATGCCTAAACATTAGGATTGCTTCTTGCATCTTTCTCATCCAGTTAACTATTTACTGTGTTATTTTTATTTTGCCAGAGCAGGGCAATATTGATTGTGGCAGTTATAAGAAATGTAGCAATCACTTGTACATTAACATTTTCCAACATTAGTATTGCAGTATAGTCTTTGGATTTCTTGGTCTGTTATATAACCAGTGAGGCCTTTTATTATCAGCAGCTTGGTAATCTAAAAAAAATTGTCCCGCATTCCCAGAAAATATAGAGGTAATCAGCCCTCCGAATTTTTACATCTCCAATGTAACACTTGAGTATGTAATATTTGAATGAATATATAAAGGGTGTTAATTACCAATGACATTTTGATTTACAAAGATTGTCTTTACAATTCATATTAGTCTAGAAATCTTTCCAAAAAGTCATTTCCACTCTAATGGTACTGAAATATTGTATTTGTTTAGGTCTTTATTCCATGTATCTTTGCAGCACTACTGATTGCTTTTTTCATAGACAGAGTTTAAAACGAGTGTCTCAGAAGGAATACAAATTTACCATATGTCGGTAAAATAAAAATCTCCACAGCAGCAGCACTGCATTTTCTCTTCCAGGAAAATTTGCAGGACACTCTTGCCATAGCAAAAGGTCCCTTGTATTTGTAGCACTGGCATTTGTGGACTGAGCCCCAGAAGTGGTGTTTAAAGGATTAAGGCCAATGTTTAATAGGAAAAGGTGAGAGAAATGAGATGTAAAATCATTCTTGTGATCAAACCTGAATCAATAGTACGAAGCCATATGAACCCCAACCTGTACACTGTTGACCAGTCCAGTGAAGATGGCACTGCCCAGATACTAACTTGTAGGATAAGACTCTTAATATCAAACTCACATAGCTGACTGTTCTTCCTAAAACTACATATCCCATCCATTCCTTCAACCAGTGTAGTGTTATAGCTGTTACTGGATGTAATCATCTGCCAGTGCCTTTATACTTGCCATATGCAATCTTGTTATGGAGTTCCTGAAGAAGGTCATTTCTGGGAATGTGACCCAACGCATCACAAAGTGCCTTCAAACTGTTGGTTCCATGATAGCTAATAAGCACATTAGCAGTGCCAAGTGCATTCATTTCCTCTAGTTTGGATTTTGGAATGGTTGCTCCATTTATTTCTTCTGTATTTAATGTTGATTGGAGTGCCTGCAGGTCAGATTTACTCAGGTTCTCAAGGAATTCCTTCAGGAGTCTCCTTGTGACTTTCATGGTATTTTGAAAAGATTCTGATCCAAAATGTATACAGTCAGGCTTAGTCATAGTCTAGAGAGGAGCTGACAAAGAGAATGACAGAAAAATAACAATAAAGCAATTGCCATTCACAGCATTTTTGTTCACATATATATAAATGTTGTAACAGAATTTGAGAAGGGTATGTTAAAGATGGGCCTTCTAGTCCATCTAAGACAGGGGTCTGCAACCTTTAAGACATAAAGAGCCACTTGGACCCGTTTCCGACGGGGGAAAAAAACTGGGAGCCGCAAAACCATTGCGACATTTAAAACAAATATAAGACTGCAAATATATTTTCCCCTCCCCTCGCTCCTGGCTTTTTGGGCGCTCGCAAGCAACACACTCCCTCACGCGCTCCTCGGACACGCTGCGCCCCGGCGCCGGGCTCGGGTGGGGTGGGAAGGAGCGGCTGCGGCTGCGGCTCCTCCGGGCACCCCCAAAGGGCTTCTGAGAAGGAAGCCAATGAAAGTTGCTTCTTCAGCACTTCGGGCGCCGGGAGAGTGAGCAAGTGGGCGAGCCCGAGCCGCCACCACCTCCCCCCACCCCGCCACCCTGTCCCCGAGGGTTTCCATTGAGGCGCGCACCTGCCTCAAGTTATCCCGCGCGCGCAACTGGGGCGGCTGCGTGTCCGCCAGCCTCGGGGAGGGCTGGGCTGGGGGTGGGTGGGCGCACAGGAGGCAGGAGGCACGTTCTGTGTGTTGGAATGGATCGGAAGGCAGCTGCTGGCGGGCTTTCGGAGAGAGTGAGAGCGAGCGAGACAAGCAGGCAGGCGCACAGGCGCTCCGCTCGGCCCAGCTTCTCGAGCCAGGTGGTGCGCCGTTGGCCTCCCTGGGCGGCCAGGGGCCCCTGAACAACTTGAGCCCGGCGCCCCCACCCCGCCGCTGTAACCGGCTGACTCCAGGAGGGAGCCGCTGGAAGTCTAATAAGAGAGACACCTCCTCGGGCCGGGGTGCGGGCTCGAACTAGCTGTGACACCGCGTCCCTCGACTGCCAAGTTGATTTCGCGCAGGAAAAAGAAAAGCCGACTTCCTCCGTTGCTTCTCGCCTCTCTGCCGCCGCCGCCGCCGCTGCTCTCCCCCCGCTCCCGCCGCCACCAACCCCTTGCTTGTTGGGCCAGAACTGACAGCACCGGGCAAGGAAGCAGGGCGGCGGCGGCGGGGGTGGGGGTGGGGAGAGAGAAGACTAGCCCTGGCCCCCTCCCCACGCCGCCTTTCTTGAGGTTCCCATTCCGCCCTCGCTGCCTTCTGCCCGGATCCTGCAGCCATGGTCTGACTCCCCCCCACACACACACTCCATCTCTTCCTCCTCCTCCTCCTCCTCTCGCCCCCACCCTCCATGGAGGGATGCCCAGCCCGAGTGCGTCGTGCCCACACCGCTTCCACTTTTTTGGGGGGCCAGTTTTTAAAAATCTTCCAAAAAATAGTACAGGAGGGAGAGGAGGGGAATTTCTAGTCTCTCTCTCTCTCTTTCGCGGAGACACGCCGTGCACGCGCCCGCTCCCCTGCGTTTTTGGAGCTTCATCCCGGCAAGTTAGTGCAAAGCCGTAGTTTTTTGGGGGGGGGCTGTAGCGAAGCAAAAGGAGAGAGAGAGAGAGAGAGAGAGAGAGAGAGAGAGATGCCAACTGCACATGTGCAATGCTTGGAAGGGGAAGGGGGGAAGGAAGGAGGGTTTTCTCTTCCTCCACGTTGCACACACACACACACAACACACACACACACGTTGCTTCTTCCCCCTCCCACCAAACACCCAAGCGAGAAAGGAAGGGAAAGGGGGGAAGGAAGGAAGGAAGGAGGGTTTTCTCCTCCCGTCTTTTTTTCTCGCTAGGGGGGAGGCAACAATCCAGATCTGGGAGGTATTCTTGAAGTTAAAAAAAAAGAAAAAAGGCTGCCTTTCAGCGGGCACTTTCCACCACGCCTCCCTCTCTCTCTCTCTTGCTCTGAAGAAGAGGGAGCGCGCTGAGAGTGTGGCCGCGCTTGGCTTCGCGCCGCCTTGTGGGACGGGCTGTCCTCGCGAGATTCGGCGCCTTTGTATTGAAATTTCTGAACCCTCCCGGAGCCACGGCAAATGTTCCAAAGAGCCGCATGCGGCTCCGGAGCCGCGGGTTGCAGACCCCCGATCTAAGACATCCAACTCCCCCCACCCACGCAACAGGAAAAAATAAAATAAAAGAGAACTTGAAATTAATTAGTCACTTTCCCGAACTCCTCCTCGTAGACTTTCAGGTGCAAACTTAGGAAGTATATTATGGACTGAGCTCGATTCCCGCCCAGCGCAGGCGGCCCGAGGCAGCCAACACGCACCCGAGTCACTTGCCCGAGTTCTCGGCCAGGCCTGAAATCGGAAAGGCGACCGGTCTTGTTTAGATTCGCTCATCCTTACCCTTCGGACTGACTTCACCTCCGGGAGTCCTCCTTGCGCTCAAACAACCCGCGGCGTTTTCAGATGGACGGATGCCGAGAAAGCACCTGCTTAAAATCCTTATACGTATAGGTTTTGCTAGCGCTCCAATAGCACACATTTAAAAAAAGGAACACAAACACAAAAGCTCCTCTCGCCGTAGCTCCCTGCAGCAGCACGAGCACCAAATGCAACCTCGGCCTCCCGCGCGCGCGAAATTCCCGGGCTTTCAGTAGTGTGGCCCTCGCGCCAGCCCCTTTGGCCAATCATATTCGCCCATCACTGACGTTCTCCTCCTTGGCACCAATAAAATCGCAGAAGCGTATCCGTCCCCTCCCTTGCGTTTGGGGAAGAACGATTTGTCACCTCAGCTTCTCCCTTCATTCCATAGGCCGGCAGTCCCTCTTCTCCCGCCCACCGGTTCAGGTGACGTCAGGGCAAAAATGCCTTGAAAGCTGCTTTTATTTCAGTCCAACCAATTAAAGTGGAACGTCGCGCAATTTAATTGATATTTAGCATGAGCGGCGGCGGGGGGTTGTATTAGCATAACTCCAATGAGAAAATTTCAAGTACAGTATGGGAGAATGCAAAGAAATAAAGCTGGTGACTAGGTAGCTGTAGCCAGAGGTTGGATGTTAGTTCCTGTGCATCCTAGAAGAGCCCGCTAGTGTGGCCTCCGGAAAGCTCCACTATCCCACAGTGCCTCAAAAGAACCACGTCTGAGTACTCTGCACTATACTTCGAAAAACCAGAAAATGGTTGCCATAAGTCAGATAAGACAGCTAACAATTATTAACATTTTGGTCAGCTGTAACAAAAATATTTGTGCCTCCTTCCCAATAAAGCATTTATGAGTCATTCAACAAATCATTGGTCAAACATGCCTTTATTATATAAAAAAAGAGAGCTATTAATTAAAAAAAGTGTTGCAGAACTTATTTCAGGTCGAGTTTACATGTCCTGTTGAGAATAAACTGCCCTTCAATGCCTCCACGAGAAGGACTACTCTTACTGCTTCATGGACTTCTCTGCTGGTGATCAGATGTTTCTTGTTATAATGGGACACCCTTGACGCCTCCAAAGCCACCTTCCCATATAAGTTAGGTTTGTTCAGGGAGTCAAGCACATCTAGTGCCCAGCAGTATTTATTTGTTCCTTGAGGGACCTGTAATACAAAAAGCATATGTACAGTATTAGGAGGGCCAGATCAAAACATTAAAACATTATAGACTATTCATTACTTTGAAACTTCTGTGTATAGGTGAAAGATTAACTACTTTTCACTGCTTTTTTGTTTTCTATTGCATTATTGTTGTCAGCCATCTTGGAATAGAGGTCTAATTTACAATATACTACAGCTCCTCATGTGTCTGAATAATATACTGTACTTTTTCTCCATCTGGAGATAAAAGAGGCTGATTAGGGTTGCTTAATTCTGAATATTACAGACTGGAACACTGACAAAAAAGAAACAAAAGACAAAAACATGTGGCACATTTTAAGATTAACTTAATGTAACGTTTTGTGGACATGTCCACTTCTGCCGCTGTATGTCCGAAGAAGTGGACCTGCCCGCGAAGCATTACATTAAAATATGAAAGTTAGTCTTTAAGGTGCCACATGTTTTTTGTCTTTTGTTTTGTTTTGTTTTGTTTCTTTTATTTTTGCCTGGAATTCTTGCATGGCAACCTTTTCCAAGACTGGTGCACTCTTTCTGACATCTCATAACAAACGCAGTTTTTAGAATCCTAGAGGCCTTTGAGTTGACTCAACTGTGGAAAATACCTTTCAGTATACAATATTGGACGTGAAGGGGACTGTAACGTGTATCACGAGTATGACAGAATTCCCTCTTCAAAAATCAAAAATGAGAGTCATAGGCACACTTGCCCATGTGCCCTTTGGAACTTAGCAAAATCTCCTTCCAAGTAGATATGCATATTGTTGGAAAAAGGAAGATGTTGTAGCTGCAAATCCTACATTTATGAGGGGCGTTTTTTCTTGGATTTTGTAGGATTTATTCCTGTGTAAAAATTAAAATTGCACTACTATATGTGACTCAGAGGCATAGCCAGGAGTTGGAGTGCCTCGGGACAAAGTTTGTGTTTTGCGCCCTTCCTGCGACCCACCCAGCAACAGGGGCCGAACCCTGCGGGCGTGGGATGGGTGTGCGTGCGCACGTGCATGGGCGCATGTGTGGGGGGGTGCACACAGTAGCGCCTTACACCACTCCCACCAAGGCGAGGAAGAGGAGGAGGAGGGTGCCACGGCCACCACGCTCCTGCCTGCCTGCTTCACCGCATGAGCAGCGTTGGAAGCAGTGGAGGGGGTGCCATCGCCAAGCCTTAGGGAAAGGAGGGCTGCTGGGCGGCGGGAGGGTGCATGGCTTCCTCCTCCTGCTCCTCCTCCAGGCACCCCCAGATTGCTGTGCCCGGGGCAGATGTACCCTTCTGACCCCCCATATGCCCCTGATGTAACTATACGTGCATGTAGCTTATCATCAACTAACCTTCCTGATATAGGGAGATATAAAACTGAGGCAGCTGAACACAATATTGTGAACAGTTCAGAATGCAATTTGGAGTATGATTTCTAGACCATTACCTGTTTAAGGATTTTATATATGTAGTCCGAATAGGCTTTTTTCTTTTTCATACTATACAACTTGACATGGAGTTCCAGTGAAGAGAGGCTTTCATGTCGCTGATGGGGAATCCGGGAAGCTTTCATGCTGGATATATCAGAACACAGATATTAGAATAACTGTTTTCAAGCTGCTACTTACCCCGCCCCCCCAGACTTTAAGGTCATAATAAACCGAAACTCTTCCACTGGGGACCGACCAACTGGGCCCAAGAAGTGGCACCTACAGTATCGTGGAGTGTCCATCCTTGAAGATTTACTGAGTACCTCTGTGCCAGGTGAAGACCTTTTTATTCTCCTGGACATTTTAAGAACCACTTAGGAGACTTTATTTTACCAATGGTTTTATCCTAGGTGTGTCACCACACATTTGAATGTGGCTGATCCTCAATGAGAATCACTATAAAATGGACGACAGACAAACCGGACTCCTGGGAATGTAGATTTATTTTCAGAGGATCCTTTCAGAATACCTTGTGCACAAGGGGTGCCTGAATGCAGGGACAACTTCCTGTATGGAATGTCCAGTCTTAAATACTCTTCCACATACAGAAACAGATAAAGAAAAACTCAGGATTGGTTACAATTTGCCGCAGTGGAAAGCATGTGACTTCATTACATATATGTTCATTTTCCCTAACACAACCAAACTTAAAGATCAGTGATACTTTCTCATCTGCATTAGCAAGATTAAAGGTCATTGATTTCTTAATGTATTGTTCTATCTATCTTAATAGTGAGTTTCAAAAGCTGAATACAAAAGTGCAAAACAAGATATTTTAAGATCTGAGATGTCTTAGCATATGGTGTCACATTTGCTGTACACTTTTTGTGGTTTGGAAACATCCTGTTGCCATTCAGTTTAGAAGCCCATCTCAGCAGAGGCAGGGGTGCTTTGCAGAAATACATACATGATGCTGTTAGGATACAGAGTTTACAGAGATGATGGTTTTAGGATATCTATAAGGTAGAGGACAGAATGAAGAATTGAAGATAAACTCAAAACTTGAACCTTACTCTCACAGGTGTTATTCTGTGCACCTTGAGGCAGTGTTTTATTGCTTATATAATACTGTACTGACTCAAAGTTCAGTATTCAGTAAGTAAACACTCTAGCAGGAATGGCTTCTTGTATAAACTCTAAGCAGATCAGGGTTTGAAATTATTTAATTCTGTGTTTGATGACATGGGCCTGCTTAGAATTTATAGGAAAAGCTATTCCTGCTGCAGTCCTCCAGTTGTTTCTACACTGTGTGGCACAGTTAAGATTGAGTAAGAAACCATTTAAAGTATGAAAGTAGGAGGCTCTGGTAAACAGTTCTTGTGTAACAGGTTTGGAATCATTGTCATACAAGTTGGGACAGCCTACGGGGCATTTTTGGGCATGACTTTTTTTTGTAAAATAGCCCTCATGCTGATCACATGGGCATGTAACTGATAACAAGGAAATAACAAAAACATAATTGATAACAAGGAAGGAAATAACAAAAGTACAATTTAGTTTTCATGGATCAATGTAAAAATAAACCCTAAGTGACAGATTTTATAGACTTGTTTACTTGAACCACAAGTAGTTAAGTCTTGCTTTGTAGATTTGCTGGTAAACCAAATTGAAACTTACATCATTTTTAGCTCAGTCTCTGCAGCTATGCTATTAATAATGTAGGTTCAAGTGTATAAGCAATCTTTCACAACACTGTCTCTCTGATTTATTTGTGACACAACTGTAAAAGCCAGTTAAAAGCTAGTAAATGTACATAAAGTATATTAGAACATCATGATGTTATTTAAACCAGCCAAGGGAATTGGTGGCCTTCCAGTGTGTTGGAGAGCAATTTGCATTGTAATGCTAGTAATGAATCAGACTTGAAAATGTGATATCTACAGGATAATGTTTGAGAGACAGGAACTGCAATCCAACAACAGCCAGAGGGTTACATGTTTATCAGCTCTATAGGACCAAAGTGTGGTGGCTTTGTTTGTTTGTACACCGCATAGAGCAGTGTGAATTCCCTAATTGGACTGTCTGTAAACCAAATAAATGTCCAAAGGAAGGAAGGAAGGAAGGAAAGACCTGTTTCTGTGTGTTCAAGCAAAGATACAGTACTTTGAATGGTGAAGGTCCTATTGGCAGTCAGACAAGTACCAAATTTCCCTCACCAGAATTTCTGGACCATTGCTACCATTCAATACATAGAAACAAACCCTTTTAGAGAAAGCAGAAATGCCAGCATTCTGAGTTCTTGGAACAGTCCTGCCTGCTTTTATTTAATTTGACGGGTGCAATGTTCATGTTGTTATTGTAAATACTGTTTTCTTACTAACATGTTATCTATTCAAAAGCATAGATATGTGAGAGTAGCAAGCACTCCCCCTCCACCCCTAAATTAGGGATAAAATATCCTTCACAACATTGCCCACAATTTACTCCTGCTAGAATCAACACATCTCAAAACCACTCCTTCTATAGTGATAATTAGTAATATTATTAATAGCTCTACTAATTATTCACAGAGCTCTCAAGTACTACATTTAAAAAAAAAAGCTAATGTTAAAGAAAAGTGATGCTGAACACAAACCTGAAATCTTCCTTCGAAACACAGCTACTCTGCAACAGTTAACAAGCAGCATGCACTATCCCAATTTAGCAAGCATTTGGCTTTTATAGCAGCTGTATGCCTGCTTAACAACATCTTTCCAGGTGCAAGAAATGTAAAATTCACATTAAAAACTCCTTACCAGATTACACCAAGAAGTAAATAGAGCCTGCAGTTTGTAATCCCAGTACAGCTGATTTTAGAGGAGTGTGCCAGTAAAACCCTCTATTAAAGATAAAACTTTCCCTTGACAGTTAAGGCCAGTTGTTTCCTACTGCAGGGGCTGCTGCTCATCTCTGTTTGTAAGCCAAAGAGCCAGCATTTGTCCACAGACATATTTCTATGGACTGGCATGGCTAAATCACAAGAAAGTCTGCTTTCCCTTCCCTGTTTACGGACCTGGAAGGTCAGCCGTGAAGTCTCAATTGGGTTAATGTAGATAAGTGGTTCTCAACCTGTGGGACCCCAGATGTTCCTAGACTGCAACTCCCAGAATCCTGTGGTGGAGGCTTCTGGGAGTTGCAGTCCAGGAACATCTGGGGAGCCACAGGTTGAGAAGGACTTATGTAGATGATCACTTATGCATCATGTAAAAGGAGCATGTATGTCACCCGAAAAGAGTTTGCATAAAACTGCAAGGGTTCACTCAACACAGATGCAACTTTAGAGATGGTGTTTATGATTTAAATTGAATTACAATGCACCTCACATGAAAAGATGGTGACCAAGTGGCCTTTGTGCTTAATGTCTGGCTGCTAACTCTGTATGGGTTATTTCCAAATTCCTAATTGTATGTTTCTTTATTTTTAAATCCAATCAGACCTAGAATGGACAGCCATTCAAACAGAGGACACCTTTCAAGGATTTTCTTCTTGCTTACTGCACTTACTTTTGTCATTATAGGGGTGGTATATAAATTAAAGTAATAAATAATTTTAAAAATCCATTAGTTAACATCTGTAGTTTCCCCAAAGTATATGATTGTGTATATGATGCAGCTGTGTCAGAGTTAAACAGAGGATGTCCACAGGATTCAATAGGAATCGACTACAGAGTACTTTTCCTCACTGTTTGCTGCATAGATGTTGTAGGATTAGTTTTTTTTAATGTAGGGAAATGGGACACAAACACCCATTTCAGACAGGTGGCAATCTGAAGCTTACAACATTTAAATGAGAAGAGCATTTTGAATTACTGTATACCCATTTGGTTGCTGCTAGCACCTGGTGTCTTAAGATAGGAACTGCTGGATAAACCATCTCGGCTGGCTCTTAGGAGGAAAATATGCCATGTTTTTGATCCAGAATACACTCATCTTTCTTTCCTTTTCCTGTTTTTCCTCATTATCCCTTTTACTTGTACCTTCCTTGGGGATGAGGATGCAGCTGTCAACTGTGTGGTGCCAAGGCTAGATCGTGTCAGATGAATCCGACCTGGATTGAATAGTGACCACCAGGATGAATAGGCTTAAGCTGAACCCTGATAAGACCAAGGTTCTATTCTTAGGGGGGTACCTCGGGGAGTTATGGTGGCCCTCTCCCCAGTCTGGGTGGGATTTTCCTCCAGCTGACACAGAGAGTAAGGAATCTGGGTGTAGCACTGGGCATAGCTTTCTCCTAGGACTCCCGGACAGCAGCCGTATCCAAATCAGCCTACTATCAGTTTCAGTTCATTGCCCAGATTTGCCCCTTTCTTGATGAGACTTCACTGAGAGCAGTTGTGCATGCCTTGGTGATTTCCCGGATTGACAACTGCAATGCACTGTATGTGGGGTTACCCTTGAATCTGATCCATAGAGTGCAGCAGGTGCAGAGTGCAGCAGCTAGGTTGGTGCAAGCAAATAGGACCACATCACGCCCATACTGGCTCACCTGCCCTGGCTATCTGTTGCATCCCAGATCAGGTGTGATGGTTTTAATGTATAACTTATACTGTACTGTAAAACCCTCCATGGCCTGGGACCTGAATATATGAATATATTAGATGAATAAATGTCCATCCAACTAGATCTTCTTTAGTGTTGGCACTTAGGGTGGCCACCACTAGGGAAGCCCAAAAAATTATTATGAGAAACCAGGCTTCTCAATGGCCGCCACTGCTCTTTGCAACACATTACTAGTTGACATCCATTTAGCTCAATCTGTGGCAATGTTTAAGAATTATCTGAAGACCTGGCTCTACCATGAGGCTTTTGGCAGTGCTGCACGTTATTCACCACTTACCTGACTCCTTATTATGATTTGTTTGTTCTATGTGTTTATTAAGTTTACTTTATACAATGGTACCTTGTATAAAGGAATTAATTCATTCCAAATGAAATTATATTAAGCAAATTTTCCTTTATACAAATTTCCCATAGGAATGCATTGAAAATGGAGTAATCCCATTTTTATGTTGTACGGATTAGCCCCATAGGCGATTCTGTTAAGCAAATTTCCCCTATCTCCAGAATTTTTTTATGTTGCGAGGGTCCGCTGTATATGTAAAATGTTATTTTATTTTATATTAATTTTCCATGTACACTTGTACACCACCTGGAGTTGTTCTTTGAATTAAGCTTGGCGGTTTATAAATTATGGCTCTCATAATATTTCAACAGGCATAATACTTCAATAAGGTTAACTTGTTGCAGAATTTCGAATTTCTGGTACTGTAAGATCCCTGTTGACATGCTGTAGAAGTACAGAGACTCAAAGAGGAGAATAGCTAAGGGTTCCCACACTGAACCCTTTTCTCCTTAACTGGTGTTTAAAGTCTCATTAACTATTTCAGCCAATTGTAATAGAAATAACAAAACAACTTATTTACAGTTGGTTGAAATTAGAGACTTATATAGGCTGTTTTCGTTATTGCATGCATATTGAGCAACCAACTGAACAGGTCAGCCGCAAGCAAACAACTGCTTCTAACAGACTAAAGTGTGTGTGGGAGGACAGAGGCAGGGCTCTCATTGAATCCAAAGGCTGGACAGAAATGCTGAATAAAAAGGCACCCACGCCCTGAAAATTCCCTCCTAGTCACAAAATTATACACAACACAGGTGGCTGAAAACAACACTCCCAAGGGAATTCTCCAGAGCCTGAAAATGAGACAACGCAATTACGCAGTAAAAGTCTTGTCTGGAAACCCTCAGTCTCTGTAAGAACCACAAAAGCAGCCTAACAAGTTAGAGGAAAAAGAAAACATATAGATAACTGTACAATATAAATAAATGGCTAGGAATGACTGGAACACCCAACGCATCCTAAAAACCATCCGGGGTTCGGATATGGGCGAACAGACTCTCCTCTGGACCGCTAGGTGGCGCCGCAAGCGTTTTTAGGCGGCAAAGGCGGCGGTCCTGGCCTGTCAGTGGGCGTGGCTTCCCTCCCTTCTTCCAGGAGAGCCGGCGTCGCCGGCTGTGTGGCTCCTCCCCCTCGCGGGCGGTGACGCGCCTCCCGTCGCAGCGGCGTCTCAGGTGAGGGGGCGTGTCTTCGGCGGGAGCCTTTCCCCGCCCCTTTTGCGCTCTCCCTCCCTCTCTCTCTCTCACACACACAGAGCCGGTTTCTTCGCCGACCGGTTCGGGTCGTGCGTGGCGGGGTTTCGTTTCGCGGCTGGCGCTCTTTCTCTTTCTCTCTTTCTCTCTCTTTTCCCTCAGCGGCGGCGGCGGCGCCATGGCAGAGCAGGAGAGCTTGGAGTTCGGCAAGGCGGACTTCGTGCTCCTCGACGCCGTCTCTATGCCGGAGTTCATGGCCAACCTCCGGCTGAGGTAAAAAAGTAAAAGGGAAGGAGGAGGAGGAGGAGGTCGTCTCGGTGTTTTCCTCTCCCGCAAAGTGGGCGAAGAACAGGCGGGCGGGCGGGAAAAGGACTCCTGAAGTTTGGGGGGTGGGCGGCCAAGGTAGCCCTTTCCTTCCTATTAGCAGCACAGGCGCCTTTACCTGAGAAAGGTGTGTCTCTCCGCCCCGCCCAGGATTAAGGGGGAGGGGGGGAAAGGCATATTTTTTTTTTCAAGCTGGTTGGTGCCTGGAGTGGGAAGCCGGGCACGGGCGCCTCTTTTCTTCCTACATATGTATATAATTTTTTCTCTTTATTTTATACTATGCTATTCCTCATTAACCGCCCTGAGTTAGGAGGAATAACATATAAGAGCCCTGAGGAGGAATAACATATAATAGCCCTGCGTTAGGAGGAATAACCGCCCTGAGTTAAGAGGAATAACATATAATAACATATAACAAAATACAGAGAAAATAATAATAATCGGTTCCACACAGTATGATGGGTAAAGCAAAGCGCCGTGCCGTCCCCCCCCCCATGTATGGGGCCATGCTTCCCGTTAAAACCAAACAAGTTTAGGAGCTGTGTAGCCACCACAAACATTAAATAAATAAATAAATAGACCAGGCATTTCCCCTCCACCTCATGCGCCTGAAACACCCGTTATGAAGTAAGAGCGCGGCTGGGTGTGGGTGATGGGAGTTGTAGTCCGCCGCCAGGTTTGGTCGCGCCCGATCGGGGAAGTTTGCTTTGCAAGGTAGGCTTTTAAGGGGCCGTTCAGAGGCTTTGAATTTAAAACTTCACAGTACGACGGGCTGCCCTTGGGAGGACAGGTAGAGGTTTTAGATTCCACCTCAGGTTGGGATTTAAGTTCGTGTTGTTGGCCCCGAAGAGGTCTGGCGGAAAGTCTACTTGATGGGTTTATGATAGTGGCGAGTTTCGAACTTCCTGCTTCACAACTTGGTCTGGTAGCATCGTGTTAAACCCCATGTGCTCCAGTGTTTTCAATTATCTTTGAATGTGGAGATTTCAGTGATGACTTTCATAGGTATCAGCAGGCTTCTCAGTCATACATTTGTCCGTTTTTTTGCTATGAGAATAAAACGATTTCCCAGGCTCTTGTCCTAATTTCAGCTGGATTCAGATTGCCAGCAGTGCCCAGCCAGCTGCTTTCTGGAAATTCATAGGCAAGGCAAGAGGGCAGCAGCAGCCTGCCTTCCTTTTTGTTTTATGGCGAGTAGATTAGGGAGGCATATTTTCCCTATACAGTATACAAAAATGATGCTGACAGTGAGATACTTATCCACCATGCACTTACCTAAATCTTGGGATTTGAGCTTCTGGTTTTTTTTAAACAAAGTGTTACTTCAGTCTCTCTCAAGAGTGAGAAAGCCATCAGAAATCTTACAGTCGAACTGTACCTAGACTTTTGCCTGAATCTCTAAATCACTCATGTAATCCCCCTGTAGGGATTACATGTGTGATTTACATGTGTCTCAAGGAAAAACCTGATGCTCTGCAGGGAAGATACCCTTCCTAGCTACAGCTTGGGGCTGGTGGGAAGGGAAAGAGGAGCATCACCATACTGCCCAATTTAATAGCTGGTCAGAATCTATTTTTGTTCATTTTCTGGTAAAATGTCAGTCTTACTCTGTGGGTGTGTGGTCTGTCTCTGTAGAAAACACATTATTTTTAGGCACAGTTGGAATGCTTGAACATTTCTGGGTTTGTGACATTTATGCTTCTGCAAGAACTCAACTAATCCTCAACATACCTTTTCAGAACTGTGTTCCATTGGTTTCAGGGCAATTTACTTTAAAGGAAATGTGATCAAGACTTGCATTCTCCAATTCTGTTCTGAAAGGACAAAAACGATGAATAGAATATGTTGGCTTTCCTTTGTTCCCTCCTACTTCAGCCTTTGTGGCATAGCAACTAGAGTGGCAGATTAATGTTCAGGAGACCTGGGTTCAGATCCCTGCTTTGTCAGGGATACTTACGGAAAGGGGGGTATTAGTAAAGCTACTCCTTAAATATCTCACATGCCTTGAAACTCAATTGGCGTTGCCATAATTTAGATGTGATTTGGTTATACATAACACATGCATTCTGTAGCCTTATCTCTTTGATGTCTTCCTTCGTGTCCTAAGCAGTTTTTGACATGCCGAGAGTAATATTCCATAACTTGAAGAATTACCTTAAGATGCGTGGGTAATACCCCTTTGATTCCAAGGGAGTATACCCTAGACCAGAACTTGGATGGAAAACCATCTGGTAGTTATATAATCTTGGAGGTGGAAGGAGTGGTTAAACTCCTGTTGTGCAATTCTCTGCCCAGCTCAGTAGCTGTAGAACTAAAACAGTGGTTTCCAGCCTCGCATCCCTAGATGTGCTTAGATTAAAGCTTCTAGAACTCTTCATGGTTAGCTGTACTAGACAGGATTTCCAGGAGATGTAGTCCAGGGATATCTAGGGATCCAAGATTGGGAAGCACTAAACTGGATTATCCCTTAATGATGACAGTCCAGTCTTTTAAAGATCTCCCGCAAGAGATTGGGCATGGTCTTCCTGGTGTTAGTTTCCATTCTCAGTCTGTTCTTGTCAGGGTCCCCCCCTCCCCAACATTCAGCCAAATGCTACATTCCTGTAATTTAAGCTTGTTTGATTCTGGTCCTGCCCTCTGGGGCACAAAGAACAAATATTTACCCTCTTATATGAGGCAGCTGTTCAGGCATTTGAAGTAGTGTTATTCTCTGTTCCAGGCTAAATAACTTCCGTCATCCTGGCCTTGAGTCCCACCCTAACCATCTTTGTGGCCCTCCCAGTTCTGTTCCAACATATTTATGTACATATTGAAGCAGAGGTGGGGAGTCTGCAGAAATCCGGTGGGTCTGTAGGTACTTTGGGGAAGCTATATCTGCTTTGTTGACTCTAGCCATGTAGCCTGACATTTTATTTTAAAAATGTGGCTGTCCAGATGTTATGAGCAGTATAGTACATAAGCAGGGCATAAAAATGTAATTCTTCCACCTGCCATCATAGTACCTGGTGCTCAGAAGTAAATAGCTTCTGCACACAAACAACTCTTTGGCATTATATGGCTGGGAAAAATAGTATACTGGTAGGAAGACATCAAAATATGGAAAAAGTATATCTAAAAACTTGGGGTCCATGGCTAGGTATATGTCAACTGAATCTTATAGTGTGATCCTCCTAGGGATACAGTCATGTTTGATACTTAATTCTGCACTTAAGTACAACTATTTGTAAGGTTGCCTGCCGAATATTATACTACCTCAAATGTAGGATGATCTTCCAGCCTCCCTCGACCAGCATGATGTTTTTTGTAAAAACACTGGGCATCTGTTAAGGAACCCTGTGTTTTAATATTTTTAATGCAGGAATTCACCAGTAGTGGGATACAGTCTTGAAATTGCAGTAACTACCATATACGGTGGTGCCTTGTATAAAGGAATTAATTCATTCCAAATGAAATTCTGTTAAGCAAATTTTCCTTTACACAAATTTCCCATAGGAATGCATTGAAAACAGAGTAATCCCTAGTCGTGACCATTTTTATTTTGTATGGAGTCGCCCCATAGACAATTCTGTTAAGCAAAATTCCCCTATCTTCGGAATTTTTTATGTTGTACAGATTTTATGTTATACAAACTGTTTGTTATACAAGGGTCCACTGTATTGCAAAAAAGGGAGGCTAATTAACATGAGGGAAGTTTGTTGATGGTTCTCATACAAGAAAGTTGGAGGGAATGTTAGTGTTCAGAAGTTGTTTATATCAGAGCACCAAGTGATGTGGTGGCATGCATGTGCAAAGATTACTTTTTAATGTTTGGTTTTCAAAATATCCATGACATCTCATCAGATAGTTTTTAAAAAGAAGATGCTGGGCTAGGTAGACTTCTGTTGCATTCAACAGCATGGGGTAATGCTGCACCAAAGGAATGTAGGGATAAAACAAAGCAACCTTTGTAATAGTTTTATTGGGCTGCAATCATTTTATAAATGAACTTTTAAGAGAAGTCAGAGATACAGAATTAAGTTAATGATGATTTGTGGAGTTGTGTTGAGAAAAACATAACCTGCTGAAATGTCTGCATCTTGTTCTGGTTTAAAAATATCACAGGAGTTGGAAAGAGTAAACAGATGATAGCAGTTCTCCCTTGTTCACCTGCAGCTTTTCAGTGCAAAGGGAAATAGTGCCATGCTGTTGAATCCAACCCAAGTCTGCCTAGCCTGGCATCTTCTTTCCAAGAAGTGTCTAGCCAAGTGCCTTCTCTCCTAATATTTCATAAACCTCATCGAAACATTGCTTTTTAGGGAGGCATTGCAGAATATCCTCCCTTTATAACTATTTTTTTTTGCTTAGATTTATTTGGGGTTGTATTTTGTAGTTTGTATTCTGACCTCTGATGCTGTCATCTTGTGTGTTTATGTAGTTCTTTTTATATCTTATATAGTATTTTATATTTTTATATCTATGAGTTAGATGTGGAATCATTATGTTCTTGGTGCTTACTTCACAGTTGGAAACTGTCCGGCACAGCCATTAGATCAGGCATGTCCAAACTTCAGCCGTCCAGATGTTTTGGACCACAACTCCTACAGTCCTTTGCCATTGGCAACCTAAGCTTAGAATTCTGGGAGTTGTGGTCCAAAACATCAGGAGGGCCAAAGTTTGGACATGCCTGCACTAGATGGAACAGTGTAAAATATAAATACAAGTCCTGTACGTGTTGACCCTGCATATGGGGTCTCTTTTGTTTTCATCTAAGTTTTGCCACTTATCTCCTTCGTTCCCCATATATGTTGTCACTGTTGACAGGTTCACAGAAAACACTTTCTAGTCAGATAGGTCAGACACTTATATAACACTGTATTGGGCAGCAGCAGTCAGAATTTTACAAGAACGAAGAATCAGGCTGAGCCAGCATGTGTATGTGTTGAAAGTATGCGAGCTACAATCCCTTCAAGGAAAGTGTGTTGGCTCTCTACCATGCCTTCTGCTCTCTTGAGCAAGTTCCTCATATTGCTTCGGAACAAAGAGATGGATCTCTATAAATTATAACTGTTTGCCTAGATCTGCTTCCCTACCCCCTGCTTTCTGTATTTTGGTAATTACCAATATTATACCACTCTGAAGACACTTGATTAATCTGATTTTGTAAGCAAAGTGAAGTTTTGAAAATTAAATCAATACAAAATTTATTAAAATGAGAAATGCAATGGAATGAAACCATATTGTCATTAAAAATAGAAACAGTAGAAATGAGTTTCCTGGAAATGATAAGAAAATAAGTAATGAAATCTTTTAAAATTATTAAGTCATTACATTTAAGATTAAGCGAAAGGAAAAATATAAGACCACCATTAAGTAAAAAGAAAATAGTTATGCAGTTCTTAGAACACTCCTCAGCACAATTCTATCAATCAATACTAAGAGTTATATAACTAATAGCTGTTGTGAGTTTTTTGGGCTGTTTTGGTCGTGTTCTGGAAGTTTTTCTTCCTGACATTTCGCCAGACTCTATGGCCGGCATCTCCAGAGGGCAAGATGCTCAGGGCAGTAGGAGTTCTCTCTGTTCTCTGGGGTATATGACTGTTTAACCCACACATAACTTGCTATCCTCTGAACTTAATCTAATTTAAACATTTCAGGTTCCTAAATATAAAAGAAATGCACAACTGCCATAACAAAGCCCTGGATTTACAGATGTTGCAAACAAAATGATCCAGAAAGTTTAAAAATATTTTTAAAAGTAGATTTTTAAAAAGAACCCTCAGAAATCATTATCTGTAGTTGAGAGATACTGAGAAAACAAAATTATAAAGTCATGTCCTGAAATTTAGTTTTTCCCCTTGAAGTTGGTAAGCATATTTAGATTTCAAGAAATAAAATTTCAGTTAATCTATCAAAACATAAAACTTCCTTTCTCTCCTCTATCTTGAAAGAAACCAGCAGACCTGGAACATCAGAAGGGAACAAAAAAAGAGTAACCAGTAGCCAGCAAACAGAACCACATAACTATCTTTGTCTCAAGCAAAGATATAGAAGTGACTCCTTTGTTTGTGGTAACATCCCAAAACATCTGCACATTCAATCAAGCAGGGCTGTGGAGTTGGTAGATAAATGTTCCGACTCCGACTCCTCAGTTTTTTTGTACTTCCGACTCCGACTCCTTTGTATTAATATGTGAATGGATTTTATATATTCCTTGAAGGAAAGAAAGGCAACATACATGTGATTACCACAGGACTACTGGCTGGGAAGCCAACAGTCTACTGTATTGATCAGTTTAAGCAAAAGACAAACACAATGAAAACAACGAAGTTTTATTAATTTTTTCAATTAATTAATCAAGTGGCTGGCTAGTAGCAGCAGACATAAACATCAGAAACAGGAACTTTACCAGTTCAAAAATACAAACCACATTATTTGGTTGTTTTAGAACAAAAGCAAAGCTTATCTATATGAACCAAAAACAAAATCTGTAAAACCTAGAAATGGTTTATATTAATCTTGAAATGTAGTAGTAGTCGGAGTCGGTGCATTGTTTGCCGACTCTGACTCCGACTCCAGGTACCCAAAATTTCCTCTAACTCCGACTCCGACTCCACAGACCTGCAATCAAGTGTCAATTTTCTTGATACAGAAACTGCATCTGTATGGATTAGTGACTGGACTAAAATGTTGATCAGTTCTTTGAACTGTCCTTTATAACTGGAGCAATCTCTATGGTACCTCTATAGTTCATCACTACTATTACAGGGAGAAAAAAACCCTAATTGCATCAATATGTCATTTTTAGATTTTATCAAAGCAGTATGTTTGAAAAGTACTGGGCTTTCAAATAACTCATAGCATTTTGCAGAAATTAAAAAAGATGAATTTTTAAAGGTTGTTTCAACACTTTGCATGTGTTGCAGTGTGTAAAGATTGTCCTGTAAAGCAAAAAACACCATATGAGTGTAACATTGGTTGTGAGAGTACAGTAAATAAAATAAGTTTAAAGGTGGTTTTTTTGTGTGTGCATGTATAAATGTGCACAAAGATAAAATGTTTGAAAATAATTGATTATCCATGCTTTGTGTTATTTCATAGGCTAAGAACTCATAAATAAGTTCTTATTTTATATTATTCATTTGGGGGCTTTCCAATAAAAGGCAGGGCAGGCGTTTTAATGAATTCTAGACTATAGCCTGGAGCTGCTGATGGAAAGTGTCAGGAAACCACAGCAGGTGGATAACTGACTGGGGCAGTTCACAGGGATGACATAGCCATCCTGTTACAGCATCTTCACTGGTTGCCAGTCCATTTTGGGGGGCAGCTCAGAGTGCTGGCTTTAACCTATAAATCCCTAAATGGCCTGGGTCCAAGCTGTCGCGAAGAACATGTCTCCCATTATGAGTCTGCTCAAATGTTAAGATAGGAGAAGCTTTTCTCTCACTACCTTCATGGGTGCATTTATCTGATGGGGACACAGAACAGGGCCTTCTCCGTAGCTGCTCCCAGACTTTGGGATACCAGACCTGCCCCAGCTTTGCTGTCCTTCTCTCGTCAGGCAAGCTTTCCCTCAATGACCGACTATATGAGTGTCACTTCTAGATGGATTGTCCTGCCTTACTGCTCTGACTGGCCTTTTGTGCTACTTGACCATCTCTCAAAGTAGTATTTGTCCTTTTTAATATTTTAATATTTGTATACTTCTTGTTTTTACTAATGATGTAAACTGCCTCTTTTTATCATTTTTCTTTGCTTTAGATATTATCTTTTAATTATGCAAACCATCATTGTATGTTCACTGTTTTAAGCTTTAAATAATGTCTTTTAGTGATATAAACCACCTTGGATCCTTTTTAGGGAGAAAGGCAGGGTAAAATATTTTAAACACATAAACAATAAATTATTGTACTGTACCACTCTTCTTATACTGTCTTTTCATATATTTGAGGATGCATTCTGAATTTTCATTATGTTCTTTCAGCTGCAAGAAGGTCTGGTAAACTTAAATCCATTATGGTATTGATGAATCAGATTTGCAACTCACAAGGAATTGGGACCTTTATCAGCCCGTTCATGCTTATGATATCAAGGAGTATAACAAAGAAAGAAGTTCTAACCAAGGTTACCCCTAATGCTTGTGCACACACATGCCTTCCCCTATCTGTGCAAGTGTGGGAAAGCTCTGCACCCCCATCACAACTGTTTTTGTTATGGTCGCGATGGAACCACAGTGAGGGAGATTTTTGTACATGCATGTCTAGCATACACATGCACCAACAAGAGCCTCACATAGTGGGGACAAAATTAGAGGGCACATTTTCTTTATCATGAACATATTAGAGGCAGCACAGTTCTTGAGAGAACTAGATGTTCCAAATCTTCCTAGTTGTCTGGCACTACCAGTGCTCATTGTTTCGTAAATCTGGCATAATTCTTAATGGTTTAAAACCAAAAAGAGTTAAAATGGTGCCTGAAGAATTAAAGCCAGGTCCAACTATTAATTGAATGAGAGAAAACTAAGGAATACTTCAGATCTCCAAGTAGGTTACAAAAATGTTGTCTGGAACCCTGCAATAACAAATGTTAATGTAAATTGACAGTTCTAGATTGGATATACAGTGGACCCTTGTATAACAAACAGCTTGTATAAGATAAAATTTGTATAACATAAAAATTCTGGAGATAGGGGAAATTTGCTTAACATAATCGCCTATGGGGAAAATCCATACAACATAAAAATGGGATTCCTCTGTTTTCAATGCATTCTTATGGGAATCTGTATAAAGGAAAATTTGCTTAACATAATTTCATTTGGAGCGAATTAATTCCTTTATACAAGGTACCACTGTACTTAGAGTCTCTCTTTGGGGAGGGGAAAGTAGGTTGCATAACTAGATGTATATTAGAATGTGCACTTCACAGTAAATGTGGTAAAAAGGTATTCATTGTTCCTTCCCCAGCCATAGGGGATCATAGGCCAATCACTTTCCAGACTTCCTCATTAATGTATGCTAATACGATACGAGCAATGATGTACCTCTGTGCATCTATTCCATTTCTTAGATATGTGTATGCTATGGCACATAACAGATCACCTTTGTTGCCTGTCATTTCCTTGTTGTTGGCATGAATCATTAGGTTACAGGTCTGATGCAACTTTGGGTGTTCCATTATATATTGTAACCAAATATTTAAGCTAATTGCCATAGTTCTGTATTTGGAAGAGGAGTTGGAGTTTTGTGCTCTGCTTCAAGCATAAATTCATGGGAGGGAGCTGAAAGTGCAGAATTGTATAATACTCTTTGTAAGTTATTGCTTAAAGGAATCTCCTTATGAATGTGACACATCCGTTTAGGTTCGCCTGTGAATAGCAATTTATCGGTCTGTAGTGCATTCCTTTTTCTTGGAGCTTTTCGAAACAGCTTTACAGTAATTACAAAAGAAATTCTTGTAGTGTGGCAGACTCTTGGTTCATTTAGAGAAGAGCTTATATCAGAGGAGGATGCAAAAAGAAAATGCGGTTTTCTAGGAGTAGGAAATGGTTTGTTCTCACCCGAATGTTTGGTTTGTGCTTCTAGCAGAACAAATTATGTTTATGATGTGGGTTGTTTGGTGCATCAAGATGAGCATTTCCTTGGATGGTATATTTTGTTAAACTCTGCTAGAATTAATATTTGGCTCTTATGTGTGACACACAGATGGAAAGGGTAAAGGAAACTGCTAGTAGAGGCTTCTGTCAGCCAGTTTACTTTTCCTGTTGTTTCACCCTACTTTTTAAGTAAACTAAATGAGCAGGGAATGGATAAAAGAAGGCAGAAAAACCGTAAGATCAAATTACTAAGTCAGCTCTATGTATCACAAAAAAATGAGTGCTAAAACTTGTTTAGGGAAGCTTACCCATATTTTGCTGATTTTTCCTAAATGAGTTTTTTCTAATGCAATACTTGAGTTAACGCTGTTTCCCTGATTCCTTACCCAATATAGAGGTGTTGTTGTCTGTCTGTCTAAGGGTTTGATCAGAGGGGCTTTTGCTGTTTGGTGTCTGCAGGAGCCAGTTGGCTTGTTTTTTTTCAGTGATCAGTTGACCTAATCACTAGAGCAAACAAATCCATTCCCCAGAGTGCCCCTATTTGCATCACTTTGAGCCCCTTTTAGGGCTTTTACAGTTTTCGTTAGGGTATGTGTACTCTAATTTGGTACATTTCCAGCTCACCTGATTATTGAGAATGAATCAAAATCAAGCCTTGCTCCTGTCGAAGCTGTCCAAGGCTCCTTCTGCTATCAGTTTCCCATATTTGGACGTGGCTTAATAAGCAAGCTATTCCAGGATATCAGCAAACTGAACACTTCCACTGCTTCTCTGCAAGGAGCAGAGGAAATGAATTTTTTTTGCTCTGCTAGACCATTATTGCTGTATTGAGTCAATTAGATTAAATTAAAATGTTTTTGTTTAAGCTCAGCTTGCCCATATCCTGAAGTGCCTCACTTATTAAGTCACTTCTTATTACTGGAAATTATCAAGGGAGGAAGCAGGCCTAGACATGGTCATTTGAAGTCAGTATGTCATTTGAATGTAAGAACCACATCAAATGGTATATTGCTTCTCCTGCTCATCCGTAGAGGACCCTATTTGGACCACATCTGTTCCAGAAGGGCCAGTGTAGGGATTTCTTGTTTAAAGGGACTTCATTCACGAGCAGTTAGAAGCACAAAGATCTCTGAAGTATTCTTTGTAAATACTACATAGCCCCCTCTGCCTAGATCCCTATTGGTTTCTGAGATTATACAGTGGTACCTTGGATTACGATGTTGATCCATCCCCCGTAACACTTCGTAACCCGGAAATTTCCTAACCTCGAACTGCACTGGGGTGCAATGCATTATGGGTATTTTTTCTTAATTCCTTCAAAAAAAATACATAACCTGTGGTATTCTGGGGAAAAATATGTAAACAAAGCCATTCTTTTCAATGGACTTCATTATGTAACCTGGAAATTGCCTCACCCGGATCAATCGCAAACCAGGGTACCACTGTAATTCTAAATATGCCCTAAGGCAGAAGATGGCAAGCCAGCTCTGTAAGTGAGAAGTTCAAACACTACATTTGTCATCAGTCTTCTTTATATGTTTTGTTCTAAATTTAGGACAGAGCTACAGTTTGTGCTAAAATCACAAAAAATGTATGAAACTTTTGTGGATATCGTTTTAATAAGAACCCAGAATATGAAAGTCTGAATGGGTAGATGCAGTTTCTTTTGTTTTTCTCCCTGGTTTTAGCTGAAAATCTTGTATTTTTCCTTGCTTCTAGAAGTATAAAAGATACGAGTGCCCCCTTTTGTTTGCCAGACAAAATATTATTTTTTAAAGTCTCGTACCTCTATTCTCTCAAACCTGTGGTAAATTTACCTTGCGAGTTGTAGCTGATAAGTCTTCTGAAAATGATTTTTGTGTCAGGAAGGAGTTGTGGTAGCCAGCAGGGAGTTCACATATTATTGCCAGTGGAAAGCCAAACGCACCACAAGAATGTCCCTGTAACCCCGGTAATTCCAAACACATTACTTCCTTTGGAAATGCATGAGCAAACTAGGCCAGAGAGACTTCCTAAAATCAGCTTGTCAGTTAAATAAGCCTTATGTAGACTCTGTGCTAGAAAAGGAGTAGGCATGCAACGATGGGCCATGCTTGGACAAAGTAAGTTTCTCCCTCCACCCCAGTGCCTTGGGCTTACCTGTGACTGAAGTTTTTGCAACAATAGTAGACAGAAATCTGACCCATTGCGGCTATTGTTAAGGTACAAATGATTATTGTTTTGTCTTCCAGTGTCTAAAGGCCTTTTGTCTCCATCTCATTTGCCTTCTCTCCCATCAGTGCATTACATAGCTAGGATTTCTGTAAAGGTAATACAGTGGTACCTTGTATAAAGGAATTAATTTGTTCCAAATGAAATTATGTTAAGCAAATTTTCCTTTATACAAATTTCCCCTAGGAATGCATTGAAAACAGAGTAATCCCTAATTGTGACCATTTTTATGTTGTACGGATTCGCCCCATAGGTGATTCTGTTAAGCAAATTTCCCCCATCTCTGGAATTTTTTATGTTGTACAGATTTTATGTTAAAATAGGTTACAGGCGATACCTTCATAGGCTACTATTAAAAATAAAAAAGGAACATTGCAAGCTTTTGAGTACAGTCAGTCACCTTCTTCAAAGCAGGTCCCAGAAGTTCAGACATGGTGAAAGATGTTCTTCACCAGGAGGTTACTTTTAAAGTCCTTAGGTAAATGATGTTCTTAAAATCCATGGCTAGGTGATGTTGTAGCCAGAACAGGAATCTTGTTGGAGGCAAGAAGGGCAGTTGTAAAAGGCTGTTTCTTAAGTCACACCCCCATTTTTCAAACAAAGAAACATGGGTCATATACCACCCCCTCCCTTACCCAGCCCCATTTGAAGGTATTGCCTGTAATCCATTTTTAATTGTGTTTTGTGACGGCCACATGGCTCAACTCCTTTTTGCCTTGATTAGATTTTTATACAGTACAAACTGTTTGTTATATGAGGGCCCGCTGCTCATCTCCAGCCAAAGAATTGGGGTTTGTCTGTAGGCATATTTCTGTAAGCCATGTGGCTGGCAGGACAAAACATGCAAGCACACAAAATACTGTTACCTTCCCATTGAGAGGCTGGATGGCCATCTGTCGAAAATATTGTGATGGGGTTCCTGCATGGCAGGGGGTTGGACTAGATGGCCCTTGAGGTATCTTCCAACTCTATGATTCTACTCACAGTACAAACTGTGAGCGGCGTACACTATGATTCTATGATGTCTACTCACATTTGTACATGCTTTCAAACTGCTAAGTTTGCAGGAGTTGGAGAAAGCAACAGGAGCTTATCCTTTTGCGCAGCATCCTTTCAGTCCTCAACAACAAGCCTGGCTGTTCGGCAGTTTAACCTGCAGCACTATCTGTAAAATATTCCATTAGCATTCAGTTCAGACTGTAAAACCTTGCAATTTCTGTCTGGTAGCTAATCATTTTTCCAAGTGACCGTACAGGGAAGATTCTGTATTTTGGTATTTACGATGACTACCAGTGAGAAATAGGATAGTTAAAATTTATGTAAGATTTTTTTTAAAGTTGTGCATATTTATTTAAGAGATTAATCCATGAAGAACGTGGTTGTAAGTCATACTTTGAATGGTCCTTTGAAATAAAAATATGGGTTTCTCGGGAACGTTGAACCGCTGGAAGAGGTCATCAAGAGGTTTGGGCTGAGGAGTCAGCAATATGCTGACAATACTCAGCTCTACCTCTTGTTTTCTACCAATCCAGATGAGGTGCTGAACTCGTGCCTGGACCAGATAATGGACTGGATGAGGGTTAATAAATTGAAAGTCAATCCAGACAAGATGGAAGTGCTGTTAGTGGATGCTCTGCCAGACAGGTGAGAGGGCCAGCTCCCTGTCCTGGATGGGGTTGCACTCCCCCTAAGGGACAGGGTCTGCAGCTTGGGAGTGCTCCTGGACCCTGGTCTAACTCTGGAAGCCCAAGTGGACTCGGTGGCTAGAGGTGACTTTCTTCAGCTGTGGAAAATACACAAGCTGTGCCTCTACCTGGACGAATAGAGCCTCATGACAGTTATGCATACACTGGAAACATCCCGTATTGATTACTGCAATGTACTTTATGTGGGACACCCTTTGAAGATGGTCCGTTGATTGCAACTGGTTCAGAATCGTGCTGCATGTCTAGTGAGTAGCAGAGCCACCAAGAAACACATCACACTGATTCTGTATAACCTTCATTGGTTACCAGTTGCTGCCCGAGCCCAATTCAGAGTGCTTGTTTTGACATATAAAGCCCTAAATGGCTTAGGACCTAGATACCTGAAGGACTGCCTCCTTCCATATGAACCTACCCAGCAATTAAGATCTAGCCGGGGAGCCCTCCTAAAAGAGCCATCCCTCAAGGAGGTGAAAGGGATGGTTTGTAGGAACAGGGTCTTTTCAGCAGCTGCCCTCAGATTATGGAATGCCCTCCTAAGTGAGACCCACCTGGCACCAACATTGATGGCATTTTGGCACCAGGTAAAAACCTTCTTGTTTCAGAAGTTTTTAAATTGATGATTGTGGATCCTGATGGCAATTTTAGTGTAGTGTTTTAATGTATTGTATTTAAATGTTTTTATTGTGGGTGGCATACAAGCTAAATAAATAAATAAATAAATAAATAAATAAATAAATAAATGTGAATGGGGGTCCCCTTCAAAAGAGAGCATGCATTTGTATGCTGAATCCTCTGTGGAAATGCAGATTTAAAAGAATATCTATAATTCTGATAGTACTGCATGCCACCATAATGAGCAAGATTGTGTTGAGGTGCTCTCAAAGCCTTCTTGGGACTTCTTTGTTCAGGCCTTTATAAAGCAAGGATGATAAATGTTTCTTCATAAAAAATATTTACAGCACCCTTCAGTTATTGCCATACACAACTGCTGAGAATACAAACAAAATGTCAACACTTACCTCATAATTTTTCTTTCCAAAACTTCTGTTGAAAGCACAGGAGACATTTTGTATTGTATATCTCCTCTGCTGATAACTCCAAATCATGTAAAGAAGTAGCATTTCATAAAGGTAAAGGTAGAGGTTCCCCCCGCACATGTGTGCTAGTTGTGTCCGACTCTAGGGGCGGTACTCATCTCTGTATCAAGCCGAAGAGCCAGTGTTGTGCAAGGCCATGGCCATGTGGCTGACATGACTGCAAGGAAACACTGTTATACCTTCCCGCTTTTTTTTAAGGCGGTACCTATTTATCTACTTGCATTTATGTCCTTTCAAACTGCGAGGTTGGCAGGAGCTGGAGTTAACAGTGGGAGTTCACTCAGCTGCATGGCACCTGGGAGTTGAACCGCTGAGCTGCCAACTTTGTAGCCCACAGTTTTCAGTGCTCTAGTGTGCTGAGCCACCACACCCCTTCTAAAGAATTTCATAGGTTGTAACTGTCTCTGTTGCTATAAAATCACTTTATCAAGTGATCTAATCTGGCAATATCATATTCAGCACAAGATTGGGACTGGTATTTTGGATAGGTGCAAATGCTGAAGGTCATGATTTATAAAGAACAAGATTAACTTTTTTTGGAGTGCAGACTTGGCGTTAAGTTATTTAAAATTGAGCATATTCCTCTAAGAGCGTTTGGTGTGGTTGTTTATTTATACCTTCTAATAGCAATGGCATTAGTCAGTCACACTTTTCTTCTTATAGCAAAACCGCCTGAACTTTTGACATGTGGCCTTTCCAATGTTGATGCCAACACCAATTGCCAGATTATGCCTTCCTCAAATTGAAGCTGAAACAATATGTTCCTTTACTGATTTCAAATTTGTATCTTTTGTGTGTGCGTGTGTCCGCGCACGCACAGATACTGGCCTCTTTGGCCTACATAGAATGCAGAAGGGGATTGCAAGCAGATGACAGCATATTGATAAAAGAACATGGATTTTGCTGTGGTATACTCTGGCCTGTGCGGAATAAGGCATAGCTGTATGAAATATTTTTTCAGTTCACCATAATCTCTAAATCATACCTCACTGCAGTCTTAAAAATGCCCAACAGGGGTTTCAAGTAAGAAGTGGATTTTGCATTTAACAGTATTTCAGCCTTACATTCTACTTGCAATTTATTTGTTGCCAAAAAGGCTACACAAAATGTTCACAGTACTGGAAAACCATTATGTGCCAATATATTGGCTGAAATCTAGCAGTAACTCAAAATTAAAATAGTCTCATTGAATGGGATTTATTTAGGTGTTGATCGCCAATTGCCACTGACTCAGTGGGCCTACTGTAGTTGTAGCTTAGAACTGGATTTCAGCTTCTGAATCACTCCCTAGATAGACTATAAGAGACCTGTCATATCGAAAAGAGAAAGTTTTTGCCCTTGACATGTTGTTATAGTTGCTGTACAGGTGAAATGGGCACATGCTTGTTATAGGCCATCAGGTCACTTTCAGCTTAAGCCGACCTTATCAGTTAGTGACCTCCAGCGATTACCACTGTTAACAGCCCTGTTCAGTTTTTTCAAACTCAAGGCTGTGGCTTCCATTATTGATTCAATCCACCTCATGTTGGGTGTCTCTCTTTTCTTACTGCCTTCACCTTTCCACATCCTTGTTATCTGTTTTAGTGAGCCTTGCCTTCTCGTGAGGTACCCAAAGCATGCTAGCTTCAGTCCAGCCATTTTTTTTGCTTTTGGAGAATGTTTGGGCTTGATTTGATTTGATGGAGGCTCTGCTAATGTGTCACCATTTGGTTCTGCCCTGAAAATCCCGCTGTACCTGAAACACATCCCGTATCTGTGGAACTGCACATAAAAGTTAGTGAGGTAATCTTTGAGGCTGAGGTAACTATAGATTATTTATTTTTGTGCCTGTTGAGTTCACATGATTGATTTGCTAATTATCTTTTGATAACTAATTGGAGCTTCCCACATTCAGGTTACAGTGATCCCATGGTATTTTGGGATCTCTCAAATGCAAGAGTCAAGAAACAAGAAATTGCCTTATATTTGAAGTGTTTATGCCTGGAGGATCATTATAATAGTTGTGGTGTTCTGTTACTACTAAATCACCTGTATTTTTCTGTCTCTGAGATGCCCCCATGTAAAATACGATCCCCACTTTTCCAAGCCAAAATTACAGTTCTGCAACTGTGTGGTTCTCTCCTCGGCTTACTTCTGTGTATAAGACGACCCTCAATTTTTAGTCTAACAATTTTAGACAAATAAAGTTTTAGTTGTATACATGGAAAATACTGTATCTTATTACTACTGTATAATTTATACTATGTAAGAGCCAAAGAAGCTTTAAAATGGTACCATAATGTTTGATCACTTCTGCCTATGCCAGCACTTAAGGGAGTGTTGTTTTACTAACAAAAGCTTGCCAAATGATTATTGAGAAGCTTACAGATAGGTAAAAGGCCTCTTGTTGTATCATGATTATCTTATTCCTTCCTTTCAACAGCCTTGAGAGTTAGGCCATAGTTCCTACTATACAAGGAGGACTTGAACCCAGGAAAGGAGGGTTTGCCAAGCCATCCCTGCTTATTCACAGCTGGCTTTATTTTACTTGATAGAAAACAAAAGATACTGACGTCTACAAAGCATAGCACTGTGGAACCTCTGGTAGATCACCATATCCAAAGGAATATGCTGCTGTTTTTTTTTTAACTCAAAGCCCAGGGAAACCTATTCATTCTTTCAGTAGAGAGTGACAGGTCTATCTCTAGAAGGCAAAGCAACCAGAAATTGCTTCCTGCTGAGTTCTTGATGATCTCCTGACTTTTCCTGCTGCTAGCAAAGTACTAAAAGTTCCTCTGTTGTCAAAGGTTTCTTTACAGCCCAGCTGTGGATGGAAATTATTTTAAGAAATGCAGGAAATATTGTTTTTCTTCAGCTCCTCATCCCCCAGCATATTTGCTTCATTTCAATTTTGTTGTGTGGTGGAGGGTGCAAGAGTTGCCAGTTCAGTAGTTGCCATATCATCATGTCATTGGTGAAATGGCAACATCTCAAATGGCTTGCTCAGAGTTTGCTTTTGCCTTTGTTTAACTTTAAGCCTTTAATTTGTTAACCAAAGGGATGATTTTACCAGTGGCTTTCTCTTTTAAGTAGGCCTCACTATCCTTTTAAGCTCAAATCATCCAGAAGGAAAACAATATGTATTAAGACAAATGTTCCATAATTAGTGGTTGGATTTGTTTCTCATTCCAAAAGTGCTTCTTTCCCTTTCCATCTTGCTAACTAATCCATATTCCTGGAACATCTTGACTTCTAGTAGTACTGTTGGACATTTTTGAATGGCCATTGGAATACTGGTAACGAAGACTTTATGGGTGTTATATGCATATGACACATACTTTGTTCAGTGCTACTTTGAACAGATACTGTAGTAAAGAATAATAATTAACTTCTGGACCAATAACCAGCTAAAGTGCCAATACTGTAAATTTGTATTGCAGATATGTGTCTTGTTATAAGATGCCCTTCAGAGCTCATAAAATGTGAATACGAAACTAAAGGCGGTCTTTCTTCAAAGAGTCTTGCTGTCAGCTGATAACCTAAAATGCTTGCTTGCAACAAGCACATTCTATTCAGGAAATAAATGTTGTGATGTCAGTCATTTTACATGTGATTGATTGCTGTTGAAAGGGACAAACAGTTGCTATAGGACAGTGTTGGAGAACCTATGGCACCGGTGCCACAGTTGGCACTTGGAGCCCTTTCTGTGGGCACCCAACATCACCCCTTCCCAGGCACCTGTATTCAGGTTAAATTGCTGTATTGGCGCTTTGCAAAAAAAAAAAAAGTAGTGTGTTTTGAATCACAGTTTGGGCACTTGGTCTCTAAAAGGTTCGCCATTACTGCTCTACGAGATGACTAGGGCTTAGAGGCTGAGTTTGTTTCCCACCTCTCCTATTTGTTGGCATCAAGGCAGCAGCAGAAGCACACTGTGTGATGTTAGCCTGTCCTGGTGATTGCTATGGCAAGCCTCTGTCTCTCAGGTTTATGCAGGTTTATTCCTTACTTCTTTTTGTTCCTCAATGGATCCAGTCTCTGTTCATTCATTTCCATAAATTGCATCTGGTTCTGAAGGGAGCAGACTGTGCTAAATGCAAACATTTGGCTGCTTTTACCTTGTTGGAGGGAACCTCTGTGTGTCTCAGACCACAGCTCAAAACCTCGGATACTACTAAACCTGTGTTTGAATGTATGGTATTTGGCATGTATTCCTTTCGTCCGCACCAACCTTTCCTTGGTTGTCATTCAATGCATTTGTATATACATTGCACAAAAACTGCAGTGATGTTATTCCCTAATATGACTTGCTCCCTGCTTCATCGGAGACCACAGCCATTGCCACAGAAAGTAACTGTACCTACTTGGCTCTGTCTGATTTTACAGAAGACCATATTTCAGCCATAAGGAATAAAGCTGAAGTAACATGATGGTTGCCTCTGAGTTTTTATGATGCCAAATGCCACATGGCTGTGGGATGTTTGCAACCTCATCATTGGAACACTGGAAACATTTTTCTATTCCCCATTCATGTGTATTTAGGTCTTATAAAAAGATACTTGATGGTAGATTTTAACATTTGCTTTTTTTTCTTGTACCTCAGCCATAATGCAGGAGCAGGAGTGTTCCTGCCACCCAACTAAGCACAGCAACTCTTGTTTATGCTGGCAAGGAGAACGCTAGGTTAAAAAAGTCTTGCTCCACTAAACAGAATGGTAACTACATGAAAAATTGTCCTCCCACATCTGTTCAGCAGGGAAAATACACAGATTAAATGATAGGCAGAATAAATATATAGCAAGGGAATTTCTGTCTGCAGGAACAAGGTTATTGGTGAAGTGTTTTCCTTGTTACTTCATGGAGAAAGAATAATTTGAGGGATGGAAGCTTGCTTGTTTGAACTCAGCAAATATGAGTCTTTAGCAAACATTCATTTAGATTTGGGTGTTTCTTTTATTGGTAGATTAAATGTGCAGCAAAGGGGAGGTAAGATTGTCAGGGAAAGGGATGTGTAAGCAAACAAGAGAGGAAATCATAAAATGTTGAAATTGGTTGCAGTGGTCACTTTCACAATATGCAAGTGTTTCTGGTTTAGTGTTGAAGTTTTTAAAACAAAATCAGGATTGTTTCCCAAAAGTCACTGAAATTGATTGGCTGGAAAGTCAGTTTGCTGCTATTTTTACTGCTTGCTTTTGGCTGCTGCTTTCCTTCAGAGAGCTACAAAGGGGACTTGTTCTTTGCAAGTCTTTATTATGATTATGGATTGTTTAGTGCCAACTCTGAAGGAGGAAATACCTAATAACCCACTGTAGCTCAGCTGTTCTGTCTGGGACAAATGATCTCCAGAAAATATTTCTTGCTCCTTCAAGCTTTGATATGGGATATGATCTTCGTGTTGATTATTTTAGTTGGTAATGGAACTGCAATTCTAGATAACTTTTCTTAATAATGGAAACACTGCTTGCAGATTAAATAATTAATATATTGTCTTGATCAAGTTTTAACGCTATTTTCTGTTATATCAGTGGTTCCCAACTTTGGTTCCCCATAAATTCTTAAGCTAAAACTCCCAGATGCCTTCACAGCTAGCAGTACTGGCCAGGTCTTGCTCCACTAAACAGAATGGTAACTACATGAAAAATTGTCCTCCCACATCTGGAGTCTGAATTAGAACAATAATATGATGTGATTATTTTAATCAACATTGTTTATTTGTCAATTAACGTCTAAACCTTTTACTTACTAGAATTTGAGATGTTGGCATACAGCTGATGAACAATGGATCTATTCACAGTAATGTGATGCAGAGATATTAACTTGAAAGATCATGTTTGTATCTGCTCGTAGCTACCTCCTTCTTTCTATTCCTAATATGTTGTTCAACTTTGAACAGGCCAAGGTCTACTTTTTCCAGCCCAAAGTGCCTGAGGGCTACTACACTAAAACCTCTACTTACGACTTTTATCTGTTCCAAGCACATGCTTATAAGTAAAAACTTTTGTAAGTAGAGCAGTGGTTTCCCATAGGAATGCATTGAAAACCAATCAATCCATTCTGGAGGGAACAGATTTCAATGCGCCATGGCCTTTGAACTGCCGTGCTCGGCTGAGAGAGTGGGCTGGCAGACCCAGAACTTTGCTGGGGCAGTGGCGGTCCTTGGGATGGGGGAGGGAGGGAGGGAGGGAGGGAGAACTTATCCTGTCACTTTTTTAAATTGATGGCCTGTGGGCTACTTTTGAACCCTTTGCGGGCTACTAGTAGCCCACGATCTACCTGTTAGGCAGGCCTGTTGTATAAGATAGGATAGGAATGCTTGAATTATGGAATCTAAAGTAAGAGGCAGATGTTAAGTACCTTGATTTCCAAATTTCCTTATTTTTTAGATTTGGCGTAGGCAAAGTATGGCCCTCCAAATGTGGCAGATTTGGTGTAGGCAAAAGGTGCCCCTTCAAATTCCCATCATCCTTCACCATTGGCTACAGTGATTAGCAGTCATGGGACTTGCAGTCCAATAGCTTTGGAAGGCCACAAAGTGTCTACCCGTGGAGTAATTAGGACAAAAGAAACTGAATCCTGTATCACTTTGAATTCTGATATATTGTAGCATGATATTTTCTAGGCTTCCTTCACTTGCATCAAATTCTCATAAGACTTTGGTGATCTGAGAAAAATTACCTATTAAAATGATTTTTTTCTGTAGAGACACAAGCTTGAGTTAGTTTGTTAGTTCCAGCCAGAGTAGACCTGCTGAATCAATGGGACTTTCCTGACTGTTGACTTAACCAGGTTGTAATAGCCTAAATTCTGGGATTTAAGCAATTAACCTGCTAAGTGAGAGGTTGTAGAACTCATATAAATCTAAAACTGGTCAGCTTTGGCTTGCAGACATAATCTGTAATTCCTAGCATCCCCAGTCAGCATAACTCGTGGTGAGATATGTTTAGAACTGCAGTTTCACAATATCTTGAGGGCCACGATTGGTGTCTTGCTAGTAAATTTAGATACAGATTCCCTATTTTCTAGAAGAGTTGGTTGCTGTTAAGCTATAGTGAAAGAAATGCAGCCTGTGCTTACTTGGAGGCATGCTCTTGTTTGGCCTTTCTTTGCTTTCCAGACAGGTTGGATCTTTTTAATCCCTGGAGCAAATTAAGTTTTTCCCCCTATTAATTACCGGCCTTCATTGGGACCTCTGCTTCTGTTTTTCAAAGTTGAGCGAGAACAAGTATTTCACTAATTCTAAAAAATAACCTAAAAGATTTCCCGGTTTAATCTTGTGTTTTGTTTCTTAAAAAATGAAAACCAGATTTCCATTGCTCACGGAAATACTGAACTTCAGCAGTGCACAGAAATCCAGTTCTCTTGACTGTATACCTGCCTGAGGCATAAGAAAGTTGTTTTGAAAGGATGGAGTAGATTGGGGTGAAATTCCAGTCCTGAGGCTGGGTGACATGGCCATTCTAAAAATGTCTGGTTTCACAACTGCTCAAGTCTTTGGAATGTTTATGAATCAATCTGAGTAGGTGGGATTGGAACGTGGGACAGGGGCGGGGAGCCCTTTTTAAGGCTTTTAGAGATTGTGTGAATCTAGTAATGAGATATGTAGTGTAGATTTTGCTACTGGTTGTTAAACCAGCTACTTTCCTTTGCCTTGCAGAAGCCGAGACCCCAGAAACTAGACCTGATTTCTTGGCTTTCATTGTTTGCTTATCTCCTTTAGCTGTTGCTGCCTACACAGTTGGGAGGGAATGGACATTATTGTGGGATTCTCGGCTTATCCTTGTTGAAAATTTATACAATGTGTTCTTGGAGCTGCATTTTAACATTCTCTGTATCTGCTGCTGCTGCTGCTGTTTGTCGTTGTAGACGAAATATCAAGATCTCTCTCTCTCTCTCTCTCTCTTTCTCTTTCTTTCTCTCTCTCTCTGTGTGTAGTTTAAACTGCAAAATAATATGAAACATAATTAAACATAGCAAAACAGAAAGAAAGAGCAATGAATAAGAGACAAAATATACAACTTAAAAAAACTTTTTAAAAGGTGCACCCTACACCAGGACCAATAGATATAGTCTTCATCCAACATTTGGATTTAGATTATGATGCCCCATTATCCTTCCAAAATAACTTTATTTCTTGTTTGGGTAAATGGCCTTCACCTTTCAAGAGTATGAAATCCAGGAAGTCTTGACAAAGTTATTTTCCTTTTACTAATCCCTTACTACATTTTATATCTGATATTATTAATCATTAATAGTTATTTCCCAAATCTCATTATACAATTCAGTTATTTGACATCTATACTTCAATTTTCAATACTAATTTAGTTGCCGTTACCTTATTCATTGTTCTGCTTTGGCCTGCTCATATTTTCCCTCTTCAAAAATAATAATGTAGTCCTTGGAGAGAGTTCTATTACTATTTGCATGACCTCTCCATATCTTTAAATACTAACTTTATCATTTCATATCATAATGTTCCTTTCCTAGAGGAAGCAATATCAGTGTCTAGGACAGCTGGAACCAGCAGTGAACAGCAAATGTAATGCCCATAGTTGCACCATGTCTGCCATAAGTGCATATGTGTGTGTGCATATCTACTCTAGATACAGATACAGTGGACCCTTGTATAACAAACAGCTTGTATAACATAAAATTTGTACAACATAAAAAATTCCAGAGAGAGGGGAAATTTGCTTACCATAATCATCTATGGGGAAAATCCGTACAACATAAAAATGGAATCATTCTTTTTTCAATGCATTCCTATGGGAATTTGTATAAAGGAAAATTTGCTTAACATAATTTCATTTGGAACGAATTAATTCCTTTATACAAGGTACCACTGTATATAGATTTGTCGTTGTTGTTCAGTTGTGTCCAACTCTTCGTGACCCCATTGGACCAGAGCTTGCCAGGCCTTCCTATCTTCCACTGCCTCCCGGAGTTTGGTCAAATCCATTTTGGTTGTATCAATGACACCGTCCAAACATCTCATTTTCCGCTGTCCCCTTTTCCTTTTGCCTTCAATCTTTCCCAACATCATGACTCCTGATGTTTTCCAAGGACTCCTTTCTCCTCATGAAATCTTATATAGATTTCTTGGATATATAGATATGAACATACATATGTATGTGTATTTTGTAGTACTGTTTATTTCATTATTTCATATGTTTATGCAGAAATTGATGAATTTTTAAAAAAATGGTTCTCATTTATGTGAGTGCTAATGTGAAATAGCTAGCTTTTGGGTCTTATGCACAATGCAAAAACTCAGACTTGACTAATGGAAGTTGCTTAGAAGATATTGGCATACCTGTTTGATTCTCCTTTAAGACCTGGTTTATCTCCTATGTTGCTTCTGAGAAAAAGGCTGTGTCACTGATTATTTGTTGAAAAGAAAATATAACTTGTTAGGACTTGCCCGTTTGTGTATCATAGTTACAACTGGGATTGCATCAATTATAATAACTTTAGAAGTGCATAATTGGAAAGGGTACTATCGATCGTAGAGTTCAGCTCCTGTCAAGGATGCCCATAGTTTGATATATGATTTCGTTTCAGTTCTTACCCTCCAGGTCTTAATTTCTTTATCAGCTCTTTTGTGTATAGCAGTTCCTGTAAACATGAGCAGAAAACAAATAGCTTCAGATTTATTTATTTATTTTATTTAATGCACCCATATGTCATATTTTTCTCTGATGTCAGAAGTCAAAGAAACACTCTGATTGTTAAAACATTCACAATATTAAAACAAGATAAATGGATCATGAAAAAATAACTATCAGTAATTCTGGTATTGGAGAGCAAAGCTTACTGATTAGAAAGTTGTCATCAGGAAAGCTCAAGCCTCCCCTCTTTGTAATGGGTTACTGCTATATTGGTGATTATCAGGAAGACACTGGCTTTGGTGAAGTGTTCCAATGACGTGTTGACAGACACATGCAAATTTACTGTTGGTATTTCTCCCTGCGTAAGGATTCACTTCCTGGAATAATATTTTTTCCATGATAATGAAATATGGATTTGCATTATATTTTCTATTGCAAAGTGTATTCAGCATATGTACAGAATAAATCAATGGGAATGTGACTGCTTTTATTGAAACGTATTTTATATAAGAATCATATTTAGGTGACCTTTGGATGCATTGAGAACGCTAGTCTGTATAGCTGGACTATCACAAATAGATCTGAGATAGGTTCCAGTCTTGTCACCTTGAAAAAATCCTTTTCTTTGTACTTGATTCTTTGCAAGAATCTCTTTACATCTCAAAGCGTGTTGTGGCATGTTTTATTTGTTTTAGGCCATGATCTGATTCAACAAATAGGACTAGACTTATTTGTTTATGTAGAATTGCTCTAGTGACTTTAAAAAAACCCAAGTACTATTTATGTCAGTCCATGTTAAACTTCATAAACTCTTGGCCCTTTCAGTCTCCCCAGTGGTTAATTTGCAGAATCTTCACATCCACCTGTAGGATTGCAACTCATTGTTATGTGCCTTGGAGTTTGTGGGTTATAGGGAGTGGTCATATGAATTAAATTTGTTTTCCGAGGCAATTTGTTATCCAAACTGCGGTTTCCCATTGAAATGAATAGGAAGCCAATTAATCTGTTCTGGAGATATGGAAAAAAGGCAAAAAGATTGGGTTTTTTTTCAGACCTCTTTATAAAATGCACCTTTAAGGCTTGCAGTGCTGGAACGCCCCCACCCCCACCCCCTTGCAGTGCAATGCAAACATGGACAAAAGCATCCAGCAAGACTATCCCAGCCAAAAATGCAATGAAAAGCAGTTCAAAGATCAATAAAACCAAGCTCCAAAGAAAAAACTAGGTAGTTCCCACCAAACTCAGAAAAAAGCCAGGACAATTGTCTGCAAACCCTTCCTCAGCTCACTCTCCATTAAGCAGTGGAAATACAGAAAAAAGCCAGGATGATTGTCTGCAAACCACTCCTCAGATCAACTTCTGTTTTGCAATGGAAACAGGAAAAAGCAAGGAAACTTCAGCTCCCTCCCTTTTCAAGTCCAAAAGGTCCAAATCCCTCAGCAAAAAATGTCCGGAATGGCTCTAAAACACCATGAAAAAATGCTCTGACTCCTCCCACCCCTCCACAAACAATGGGTGTGTGTGCAATTCATCCTGGGTATACTTCTTTTTGCAAGGCATGATGAAACATTCGTTATCCGAGGCAGCCAATAGGGAACATTCGTTATCTAAGACAGCCATATACTCGGAAATTTCCATTTGCTATTCAAAACATTTGTTATAAGAGGTATTCGTTATCTGAGGTATAGCAACCCCCCGCCTATCGTGAGAGTTAGGGACCAGATCCGACCTGCAATAATTGAAAATCCGCAATATAGAGCGGATAGTGAATCAGTGGATATGGGGGTGCTACTGTAATCCATTCTGGGAGGAATGGATTTCAATGCATTCCTATGGGAAGGTGGTGGGGGCAGGTTTCAAAGGGCTAGAGCCATGACAGCTCGGCTGTAGCCTTTTGAAACCCATGTGCTCACCACTGCGACCCCCTTGGCGCTTGCTGGTGCGGCTGTGCATGCACATGCCTCCCTTCCACCTGCCCGAGCCGTGCCAGTGAAGGGGAGGAGGGGGAAGGCTGGATCCTTTTGAATTTGGTGCCACACAAGCACCCTCACTGGTGCCGCAGCAAATCCAAAAGGATCCAGCCTTCCTCTTCCTCCTCCTCTTCACCCGAGACTGGCGTGAAGAGGAGGAGGAGGAGGAAGGCTGGCTCCTTTTGAATTTGGTGACGCACGGGCCTGGGTGGGGAAGACAAGGCTGGGGGAGGCGAGCCGGTTCCACCTCCCCCCTCCCCGGTTCCCCAGCGCTCACCACTTTAGAGTCCCTGCCAGAAGGCAAGGCTGGGGGAATTGTAAGTACTGTAGAGCAAACCGCATCTAAAATTTGTAAGATGGCAGTTAAAAGGGTGGGGGGATTTCAGCTCATAAGTCGAATTACAGTACTCATAAGTAGAGCTGCTCGTAAGTAGAGGTACCACTGTATAAATCATTTTGCTATGTTTGTTGCATTGTAAACTTTATTGGGTTGTGCATTTTAAAAAGGCAATATAGAAATATCTTAAATATGTCTGTACAAAATAGAATTGTGTACAAGTTCAGCAGAGCAGAGGTTTGAGCCCTTTTGGAGGGGATTCCTCCTGAGTTAGTAGCCAAGCAGGGCAACACGAAGGTTGGGTTGAAATGGCAGGACATGGGGGATTGGAGCGTTCAACTTAAGATGGCATTTTTGAATAAAGACATGAGAACTGGGAACAGCTCAGTCTGGGTGCATATTTGTTGGTGTGAAGTAGATAGAGGCATTCTTCCAACTGATAATTGTGTTCAAAAAGGCAGATCTCTCAGTCCCAGCCTAATCTGGACATGGCCTTCTGTGGGCTACATCTCTTATTGTAATTATTTTTAAAGGAAACTAGTTAAATTATATTGCCTGCAGATGTGACCACCTATTTCCTGTAGGCATGATCAGCTACTCTGCAGACTAGAAAGCTGTTGCACATTGGATTCATTATTCTGGGTTCTTGTTCTGCATCTAATGATATTGCTGTCTGCCTTAAACTGTGTACTTCATGGGACTAATTATAATATTTAATAGAAACATTCTAAGTGCACACATACATGTACAACTGGGGTGGGATGACAATCAGATTTTCATAAGCACTGCAACCTGCAAACAGCATCCATCTTCTACCTCCTGTGAAGTATGCTGTCTTGTGTTCACAAAAACAAATGTGTACACTGGGTGTATAGAATCTGCAAACATTTGCGGAGTATCTGAAGAGCTACTGGATGTAGGCCAAGAAATTTCTCCTCTGCTTTGTCAGCAAACTATCAAGTTAGCAACTCGCTTTGGAGGAGTTTGGACTCAGTGGCCTTTGGGGTCCCTTCTAGCTCTATCATCCTATGATTCATCAAAAAGGACTTATACCATTTTCTGCGAGAAAGTTGTTATGTTCATCAGTGTTCTACTTTGGATGTTTGTGCTCCTTTAAATTTCAGGCTGTTGGTTTTAACAAACTGTTGTAGATCAGCTGTGCCAGTGTCACTTGTGTAAAGCGCATGCCATAGAATTACATAGCTTATTGTTTTGGAAGAGAATGTTGTTCGTTGGATTCTGCAGTTTGATTACTGTATAGACTCGAATATAAGCCTAATTTCACAGCCCTAATTTTGGGCTGAAAAAAGGGGCCCTCAGCTTATATTCGGGTCAATACTTTTAGCCACTGAGGCAAGTCAACTGTGGCTAAAAGTCATTTTAAACATTGCATGCCGCTTCTCATGACCCCCCTCTGCATCACAGGGGAACGGCATACGATGTTTAAAATGACTTTTAGCCACTGACCCAAGCACTTGCATCAATGGCTAAATTAAAACACCACACAACGCTCCCCCAGCTTACAAAGGAAGAGCTGCCAGGCCCTGCTGCATTTCCCACCCTAGACTTATACTCGAGTCAATACATTTCCCCAGTTTTGGGGGGTTAAATTAGGGGCCTCGACTTATACTCGGGTCGACTTATACTCGAGTATATACAGTATGTCTCTTTTAGCACTTTTGGATTTTTTTTAATTGCTTGATTTTAGCAATGTAATTTTCAAAGCTAGAATACACAGCAGAACTTTTGTGAAAACTTGTTTGTGTGAAGCTGTGTAGGAATGTTAGCGATGTTGTTAGTACTTACTACACTTTGATCATGATGAAACATAATGTTGCTCTGCTCTGGAAAACATTCTCTTGGCTGTTGCTTGCCATAATGGTTATTTTCATTTTCTACCATGTTCATTTTAAAATCAAAATCGTAGGTGTGGAAATACAGGATGCTTTCATGAAAGGTTGCCTATAATAACATGATAATATGGACAGTTCCCTGTACTGTTTGGTTAATATATGAAACTCTCTGATGAAAGAAACAGCATCTCATAAACAAAAGAGCCGAAGTTAAGGAAGAACCTCTAATGAGAAATAATACTGTGCTCCCAATTTCTCCCGGTTTGTAAATTGCCTTGCCTTGCCTAAATTGACTAAAAAGTCCATTTCCATTTTTGTACACAAGTTCATCCCATTGTAATAACAATTTGCTTGAACCAAAATAAAACCAAAGATGATGGAAAGGGAAAATCCCCTGTAATAAACTCTTTGGGTGACATTAATGTTTTTCTGCATTCATGCAGCTATAAGGCACATTTAGTTCAGTGGTCGATGTACATTTTACATTTTTTTCCAAAAAAAGCCTGCTGCTATTTCTGGGCTCTAAATTGGTATGTTCAAAAGCTGGACCACAAAAACAATGTTTTGTTTATAAATTCCCAGTGTTCAAAGTACAGCATCAAACAAGAGTTTGACGAATGTAGATTTTTTTTTCTTTACGAGAGAACAATGAGGCATCAGATAAAACATGATCAGCTCATGGCCAGCTGCTGAGAAGATGCTTGGAATACCTATAAGAAATACTATGGGTCTGCTGTGGTGCTCTCATCGTTTGAAAGACTAGGCAGAATTTAGGACAAAAAAATTGCATAAAATCAATTGCGGCATCTTAAATCTGAGAAGAAGGCTGAAATCAAATACTTACTATGATGGGTGGTTTTGGTTCTGTTTGCAGCCAGTCTGTATAAAATTGTATGTGCCAGTTTTGGTTAACGTCACAGGTACTTGGTGACAAATACTCTGATCTTGGTGATGATAAATAGTAGTACTATGTGAGTTACAACATGTTTACTACTAGTTTGCCATTCAGTCATCTCTGGGGATCCTGTTCTTACTGTGATAATGCCATAAGTACATACTGTTTTTAGGTTTGAAAGCAGCTGAATACTGTAGGTCCAGCCTTGTGTCTTGTTTTGCCTAACACGCCTACTGTTTTCCCTTCCTTAAACTTGTTTCACATATTTTCAAAATCTCCGGAAACCTTTTATGTCCAGTCAAAGATTGTCTGGCAAGGTTAACATTTCTGGTTTGAGTGAATGACATTTTGAATTAAAACCTAGTTTTGTTTTGTTCTAAGTACAGAGAAACAAATCTAAGCAGGTGGCAATGGTAACGTAACAGATTGTTTTCGATCTGTTGGCAGAAGACGCTAGCCTATACAGTTACTCCTCTAGTGCGTCCTTTTCTGTTCCAGCCTCTTTCATACTGATTGCATTTACAGTTGGCTTGCACCTTGCAGCCTTCACATGTGGGGGAGGAACTACCCATGGAGTTGACGCAAATTGAAAGGAAAATGCTCATACCCACTTGCTTTTGGTGGTTTGGTTTTTATTTTCTTCTCCCCCAAGGTTTGTTCTGTAATTTGCTGAAATTGCAGTGTGTCTAGAAAACAGCTTCTCTCAAAGCCTCATATTGTGGCGCAGAACCGCAGCTTGCGGTAGCTACCTTACAGACGTATCAGCTTGACTGATGTTCCAGTAGCAACGTGTAAGACACGAAGGCTATTCAGAAGATTGAAGTCTTGCATGGTTTGTGGATCTATAGATGTTCTGCTTGAACTAAAGGGCGAAGATGATTCCTAACACTACAAATAACAGGATTAGAATAAAAATCCCTTTCTTTTCTCCTCCTCCTCCTCCTCCTCTTCTTGATTGCTTCTAAACTCAATTTTCTCTTCGGTAGTTTCTATGTCCTCCCATGGGTCTCTGCGTTACTGCTATAACAATTTAGAACAGGTTACTGAGCTATCTTGGGGTCTGTCTGTGTATGAGAGAAATCTGGCAGTAGGCCACGAGGGTGAATATCCAATCAAGCCAGAAAAATTCTGACCTCTTGCCAACCTTAGAAATAAATGTACAGTATATTGTGCTCCCCTTTTAAAGGGGGGGGGATACATCTTGCTTAGGAGTTTTGTTTGGTTTTTTTAGAGGGGGGGATCCTTGCCCTTGTCCTACCCTTGCTGCTCTATAACCATACAGGAAAGGAGGGGCGCCGAGTGCACACTGAATGGCATTTCCTACTTTATGAAATTGGCAGCACTGAGAACTGAATTGAGAAGGGCGTAAGGCTGCTTGGTTTTCCCTTGTAAATTCTTTTGCGCTTCATGCCTTGATGAATGCTTGCTAAGGAAAAGTCGAAAGGAGATCAGTGTATAGAATACAAATACTCAGAGGCACCTGGAAAAGTAAAACCCCATTAAACACAGAACTCTTGACTGGAGGAGCCTTGAACTTTTCCTCTAGGTGAAAAGCAAATCACTTTCCTTTGAACAGAGAACATTTCATCATACCAGGAGCTAGAATGTTTTGTTATCCTTCCTACTGAAATTAACTGCATTGTCGGTGGCAGAAAAGTTTAAATGTTAATGGTGATACCATTTTCAAAGAGGAAACCCTGTTAGTTTTTACCATGCATAACAATGCAAAGTATTCTGACGTTTTAAGACAGATTTATTTCAGTGTAACATTCCTAGTAGGTTGTTGTACTTGTCCTTTGACTAAGGACTGCTGGGATTTCTTGCTACAGCTATACAGCATATTTACGTTTGGAAGTTACACAGCAAGTGGATTATAAATCTTTAAACTCATGTTGAAGCCTGAGAGATAGAAGTTGGCTACTTTGGGAAACATTGGATGCCTATAAAGCATGAGCATTCAGTATCACTTGAGTGATTAGGGAGTGACCTGCGGCCACTGCATACTTGGTCTGCTGTTCTTTTTAAAAATGGAGCAATGGAAAAGGATTTGTCATATCCTGCTGTGTGGTTAAGGGCATGGTACACTGTCTGGGAAGTGCCAGGTTTGTGGCTTAGTCAACACGCAGTCATGCCCAGAAGAATGGATTAGGAAGTATGCTGGTCCCACCTAGTGGTAAAGAGCTATTATTAGTTGCATTCAGAAAGCCAAAAATGTACTTTGGTGTGCATAAAATGTTTTAGAGGAGGCTGCAGAGCAAATGCTCTCTTAGATCATGTTGTGGAAAAATCAAGGATCAGCTGCTTCCGAGTCTTTTAACTTTGAAAAGCAATAGAAGGGGCATAAGCTTGAATATGTCTGTGAAGATTCTCAGTCATCCAGGTGAGATTATCTGGAAGTTGAGACATGGCAACAGGACTTACTTTCTTGTGAGATCGAAATGTTTTGCCACTCATCCCAGCAGCTTCATCAGTCTAAGGAAAGTTAGTGGTGAGTTCTCCAGTTTATAGTTCACCTTGACTTCACACCACCCTTGTTTGAATAGGCTCATAAGGTGAACAGTGGTCTGAATAGGCTCATTAGATTACAATGGCCTGGGGTGTGTGGAAGTCCCACCTATGCATCCCTTCCCAAACCATTAAGTATGGGTTGTTAGCTGTGGCCTTGCTGGTGGAGGTGTGAAATGCTTCTGATTTGTCTGGGATTGATGAAAAAGAAGCATGATAAGTGGCAGACAGATTGTGCCTGAGTCCTGCTCTCCACCCCCTGTTGCAACAAGGAGTTTCAATACACAAGATAAGAATATAGTTGGTACGCTATAGTCTGTATGGTCACACATAAGCTATACTTCCACATAGGAATATTTCAAATATCTCTAGAGCAGCTATTCTCAACCAGGACCATACACACACCACCCAGGAGGGGACCTTGCACATTTGAAGGATCCCCTTCAAACAATTACACACCACTTCATAAGCTTCATGAACCAACTTATACAATTCTGAATTGGCCTGTATTTCTCTCATGTTGTGGTTGTGGTTGTGGCTTGTGGCCAAAAGAAAGGTTGAGAACCACTGCTCCAGAATGTCAGATAATTTCTTAGTTGCCACCCTCTTTACCTCAAGAACAGCAAAATGAGCTCTTCCTCAGTTCTTTTCTGCCACGTGTCACAGTACCTTCCTGATAGATCCAATCTACAACTAAACAAGAACTGAGAGGAGGAGGAGGAACTTCTTGTTGGTCCTAGATTTTATGGCCTGAACAGTACTCAACAGATATACCCTTCCTAAACTTCTCATGTTTCCCAATGAAATGTTAGGGCATTGGAGTAGTTGTATGGTGAGATTGCTACTTACTGTCTCATGTGAACATTTCTCCTGTCTTAATATACTTACTGAAGATTTTTCCAGCTTAGGACAGACATCTAGGTT
>JAHTLZ010000111.1:3977227-3995975 GCA_023846285.1 Phrynocephalus versicolor | reverse complement strand
TTATTATTATTATTATTATTATTATTATTATTATTATTATTATTATTATTAATGTGCCATCAAGTCCATTTTGATTTATGGCAAACCCTTTTCAGGCTTTCCAAGGTACCATTTATTGGGATAAATGATCCTCTGCCTCTCTCCTCAGCTTCTCCAAGGAGGTTCTGAGCAGCTGCTACGTTCTTTACATCTACATAAGGATTTATCTGCATATAGCTATATCAGTGCTGGTGCACAGCTAAAGGTGAGAGTGTTCTCTGTCACTTAAATGTCTATGAGAGGGCACTGTTGAGTTGAGAGTATCAGCTGTGTTGTGTTATATCAGAATATGTGGTTGGAACCCTAATTGTTCTTAGGTATTTACACATTGATGGCAGCTTATGCTTGATACCTGGAAGATACTTGTATTGTCCTCGGTCCAGGTTAAAAACATCATTTACCCTACAAATATGGTGTACAATATTCCAGAATATTACTGGTACATAGTGCTGAAATACAAAATTTGTATTCATAACAATTCATATTGATCAGTATTGATTTGTGATGTGATGTTAGAAGACACTGGTCTATGTAAAAGACATTGCCTACGATATAAGCAAAGCAATTCTAAATAGTGTTCTATTAAACTTAGAGCCCTTTCACACGACCCCTAAACTCCGCGGCAAATGGCTCCCATCTCTGGAGCTTATAATTGTTTCCCCACCAGCTCCGGAGTTTACAGAAAATTAAGTGCGACCACGCCCACCTAAGCGCATCCCAGCGCACTTTTCAGGTACCTGCTCTCCGGGGGTGAAACATCCCTGATGCAGATCTAACGTAGTGACTGCCGGGCTCTCCTCGCTTCTGTTTGTTGTTGTTTTGCCCCCCCGCCCCTTTAAGAGATCTGAATGCTGCCGGGAACAGAGCGAGACCGGCAGAACGGAGGTAAGCCGGCATGCTTTTCTTTCTTTTTTTTCTTCCTCCCCTCACGCAGCCAGCAGCCAGGAGTGCGGAGGGGGTGGGAACACAAGAACAGCAACAAACCCCCAAGATCTCTGGTCCGAATTTAAGTGGCCAGCAGATCTTAGGGGTCGTGTGAAAAGGCTATTAGCTGGAAGTAGATGAAGATACATAGATGTAGCTTGAGGAGTGAGCCTGTTATGCAGTTCCACTTATCTCTGTTTGTGGAGGCACACAAAATCCTAAATGAGTTCAGGCTTAGAAGACAGTTTTAGGGAATGCTATGTATAATCTTGTTTTGTTAATATTATATTTGACTATAGTAATTTTATGATTGTATGTTCTATTTAACTTTGGATTGTTTTTACCACTTACCGTTTATAATTTGTATTATTTTTTTTTTTTTTGGTAAACTGCCCAGAGTATCCTTCAGGCTAGAATGATAAAAATCTAGTCACACACACACACACACACACACACACACACACACACACACACACACACACACACACACACACACACACACACACGGTCCAGAATGCATTTAAGAAAAAGCTACATAATAGCTGAAACTCATTATGCCTGCATTAAAAAAAATGTTAAGAAAAGCATGACCTGTGTGTGGGAAAGATGAAACGTGCCTTTGGGTAAGAGCAAAGTACGTGTGTAATATACGTTGGGTCGCTCCAGAGCATAAACGTTCCCATCTCCCCTTGAAGAAAGGTATGGGAGCAATAAGAAGGGGAAAGGTGTCTACAGTTCTTAAAGCAATGAGGGCTTGAGCCTCGACTTGGAACCCTCAACTCCTTTCCCTAGAAGCCCTGGGCAAACAAATATGAGTTCTATCAGATGTTAAATTGACCTTGTATGGCTCACTGGATGTTTAGACTAACTACCCTGCAGCAGCTGAAGCTTCTTGGTTGGTGGACTCTTTCCTGCTCTGAGTTCTCTTCACCCCAAGTAGCACAATCGGTGTCAGTGCCGAACATGTAGTGTTATTGCCCCGAGCTGATATGTTTGGTGTTGCTGCTTATTTCTCAGTGTGCTATCAACGATGGTGCTGAGTTCAAAGCTGTTTCTGATGCCATGAAGGTGATTGGGTTTGAGCCAGAAGAGATTCAGACAGTATTCAGAATTCTGGCTGCCATTCTTCATTTGGTAAGTGGAGGGGATATCATGTCCATAGATCTAAGGGTCTCTGGACGTAGGAAGATGTATCCAAGGTGTGTTTCTGTGTTGATTTTATGGACAGTTGAGAGGGGAAGATTACTTAAGAGACATAAGGAGAAAGCCACAGCTTTGAAAGAAGGGGATATTGGTCTCTGCACAAATGCACTAAAGTTTTTCAACAATATTATAAATGATCTAGCCAAATGAAGTGTGTGAGAAACTGAAAGAGAGAGAGAGAGAGAGAGAGGCCGAGACCGAGACCATCCCATCTCTTGCCCTACACATTGCATTGAATTTGAATTTAAAAAAAAACTGTTGGGTGCTTGTCCTGCTGAGCTAGTATACCAGAAGAATTTCCTGTAATGATCTGCAGGTACCTGTTGTCACTTAGGTCCAGAGGATATTGAACTGCAACTCCCCGTAGTCATTGCCTGGTGTGGAATGCAGCAGTCCAACAACACATGGAGGGCTAACTGTTGCATTATAAAGAGAAAATTTGAATAGCACAGATTAAGTGTGACAATTTGGGAGTTTAAATTATGCAGTGGTTTAAAACTTCTAGAGACCGGTTACCTAAACTGCAATTCAAAAACCACTAATTTTTCGCAAAGTGCCAATACAGCAATTTAACCTGAATACAGGTGGCTGTGAAGGGGCGATGTTGGGTACCCACAGAAAGGGTTTTGAGTGCCACCTTTGGCACTAGAGATGGGCATGAAATGAACTTTTAGTTCGTTTTGTTATTCATTATTCATTTTGTTACGTAATGAAACAAATAGCGAACCTCAGAGTAGATTTAGAACGAACCAAAACAAACCAGGAAAAAATGGTTCGGTTCAGTTTGTTTCGTTAATGGCGGTGCTGGAGATGTCTCCTACCTGGTGCTGGTCCTTCGGTCTTCCTGGCTGCAGGGAGCGGTGACCAGGAAAAAAAAAGCCAAACGGCCCATGCTACAGCTGTAGCACAGGCCACGTGGTTGGCAATAAAAAATAAAAAAAATAATAATTTTTTTAAAAATGAGTGCTGACCCGGTCCCAGGGGTGGCCAGGTTGGCACCCTAAAATCAAGAAAATAATATAAAAAATAAAACCAGCACCAACCCAGCCCCAGGGGCCATGCGGTCGGTGCTTGGAAAAAAACCCCGATACGGCACGTGGGCTGCGGAACTGGCCCGCGACTGGCAAAAACAAAACAAACACAAACACAAAAACCGATCCGGCATGTGTGGTCGGCAGTAAATTTTAAAAAATAAAATATAATAAAATAAAATAAACAAAAAAGGAGTGTCGGGTTGGTGCCCTAAAATCAAGGAAAAAATATAAAAAATAAAACCAGCGTCAACTGGGCCCCAGGGATGGCTGGATTGGCACCCTAAAAGCAATAAAAAATATATAAAAAATAAAAGGAGCGCCGACCGGGCCCCAGGGGCCATGCGGTGGGCGCTTGGAGGAGGGGGGGGAGAGGCACTGGTCCTAAGCCAGCGCCTCAAAAAACCCCTGCCACAGGCCCAGGATCACCCCGCTGCCGCCTCTGCCACCACCCAGTAAGGATGATGTGTTGATTGTTGAAGATGATGATGATGATGTGGATGAAGAGGATGAGGATTCTGCCAGTCCAGTTTGTGCAGTGGTTGTCCATGTCTTTTTTTTTAAATTTTTTAAATGTTTTTTCCCACCCACATGCGGGAAAAACGAATAACAAATCAATGAACCAACGAAACGAATTTTTCAAAAAAAAATCGTTAAAAATGAAACAAAAAGAACCAAACCCTACAACGAACCAAACCAAAATGAATCGCCATTTTTTCGGTCTGTGCCCCTCTCTATTTGGCACCCATGCCATAGGTTCGCCAACACTGACCTAGATCAACCCTGTGTTTCATCCACTTATTTATACACAGCACTTTGAACAAAGGTTCAGCATCTGTTACACAGTACCTGAAATTTATTTAGCAAAGAGATACTTTGGCAAATGTGAACACGGATTATCTATTGTTTCCATTACAGAAATAGATCTGCCTGAAAGCTTTGCAAGATCTGAGTTGTGTTTCCATCAGAATGGGGCAACAGAATGAATAAACTCTTTCTCATCTTTCTGCAGGGGAATTTAAAGTTTTCAGTGGATGGAGAGACACCAGTGATTGAAAACAGCAAGCTAGTATCTGTCATTGCAGATCTGCTGTCCACAAAGGCTGACTTGGTGGAAAAGGCCCTACTTTTTCGAACGGTTGCTACTGGCCGGGACATCATCGAAAAGCAGCACACAGAACAGGAGGCCACCTATGGCAGAAATGCATTTGCCAAGGTGAACCTCTAGAGATCCTCCCCTACTAATTTAAAACGTTGTTATCATCTTGTGGTGGTCATTGCTCGGCTCTCTCCTTTGTCGTACAGATTTGCAGCTTTGGCATTTCTGCTTGCCACAAAGGATCAGAGGGGCTGTTGTGGGCTATTCTGTTGGAAAGCAACCGAGCGGTGTTGTCTATTCCTGATGACTTACAGTATTTAATATTCTTTGACGCTTTAGAAAATGCTGGTTAATATAACTGGTATTATTTGGAAAGAGCCACCCAGGAAGAGCTGTTATTTTGTTGTTGTTGTACGATGTAGCGTTTTTAGGCAATAACGTTCCGTGACACTTTTAAGACAAGTTTTATTCAATGTAGGCTTTTGGGAATCTGCATCTGAAGAAGTAGGCCACAGTCCATGAAAATTTATATGAATACAATTGGCTAATCTTAATGTTAAGGTTTTACTTAATGTGATATGTGTTGTTACATTACAATAAAACAGGTTGAAGATGATTTTAAAATGATACAGTTGTAACTTCACTGAGGAAGAGAGTTTGACATTACATGTATTGGATGTGCAAACTGGCTTGAGAGTTAATATATCCAAATTTGATTTGTTAAACAATAAAATTAAAGCAGCCAAAGAAAACTTGCAGGCCAGTAGCACACCACTGGTTTGTTTAACCCTTACTATGATTTCAATAACTGACGCAGTTTAGAATTCAGTATAGATTTTGTATGCTGATTCATTCTTAGTTATTACAAAAGGAATAAAAGCTTACCCTTCAATGTTCTTTGGTTTGAAGGCCATATATGAGCGCCTTTTCTGCTGGATTGTGATGCACATCAATGATGTGATTGCCGTGAAAGGCTACAACAGCACCGTTCACGGGAAAAACACGGTCATCGGAGTGCTGGACATCTACGGCTTTGAGATCTTTGACAATAACAGGTGAGGTGACTTAAGAAGGCTGAACATATAATTTGAACTTTTTCTACATGAGGCACTACTGATTATTTTAAACCATCTTCATTTTAGCTTTGAACAATTCTGCATTAATTACTGCAACGAGAAGCTGCAGCAGCTCTTCATCCAGCTTGTTTTGAAACAAGAGCAGGAGGAATACCAGCGTGAGGGAATCCCCTGGAAACATGTGAGTAGGTAAACAGGGCTAATCAAAAGGTAACAGGGATTCAGAGGTGTCCGGAGTCTGGGATACAGATGCCAGTGCATCCCTGTACAGAGGAACCTTGACTTACGTCATTAATCCGTTCCGGAGGTCTAGACGTAAGTCAAACATGCCTTAAGTCAAACGAACTTTTCCCATAGAAAGTAATGGGAAAGTGGATTAATCCGTTCCAGATGATGAAAAAGACCCCTGAAAACAGCAATTTAACACAAATTTGACTGGGATAGGAGATTCCTTCTGGGGATGTAAATGAAATGTCTATTCAAGGAGAGGAGGGAGCAGTAGAACTATAGTCCACAAGTTATACACCACTACTTTTTAATGTTCATAGGAACAATGTCTAACATTTAAGTTTTACTGATTTTTAACCTGACGTTCCAAGTTCTGAACAACTCTATACTTACCATTAGAGTCCCACAACTGTACAGCTCCCCAACTAAAATGCTTCCATTGTGGACCAGACTTCTGCAGCCAGATATTTTACAAGACTGAGCCGACTGTCTAACCAGCGAGGCCAGCCCTGAGCTCCCAGCCCTTCTTTTCCTCCAGCAGCAGCAGCGGCTTCAGCGAGGCCGAGGACCATCTCCAGGTGCTCGGAGCTGGCCTTGCCGAAGCCGCCACTGCCAGAGGAGAGGAAGAAGGCAGGAGCAGTTTGGAAGCATCAGCCGTGATGCTGGGTCGTGGCTGCCACCTGATTCTGGTGCCTTGCGCCAGGGCTCCGAGCTGTAAGTCAAAGCCTGCGACTCAAGTCAAACAGGCCCCTTCTTGCTGTAAGTCAAATATGCTGCAAGTCAAGCAGCATGTAAGTCAAGGTTCCACTGTATTGCATATTTGTAGAAAAACACAAAAGTAAGAAGCACTTGAAATATACAAGCCTGTGACTGCAACCATTGACAGAGAATTGGATACAAATCCTTAGAAAGGATAGAAAGTGTCTATTGTTTATAAATTAGAATAGAAAGCTTCTATATTTTATACATTAGAAAGGTATTGAATACATGCAATCCTAGTCAAACAGAAATACCAGCATTGAAATTGGAATGTGTCAGTGAGAACGAAAGTGTTTTACAAACTTATCTAACAAATGTTGGAAATGTAAAAATCATGATGGGATGCATTATCATGCATTGTGGTCTTGTGTGAGGTCAAAGAAATATTGGGTTAAAATACATATATGGCTCAAAGAAATAACTAAGCTGAATATAGAATTTAAACCAGAAATGTTTCTATCAGGTATTATGCCAGAAAATGTTAATATACAGGATAGATATATTATACTACCTAGCTTGACTGCCACTAGAATAGTTTGGGCCCAAATGTGTAAAAATGAAAACATACCTAAGAAGGAAACAATTATACAAAAAAATCTTAGACTGTGCTGAGATAGACAGAATAACATTGGGAATTAAAGAAAAAGAAGACTCTGTGTATTACTCAACATGGAATAGATTTTATGATTGGTTGGAGAGAAGAAACAATGCATTAGGTGGTACTAAGATGTGATGTAATTAATATTAAGTGTACCCAGACAATGTGATGAATGACAACTGGAACTGTTTGTAGAAATTAACTTAGAAATATGAAAGATTAAGAGGTTGGAATATTCATAAATGTGTGTGTGTGGGGGGGAGAGAAAGTGTTGTTCAGTATTTGGTTCTTGACTCTGAAGAATCCATAAAAGATGCTTGCTCTTTTAAGTTTTTCTGTATGGCTTGTGGAGTGGAATGTGTTCTCAGCTACTATTTGAGGTCTTGTGGAGCTAGGGAAGTGGGGCTGTCCATCCTAAGTCTGCGCTTGTGTAAGAAATTCTTCCATTTTGTTTTGTAAAAAGACCTCTTGTCAATTTCTCTGCTCAAATGTTCTACAGATTGACTACTTCAACAACCAGATAATTGTCGACCTAGTGGAGCAGCAGCATAAAGGCATCATTGCCATTCTGGACGATGCGTGCATGAACGTTGGGAAGGTCACAGATGAGATGTTCCTGGAGGCCCTTAATAACAAAATGGGCAAGCATGCTCACTTCTCCAGCAGAAAGGTATGACTCTTGTACGGGGGCCTAATTATTCTGTCGCCTGACTAATTGAGGCGGTGGCTAAATCCTGTTGGGCAAACTGCCAAAAGTTACGAAAATTTTGATAGAGCTTGTGTCTTGCATGCTGAGTCAAGCATCTCAAGACTTAACAGATAGTGACTTGAAGACTCTTCTCACAGCCCCGTCTGAGTCAGGTTGATGACCTAATCGTCCACACGTGTTACTCAATTTAAAGGTTTCCAAATTGTTCTTCCACCTCCATGTTACAGTGCTTCCTAGGGGTAACTTTCATTCTTGGGAAAGCTTTGAGATCCTTGTGATGGAAGGGACATTTAATGCCTTCAAATCACTGCAACCAGTACTATTCTGGTCTTGGAACCCAGGTAGCAAGTTTTAGGCATGAAAGGCTTCCCCACATTGAAAGAGATCCCCAAGGAGGCTGGATTTGGCCCACGGACCGGACTTTGGGCAGGCCTGGACTATATCCACCGGTTCACCCAAATCTACATGCCTGTTGACCTTTTCAAAAAATTCTAAAAGATTTGTCAGACAAGACTTACCCTTGCAGAAGCCATACTGATTTTCTCTCAGCAAGGTTTGTTCTTCTATGTGTTTTAAGATTTTCTCTTGGATGAGGCTTTCCACCATCTTCCCTGGGACAGATGTAAGGCTAACTAGCCTGTAGTTTTCCGGGTCCCCCCTCCTTCCTTTTTTAAAAATTGGTGTGACATCTGCTATCCTCCAGTCCCCCGGCACTGTGGCCGTTTTAAGAGACAAGTTGCATATTACCATTAAGAGATCTGCAGTTTCATTTCTCAGTTCCCTAATAACCCTTGGGTGGATGCCATCTGGGCCCGGTGACTTGTTAATCTTCAATTTATCAATTAGTCCTAAATCATCCTCTCTTTTAACCTGTATTTGATTTAATTCTTTAGTCAAGAGGGGCCGTTCAGGCAACGGAATCTGCTCAAGGTCTTCTGTCGTGAAGACAGATGCAAAGAACTCATTTAATTTCTCTGCAATTTCCAAGTCCTCCTTAATCTCCCCTTTTCCTCCCTCACCATCCAGATGGCCAACTGGTTCTCTGGCAGTTTTTCTACTTCTAACATATTTAAAGAAGCTTTTATTATTACCCTTTATATTGCTAGCCATGTGTTCCTCAAAATCTTTCTTTGCCTCTCTTATCATCATCTTACATTTCTTTTGCCAGAGTTTGTGTTCCTTTTTATTTTCCTCATTTGGGGAGTATTTCCATTTACAGAAAGACCTCTCTTTGCGCTTTAGAGCCTCTCTAACTCCACTCGTTAACCATGCCAGTGCTCTCCTGGACTTAAGTGAGCTCTTCTTTCTTTGTGGTATGCACTTGAGCTGGGCCTCTGTTACTGTTGTTTTAAACAGGTTCCATGCACTCTGAAGAGATTGAATTCTTCCAACCTTCTCCTTCAATTTCTTTCTAACTAGTTTCCTCATCTGAGGGAAGTTTGCCCTTCGAAAATCAAGGGTTTTTATGTCTGATTTGCTTGACACTCTTCCTTCAACATGTATGGCAAAGGAGATTGCAGCATGGTCACTGTTCCCCAGAGGCTCAGTGACATTCACATCCCTGACCAGGTCCTGAGTATCACACAGTATTAGATCCAGAGTTGCCTGTTCTCGGTTGGGCTCCATGACAAGTTGCTCTAAGGCACAGTCATTCAGCAAGTTGAGAAACCCAGTTTCTCTTTCTTTCCCGGAGCTCACATTGGCCCAGTCAATGTGGGGATAATTGAAGTCCCCCATGATTACTATCCTATCCTTCTGAGACACCTCCATGATTTGTCTCCTCATTTCAAGGCCCCCCTCAAGTTTTTGATCTGGTGGGCGATAGCATACCCCAACAATCACATCACTCCTTGGACCTAGTAGTTTAACCCACAGTGATTCTATGCTGGAGTTAGACCCTCTGTCAATCTCCATTCTGCTGGATTTTACCCCTTCTTTAACATAGATGGCCACTCCCCCTTCAACCCGCCCCTCTCTATCCCTTCTATAGAGTTTATAGCCTGGGATTGCTGTATCCCACTGGTTCTCTACTTTCCTTTAAATTGAGTAACACGTGTGGACGATTAGGTCATCAACCTGACTCAGACAGAGCTGTGATAAGTATGATAGAAAGAGCTTTCACCTGCCATTGTACCCAGATAGAGTCGATGCTATGTTTTTCATGCCACTGTCTCTCAGTATAGCCTGTGATTTCTGCTAGCGTTGTGTGCTTAAGGGTTGTTGCAATTCTGAGATTTAGAGCCATTGCTTGACATATGAATGTCAAGATTTTCAAAAGCCAGATTTCATTATTGCAAAATGCAACTGTATAGATAAATGATCCTGTCTCTGTTTGCAAGATATGCATTCTTGTTTGTTGACATGTAATTGTCGCATAAGGTATCTGGGAATGATTGAAATATGTGCAGATAGGTATTACATATGATTGTGTAAAATTTGTTAGGAGGCATCAGTTAATTGTCACGTAAGGTATCTGGGGCTGCCAAGATGCCCTAAGCATATCCAATTTCGCCTGATTTTGGAAGCTAAGCAGGATCGGCCCTGGTTAGTACTTGGATGGGAGACCACAAGGGAATAGCAGGTGCTGTAGGCGCCTGGAGTAAGAACTGGCAAGCCGCTCCAGTATTCCTGCCAAGAAAACTCCATGGACATGGAGTCACGAAGTGTCGGTCACGACTGTAACGACAGAACACACACACACAAGGTATCTGGGAATGATTGAAATATGTGCAAATAGGTAATATACCTGATGGTGTAAAGTTTGTTAGAAGGCATCAGTTAGAAGAAGGGGCCAACTAGTGTTTAAGGAGGCAGCTTTGGAGTTTTTGGTCAAAAGTTAGTATACCCTAAAAAAAAATAAAGCTGTGGATCTGAAAGTAACTCTGTGTGTGGTAAGCTTTCAACACTTTCTCATTGGAAAAGTCTGTTTTATTCAGCTTTCCAGCAGATGGAGCTGTAGCATGTTCAGTTCAGGAAAATAACCATAACAAGAATTTAGTGAGGCAATCATGATGTCACATACAACCAATAAGGACCCAGCTTACATTCATGTGGCATTTCCTTAAGAACAGCTGTGGTTTGGCAACAAATAAGCTTATACTGCCATTTGATTACAGTTAGGTGATTTCAGATGCCAGAATTCAGTAATACTTTTGACAGGACAACTCAAAATACCAGAAAACAATACATCAGCTTCCAGACTCTCAGAACAATTCATAAGGCTGGATGCTAAGCAAATTGAATATTACAATTTGATTACAGAAAACACTGTCCTGAAAGAACAAATAAAACAAACAGAAGGTATTGAATGAGTTTCTAGATCTTCTGCTTATACAGCTGGAGGCTTAAGCAAAGTAAGGATGGGAAGGTAAGAGCTGGCTTGATGTGGAATCTGGAGTCTGCATTTAGTCATAGTATAGGAGAAGCTGGAGGACTTAACTGGATGAATCCTCAGTAGGTACATGCAGAGTTCAGATTGTACCTTGGGATGTAGCGACATAGCAAATAATGGCTGATCCCCATTTTTTTTTGAAAATATAAAATCCAGAGCTAATAAGATCTGCCCCAATTCTAAGTGACATTTAGACGGTAGGTGATTGTCATCCTTAATAAACACCGTGTGATGTTAGTACTGTGCCCAGGAAGTTCAGGTTCTTTGTCTGCTGCTTTTGCTAGGAAAGTAACGGGTTTAATTATTACTCAGTAATATTTGGAAGAATTCTAAACCCATGCAGTGGTGCTCTCTTCATTTTTCAGGGCCTTTATAGCAGCATCTCTCCTGCACTTGCTTCACAGGAAGTAAAAGCAGCCCTTCACTTGTAACACAAATAGTCTTCTAATGTACAAGTAAACGAAAATTGTGCATTATCACAATTAATGCAATGGAACTTTGAATTACTTTTGGGGATTATTACAATAGAAAACAAAATGGAAGACTAAGACAACGGTGTTATTGTAACAGTGAAAGTTTGTTTACACACACACATATAGATACACACTGTACCTTTGGCTTAGTGGGTAACTGAGCTGACATGTATTGTGCTGGTGTGGATATCATGTTAAACTGCATCTTATACAGAAAACAGCAATGGTGCATCTTCCAGGTATATGCACATCCCTCTATTTTTCCAGCTCTTGTGTAGGCCAGAAGATTTTGCTCTAATTTTAGTAACCAGTTTGTTGATTCCTCTGAACAAAACAAACTGTGTCATTTTAACTGGCCACTCCCATAAAACAATGAATAAAAGAAAATAAAGAAACCTATCTAGCAGTCATTATGAATTCACAGACTTCTTTGGCCAGCTGCAAAATCAAATGGCAGTGACTTAGGTCACCATGGGAGGTTTTTTGTTTTCCAAGCAAGAGTAGGAGAAAGTCCTGATAGAGTAACTGAAGCAAGACGACCCGATACTCCTAGTCATATAAACTTATTTAGCAAGGCCACAAACCTCTCCTCTAGTCACTTCTCAAATTATTAACATACGATAACAACAGTTTAGGTCACTGTTAAAAATATTCTCAGATAGCTTAATGTATTAAATCAAAATTACAAACTAAGTAATGTTAAGAATAGTAACAACATAATATATAATGCAGTGGATTATGAGTGAACTAAAACAGGTTGGGCCTTGGGAAACCGAAACAGCTTTGACTGGTGCCAAAAAATGTAAATACTGTATATGTCAGAGAAAATTTCCCAGAGAAGCAGTATATAATCAGAGTTGCCACTAATGATTTTTTTTTCATTAGGGAAGCGGTGCATCTTGAAAAAGATATCTGAAAGAAGTTTCAGAATCTGAGTGGATACATATGAGGGGTTGTTCCCTGTTTGGACAAAGCATAGCAGCTGAAGAGTTCCCATTCAAGAACATTTTCTGATCTTACGTGTGGGCTCATTTTAGGTGTTGTAGGAATGGAGGGTCACTTGCAAAATTTGTCAGATCAAGAGAACTTGAAAATTTGCCTTTTGGGACTAGAACGCCTAGAGCTCTTCAACTAGCATGGTCACTGGCTGGATAAACCAGGGATTAGGGGAGCTCTGGTCCATTGTCTGGGACAACAGAGGCTGTGGGGTGGGGGTGGGGTGTCTCTGTTTTTCTGAGTTCCAAAAATAAGTAAACCAAACCTGAAATGGTAAAGCAGCATGCTGAAGAAGATAAGGCATTAAACCAGACAGCACAAACTGGAGGATTACATGACCTCTGTAGATAGTATCAGAGCCAATATACTGGACAGAGTGTCAGACTGGGACTCGAGAGACCCACATTCAACTCCCTGCTCTGCCATGGGAAGCCACTGGGAGATGGCACTAGTAAAGCCACCTCTTAATTATCGCTCACAACTTGGAAGCCCTAATAGGGACACCATAGATATGAGCTGATTTGATGGCACATGATACATAGGTACCTTCCCCTCCCAGCAAAGGACCTTTCAGAGGCACTTCTGTGGATGTCCATAAACTTCACCCACTGCACAGAAGCCTTTTTAAGTTCTTATGCAAGGCTAATCACACCAGTACAAAATCATTACCTTTCTGGCTCTCACTGGCCCTTAGTATGTTTATCAAAGTACTGGCTATCCTGGAGTGGGTGTCTTTTGGATGGTATTATTTTCCATTCAGTAGAACATAACAGACCACATTGTTGTCAACAATGTGGTATATTCACATTGTCAACAATGTGAATATACAGTAGCTGGTAAACCATTCCTTAAGTCAATGGTCCCCAGATGTTCTTGAACTACAATGCCCTGGGATCCTGGTTAGCATGCGTGCTAGCTAAGATTCCTGGGAGTTGTAGTACAAGAACATATGGAGACCAAGGTTGGGGACCACTGATTTAAGTGATTGGATCAAATAGTATTTTGACTTGATGCCACAAATGCTTGAAAGGTAACATCACACTTGAACCTGATGACCTCCCACAGTTACTGGATACAATATATAGTGCTAATATTGTCCCAGGATCTAGTAGCTTGGGCTCATTTCTACACAACAGCCTTACGGAACTTCCTTCTGCCTGGTCTAGTATTGTTTCCAAACCAGGTTAGTAAACTAGTTGCCACTCCCAGCAAGTTAAAAGTAGCACTTTATTTGTTTGTTTGTTTGTTTTGTTTGTTATATTTCTATAACGCCCATCTTCCGGATGGAACTCTGGGCGGTTTACAATTAAAACAAAACCAACAGTATATAACAAAAAGAGCAAGAAAGTGCAATAAAATAAGGAGGGGCGAGACCCTCCACAAGAGACGACGCGAGCAGCAACAAAAAAAAAAAAGTAAAAATTAAGTGAAAAGGTCGTAATATGCCTCTTTAAAAAGGAAGGTTTTCAGAGCCTTTTTAAAGGCAGGCAAGGATTGTGCTAGGCACAGCTCACTAGGGAGATGGTTCCATAACGTGGGGCCCACCACAGAGAAGGCGCGGTTACGCGTGAGCGATTTCTGCGCCTCCCTGGGTGTGGCCACCCTAAGTGAGCGCGCCTGTGCCCGGTTGATCTCTGGGAGATACGCTCCAACAGGTACTCTAGTCCCAAGCCGTGGAGGGTTTTGAAAATCAAAACCAGGACCTGGAACCTTATCCGGAGGGCAACGGGCAGCCAATGCAGGCGAGCCAGAACTGGGGTGATGTGATCGAATCTACGAGCACCCACCACCAGTCTGGCCGCCGCATTCTGCACCTGCTGGAGCCTCCGGACAAGGGTCAAGGGCAACCCCACATAGAGGGCATTGCAGTAGTCGATCCTTGAGATCCCGAGGGCCTGCACAACTGTCCTCAGGGAGGACTCATCGAGGTACTGGCGGATCTGAGCAATCCTGAGGAGATGGATAAAAGCGGCCGTTGTGGCAGCCATCATCTGGGCTTCCAGAGAGAGGGCTGAATCCAGGACCACACCCAGATTCCTGGTCCTGTCCATAGGCTGGAGGGAACCCCCCAAGGCTAGGGAGGGGGCCATCGTACCTGGACGAAGGCGCCCCAAAGAACAGAACCTCAGTCTTCTCTGGGTTCAGCTTGAGTCTGTTGGTCCTGGTCCATTCCAAGACCGCCTCCAGGCACAAGTCGAGGGAGCGTACTGCCTCCTCTGCAGAGGAAGTAAAGGATAGAGCTGCATGTCATCAGCGTACTGATGGCAGCAAAATCCAAATCTTCCGATGACCTCCGCCAGCGGCCTCATATTAACAATGAACAGCATGGATGAGATATCTGACCCCTGGGGCACCACACAAGGGAGTGTCCAAGGAGTTGACAAATCATCACCCAGCTGAACCCGCTGAGACCGGCCGCAGAGGAAGGAACGGAGCCAGCAGAGAGCAGAGCCCCCAATTCCAGCCTCAGCGAGTCGGTGTAGCAGGTTGCAGTGGTCGACGGTATCAAAGGCTGCTGACAGATCAAGGAGGACCAACAGGGAGGAACACCCCCTGTCGGCCTCCCTGAGGAGGTCATCCTGCAGAGCGACCAGGGCAGTCTTAGTCCCCCAAAGCGGCCTGAACCCAGACTGGAAGGGATCCAGGATACGATTTTCCTCCAGGTACGACTGGAGCTGGACGGCAGCCACCCTCTGAACAACCTTGCCCAGGAAGGGAACAATGGCAATTGCACGATAGCTGGACAACTCGTCCGACGCCAAGCCGGGCTTTTTCAAAGTGGGCTTCATCACGGTCTCCTTCAAACGGGAACAAAAAATTCCTTCCCTGAAGGAGGATGTGGCAGTAGCAGAAACCCACTCCGCCATGTTCCCTCCAGCGGATTTAATAACCCAAGCTTGGCCAGGGTCAAAAGGGGAAGCCGCTGGGCGGCAGTAAGCCTCCGCAGGGAACACAGGCCCAAACTCAGCCAGGCAAGAAGACTGAGGGGGTGAGTCCCCAGGGATGTCAGAGGATGGGGTAGCGCAACCGGAGGGCAGATCGGAGCAGATGGCCTCAATTTTAGATCTAAAATAGGCTGCAAATTGCTCACTAGTGAACTCACTAGGAGGAGGCCCAAGCTGACCAGAATTGGAGAGGTCTCGAACCACCCGGAATAACTCCGCCTGGCGGTTCAAGGCCTCACCAATTCTCAGGGAGACATGAGCTGTTCTAGCGTCCCTGATCGTGCGAACATAGTGGTTGGTCAGCTGCTTAAGTGTAGCCCTACTCGCTGCTGTCCGATCCTTCCTCCAAATGTCCTCAGGTTTCCTACGTTCTTGTTTCATCGCCTGCAGCTCAGCCGTAAACGACGGCAAGGAACGGGCTCCACAGTGGAGGAAGCGTTTGGGGGCGATCCGGTCTACTGCCCTGGTGGCACCGTCTTACCACCTATTCACCAGGGCTTCAACCGGATTGACTGCCAGAAAGCTCCTTGAAGGCCTCCATGAACCGTGCAGGGTCCAGGAGCCTACGGGGGTGGGCCAAAACAAAGGGCCGCCGCTCCCCGTGGGGCAGGGCATCGATCAAGAGGGAGAATTTTAGCAGATGGCGATCCAACCATGACATGGGCAGGGGCAAAATACTCCCAGCCCTCAGAATAGAATCTGACGACATGGAGGTAAACAATGATAGTTATTGTGTGCCATCAATTGAATTCTGACCTATAGAGGTGGTTAGATCACAAAAAAAAAAAAACAAGAGAGGAGAACTTAGTCTTGCAACACAGAAAAGGTCATAATGGATTTATAGGCTCTTTAAAACAATTTTCTGATTGTGTCTGCTTTGGCTGCAGAGGTATCTAAATTAGGCATATTCTTTAATTTAATTTCACGGTGCAGTAGCTGAACTGCAGCACGCAGCCAAAACTCTGCTCATGACCTGGATTCAATTCCAAGGACTTGGCTTGAGGTCCACTCAGCCTTTCGCTCTTCTGACGTCAGTAAATGAAATACCCACCTTGCTGAGAGGGCAATGTGTAGCCTGCATAATTAAAATATAAACTGCCCAGAGAATTCTTTAAGCACTATATGAGTAGCGTAATTTGAAGTTGTGCATCCCCTCCCCATCAAAGTTGGTTGGTGTTTTGACCAGACCTGTCTTTTATTCTGAAAATCAATCTCTCCCCCCCCCCCGCCGGTTATAGATCTTGGGTGTTTTTCCTTCCTCTTTTATGCCCCATGCCCAACTCAGTGCATATCCAAGAGATAGGATGACATAAATTCCTTCCCTTTAAAAACCAGATATCTTGTTTATACCCTTCCAGGAGGGGAAGAAAGGCATCCGTTTGTTCTACATAGTTACATAAGTGATTTACCATGGCAAACCACCACGAGAGGAGCATATTGTTTGTTTATGTAAAAGAGTGAGTTTGCTTTCGCTGCCTTCCCCTGTGAGTTTGCTTCACCTGCTTGTATGATGTTTTGTCTCTGCAGATTTTGGAAGGGGAATTATACGTTGTTAAGAACATCTTCTATGGTGCCTAACCCCAAAAATACTCTTTTTTTAGTATCACAAAGGATTATATATTCAGTTCTTTTTATTCGGAATAAAGAATTTGTTCAGCCATGCTTATTGCAGCTAGGCTGAAAAATAGATCTTCAGACCTGTCTCTTACTTTTTTGTTTACATGAAAGCTCCTGTCCTCAGAGGTTAATGTGTTCTACGTAGTGTTCTGTCCCTTTTCCTTCCTGCTGTGAACACAACCCTTGTATTTCTAAATGCACATTTCCTACCATTCTATTTGCCGTACTAGTAGTTCAATATAAATTCACGGTGCAAAGTCAGGTAGCTGTATCCTGAGGCTTTATTACTCATATCTCTGAAAGCCAATCCAAGCGGATGTTGCATCGCCCAGGTACTTTGATGTTTTGCCAAAAGCAACAGGGAAAGAAAGGGGAGATGTCGAGATGAGTGTTTTTGAAGAGCATCAAGAACCATGTGCTGATGATACGTTACGGGAATAGTGATTGCTGAGCTTCGCAGTTAATGCTTCATTGCTCCCTGTGAAGCATATTGGGTTCTGCATTGGGGCTGATAAGCTCTGAGGGGTTGCTGTGCCCTACATACTCATGTCCTAGTTTCAGACTGCACATCCAACGCACTGCTATCTGCTTGGGTTTTTTTTTTTTGTGTAGTAAAATTTATGCGGCAGAGGAAAACAGCTTTTTAAAACTCTGCATCAAGTAGGAAAACTGAATTAATTTGGAGACTCTGTGCATGTTACCTAATAGGAGATCTCACTGTCTTGTAGTGTGTGCAGTGTATAATCCACCTTTGCGGCTTGAATTAGCCACCCTTACCTTTCCAGTCTAGATTGTATCAAGGGGGCTTCACTCCTTTTCCCTTTATCTGAGCATTTTTGCACGAGGAATTGAGTTTGGTGAATGTTGAGCAGTGAGGCGTGAGCGTGTGCAGGTTCACACAGCTTATCAGTGTAGCAACTGACAATGAACGCGGTAGCAATGCTGTGTTATTGAAATTGTGATATTTTGTATATGGAGATAGAACATCAAGCATCACAATTCTGTCCGTCTCCCAATGAGAATAGTAACTTTCTTACAGGGAAACTAATGGACAAAGAATAGCAATTTATTGAATACCTGGATTTACATAACTGTCAATCTTGTAATCTTCTTTCGACCTGAGGGTTTCCTTGCCATTCCTAGCCTATGTGAACCATTTGCCATATTTTTTAATTTTTTCTACTTTCTTTTTTGGTCTTAGGGTCGTATTTAAAAAGTCTCTAATGAGAAGTTTAGGAAGCTGTCCTGTGTATCAGAGATGCAGAAAGTTAATTTTTAAAACCGCAGCTTCCAGAATCTTCAGAATGGTGCATGGCTGGAGGATTCTGGGAATTCTAGTCCAACAATGAAAACTCTTGTGTTTGGGTTTATACGGGACCATTCCAGGTCCGTAACATTGTTTGGCATGAGGAATAGATGAAGAGTGTTCTATGCTTCTGAAGGCATCTTTATTTGAATGATTTTGTGATTTATGATAAAAAGAAATGGAGCTGAGCTATTTGATAATGCTTATCCTTAAGAGGCCTAAAACGCTGCGATCATGCATAAGCTTTATTGGGTTGTTACTTCCTATGAAAACAGCCATGCCATAAAATTCATATCAATCTGTTCATCTGGTGGCACCCTTCAGGGTGCCTATGTATTTGATGGAGGCATTTTG
>JAHTLZ010000111.1:3963142-3977187 GCA_023846285.1 Phrynocephalus versicolor | reverse complement strand
GTGTGTGTGTGTGTGTGTGTGTGTGTGTGGTGTCATTACAGTCGTGACCCCATGTCCATGGACTTTTTCTTGGCAGGAATACCGGAGTGGCTTGCCAGTTCCTATTCCTGGCACCTACAGCACCTGGTATTCCCTGGTGGTGGCCCATCCAAGTACTAGCCAGGGCCAACCCTGCTTAGCTCCCGAAATCAGGCAAGATTGGATGTGCTTCTTAGGGCATGAAGGACTAGTAGAACTAAATCTAGAAGAAAAGGCTTTATTGCCTTGTAAGTTGCCTGTCTATAAACAAGTGCCTTATGTAACAATAGCATCCTGGAAAAGGCAACATGTAGCCAAACCTGTAGATGCAACAACAGTTATAAGATTCCTGCCATGTCTGTAACATTTTAAAGGTGACCTCTTAACTATTTTTTTAAGCTTTGTGCTACAGATAAAAACCTGGAATTTGACAGAGACTTCCGGATTAAGCACTATGCTGGAGATGTTATGTAAGTGTGGCTTACACAGTTGCTTGTTGACACCTCTTAATGCATTTTCATGCACATCCCCCCCACCCTCCAGTCACAACATTCTGCTTTCCTTTCTTCCTCCCTCTGTGCATATTATGGTATGGTCTCAGATGGTTTTCAGCCTTCATTTGCTTTTACAGAGAATATAAATGGGAGGCTATTTTAGATGTGACTTGAACAAACACATATCAACATGAATGCGGTTTGTAAACACTAATTATAGTTTCACTGATTTCACTGGGATTTTTTGCAATTGGGACTAAAATGGAAATTGAATTTCTGCGCCCAGAATGAATTATGCAAAGGTCCCCTGGCCCACCATTTAGTGCCTTTCTTTAGAGCCAAAAGAAGAAGAAGCAATTAGCAGTTCTTTCTTGTGTAAAAACATTATTTCTTTACAGGAGTGCTTGCAGACTCATTAATATTGCTTGCAACAATGCACTTGTCTTGTGGGAAACCATGCACAGAAAGGATGGAATCCTGAAACAAAGCATAAGTCAAAGGGCATCGTAAGAAGTTGAATGTGGGAAAGGAAGAGGCCAGAGCAGTTTTCTTAAAAAGCTTTTTGAGTGTTCAAAACATTTCACAACATAATTTCAGTCATATTTATAACAAACCTGTTCTGTATTGTGCAAGGCAAGTGTGGCTTCCAACCGGGGAAGCCACAGACCTGGGAAAAAGGCCAGGCAAAGAAGCAAGTTACTGAAAGGCCTACCAGAGCAGACAGCCAGGGCAGGGAAATGTACAGCTGTAGTTTAGTATCAGTGCAAAGCCAGGCCAGCATCTACCAGATTCTGCAAAGAGGCTCTGAAGGCATAGTCCTGGAATCAGAGACAGTTGATGCACGGGTCCCAGCCTGCAGGAAGAAATTAAGAAACTAGTAGACCTGTCTCCAGCAGCTGGCACTTCTAACTCAGGGCATTTTATGGCTAGGTTGCTGGACAACCACTGGTACTCATCTGCAGATGTTTGGGCAGCAAGGGGAGAAATTTAATTGAAGGATCTGTTCCTTGGGTGTCCTTGGAAGGGGAAAAAGCTCCTCCCAGGGTGATTCCCTACTCCTGAGGAGACCCTTTGCCTCTCAATGAATCTTCCCTTGCAACCAAACACGTTGCCATTGGGCTTCAAACAAGCTGCGTGTCTTCAGCTTTCTTCACTTAACACTCCAACAGAGAATTTCCTTTCCTTATTTGCCTTATGTGCTCCTCTCATTTGGCACATCCTCTCCAAGGATCCAGGATCTGTGAGGGTGGGCAGTTCTTCCCTGATTTGTTCTGCAGTGTCCAGTTTGCCCCCACTGGGTGACTCCTCTGACAGATATGACAACAGGCTCAATGATGTCTCTTGTCTTGGAGGTTCTGTGGATGCACACAATAATAATGAAACAATAAATATTGAAACAATAAATGAAACAAGTTTGAAACAATGAAAACAATGAAACAAATAATGATGAAACAATAAATATTGTGGACTTAGAGCGAGAAGGAAGCCAAGAAACAGGACCTTGTTGAAAACTTCTATGATTTAAGATTTCTCATATCTCAAACTCAACTTACAACTTGAGCAGCTTTCCAGTTAAGAATAGGTTTTCTTACGCTGCACCAACCATAATAGTGAATAAAGCACCTCTTATTGCTAGCTGATATTCATATGTGAGCACATGAAAATAATTTCCAGAAATTATGGGAAAGTATTTATAAACTGGGAGAAACTTACTAATTGTCATGTACATATTTCATCTGGTATCAACCATTGTAAATGGGGCTGTTTCTGTCAATTATCCTCATCCATCTTGACAGCCTTAACTGCTGTGTCTGGAGTGGACAAATACCTTCTGGTTTGAATCACTGAAGGTCTGTGCAATGCAATATTGAACAGGAGGTTGCTGGTGCTTGGCAAAACGCGTAGACATTCAGTTTTAATAATCCTTTTGTGGGAAACAACTCTGGTCCCCTTTATTCCTGACATGGGAGTTCATCTTTTTATCCAAGTGGCTGGCTGTTAGTTAGTTATGTGTTAAACATTCAGTGCATTTTAAAATTTCCTTCTGTCTCTTGCTTACCAGCTACTCAGTCACTGGATTCATTGATAAAAACAAGGATACGTTATTTCAAGATTTCAAGCGCTTGATGTATAACAGGTAAAAGTAAAACTTTAGGTACTTGTGTGTCTATTTGACTTTGTTGCTCGCCAAACATTATTGATATTCTAATTCTTTCCTGGTTTTTAAGCTCCAACTCTGTGCTCAAAAAGATGTGGCCGGAAGGCAAGCTGAGCATCACAGAGGTGACCAAGAGACCATTGACGGCGGCTACGCTTTTCAAGAACTCCATGATTGCTTTAGTGGACAATTTGGCATCTAAGGTAACAGGGTTTTGTCTAAATAAAGTCTGTTATTGCAAAAACTGAGGCCAGCCATTTTCCAGAAGTTTAATTTCTTAAAGGTAGGCTTCTGTGAACTGAGAGGGATATAATTTTCCCTACTGGCGCATCCCTTCTTTACAAAGGTTCTCCTGAAAAAGAATAAAGATATGCCAATATCAAGTCAGGTCGATGTCCAATGCACACCTGTCCATCTGTTTGGTGGATTCTAAGCTCTTGTGTGAAGCAGTCCAGCTGCAGAAAGAAAAGGTTTAAAAAGAGTTTGGATTTTCTCATTAATGTTGCAAAACTGCAAAGAACACAAACAGTAATTTTACAGTCATGTAAAGATTATTACCTGGTGTGGTACAGTTAATAGAGTGATGTATTAGGATTCAGGTGGCCTAGGTTTAAATCCCCACTAAGCCATAGATGCTCATTGGAGTGTAAATATTCACAAGGTAAATAAGCTATATTAGGGGCATTATAAGTTCTAACTCAGTGACACATAAAACCAACAAGGGCTTCTTGTAGTTTTGTACATGTCAAAGGTTTTAGTGAAATATTATTAATACTGGTCTTGTGGACATGCAAGTGTACTGAAATGTGGTGAAGTTGGCTGTGGTTGCTTCAACTTGGAGAAATATACTCTGCACATGTTGCATTAGTCATTATTTTACACATGCCAGGGCTAAATTATGACAATGGAGGCTGACTTCTAGTTATGATAAGTAATATCATTATGACACTACTCAGTATTATGATAATGAATTCTAATATCGAGAATTATCACATTCTAGTTATACATAAATTTTTCCTATAATTTCCATTTCTATGCACAGTGGTCCACATCTTATCCAGTTATACCGGTGTAGCACAAACAATGTAACGTTTGGAGATGAATTGCTCTAAATTAAGAAATTTCTATAGACCTAATTATTTGAGTACTGAGTTGCGTGATTCTGCACACAATATCTTAACTTAGGTCAACTGGCCTCCAAAAATTGCACCATTTGTGGTGCTGTGGAAGAGGGTTTTGACTGCTGAATCTGTCAGGATCAGGGTTGTCTTGTTCTAGCAGCAGAGACACCCAAGCCAGAGTGGGACCCTCCAACAAGCTAATCAGGTGGATTTGGCTCTGAGGTGTGGGGTAAGCTCCAGGGCATATTTGGAAAAGTAGGTGCCACTGGTTGAGAAGATCTGTCAGAGGCCATACACACACAAGCAGAGTTCAGTCCTTGCCAAGAGTCAGCAGCTGGGAAGACAGAGTTCTTATCACTGTAATTACCAGTCCGAGGTCAGCATGCCAGAACACCAGGCCAGGGGGCACTCCAGTCCGTAGTCCAGAAAATGCGTCCAAGGTCAGGAAACCAGGCAAGAGCTAGGTTCAAAATCCAAGGTCAGGAGTGAGCAGAAGCGAGGGTGCACGCTGGAATGACATGTTGCTCCCACAAAGGCACTCTAGTCCCAAGTACTTGTTTTATGCTTCAATAGGGCAACGCCCACTCACCCAAAAAGCTATTCTTTTAAAGCTTGGGACTGCTAGAATGTAGGTACCTTTGAGCCTGGTATTGCCTATCCCCGTTTCTCTTGCCTTTGAGTCATTGCTGGATATGACCGTAGCTCTCCTGGTAGGAGAAGATTCCTCCAAGGATGAATCATCCCCTGACCCAGCTGCTGGAGGATCTGACAGCCCTGAAGGCTCACCTGCCAGTTCCTCTTTGCTTAACCCTACAGTGCCCAGGTCTGTCACTGGCAGGGTCCTGACAAAACCCCTCAACTAAGGATTTCCATTTATGGAAAGCGCAAGGAGACAGGAGCAGCAGCTTTGGCTCTCAGAGCTTGGGAGTTCCACATGCAACTAGTCACCTGGTCCTGCAAGGCTACTAAACCCTTAGCCATAGCAAACCTTGGTCAGGGCCAGAAAGAGACCTCAGCAAACTGTAACAGCCCGGGCATGGACAGTAACAAGGTTAAAGCAGAAAGCCAGGACTAAGGTTTATTCAGAAGCGTAGTCAAACAGTCCAAGGTCAACAGACATAGAGCAGGTCATCAGTCAGTCCAATTTCAAAACACCAAAAAACAAAAAACCCCAAACAGTTCCTCAAGAACACAGAGATCCATGCAGGCAGGGTTACAGAAAGGCAGATCAAGAACAGAATTCCCAGAATCCAAAGTCTCATGTTGCCGAGGCAAAGAGCAGTGTGTGCCTGTTTCTAGTTTTATGCTAGTAGCAAGCCCCACCAGCTGCACTCCCTGATTGCCTCAGCCTGAGGGGACCCTGATTCTGTGAAGAATCAGAGTCAAAAAACTCAGATCCTGACAGAATCTTTTGAGGCTCTAGAAGGGTTCTTGTTCACTAAACTGGGGTTTGTATTGTTGTTATGTGCCATCAAGTTGCCTCTGACTTTATGGCAATCTTATGAATGAGCCATCTCCAAAATGCTCCATCCTCAATAGACCTATTGAGCTTGTGTAGCTTTAAGCCTGTGAGTTGGTTTAGGGCAGTGAAGGCGAACCTTTTAGAGTCCGAGTGCCCAAACTGCGATTCAAAACCCACTAATTTTTTGGCAAAGTGGCAATACAGCAATTTAACCTGAATACAGGTGGCTACGAAGGGGCAATGTCGGGTGTCCACAGAAAGGGCTCCAAGTGCCACCTTTGGCACCCGTGCCATAGGTTCGCCAACACTGGTTTAGGGAGTCAGTCCACCCCGTCTTTGGTCTTCCTCTTTTCTTGATGCCTTCTATCTGTCCCAGCTTTATTGTCTTTTCCAGAGAATCTTGCCTTCTCATGAGGTGCCAAAAGTTAAGACAGACTCATTTTTAACATTTTTGCTTCAAGAGATGGTTCGGGCTTGATTTGATCTAGGACCCATTTCCCCCCCATCTTTCGGGCAGTCCAGGCTATATACAAAGTTCTCCTCGAGCATTGTATTTGAAAGGAATAATTTTTTTCCTGCTAGTGTTCTTAATTGTTCAGCTTTCTCACTCCTACATGATTAATGGAAGTAGAATGTGGATGGACTTGGTCTCCACTGACACATCCTTACACTGGAGAATCTTTTCTATTTTCTTAATTGTTGCTGGAATTTGTTTTACCTAATCTGAATAGGCTTCTTAGAGGATAACACCTGACTGAGTAAAATACAGTTGTTAAGGATAAATATAGGTCAGCAGGGAAAGGAAAATATTTCTGAATAGTTTTTTTTTCTAGTGGAAGATGAATACCTTTAATTGGGATTTACCACAAGAGCAGTTGGGTGAGATAGAAGGTCCGTATTTAATAGCTTTCTCAAATACCCATACATTTCTCTTAAAGTTCAGAAAGCTACTGACTTAGGGGATAGACAGCAGGGATACGAGTGGGTGGTCAGTACCACCTAAAGCAAAGAAGTGTGATAACCTTTTTCTGGATATCTTATATTACTGTATAATCCTTCTTAGCTGTGAGGGTCAGCCCCCGTGAATAGCATTTGTTGGAAACAATGCATGAGCAATAATATTGTCAGTGCCCAATAGCCATGATGGTTCGTATTTTCTTCACAATATGAGATTTTGGGAAACACAACTGGGAGCCTGCTGTTGAAATTGTGTCTATCTTGTGAACTTCTGAAAAGGACCAATTTGTTTAAAAACAAAAGCTCTAAGCTGGGGGTTGTTGTGTGTTACTTTATGTGACTTCAAACAAAGCAACTAAAGTTTTGCAGGCCATAATAATAAAGCAATACGGGGGACTAAATTGGCATTAACAATGAGATTTTCATGGGGTCTATATAAAAACAAGATGTTCTGTGCAGCAATGAGAAGATAAGAAGAAAATACATAAGGTGTTCCTAAGAGTACTTCTTGTAACCTGGCATGTAATTAGGTATCTGTCTTGGTTATGCAATTCCCAGTGTAGTGCAGTGCATAGAATGATGAACTAGGACTCTGGAAAACATGATTCAAATCCCTGCTCAGCTATGGAAACTGATTGGAGGAGTGGAGCTGATATAACTACTCCTTAAATATCTCACTTACCTTGAAAGCCCTGAAGCAAAATTTAAAAAGGGCCACATGGTCTCAATAAGAATACAAATGCAGGAGCAGGTGATAATAACCACTATTAGTGTTCTAATAAAAGTATCATTTGAAAGCCCTATTAGGGTCTCTTTAAGTTGGCTTTATTTGATTGTGCAAGATGCTATGTCTGTATTTTTACTTACTGAAGGAGTATTCAGTCCTTCACAGCAATCATAGGAGATGACCTGAGACATACAGGTGTCAAACAAAGTTGTTAAAGAGCTAGTTACTTCAGGCATTCAGTGTTCTTTTGTGAGAGAAAGCTAAAATTGTATCTTCAATAGTTGATCAACAAAATTCTCTAGCATCAAATATGGTAACTTCATTTTCACCTTATATGTTAATGAGAACATGCCCCTCTGTTTCCTTGCTCAGAAATGATTTAAAAAATAGACATCAGGCCTGGAAGATAAAAAGATGGGGAATAATTTAGAAATGTCCTGATGTGTGTTACTGGTTTGCTATTTCTGATTGTTAGCTGGATATTTTTACATAGGTTCTCCAGAGTATGTGACTTTGGAGTTCTTCCTTCTGTCTACAGATCAGTGGAGCATATAATGTAGTCAAGGGTTGGTAGTCATGGGAACCCAGTAGGTCTGGGTCATTTTTCCTGCCTCGTTCCCAGTTAGAAGCCAGAAGTAAAATTCTCTTGCTGTTTGCACTGGAAAACAGTTCTGACCTGCAAGCTCTTACCACATGAGCCAGCCCAAGAGGTTTTTTTTTCCAAATAGGTTTCACTGATTACCCCACATTTCCCTCATTTAACTAGAGTTTAGGAAGGATGTACAGTATAAGCTGGATTGTGAACTGCTCCTGGGAAGCTTTGAGTTAAAGAATGGTCTTTTAATGTGTTATAAGCATAACTCAAAAGCCAGGTTCAGTATCTCCTGTAAGTCTTGACTTCTGAAACATTGCTAAACTGCCTAGATGGATTTGAGCGGTTTTCTAGTATTTAACTTCCATCTAGTAATTTAATTATTTTAATTATTTTAATTTTAATAATTTAATTTAATTACTAATTGGAGGAGCCCAGGAGTGCAATTCTAATGTTGCATGCATTCCATAAGCCATTACTGTTTGGAGGGTCGGGCCAAAAAGAAAGAAAGAAAGAAAAAGAAACCACTTTGCAACTTTTGAATGGGTTCTTGAATCAAGAAAGACGTATTTGGCAAATGAGCTGTAGATTTTAGGTTTTATAATTTCAAAAACAATGTTTGCAATACAAATACCATCAGGTACTCTGCTTTTCATATTTCCTCCACTGTGAGAACTTATTCCTATTTGAGAATATTTGGGAATAAGATATCCTCTTGTCCCATGGCTTTTAGGTCTGTTCAGCAATTTTTTATTTTTTTATTTTTTGGTGAGGGATTGAGTGGAAACTGTTTAGAAGTTCAGAAAAACAGTATTAGGAACATAATTTAGGAAGGCTATGGCCAAAATCTTTGTCCTGGCTTTCAGGTAGTGTTGCTTAAGTGTTTGTGTGATCAATCTGAGCTTAAACAGTGAAATTTTCCTTCTTGGACAGAGTGAGAGCTAAGTGCATTTTCCCACATTTTCCTGTTTCTCAAGGAAATTATGTATCCAGGTTTTGGGTTAAAAATATCTTGTGCTATGGGAAATCAAAGATAAGCTGTGGTTCTTTTATGCCTTCTTATAACCAGGTTTTCTGACTGATTTATACTGCTGCCATGTGTAGTTGAGATGTCTGATACATTGTGGCTGAAATCCTGTTGTGCAGCTCCATGTGTGCAACAATCATTGTGTCATCAGCAGTGCCAAATTGCCACTGGTTAAAGACTTCCTATGGGGACTTTGGATGTGTGTGATTTGGTTTGATAATATATGAATTGTGTGCTCTCTGAAATTGCATCTAATGATCAACAGCAGTTTGGTGCTGCTGCTTCTGTCATCTTTGTTGTGCATGTGGAACTGTGCACAGGATTTCAGCCAGTTGCCTCTTGGGGTTAGGTTTTGTTTAAAAAGGATTCCAGAAGTATTTCCTCTTTCTATTTCTTAAAAAATATTATTTGGTCGCCTGCTGTCATAAGGGATGAATGACTGTCACACAGAAGCTTTAGGTGCTGGACAACTTTCCAGTTTCTTTGCCTCTCATTTGTGAGTTCAGTCTGGTCACTTCTTCCTTCCTTCTCATGTTTTCACTTGACTCTTTTGCAATTGGGTTTCTCATGTTTAACTCCATCACTGAATAAATCAGGCATCTAGCTGAGATGTGTGCTCACAATGTTCTGTGAAAGTATGAAATGTTAAAGACAGTCAACCTTTTAACATAACAAGCCTCCCAATATTTTTTATTTGAAATGTCCTTATAGCATCGTCTTCTCCCTCATTGCCTTTGTCTGCACTTGGCTGTGTTTGCTTTCTCATTTGGCTAATGGAGATTGTTGTCATGGTTAAAGCTCTGCAAGCAGACATTGGACAAGAAAATAGGGTATAAAATTGGTGTAAATAGGACTGGCAATAGGCAGAGATCAGTTTCATTTATGCAAAGGTACACAACATTCAGACGGCACAGGAACAAAGTGTGAAAAGTGAGGTGTTTGGGTCCTGTACATAAACTGAAATGTTCATCCAAAATAGCAAATAATAATGTTGTTTTAGTGTCTACAGTACAGTAGTAAGTAGTACACAGAATGAGCATCTTTTGCCGAAGTAATTTCTTTTAGATAGTGTAAAATATTAATATTATTGTGTGAGGGATAGCCTATGCTGTGGAGAAATAAATTATATTAATAGAGTGAATGTTGCCTGTGAATTAAGAGCCACCGTAATGCATTCATCATTGCCAGCTGTTATTTTAGAAAGGAGATGTTTGCTGTTTATTATATGCTGCACATTGTTGATGCAAAACACTTGCTAGCCTTAACCATGGTTAAAGCAAAGGAGATTTTTGGAGTAGAATGAAAGAAGTGTGTAACGACGTGGTTGAACAATATCATATGTACAGTATTATCTATCCACTGGTCTTCAGTTATTTCCCTAAAACCTCTTGCATCTTAACTTTCAGTATAAATATTGTTGCTTCCCTCAATGTCTCCCTCTTTAGGAACCATACTACGTTCGCTGCATCAAGCCCAATGACAAGAAATTGCCACATCTGTTTGATGAGGAGCGTTGCAGGCATCAGGTGGAATACCTTGGCCTTCTGGAAAATGTCAGGGTCCGACGAGCTGGATTTGCTTATCGCCAGACATACGAGAAGTTCCTTCACAGGTAACCAAAACCAAACCAAACCAAAAACCAAACCCCTTTTGGGCACACCAAGGGTTTTAGGATCTCATATTTCAATTACAGTGCTCTCATAGGCCAAGGTCTGCCAAATGAAATCTAAGACGCAGCCTTTTCATGCCTGCTTCCAGGTTGTGAACTCCCTTTTTTCAAGAGACTAGGTTGACCCTCTTTCCCACTGTCCTTTTCCTGTCAGGTAAGGATTCTTCTCTTTGGGCATACTATTGGCAGGGAGCCTTGACACATGAACATTTCCCTAAGAAATATGAACATTACTCCCTAAGAGCCTACAGAATTCTAGGAAAATGAGTTTATTCTAGGGAATAAATCAGAAGCCTGTGTTCATTACTGCTAGCATTTATTCTCTCCCCGCAAAATATTTTTTTAAATTCCAGAATGAAATTAGACAGTGATGACCAATTATATCAGAATTCATTTGGATATCAAGATATGTCTCTTCATTGTTGGCAGAACTTAAATCATTTTAACTTTTCCCCCTTCCCCAAGCCCTGGGCTCCAGCTGATTGGTGCTGGGGTGGGGAAACAAAAGGTTTTTCTTCCCCACCCCAGCGCCAATCAGCTGGAACCCATTGCTTTGGGAAGTGGGGGAGATTTAAAAAGCCTGGACTTTTAAAACCTTTTTTCCCCTCCCTTAAGCCCTTTCTGGGTACTGTACCACTGCATGGTACTGCAGGACTGCAGTATATGAATCGCAGAAGGGCGGGGGTCCACTGTATAGCTTTGAGCGTTGCCTTCTTTTGAGGCTTTGCTCTCCTTCCTGACAGTCATTTACATTACTATCTCTTATTCATTAGCTATCAACAACCCTTTCTGTGTAGCCTGCAGGTGCAAGGGCCTGGTGCACGAAAATAAATTTTACGATAGGAATTTCTATTGTCCCTACACCTACTGTAATTTCAAGGACTTATAATTCAAAACATGACAAGTTGCTATTTTGACAACAAACATCCTTACTATGATTAAAGTTTTGCAAATCCTAGACCTAGAGGAATGAAGACCTGTACAATAAAAGAACGGGTACTCCAAGATACTGTAAAACCAGAGTACTGTAGCAACAGGGAGTGCAAATTATAGGCCCTCCAAAAACTGTCTCTGGACATACTGACGTTACAAAATATATACAATCTACTTATTTAAATAAGTTTTCAGTTCTCTCTTTTGTTTACATTTTGCTATCATTTGTACAGCAGGTTCAACTATCTAGAACAAGTCAAATTGTCCATAGTCATATTTTATGTTCCTAAAGTAACAGCAGAATGACTTTCAAGCCGCAAAAGTGTGTGTGTGGGGGGGGGGAGTGGTAATGAAATTTTTTCCAAAATTTTCCATTTCCACCCAGAAAACCACCGGGTTTTTCCCCCGAGCTTCAAGATTTCTGGTAATTTTACATCTCTAGATAGTTTTGTTTCTTCACTCAAAACCCCCTTCATCTCAGAATGGATTCCACATCAGAATTTAAGAAGTATTGCCTTTCTATCAAAAAAAATTAATGTTGATCATACTTTTTCCACTGTGGTTCATAGGTGGAGAGCCAGAATAAACAACAAAGATTTGGCTATCAGAAAACATAAAATATTTATGCGTTCTCTGTGATAGAGCACAATTTCTTTATAGATCAATACAAAAGTAGATGCAAAAATCTTCCTTTCCAAGATCATACATCTTTCTGGTTGAAGCAGAGCAATCCCTATAGATATAAGAAATTTCTCCACGTTCTACATCTAGCCCTGTATAAGCCACATATGTCCCTCTGTTTTGTTCATCGTATTGCTTTGTTTATTGCATAATAGGAACATGCTTAATAGTTGGATAACTCGGGAAAACAATAATTTGAATTACAACACAACTAAAACATCCAAATACAAATATACCAATCTTACTTCACTGAAACCTGATATAACCGACTAATTTCCTTGGCTTTCATTGGTAGTCCATTCCATATGAAGGAGTGGAGGCAGAGAGGGAAGACTCTTACCGCACTCATTATTACTGAATTTATTGCTTTTTAAAGATGTTTCAAGGCTTCTCGTATTCTGTATTAAGTCACTGCATTCTGTCTTCTGTTGAAAAGTCATCCTAAATTAAATTATAAGGGGATAACCTCTGTTATTTGACCATAATGCTTTTGAATCTAAGCATAGGGAAATATGGAAGATATACTCATTGGTATTTTAAAAATATGGTTCCAAAATAGGTACAAGATTATCCCAGAATTCACTTGGCCAAATCACAAGCTCCCAACAGACAAGGAGGCTGTGAAGAAGCTGATTGAGCACTGTGGATTCCAAGATGATGTAGCCTATGGGAAGACCAAGATTTTCATTCGCACGCCACGGACACTCTTCACACTGGAGGAGCTACATGCAAAGATGCTTGTATGGGTTGTTCTATTTTTACAGAAGGTAAGAGGCTATAGAAAAAGTTACAGTGGAAAAAAATCATTTCTGATTCTTGATGGAAATGTGTAGTCCTATGGAAGATTCCCAGTTTAAGTTAAAGGTTCATCTCTGCGCTGTATATGGGGAACAGGTTTTGCTCACACTTTTAGTTCCACTCTGCATCTGTTTTTTGCAAGATAAATTAGACAACAGTATAAAAAGCAGCTTTTATATTTGGCCACAAGTGGTGAAGGATCGCGAATCTTTATCGTAATTTTTTGAAAATTTAATTTTCTCAAAATCCAAAGTCAACAAATAACTTTCCTAAAAACAGAACAGGGACAACTAAAATCAGTCATACAAATTTGTTCCAAAGGAGTAAGAAGGAACAATGCACTCCTTGGTTCTGGTAATGGAAGCTTTCCCTAACTTGAGTTTTTTCCTGATCTAAGCAGTAACTGGTGGTAGTATGAGAGAAGAGGATAGGGTTGAAGATGCATTTTGGATGAAAGTGGGATGTATAGTCATAAAAGTCTGGAAGCTGCAAGATCACAACTGAGATTTTCTTGCTTTACCTCTTTTCTTTAAAAAGCCGGTCCTCTTGAAAACACTAAAGGCATTTCTTGTAAACTCAGTTAAACTCTTCTGTACATAAAACAGGTACAGATGCTAGTAGTAAAAATCGCAGCTGATTGTGCCTAAGCTTTTTAAGACTGGGACTATAACAAACAGAGCATTCTCTGTTAAGAAGGGGGATGAAATTGCCAATGTTTCGTACAGTTGCAAACACTAGTCTTTCACATTATGTGCATATTTACGGTATTTATTTATTACATTTTACAATAATGAACATGCACTCTCTGAATGGGGTACAGATAGCTGGGATATCAAATTAGAGACAGTACCAAAAAATCAACAATTAAACATATTAATAATGAACAATAGACAATAAGAAGAGCAAAATACATAATACCCCCTGTTGAATGACTATAGTAACATTAAAATTAAATTCCCAGCCCAATATTCCAACTACCTACCTAGAATAATGCTGTGACACGTGCTCATGGTTGTTTTTAAAAATAACACCATTAAGAGCTGTCCTAAGAAATTGAGTTTTTAACATTTTTCTATAGGTCAGGAGAATGGGACTTAGTGAACCATCAGCAATAACTTGATCCATGGTAAGAGGACCAGTATAGAAAAAATAGATTTCTAGTTGTGTGTTTTCTTGCTTTCCTTACTGTTGGCGTTTTCAGTGACAAATATTGTATCAAGTTAACTGGAAGGGTGGAGTGTTTCAAGGAGAGGTGTTTTAATACTAGGAAAATGTGAACAATGGGCTTATGTCTCAATGTGCTTTTCATAATGGATGGCAATGATTCCTTACAATTCTTGTTTTTGTCAATATGTTATATGACAGCTTTTCCTGATAGTGAAGTTTCACATTTTGAACAGTACCTAAT
>JAHTLZ010000111.1:3915642-3958142 GCA_023846285.1 Phrynocephalus versicolor | reverse complement strand
TAGCAGCCTGGGAAGAATAGATCCCATTTGAGATGCCTTGGAAACCATACAGCAAAACTCATTGCCTGTGTGGAATTCATCTTGTTTCAGTTTTGGTGCCTGGAGGATCAGCTGTGCTTTGACAGTGTGAAATGCTGTTTGCCAAGCAGTTCAGGAAGGTGTGAAGAAGGGCTGGCTTGACCGAGTGTGTGTGCACGTGTGCTATAGTAAGCATGAAAATATTTTTCCTAGGTTCGTACAATTCGACTATAATTCAGGGGCATGGCATTGGCATTGGCATTTATAAAATGGTGAGCTGGTTTGAAATTGATCTGCTGTGTGTGACTGCATGCTGGTGGTGGCTTAAGGTACACAGCTTGTGCTTGGTGAAAGAGATGATGAGAAGCTAGGCAGATGCTTAATTACCTCCCCCACCCCCCAAACCAGGAACGATCTGTCTCTTGCTAAATAATATTTAAGATAAATTTCCTTCTTTCCAATGTCTTCTCCACCCCCTTCTCATAATCAGTATTATAATACTGTATTAAATAATATTCTTTTGGCTTGGGCTTTATCTTGATGACTTTCAATAGTTTGTTGGCAGTTGAGAACTCACAGTTTCCAGCCAGGCTCTGTTGTATTGATGGAGACCGTTGATTGCATCTGTTCCTAATAGTAGGGCTTCTGCAACTTGCTCCTTAAAATGCTCCGTTAATTCTGCTTCCAATGACTGTGGAGGAAAATCATGTGCAACCCACACTGTATTAGATGTCAATGGATGGCAAAGGTTAGCCCATAAGGAAAATTTCCAAACCCATATAAAGATAAGATATTTATTGAGTATTTAGTCATGTTGGTCCTACAGTTCTTATCTCTTCCATGGTAGTTGTATCTCCATGACACTTGGATAGGGATTGTTTTATTGCCTCTAACTTCTTTGATATTTGGTTATCTCAAATGAATGTCTCTTCTTTTGAGGCTTGCAACCCTTGCATGGGAATCCCAACTTACCTCTCCTGGATGGAGCCATAAGCAGAAATGGTGATATCAGGATGTTTCCCAAAATCCTAGGGTTAATCCAGGTATCCTCTATGTCAGCAATGGCGGACCTTTTAGAGACCGAGTGCCCAAACTGTGATTCAGAACCCACTAATTTTTTGCAGAGTGCCAATACAGCAATTTAATCTTAATATAGGTGGCTGTGAAGGGTCGATGTCGGGTGCCCACCGAAAGGGCTCCGAGTGCCACCTTTGGCACCCGTGCCATAGGTTCGCCAACACTGCTCTAAGGATTATCTCCACACCCGGGACTAACACACCTTGGAACAATGAATCAAATACATGGATTTCAATAGTTTCTGTCAAATGTCCCCAGATCTTGTTCTCCAATGGCTTTAATTTAACTTTTGGGTCTCCCTAGCATGTTAGGTGTATGGATATACTCACTATTCAATCTGCAATAGCAGCAAGCTTTCTCCAGGGCTAGATTCAGCTGTCTCCTTTTGGAAGTGATGGAAGGGTGCTCTTGGAACCTTCTGTATGAAGATCAACTGCATGCCTGTGGAGATGAGGTAGTTGAGTCTTTTGGCCCATGTCTTACTTGAATGTAGCCTCCACAGAGAAGAAAATAACATTCTTTTTGTCCTATTTTGAGGAAATCCCTTGAATATATATACCTTCACATGGCATGGGGAGTATTTGTTGGCAGGTATAAACCAAACATTTACAAAATGTGGCTAAGTTTCTTTTGTTGTTGTTCTTGTAAGGTCTTTGTGCTTTTTCCTAAATATGTATAAGATTTAAATATTATTTTGTTCTTATTATTGTACTATGCTAATTAGACCACATGTTTAAAAAGTGGGGGAATTATACATGTACTGCAGCTTTTTGCAGCTTTCCTGGCCAGTTTTGTTTATTTCCCACTACTCTATTAGAATGCTTCATGTGCATGTACTGGACTTCTGCAGCGTCATAAAAACTGTATAGTCTCATTCAGGAGGTTCATGCGCCTTTCTTTTGTTCTACTGTTACAAAAACTTTCCCGATTTAGAAGGTTCCAAAGAATGGTTCTGTGCAGGTGCAGATCCATTTCTATGAATGCCTAGTCATTGAATAGTTGATAAAGATATGCAAACTGAGTTTGTTTGTATTTCCAAAAATGTAACTTTCATCTGTTTCTTCATTGTCGTTTTAGCAGCACTAGAGATGTTTCTAGATGCAATCAGAAACTGCCATGTCATATAATCAGGTTTAATTAGAATGTCTGCAACCTCCTCCTAATTTTTACTGGAAGGAGGTTTTATTGTGTTCATTATATTTCTGTGCTGCTTTTCAGATACTGAAGAGTGCTCAAGATGGCTTACAATCATCCTACAACATAACAAAATAAGTAAAAGCAAATTCAAAAGCAAAATCTTAATTCTGTTTTAAGATTGTACAGACACGGTAGCTTTAATAACATCAAGTTTTCTTATTCCCCTAATGCAGCTACGTATATGCAGAAGATTGCACATATTTTACTACACGCACATGGCTGACTTTTAAAAAATCACTTTCCAGTTCTGGAGACTCGGCAGAGTCAATTTCTTTCTCTTTTTCTAACCCTGCCGGTCCTGTGACGATTAATAGTTTTGAAAATGGGTGGTCTGCCTTCCCCTTTCACATGTGTGATTGACATTCCAGTCACCTGCGCAAGGACTAATCTGGAAGTGTGCTAAACAGCAACCTAAATGGTGTCAGATGAATGACTAGACTTTTCTTAAAATATTCCTGTACAAAAGATACAAACTTTACTAAACTGTTTCTTTCTTCTAGCAACTACAGTGGTACCTTGTATAAAGGAATTAATTCATTCCAAATGAAATTATGTTAAGCAAATTTTCCTTTATACAAATTTCCATAGGAATGCATTGAAAACGGAGTAATCCCATTTTTATGTTGTACAGATTCTCCCCATAGGGAATTATGTTAAGCAAATTTCCCCTATCTCCGGAATATTTTATGTTGTACAGATTTTATGTTATACAAGCTGTTTGTTATACAAGGGTCCACTGTACTTGTTTTCTGGTTGGGAAACAACTTTCCAAATTTATTTTCCAAAAGCTTTTTTGCAACCACTTTATTGTCCTTTCTGTCGTGGGTAGAATGAGTGATTTTTTTCTAGCATGTTTGCACAGCATGATTCCAAAGAAATAATGAAATCCTGGTGGCTTCAGATTTGAACTAAGTCCAAGATCGGTATGTTATTGGCACAGTTCTGTGCATGTGTACCCAGAATTAAGTCACACCCACTGAAATCTCGTTGCTTAGCATAGTAAATTGCATTAGAGTAGGTGGGATCTAGTGACTCATTTCTTGCATTAATTCTGTTGATACAAATGGAACTACTCTACTACTGGAAATTTAGTTTAGTGTAGTAAATCACAACTAGTGTAGACTTAAATTGTGCTTGTAAACCGATACTTGAAAAGAAGCCATCGCAAATCCTCGAAAGAATATTGATGGTATTGTTTTACTAAAATAATAGTTCTTTCCTTCCTCCCACCCACCCATCCGTCCATCTATTCACTCACCCACTCACTAACTACAATATAACCATATTGGGCAAAGTAAGACTACTCATAAGTCTCTTTCACCTACTGCCTCTACTTTACCACCTCCAGAATCATATTTCTGGATATAATACTACATATCTTGCACATCTAAGCAGATGGAGTTGTTTCTGTTGTCACTGTGAAACATGCTTTTAAGAAATGTAATTCACTCTCTATCCTCTTTAGGGATAAAATAAATTGCCCTTTGACTGTGAGGCATTAAAAACAATGAAAAATTGGAATTAAAAACAATGTTTCATCCTAACAGAAAAGGGATGAATTCATATTTTTTTCCATCTCCATCTGGACACTTTGGTTTACGAAATATAACCATCACCCCCTTTCAGAGACTGGGTTTTCAAAGGCACAACTGGGTTTATTTCGACATCCCACTGCTGTGCCACCAAATTGTGACGACACCTCCCTTTTACACGTGTAATTGTGATGGAAATGGTAATGCTGCCACCTTTTATTCACTTGGTAATGCTGCCACCATTTAAATGGTCGCCTGATGAATTGGGACAGACTCAGATGTATAATATAAAAATAATAATGAAGTTTATTGAGAAAATAAATAAATATAACAATGACGGAAGTTGGTATGTGTTGCCTTTAACATAGAATAGATTTAATCAACTCTTCAAGCCTCCCTGTCTTTAATAACCAGTAAACAGTAAAGCCCTCACTGCCTGACTGAACCCTAACAGAGCTGTGCTCTCTCAGCACTCTTAGCTCTCAACTCTCAACTTAACTGTCTAAACTGCCTGATTGAGCAAAAAATAATACCTGCATTAAACAACAATGCAAACTGCTACATGTGTTTACTGGTTTATTCATTCATTCAACTTGTATATCACCCATAGTGAAAGCATTCTTGGAACGGTCCACAACATACTGAATTATGTTGTGTCACTTTCAGCATAAAGCAATCAATCAGACGTTCATGAGGATGCATGTGAACCAGAATTGTCAGTACAAATACCACCAGAGGCTATTGACAAGTTATATGAAGGCATGATTGACTATCACTGTCAAAAGATGGTCTTTCTAGCTCTATATTGCTAAAGCTTTGCCACAGTAGGTTTTTGGAGTACAGCTTCCAAAATCCTCCAGCTGGTAAGGTCTGTGGTCATGCCAACTGGGGATTTTTTATTTATTTTGTAATACAAAAAAGTAACACAGTGGTGTCTACACTGACAGGGGAAACCCACCATGGGAGTGCAGACAGAGGGAGATCTATCCCAGCTTGACTTATAGCTGCTGTCATATAGAGACCCTAGGGCAACCTTTTTGTATACCAAGCTAACAGCTCTTCCCTGTAATCACTGTTCTGTTTCGTGGTTGGGGGTGCTCCCTGGATTAACTTGGCAGCCAATTGAGAGAAAAGGAAACAGCTAAGTTTTGATGTATAGACAGGGACCAAGAATACATTGATTTAAATTGCCATGACTCTAGTTCCAGATACAGAACAGTAGGGAGAGAAGATGCAAAAGAAGAGATACAGAAGGAGAAATGGATGGTGAAGGAAGAAAACACAAGCTGCAGTTGTGCGTTTGTAAAGTTAGAGGTTTATAACTATTAGCTGAGAGAGAAACAGTTCAAAGCGGACTGGTGGCATGGTCACTGCTAGGTGTCAGTCTCCCAGCAAAGTTAATTGATAACCCTGCTTCTCCTTTCTTCTCTGTACTTGAAGTCTGCTTATCTTAATAGTGCAAAAATAAAAAAGAATGAGTTAAATGACAAATAGTGAATATGAACTCAGGAGTTCTTTCCAAAGGGGACAGTGAAATAGGTTAACACTAAAGTAAACCTGGGGGTCGAACAACCATTTCATAGGGGTCGCCATGAGCCAGTGAAGAAAAAGGCACAACTGGCTTGGGTCTGGAGGAGGGGGGGGAGGAAGGGGTGCGCAGAATGAGTTACAGCTTGATAGGTTGGAGGGGATGTCAGTCAGTGGCACCGGAGGCTTCGATTGGCTGAGGGTAGAGGGAAGTTCTCTATGGCGCCTGTGGCAGTGGCCTGCCAAAGGGGGCTTGTGGCCTCTTCCAAGCAGGGCAAGGGGGTCACCACAACATGAGGAACTGCATTAAAGGGTCATGGCATTAGGAAAGTTGAGAACCACTGATCTATTCATTTATGGTAACTATATATGGGAAGTTTATTTGATGTACTGCTTTTTCTCATCCAAGCTGAGCTAAATTCAATAGGATCATTTACTATATGAGGCAAAGAGTATTGTGAAACCAAGGCACGAGGCAAGGAGAAATATAATTTTTTAAAAAGCAAGTGGTTAAGAAATCCCCTTTGTGCTCTGTACTCAGTATTTCATATAATATCATCAACCCCTCATCCTGGTCTAGAAGCAAAAGATGTCTACAACCCTTTCTGCAATTCTGAGCAATTCCGGGAGGATGACTAGACAGCCCAATTAGAGCAGCCTGAATTGGGCTAAATAAAAGACACTTAACGTTGCACAGAGGTGTTGTATACCATTTGGTGTGATTGCATCCACATGTAAGGATTAGGTAGTTCCAGGTCAGGAAACTGCACCACACCTCAAGTGACTCTGTTTAGCCCATCCTTTGAAGGGAAAGAAATAAAGATTCAAATTTTGTTTCCTCCTTACAGGAGGGAGCTTTTAATTAAAAAAAAAAAAACCTTAAAGGCACATTGCTGCTATGCAAGGCTTCAAAACAGCAAAAACAACCCCCATCTTCCCAGCCCAAGTAGAGGAAGTCTTCAGTTTCCTGAGAAAGCTTAAGCTTCTTACCAATATTAAGCTGTCTGCTTAAGCTACCCACTTTGGTTTGGTCCCAGTAATTGCACATGCTGGGACCAACATGAAATGGAGCCATTCTAACTCCACCTAAAAAGCAGGAGCCCCTGACAGGGAGCAAAAAGGGTATGGGTAAGAATGCATCAAGAAGGGTCTACTTCCCAATGGTACTTATGGCATGTGGTTGCTGGGAAAGGGAGCATACCAAAGCAGACCAAAGACTTCTATCTAGTTCCACCCTTAATGGACCCAAAGGGCCTTTTTGGAATCGGTGTTGCTGATTAGTTCAAATGTTATGATATATTCAGTAGAGAACTTCAGCAGTAGTCCTCTTGCATTGGAGACATGAACAGACAAAACCTCGACATTGATCCATTTATAAGAAACACTAGTTATGTTCCTTCTCTACCTTATTTTTATTAGGGATTTTAAACCAACCATCACATCTGTCTTGGAAGTCTGTAAATGAATAAATTTGTGTTAAATGATGCTGTGGGTAATATTAGCTTAGGTTAGATTCCCATGGCCACCTAGATACCTTGTGACAACAGAACATTACTATGCATCTTCATTTTGTGCCAGCATTGCTATGCATGGAACTATACTGTTTGCACAGTCACACAGGCCAGGCTAGGCTGAGTTTAGCAGTGTGTGTTTTTCAGATTTACATAGCTGTGTAAGGGAGAACCTGCACAGAGCCACATTAATGTGTGGGAAGCCAGTGAGTGGGAATACCATTCTGCAGCTTTGGCCGTTACTTCACGAGCCGCTCGCTTCGCAGCAAGCCGTCATTTCTGTGCGAACCGATCGCTTCAGTCCGCACGCTCCTCCTTTTTGGCTGCGACATCACCCCGACCACGCCCCCTTTACCGTGCTCCAACCGGGGTGAGTGATTCCCCTGCCATGGGCCGGGAATCTTTTCGCTTCGCATCTCGCTTCGCTCCCAACGTCACGTGTGGTCTCGGTTTTTGGCTTTTATTTCAAGTTTTTTTAAAAAATATTCAAACAGGGATATCAATGCATCGCTATATCGTTTCATCGCTTTGCGCTGTTACTTCCTCGCGCGAGTAGCGGCGGCGGCGGGAGCAGGAGGAGCCGCTGCCGCCTCGCCCGGCCAGAGCAGGGCACCCGGGGCAGGCAGCGTGCAAGCGGCGGAGGGCGGGCGGCTGTGCCATGCGGGGCTCCCCCCGAGTAGCGGCGGCGGCGGCGGGGGGGCTGCCAATGATGCCAGGAAACAATGGACAAAACAATATAAATTAGGAGCGGAAAACACAGGATCGTACAGTAAACACGCTCTGTCGTGAATGACAGCCAAGCATTGATGCATCGATACGCAGAGTAAATTTTTTTTAAAAAAATAAAAGGAGAGTGGAACCGGACGTTGCAAATCAGCTTTCTAATGCGAAGGGAGCACGTGAGGTAGTAATCGATTCGGTCCCAAAAATGCCCCGCGTGAGTACAGAGAAACGGGGGTGGGAGCAAAGGGAGACCACGTGACCACCACGTGACCGCCTCCGAATTCAAATCGAAGGCAAGGTCGATTCGAAGCGAGGCACCTCGTGAAGTAACGGCCTATGTGATATTAGCCAGCAATTGTCAATTGGCATGAAGAAAGCAAAATATTGCAGTGGCTGATAAATTAGAGAGAAGGCCAGTATCCTAAATTTCAAGGACCAGGAGTACACTTAGAAGCTGAATTTCAAAATGTTGATATTTACAATATTAATTTAAACACATTTTCCTCCTCTTGTATATATTTTTATTTAAAAGATTAGCCATTTTTCTCTGAGGACAAGAGGTGTGGAAGGAAGCATGTGGTACTCTAGAAATTCACCAAGTTCCTTGGTGCAAAATTTAGCTTTTGTTTCATATGAAATATACATGGTTTTGTGTAGGTGTTTCTGCATATGCAAGCAGCAATGACACTGATTGCGCTTTTACACAACCCCTGAGATCCGCTGGCAACTTAAATTCGGACCAGAGACCTTGGGGATTTGCTCCTCTTCCTGTGTTCCCACCCCTCCGCATTCCCTTGCTCTTGTCTGCGTGAGGGGAGGGAGAAAAGAATGCAGGCTCACCTCCACTGTGCCATCCGGAAGTATTCCAGTCTCTTAAAGGGGCGGGGGGGCAAAAAAACCCAAACAGAAGGCAGTTGAGCCCGGCACTCACTGCCTTGCAATTCACATCAGAAATTTTTCACCTTCGGAGACCAGGAACTTGGAAAATGCGCTGGGACGCGCTTAGGTGGGCGTGGTCGTACTTAATTTTTTTATAGTCCGGAGCTGGTGGGAAAACAATTTTAAGCTCCGCATCTGGGAGCCCTTTGTCTCGGATTTTAGGGGTTGTGTAAAAGCGCCCTAAGAGGCATTATTCCCTCCGCATTTCATGTAATGTAGTTATGCTGAAAGAAAAATGTGCAATCAAGTAGATTATGGAATGAAAGATTGAGGAAGGACAAAGCTGTTCTCCTCCTTACTATTTGTTATGGTCCAACATGTTTGTTCTCTCTCTCTCTCTCTCTCTCTCTCTCTCTCTCTCTCTCTCTCTCTTGTGGGGGCTATTATAGGTTTGGAGGGGCACGCTGGCTCGCCTTCGCTACAAGAGGACACGAGCATCCCTCAAAATCATCAAGTGCTACCGTCGATACAAAGTGAAGTCTTATATCTGTGAGGTTGCCCGTCGGTTTCACAGTGTGAAATCCATGAAGGACTATGGAAAGCATGTGAGATGGCCCACCCCACCTAAAGTGCTTCGGAGATTTGAGGAAGCACTGCAGGCAATTTATTTCAGGTGGGTGTCTAGGGCAGCCTGTTGCATGATGAGGAGTTGAGGCAATCTTGTGTACACCTTGTGAAATTGTCCTAGTGCAATGATGGCAAATCTTTTAGAGACCAAGTGCCCAAACTACGATTCAAAAACCCCTAATTTGCACATGTGAAGGGGCAATCTTGGGTGCCCACAGAATGGGCTCTGAGTGCCACCGTTGGCACCCGTGTCATGGGTTTGCCAACACTGGCCTAGTGCCTTGCATTAGAGAAAGACATAGGCACCAATTCATGATCTGACGGCGATTAGACAAAATCTTCCTTTTCTGTCTCTAGTCTTGCCAATCCATGGGAAGGTAGTTGGTATGCATTCTCTTTTACACTTTGGATTTACTGTATGAAAATGCTGGGGGAAATCTAATGGAGCAGCTACCTGTTCGTAGTTTCTTTCCATGCCTAAGTAAGCCTGAAATGTGATTGTTTTGTCATATTTTTCAGGTGGAAAGCTCATGAACTTATTAAAAACATCCCTCCCAAGGATCTGCCTCAGATCAGGGCAAAGGTTGCTGCAGTGGAGCTGCTGAAGGGGCATCGAGGTGATATTGGGCTCCAAAGAGCTTGGCAGGGTAACTACCTTGCATCGGTAAGATTTTCCATCACTTTGTCCTGTGATATCACAGAGATGAAAGCACAGTGGAAGGTTAATAGTAGGGAACAACATGCTAATGCAATTTCCTGTGCTTAGCAGCTGGAGTTCAGCCACTATGTATGGGAGGGTAATTACGATCATGCCTTGCTTGTAGATTTCCTAGAAGCGTCTGGTTGGGGAAACAGAGTACAGTCCTGGAACTAAAAGGATATGTTGGTCTGTAGGGCTTCTTCTGTGAGCATGTTTTCCACACTGTTGCACAGAGAGTGGACATATATAATGGGACATAATAAACATATATGCTGAGTCTGAATTTAGTTAAGCCCATCAGATGTCACCTTGGCTAGGAAGCATTAAGCAAATCCAGTTCTAAGTTTTGAAGGCTGATGACCTGCATAATTAAATTGTAAACTGCCCAGAGGGTGTTTTAAGCACTGCAGGGAATATGTGTATATAACCAGCACACTTTGCTTTTATAAATTGATGCTGTTCTAGCCAGAGCCTGGAACATTGTCTTTCAAACCGCCTGTTATCTGTTTCTATCTATTATTTCAAAAGTTACTCCTTACATTGCTTATTTTTTTAAACATTGTATTATATTTTTAAAATCCCTAAGATTGATAAAAGAACGGCTTACAATTTGAAATGTTCCTGTTAAAATGTCTCTAATACAGTTTTTCAATGTAACTTTGAAAAGTAATGAAAAAGTAGGCAATGCTGTTTATGGGGATAAACAATATTTCCTATTCCATGCATTAGTTTTGGAGACAGGTTCATTATACTTTTTTTGCCACAGCCTCCATAACAAATCATAAATGGTAACTGTTCTGGTTATTACTTGTTTGCAGGCCATAGTTGTAGCATATTCTACCCTTTCCTTTTCTTTATAAAAAAGTCCACTTTTAAAATGGAAACAGGTTGGCCTGAGAAGCAGTTTTTGTTTGCAAAGGCTAACAACCAAAGCCTTGTTTTAAGTTTATATTTGGGCATTCTTTTTGCTGGAATGGTAAAAGTGATGTGATTCTTTCTTAAATGATGAAGACAAATGATATGTCTGACCTGTTTACTTTTTTAGACTCCAAATAATCCTCAGGCTGCAAGCTCATTTGTCCCCATTGCCTTTGAGTTGCAAAGAAAGGACAAGTTTATGAATGTTCTTTTCTCATCTCACGTTCGCAAGGTAAGCACAGTAAACAGCTACAAAGGGATCAGAAACCTCTGAGCAGAAAAAAGTTGCAGTCTGATAATGGGCATATGGGTTGTAGTTTGGGGGCTTCTAAAAGAAGAGAAATATTAAGAAGAAGAGTACAATACACAGTGCATTCCAAAGAGAAGAGAACTTGAAAATATAGCGTTTTGCACAGTCAAATTGTTTGTCAAGTTGTAATGAAACATAAGTCTGATGTATAAAGCAGCATTGGATTTAGCATACAATTTACTACTAGGACACCAACCAGCAGTCTGGAACACTGAAAATATACATTGACTGTGGATCCTAAGGACTCCCTTTATTAACTAAATGCAACTACCACACTACATTGTACATTGAACATTGGGCGTAATGCCAAAGAGAAAATAGCATATGGTAAGAGGGGAGGCTGTTATTAGTGCCTGTGCTCTACTTTTCTAGAGCTGTTTGGTGATTGTCATAGATTACAAAAGAATGAAAGCTGCTAGACCAATATCACCTTTCCCGTGTTCTCTCCATGACCACCAGTGCCACCCTTCTGCTTTGTAGATACAGGTTATAAGAATTAATGGGGGAGAAATAAGAGAGCTGAGGTTAGCAACAAGCACACTGTTGTTGCACCTTTTAAAAATGAATTAAAAGTTTAAATTGGGAATCTGGTACTTTCAGTCCCTACCTAGAATTACCCTACCTTCTGAATCTGGACAGGTAGCAAAGAGGGACAGGGCTTTTCTTTGTCTTATCTTTCTTTTAAAACCTCTTCCGTTTCTCAAACCCCAGATATTTTTTAAAATGTGATGAAATCAGTGGTGCTTCCCTTTGTTTCAGTGTTAGGTAATGCTGGAGGGTTCAGTTCTGCTCTCTCTGAAGTGGACTGCATTGGTTCAGTCATCCACGTGTTGAAGCATAATTCAGATTGAAAGCAATAATGCTGAGAAAATCTTAAGAAGGATGTTGATCCTTACAATATTGCTCAGTGGGAATCACACATATGGGTTCCTTTCACACCTCCTCTAACATCCTGTGAACCATCTAGAGCGGTGGTGGCAAACCTTTGGCACTCCAGATGTTTTTGGACCACAATTCCCACAGTCCTTTGTTATTGGCAATGTAAGCTTGGAATTCTGGGAGATGTGGTCCAAAACATCTGGAGTGCCGAAGAATGCCACTGTTCTAGAGTCTAAAGAAAGTGTTAGAACACGCCCTCTCCACCATGCCTGATCCCTTAGGAGCTTCTCTGGTGTATTATTCTCAAAAACTCAAGGGTTGTAAATAAATAATTATTTCTTACTTTGTCCTTGACCGCTTTCACTCCTGTTCAGTCTCCAAATCATTGTCCTAGAAAAAAAATTATATTTATGGTTATAGTCAGACTCATCCATTAATGGCTATTCCCACCTTTTTATGGCCCTAGTGGGCCCATTAAGAAGCGTAGCAGCTGCAACATGAAGATCCTTTTCACTAACAGATACTCTTAAGTGTCTTTATTGCTTGAGTGAATGGCATTGAATGTAAAACTGTCAGATACGCTATAAATTCCGTAAGTATCCATCAAAAACTGGCAGTCCCACTTGAAATTCTCCCTTTTGAGAAAAGTCCTTATGGGCATTATTTTTGGCTACACTTTAAGGAAAAAAGATTATCCCATTCTTCCATAAAAATATATCTGTCTGCAACTCTTGTGTATCAAGTGCAAGGTTCTACAGCTTCAAGATGGTTAAGTGCATTTCTACTGCATTTCTTAGAGGAGTTCACCTAACAGACATTTGGAAGGTGACAGCACGGTTGCAACCTTCCAGGTTTATCAAGCACTATAGATTGGATGTCAGGGCAAAAATTAACGCAGCACTCAGCAGGGCAGCAATCTCTTCTGTGTTGGAATAGCATCCCACCAGCCGGCAGGTCATCTTTGTCGGTCAGCCATATGTTGGATTCAAGAGGCCGCAGATAGGTTGCTTACCTGTGACCATAGTTCTTTGAGTAGTCATCTTGTTAATTCACACAACCCATCAATCCTCCCCTCAACTTTCCACACAACTCCCATTTTTGTATCAGTAGCAGACTGAGGAACCTGAGGATTTTATTTTATTTTATTTTATTGCTACATTTCAAAAGATGATCTGTGGAATCTTCCTTCCCTTTAGCGAGCACAAATTTTCTACCTTTTGTGTTGTTCCCCTTGTGGTCTGGGTTTAGCTTTGGTCAACTAAAGCATTGCAGTTCACTTTCATCTTAAGAGGGATAATCGATCTACTCATTCCACCACTGGACCATAAGCAATACGACATAATAGCCTTCCTTTCCCTGTACGTTCAGCCCTTTCTTAAAATCTTCCTCAAGATCCCTTCTGCAACACACAGGCTTGTTCTCTGTCAGCCCCTATTGTTCTTTTCACTCCTTCTCACCAATAATTCTTCAGTCATGCCTGCTCTCTGTTTAATATTACTCTTTTCTGCTTTTCTTGCTGAGAAATGTGCCCCCTCTTCCCCCTACCCACACTAATCCTAGAATCTTTCCTTAATAGCCACAGCTGCCTACTTTTATTGTTGCAAACTGCCCAGAGTTCCGGTAGGAAGATGGGCGGTATAGAAATGAAACAAATAGATAAATAATAAATACTATTGTTTCAATCATGTATGAATTGTGCTGTCCTTTCAGTATCACTACTGTTCCATCCTTGATCAGGTTTGGGTTGCCCTTTGCATCATTTCCCCCTCCTTTTTTGTGAGGATGAGCTGCGTAGCTACTTTGCAAGCATGTAAAGCGGATAGGGCAGGTTCACTTTTTTAAAACAAAAACTCTTAGTGAGTATGCACGATCCTGTAGCTGCTGCTGCTGCTGCCAATCATGACTTCTTAACTCGTGTCCTTAAGTGTTTTTCAGGAACCTTTGCATGCCCTTTGCAGATGAGACATTTATCTTGGGGGGAAACCCTGATGTCGCTCTGCGGTTGCTATGATAAGCAGAGCTGTTTCTTAAGGGGCGAAGTCGCCCTGTGACAGCAGGAGTGGTGTTCCTGCCGTGGTCAGAACAGCACGTAGCACTCACTGGTGGCACTAAATAGATGCCTCGTACAGAGGTAGCAGCCAGGGCAATGGGTCAGTCAAGTTGAAGCCAGGCTACCTTCTTTCTTCCTAGCAGTGAAGGAGTTAGAAGACATGGTAACTTCAGGAAATGGAATATCAGATATTTTGTACTTACAGTCCTTAGGCATAATTGGCAGGAATCTTCAGCCTCAGAGGCTGCTAGAGTCAAGAGCCTTGGTATATATGAGGACTCAGTGTCTATTTTCAAAAGATCTTGGTTGATAAAGCTAGTAACCCCTCCCCTCCTAAAATTTTACAGAATAACTGAGTCAGATTTGGTAGTGGTAGAATAGGACAAAAGTCCTCTGACCTCTTATTTCATTGAAAATTTAGTCTCCATTATTCTGAAAATTGAAGCCATATATGAGTAGTTGTGCGAGTCTCACAAACAATCCACTTTGTGTACTTTAATTTGTTATATTTTATTATTGGTTCCATAGCCCCCTGAACATCTGACACTGCAGGCAATATCCTTGAGATAATTCCCGTTCCTGTCATACTTCTTGTTTTGCTTTCCAGCCCTTTCTATCAGGTTTCCACAGACTATCGGCTGAGAACTAATAACCTGTAGTTTTGATGTTACTGTACAAAAAAGCATGTTCTTTCTTCACCCATAAGACTGTCAGCTGATAACAAGGGAGGCCTTCTTTGAAAAGAGTGCCCTGCCAATCCTTTCTTGCTAGTGCAGCTGTTACTGTATTTCTTAAGTGAACCTTGCTTCCCACTTAGTAGCACACATCCAAATCTGCTGGGCATGTCTCTTGTTGAATGTGATGCTTCTCTCTCTTTAAATAAAGTATATACTGTCCAGTTGTCCCAAGACAGAGGTTGTTGTACTTCAGAATAATGTTATCCTGCTGACAATCTGACAGGTCGAGTGAGTGAATGAGTAAGTATGCTTCTAAGAGAAGAGAGAATGTGGGTGAATTAGCTTCCAGATTCCTAAGAAGCTATTATAAAAGAAGCGGAGAATTATCTTCGTATTTGTTATTGAGTGAAGGGTGAGAACAGTGACAAAGGGTTCTTTGTTGCAAGGCCAAAGGAAAGGAAAAAAGCAATAAAGCCAGAGTACTTTGTAACATGGCTCACTTTTTGTGGAAATAGTCTAGTCATTTACTTGGTAGGCATTTTATACAGTGGTCAGTTCTTTGCTTACAGGGTGGTTGGGTCTGGATAACTTGGGTTTATATTTGCAATTGACCAAAATATTAGGTTGAATGAAAAGATGGGACTAAATAGTTTCAGGATCCTTTCTAATCTTCTGGCCCCATGTTCTTTTAAAGTTTTCTGTGGATCCAGTACTTCTACTGTGTTCAATATTTGGGCAGGTTCTGTCATGTAGAGAACACTTGGCATGAGTATGAAATTCCTGGTTTTCAGTACAAAGGACAGTTCGTTGTGTGTAAGGTAGGATACCAATATTTCAGAGAATAATGAAGCTGTCACTGAGCTGTATGTGTGCACCAGCCACTGGTAGAAGTATAAAATCTGCTGAACTGGCCAACTTAATAAATCATTCTTACTTTCTGTTGCACCATAGCAATCTGCTTTGTTATAATTTCAAAGCCAAGCAGAGTGTTGGCAGTGTATTTGAAATGGTTTTTGGTGCCAAGATAGCTAACTGAGAAAGTGATGAAGGAATAATAGTGGGGTTGAACTGATAAGAATCTTGAGGAAAACTTCTTTCTCAGACTACACATGTCTTCTCTAAGGTCTTCAGCAAGATGGAAGGAATGTTGAGGCATTTCTTCTTTTAAAAAGGACAGAAAGTTCTGGAAGCAGTTATTGACTGAAATCCTGTTGCAAAGCTACACATTCAGAACAGTGATGATGTCAGCATATTGCTGCTGATTAAATCACCATCATCATCATCTTAGAATTGCACGGTTGTAAAGGCAATTTATGAGTGCCTGCAACTCATATGCAAAACAGTGAAGCCACTTGTATTCCAAAATCTCAAAAGGAAGCCTTTAATCATCAGTAATTTGCACTATTGGGATTTAGACCATTGCACACATGTTGCTGTACCAACAGCAAGAATTGTGGGGTGACTAGAATTAACTGAAACCTAAATTAGGTGGAAAATAGAAGTACAGTTACATGTCATGTTCTCTTGATACTCCAGATCCCACGTTATCAAAAGAATCACTCGCTGCTTCCATAAACGTCTTCCCTTTCTATAATTTGAATGCAAGTACTGTACTGCAATAGGTCACATGTACAACTGATAAAATGATAAAATGTGATACATTCTGAAGATACTTTTGAGTGTGTGCTGTGAAAGTATTCAATATCTTGGCTCCGTTACTGTGATAGGAAAATATTCAGTGTTCTATACTAAATAGCAAAAAGAAGGGTGTCAGTAAATTTTCATCATCTTCCAAAAAGCCTTATTACAGCTCAGCTCTACCATGCAGATTCAAGGCCACTGATTTATTTATTGAGTTAAGCTGTCTCCTATTTGTATTCTCCTTTTCTTGTTGTCTTGAATTTTCTTTAGTAAGTCTTGCATTCTTGTCATGTGCCAAAAGAATGGCAACCTCAGTATCACCGTTTTTGCTTCTAGATAAATTTCAGGCTTGATTTGATCTAGAAGCCACTTGTCTTTCTGTAAGACCACTCCAATTAGCTGCCGCCTTTGCCTGGAAGATTCATCATCTTGCTGATTACCAGATTGTATCAGCACATTATGGATCGTTTATCAAAGCTGATGGCAAATATTATTCTTTCACATCACTATGCCTGGCTCTTTATGACAGGTGTTACCTATGATATATGCAGCAGAATCAAAATATCTTCTTTTGATGGCACTGGCCTCTTTGGCTCCAAGATGGATGAGGCCCTACTCATCTGTGTACGGCAAGGTACATGACATAGAGAATGGTCATTGATACTCAGCCAGGGTACCATCAACACTGTCAGCAGAGACAATGGCATCAGTTGTCGTTTTCATACCACTTCCAGGCTTCATTAAAACTTACTGCTAGAGCACCATTGTCACCTGTACAAGTATGTTTGCACACAATCAACAGGCACAGAGTTCCCTTTAACTTTCTCACAGTGTTCCCCTGCCCTCCCTTGGGCGGCGGGGGAAGTCCCCATCACCTCTCCTTTCTCATCCAGCTTGTCTCCTCTTAGTATTTTGCCAAATTGATTCTAAAGGCTGTTGCTATCGCTTATCAAATCACAAAGACCTTTCTTACTGAAGCCTTCTGGACTCATTCCACTCATATTGTCACTTCGTATTGTACTTTTTAATGTGATTTCCTCTCCAGGGTGCAACACGATTGTCTGGATATCTATGTGCAGAAGGAAGTCTCTCTTAGACTAGCAGTGTTATAATCTATTCTCCATTAGCCACAACAGTATATCTTGCTCCCATAAGGTAACCTATCTAATTGATCATTCTTCTGAGGTTGGTAAATTGAGTACTCAGCTTGCTGGGTTGCGGTGGGCAATACACAGCCTGCATAATTCAGTTTTAAACTGCCTAGAGAGTGCTTTAAGCACTATGGCGTGGTATACAGTATAAGCAGCACACTTTGCTTTTACCAACATGGGTGAGTCACAGAGGCCATGAAGAAGTAATGCAGGTTGCTTGTCCCTAACTATGATGTTCTTTGAGTGGTCATCTGTGAACACAGATAGCCTACTACTTCCTTGCAGCACACCTGTATGGTCTTTCTTGAAAGAAATATGGGTGCATATAGGTAGTACATGCAGGGAGTAGAAACCCCACTTAAAAGCTGTCAGTAGTGGAAGATTTCAAGATTTGCACAGGCACAAGATCCTATATGTGTACTGCCAAGTGATCCTCTGAAGAATTGCAGTTAACAGGTAGGCAACATGTCATTTCCTGCATACTTTTAAAAACACTAAGAATCTTAGTGTCTAGATGAGCAAGGCAATGAAAGCAGTTAGTAGTTTAGGGGAAAAGTAGGCCCCTCTTCTTAAAACCCAAAGAGGGAGTTATGTTTATAGAAGATTGCAATACCTCTTTGTTGCAGCTACTGTACATGTTTGCAATCCACCACCACATTAATGTCAATTTCCTTCCTTGTAAAAATAGCAGTGTAGGACACCTTTGCTTGAAACCACCACACACACCATTCTGAGAATAATATAAGCATGTTTCCTTTAGAAAGTCTAGTAACCAGATCAGTCTCCCAACATTGGTAGAGGAAGTATGCCTTAGTAATAGCAAGTCTGCCACTGCCGGTAAGTATGTTTTCCCCTTGACTGTAACAGTTGAGAGAATGCTGAATCTGTCTTTGTGAATGTGCTGAAGCTGCAGGAGTAAAGCAAATTAGGTATTGATTATACAAAAAGAGGGAAGTGTTAATTGAAGAGACCCAAAGCTTACCTTTGCTCTTCCTAAGTGTTTCCGTGGCCCTCCTTGCAATAGCTGAGGTAAGCATTCCATATAAATGAGAAATATTTCATGTAGGAACATTGAACTTGAATTCATAAATAGATAGTAAGGACAATGTGCTGGCCATTTCTAATTCTAAATAAGAGGAATGTGAGTTTCCCATCACTATGCTTTTGGCCAGACAGTTCTTTGTGCAGTTCCTTTTACTTGATTCCCAGTTATTAATAGGAGCTATCTGAAATGGGTTAGGACCTTTGACAAGTTGAAGGAGATGTGTGGCAAAAGAGAAACTAGTGGGAGGAAATGCATACTTGTAACCAATAAAGGGAATGCTGCTCCTGTAATTTCAGCACTTTGCCAGGCTGGAGGATGAGAGTCAAAACCAGAAAGGCATTAGACTGGCTTTGGAGAGGGCTTCTGGCTTCTCTCCCAAGTTCATCATGGCCTCCCCAGGCAGCCTCTTGACAGGGCTCAGTGTATGCATATATAAAACCCACGAGGGCATTCATAAATGTAAGTGCACTGATGACAAATGAGGGATGTCTAGCCTAAACCACTGCCCTAAAAGGAGTACCTTAATTACCCTTCCAAAAGAAAGTATTACTGAGGTGATGAAAATAATCGAAGAATTTGGTAATCTAGCCGGTTTTAAATTGAATAAGAATAAGACGAAGGTCTTATTGAAAAATGTAACAAAGAAAGATTGTGAAGAATTTGAAAAATTGTCCGCCCTCTCAGTGGTGAAAAAAGTCAAATATTTGGGAATTAACTTATCTCTTACGAACTTAAATCTCTTTGAGGATAATTATAATAAGGTATGGAACTCGATTAAGAGAGATTTGGAAACATGGAATAGATTGAATTTGTCGTTGATGGGAAGAATTTCGGTGATAAAGATGAACGTGCTACCAAGGTTGTTATTTTTGTTTCAAATGATACCAATAATTAGAGGGATAGGTCACTTTAAAGAATGGCAGAAGATATTGTCTAAATTTGTCTGGCAAGGTAAAAGACCCAGAATAAGATTTAAATTATTAACAGATGCTAAGGAAAGGGGAGGATTTGCCATGCCAGACTTGAGATTGTATTACGAAGCGGCCTGCCTCGGTTGGATAAAAGATTGGATCACTTTAGTTGATGAGGATATATTGGATTTGGAAGGTCATGATAACAGATTTGGTTGGCACGCTTATCTTTGGTATGATAAAGTGAAAGTGCATAAAAGTTTTATGAATCATGTAATTAGAAAGTCATTACTTCAGGTCTGGGAACGGTTAAAACCTCTTTTAGAAAGACATACACCAAGATGGTTATCCCCAATTGAGGCACTGGTGATCATGAGGAAAGACAAAGAAGGAGTGGGGATCACATATGGTGATGTGTTATTTTTTTCAGAAAAAGGTCCCAGACTGAAATCTTATGATATGTTGAAAGAGAAGTTAACAGGTTGGTTTCAGTACCATCAACTAAATGACATTTTTCAGAAAGATAGAAAGGTGTCTGGGTTTGGAGAGAAGGAATCTAGGTTCCAAACCATAATTATGGGCCCAAAAAAGAAACTGCTGACTAGATTATATAACTTTCTGTTGGAGTTGAACCTAAAAGATGAACAAGTCAAAGAATGTATGGTAAAATGGGCTATGGATCTGGGTCATAATATTGAGCTAGATGTGTGGGAAAGATTGTGGAAAAAGAATATAAAGTTTACCGCATGTACCTTGATAAAAGAAAATCTGATGAAGATGATGTATAGGTGGTATATTACTCCAACGAAGTTAGCAAAGATGTATAGGATGAAAGATGACCACTGCTGGAAATGTAAGGAGAAGCAAGGTGATTTTTATCATATGTGGTGGACTTGTGAGAAAGTGAAAGAATATTGGGCACTGATATATGATGAACTCAAAAAGATGTTAAAGTGTACATTCCCAAAACGACCTGAACTTTTTTTGTTAGGGTTGGTGGATAATGAAATCAAAGGAGCAGATAGGACTCTATTTTTATACGCAACAGCAGCGGCACGAATGCTCCTGGCACAGAACTGGAAGACAACGTATATACCATCTTTGGATGAATGGAGGGCGAAAATATTGGACTTTGCAGAGATGGCCAGACTAACGTGCAGACTGAGGGATCAAGATAACCAGAAGTTCCAAAATGACTGGCAAAAATTTAAGAACTACATGGAGACTCATTGCAAGGAATTAAAGACTCTTACCGGATTAGGATAGAGCTCGAGGGATTATTACTTATTTTTCAAATCTTTTTTATAAGTATATAAAAGGGGTTTGTCTGAAAGGAAGGCTAGGAGATGAATAACACTAAAACCAAGGAAAGAACAGAGGGAAGTCAAATTTTAGTGGTAGATTGATTTTGTAGTACTAATGTTTTGAATTTGTTTCTTTTTTTGTATACCAAAATTCTTTAATAAAAATATACTGGAAAAAAAATAATTACCCTACCAGTGATTTAGGTCTGTTTTTCAGGGGATCAGTTCACAGTGTTTTGGGCTTAGATATGGTGTGCCCAACCAAGTTCAAATGTTCAATTCACTGAGTATTGCTATCTTGGGAGAATGAATTTAGTCAGCCTAGTTCTACATAGAAGGTCTTGAGAAAAATTGCAACTGTTTTTGGTTGTTTTAGTTGCAATCTTACAACCAATAGGAATGCTGTGTTACTGAGTTTCATTGTGGACCCTGTGGCGTCTACTCGTGGCGCAGTGGTTAAATACCTGTAGTGCAGGTAAAACTGTGCTCACGACCTGGCCTTCGGGTCATGGTTGACTCAGCCTTCCATCCTTCCGAGGTAGGTAGAAATGAGTACCCAGCTTGCTGGGGGAGGGGGCAATGTGTAGCCTGCATACTGTAATTAAAAACTGTAAACCGCCTAGAGACTACTGGAAGTAGTATGGAGCAGTATATGAGCAGACCACTTTGCTTTTGCTTTCTATACCTGTTATTGAAGAAAACACTGTCTATCTCAGCGATCTTTCATCCAAAGAAAGAGAAATCCAAGTAATGCTGCCCTAGCTGCCCTTCTCGGGAAAATGGGAAACAGATCATAATTTATTTATTTATTTAATTAATTTTGGATTTATATACCACCAAGTTCAATTCAGAGAACAACTCAAGGCAGTGTACAAGTAAAGTCAAAACAACAAAACAAAAATAACATTTTACATATATTAAGAAAGCATAGTAAACACATAGAACAAACAAATCCTAATAGGGAGCCAGGTGGTAATGTGCAGCACTGCCAAAAGCCTCACAGTACAGCCACGTCTTCAAAGAATTCTTAAACATTGCCACAGATGGAGCTAAACGTATGTCAATTGTCAGTATGTTCCAAAGAGCAGGGGCGGCCACGGAGAAAGCACGATTTCTCGTACCAGTTTTTTGGGCTTCCTTAGTGGTGGCCGTCCTAAGTGCCAACGGTAAAGAAGATAGTTGGATGGGCATTCATTAATCTAAGGGACAGACACTCTGTCATATATTCAGGTCCTAAGCTGTAGAGGGTTTTACAGTGGTACCTTGTATAAAGGAAGTAATTCGTTCCAAATGAAATTCTGTTAAGCAAATTTTACTTTATACAAATTCCCCATAGGAATGCATTGAAAACAGAGTAATCCCTAATCGCGACCCTTTTTTATGTTGTACGGATTTGCCCCACAGGCGATTCTGTTAAGGAAATTTCCCCTATCTCCGGAATTTTTTATGTTGTTCAGATTTTATGTTATATAAACCGTTTGCTACATGAGGGTCTGCTGTATAAGTTAAAACCATCACCTTGAACCTGATCTGGTATGCAACAGGTAGCCAATGCGGTATGGGAGTGATGCCTTTTGAGTTGAGCCTGATGTCAAATAACAAGTAGCTTTTGTTCAAAACAAGGTATTTTGAAAGCAAAGTTATGTAAATAAAATTATGAGATGTGGTACATTTATCTTTTCTTCACTATATGTTGGCATTCCTTCAGTAAGGTGTAATTGTATAGCTTACAGAACCCTTTATCTTCATAAGAAAATTGCAGTATGTAAAATATTCCTATATTCTCAGCTTTGACATAACTATATAGTATGCATGGATTGTTCTAATGCTGATTCTCCCTTTATTTGGCCTTTTCCTTTCCTGGGACTGAGCCTTACTAGCAGCCATTCCACTTGGCTCTAGATGATGGAGTGGTCAGAGAAGAGGTGCATCCTTCTCTGTCACCTTGATCTGAAGCAACTCCATTTGGAGCCTGTTTTACTTGTTCATGATATAACTAAAAACCTGGGGACTAAATTGAGTTGCTGGTCCCAGCTAGATTAAATCCTTTGACTCAGTGCCAACTTGGTCAGTTAACACTTACTTGTGGTCCATTGACTCAGTGTGTTTAGTGTAGCTGCCAGGAAGAGAGAGAGAGAGAGAGAGAGAGAGAGAGAGAGACAAGAATCAGTTCTTAGTGTCTGACTTTCCTGATGTCCTCCTTCTCTATCAAACATTTCCCTTTGTTTTGTGCCCTGCCTTTTAATTCTCTTTTAAAAATTTAATTTTCTTTTAAAAATGATTTTAATAAGTATTTTCATTGAATCATAGAATAATTATCTTGGAAGGGTTAAGTACAGTCATCAAGTCTAGCCTCCTGCTCAATTCAGAAATCCAGATCTGACATATGGTTGTCCAATTTTTTTCTTGAATGCTTCCAGTGTTGGGAGTGCTCACCATCTGCTGAGAAAATTGATTCCATTGTTGTACTGCTGTAACAGTTAAGACATTTATCTTGGTATTCCACCTAAATGTGTCTTCCTTTTAATCCATTACTTATTTTTCAGTTTTCAGCATATAGAACAACTATTTCCTGTCTTCTGAGACATAGGGCCTTTTTACACGACCCCTAAGATCCGCTGGTCCCTTAAATTCGGACCCTAGATCTTGAGGGTTTGTCGCTCTCCCTGCGTTCCCACCCCCTCCGCACTTCCTTGTTCTGTCTGCGTGAGGGGAGGGAGAAAAAAAGGGAGAAAAGAATGCACTCTTACCTCTGGAGTGCCAGTGGAAGTTGCTCCGACCCCCCATTACTTCCTGGTTCCTCTTAAAGGGGCGGGAGGCAAAACAACAGCAACAAAAAGAAGCGAGGAGAGCCCGGCACTCTCCGCATCAAAATTTTTCACTCTCTCAGAGCAGGTACTTGAAAGGTGCGCTGGGTCGCACTTAGGTGGGCGGGGTCGCACTTAATTTTCTGTTAGCTCCAGAGCTGGTGGGGAAACATTTTAAAGCTCCGGAGCTGGGAGCCATTTGCAGCGTTGCTTAGGGGTCGTGTATAAACACCCTGATTTAGGGGCTGCAATGGGGTAAAAATGTACTTTTTCTACTGCTGGCTCCAATATTTTGTCTTTAGAAAAACTCATGCTGCATTCCAAGCCGTTTCCAATCACCTTTAGAAAAATTGATCAGGGTCATTTTTTGTTGTTTATACTCTGTGTCCTTCTGCTCTGTGGAGCCAAGTGGAAAAAATATGAAAGAGGGCCCAGGTTAGAAGGAAACATGTAGGGGGTAAGTCATTTTCAAGGCTGTGCTTTGAAATGCATCACTTTAATTCCCGTTGCTCAGCTGGGTGTTTGTCAGCAGCAAGTGGGGATAAAAAACAGATCTGATGGCGACTATATCCCAGCAGGAGAATGGGCAGTGGTTTGCTGAATCCTAATGACATCCACAATTAATTTCAGATTTTGTGTTTTTAGTTATTTTGCTGGCAGAAATGGGTACCACTCTACTCGGGGAAACTCAGCAGCAGATTACCGTATTTTTTCATTTATAACACACTCTCCCCCCCCCCCAAAGTTGTTAGGCTAAAAATTGAGGGTCATCTTATACCTTGTAGGCACAGAAGCCTGGTTGATTTCAATGCAAATTTCCCTCCCCCAACCGCCTCTCCGGCACCCCTTTTGCACGGGTCCCTCAGCACGCGTTAGATTGTGAGCATCTCAGGGCAGCAGCTTTTAGGAGGTTTAAAAAACAAAAAAACAAAGCTGAGAAAGAAGATCCCAGTCCACCCGCCAGGTCCAAGGCAAGAAAGCAGGGAGGATCTTTCCAGGACAGACTCCTCTTTCTCACCTTCTCAGCTTCATTTTAAAGTCTCTCGCATCCTGTGAAAATCAAGCAAGGGAAAGCAGCCTATGTGAAACTCATGGTAGCCTAAAAATTGCTGCCTCAAGACGCTCCCATGGCTGCATAAGAGAAAGTCAGCCATGGGAAGGGAAGAGCCCATTGCATTCAACCAGGCTTCCGAGCAAGTACAAGCACCTTAAAAATGTCTGTGTACAAAGGAGACGGTGAACGTGCTTCCTCCCCCCTGGATGCTGTAATAATGTTTGGCTTGTGAGTGCAGATAGGAGGGGATGAACTATCCCAGACAGACTCCTCTTTCTCCTTTTTATATAATTTTGGGTTGGAAAAGTGGGGGCTGTCTTATACTTTGGAGCATCTTGTAGATGTAAAAAATACGGTATTCCACTTTGCTTACACAGTATACCAAATTATTATTATAAGGGTTCTTTAGAAGGCTGCTCTTTCACCCCCTCTATAAGACATGCTGCTAAGCAAAATCTCCTACTTCTTGCTACCGTCATAGTTCCAGTTTTAAGATGTGAGTCTGGCTGTTTCAAAAAGGAAGCTAGAACTAGCATTTATTTGGCATACATTAAATAGATTCCTAAGGTGGTGTAATGGGTAGAGTGAGGTACTAGGACTCTGGTGAACTGGGTTTGAGTCCCCACTCGGCTGTGAAAACTCACTTGGGTGTGTGTGTGGAACTGGTAAAACTACTACTTACATATCTCACTTACTTTGAAAACCATACTAGGGTTGTTATAAGTCAGTTCTGACTTGATGGCAGAGTACACACGCAAATTCATACATTTTTAAAGCTGAAAAATATTTTTTAAATGTTATTTTAAAGAAAACCTTGTGGTTTTTATGTACAGTATTATGATTTATATATGGATGGTTATGTTGGTGACATTTTTGGGAAAGTGGCATATATGTATGAAGAACTAAATCCAAGTGGACCTAGCTAAGAGAGTCACATTTTCCAGCTTGTCCATCCAGGAGTCAGTAATACAAGCTGAGATGTTAACTTCCTGCTGTTTTCTTTTGGCCTAGTCTTACGGTTTGTTAGCATGGCAGTGCAGTACACAGAGATCTATAGAGGGATAGGCTGTACATTTCTCCCACTCTTTCTCTTCACTGGCATGTTTGCGTCTCACTAGTATATTTGCCCTTCAATATACTAACTTCATTAGGGAGCATACAGTATATGTCTTAGTATCAATGCAAAAACAGACCACTTTACAGTATGACCCCCCCCCCTTATCTGCTTATTCATTTAACCACTGGCTCACTTGTCCATAGATTGAGGGGGGAAATATTTTTTTAAATAATTCAGTAGCTGTAAAGCAGGCTACTGTTGCAAACAGTACTGTCGTAAACATTAGTCACAAAGCTGGCGCCAAAGAGGGGGGCTCGGCATCGGTAAGTTTTCTTTTGTTTTCTTCCCTCCTTGGCGCCGCCACCCCCACAAGCCAGCCGCTGAGCCAAGTGGCGAAGAGTGCAAGTGGCTGGCGTGGACAAGGAGGGAAGAAAACGAAAGAATGCTTACTGATGTCAAGCCCTCCTTGCGGCCTCAGCCACACTGCCAAGGGTTTGGGTGTGTGTGTTGAGGGTGAAAGCTTTCGCCCTAGCACTCCACCACCCTTGCTGCCACCATTATCCTCGGATAAGAGCATTTGCTCTTATTTGCGGATTTCACTATCTGCGGGGGGGGGGAGGTGTCCCAGAACCGATCCCCCGTGGATACAGCTGTCATACTGTATTGACCACATTTGAAAAATCATACCATAAGTGATCTTTCATGGGTCTGGACTACTTTGTCAGATGTATACCAGTGGGAAGAACTTAAAAGTCCAAAAGTTCACGGCAGGATGAATTTTGCCAGAAAAGGTATTCTTGGGTGTAATGTCCAAATAGTCTTGCCAAGATAGATACTGCCATGCATGTCTTTCTTAGATTTAAGTCAGGAAAGGTAGTCTGCATTAGGGCCATAGTTTTAAAATTACAACTGAGGCAGCTGTGGATTGGATATCACACCCCAGCAAAATACATTAATTTTGCTATCAAATGCTTTCAAAGTGTGTGAAGTGTTGCTTTGTTCTGTTTATAAAAGGGAGTGGCTTTTAATACAAGTGGGGATTTGATTATTTGCAGATAAATCGCTTCAACAAAGTGGAAGATAGAGCAATTTTTATCACTGACAGGCATCTGTATAAGATGGACCCTACAAAGCACTACAAAGTGATGAAAATGATCCCATTGTACAATGTAAGTATTAAAGTTGTTGTTAGTGTTGTGAAGTCCTACCTTGCAGATAATCTAGTTTCTCTTTTGTAAATTAGTAACATCTCTGGTCAGAATTGTGTGAAGAGAGTAAGGCAGCCTTATCTGCAGGAACCCAACGTTTGTTTATAACCTTGAACTGTGAGAGAGATGCAAGGAAGTATCGGTAGGGACTGTTTCCCTCTTTCCACTCCTAAAGGATTGAGACCATGGTTCTTTTCTGAATATTTCTGCTCGTTCAGTTTCTATTTCTAGCTTGTAAAACCAACACTTCTGGTCTAAAACCCCATTCAGCAGGAGATATAGGAATCATCATAGCCATCGAGAGAGACAAACTAGATGGAAGAGTCTTTATTACAGCATGCTAACATATCTCCCAGAAGCACCATATATCTGCTTTGATTATCAAGGAAATTTTTATAACCCCTTTCTTTCTTTTCTGTTCTCCTAATCTTGAATTGTACCCATTTGTCCTCTGAAATTATTATTTTGCAAGGAGGAGTTTTCTGCTTGCAAGGAGAAGTTTGGCTCAAGCTGAGAAATTGGTAGATGGAATGATATTTAAAATGGCGGAGCAAATTCTTATGTGTGTGTTGTGTCGTTACAGTCGTGACTGACTCTTCGTGACCCCATGTCCATGAGGTTTTCTTGGCAGGAATACTGGAATGGTTTGCCAGTTCCTACTCCTGGTGCCTACAGTACCTGGTATTCCCTGGTGGTCTCCCATCCAAGTACTAACCGGGGCCGACCCTGCTTAGCTTTCGAAATCAAGCGAGAACGGATGCGCTTAGGGCATCTAGGCCACTGAGCAAACTCTTAGCTTCAATATTTTTGCCAATTCACTGCACAGGTTACTTGTTTTCTCATAGTCCAAGTGAGTATTACTGTCATCTCAAATCTAAGAATTGTTGCTGGGAGATCTAGTTAATTGCCAGAGTATCCATGAGATGGTTCTTATGGCCGTTGATGCATCCAGTTGCCATAGTGTTCAGCTACCTCTACGTGTCCCTTGTAGTGTGGTTCAGAACTTGGCAGAGTCCACCCTATTGGAGCATTACAATAATGTTGGACATTTTAACAGACACATACCTGCCTTGAACAGTGTAATGGTCTGACCTTGGAAGTTGTTCAAGTGAATGTTGGACGTGTGGCTGCTCCCAACTCTGTGGCTTTATGAATATACTCTGTATAATTCCAGTGTACCTCTTAATATATCAGAGTGGGCAGGTGTGGGAAGAATGTCTGGATGTTTTCGGACTCATCTCCCATTAGGCTTTGCTAGCATACCCAGCAGCAAAGGATGCTGGGAATTATAGTCCAGCAATATCTGGTGGGCCACAGTTGCCCACCCCTGCATTACCCCAGCATTTATGACTTCCAGGAAACTTGGGAATGATGATTTTGTGAGGACTTGTGTGGCTGTAGAATGCTGGAAATAGGTGATATGGCAGTTTAAAGAGCTTAGGATCTATCGTGTTGTTTTACTTAATTCTTATATGAGAGTTACACATTTTAACCAGATTTAGCTGGTATTAAAATTTGTTTTCTGGCTTACCAGCAGAAATTCAGTAAATACATTCCGAGATAATTAAGGGTCAGTCATTATGGAAGGCATACAAATATCTGTAGTTTTCATCTGAGATAATATGAATGGCATTGGTTATCTTGTGGTTGAAACCATAGCCTTTCCTCTGTTGCTTGATAAAGCAAAGAAAATCCTTAACAAAGTTTTCTGTCATAGAGTCAGCAATGACTCTTGGCCTCAGAATCATCTTCCTTGTCTGAATACCATTCGGTAATGTTTGAAACACATACCACTTTTTGGTATACTGGCTTGCTAACTTCTCCCAGCTTTCTTTCTATCAATACTCCCAAGGAGTATGAACAATCCTGCCTTTAAAAATGTTTTTAAAGCAGCAATCTGCTGGGGCCAGCCTCACCAACTGTGGTCAGCATGCATGTGATACCCGAATCCAAGTGGAATTCAATTACGTCTTCTATAATAAGTGACTGAAAGGAATGGCTCAGATGATTAGTTCAGTCAAAAACACACAGGGATTCATTCCACTATGTAGCCCTTTGATTTGAAAGCAGAAAATAAATTAGATGACATCAATTCTCTATCAAAAATGTCCATCTGTCCCACTTAGCAGCTGTTCTTGTATTCTGACTTTCTTTTCCAGGGCATAAACAGCAGCTTAGCACGATGTTCATTGCACCCAGTGTCAGCCAGCACTCAACACCCTCACCCCAGTCACTCCCAACTATGGAATGTTTTTGGAATTAACAGTCTGTCTCCCATTGTGCTACTTCTGGAAGAAGTGTTAAAACACATCTTCTCAGTCTGGCCTTTTAAACACTCCTAGTTGTTCTGTTGTTTTCTTGTTTCATTGTTTTCATGATCTTTTCATATCAGAAAGATTGATACCTGTGTTGCCCTAGTGGGCGACAGGATATCAAAATTTGTGTAAGGGCAATATCTTCTGTTATACCACCTAAAATTGCTCTGAAACATTACATGGACATTGGAAGTTGAGTCATGGCAACTGGACTTCTTTTCTTGAGATATTGAAACATTTTGCTGCTCATCCAAACAGCTTCATCAGTCTGAGGAAAGCTAGTTGTGAGTCCTCCATTTTATAGTTCACTTTGCACTCATATCATCCTGGTCTGAAATAGATTCATAAGATGAACAATGACCTGGATAGGCTCGTTAGGTAGACAATAGTCTCATCAGGCCTTTAGGTGAACAATAGCTTAAGGTGCTTAAACCCATAAGGTATGGGTCGTTAGCTATGGCCTTAGTGGTATGATGTATTTTTTTTTATTTTTCTGGGTATTTTCAAATCATAGCCTGATAAGTGGCAGATTGACTGTGCTTGAGCCTCCCCACCTCTGTTGAAAGAGGGGTTTTCAATACTCCCATGAATGGCTTCCCTGACTCCTCTCTCAACCCACCTATCTTCTCTGTCTAATATGTGTACATCTTCATCATTGAATGAGTGCCCTTTGCCCTTCAAGTGGAGGTGTGCTGCTGATTCTGGTCCTGAGCTGTTACCCCTCCTATGTTGGGCCATCCTCCTGTTTAATGGCTGTTTAGTTTCTCCAATGTAGAGGTCTGCACACTCCTCACTGCATTGGACCACATATACTATATTGTTCCTTTTGTGTTTTGGTGTCGGGTCCTTTGGGTGGAAAATACTTCACGCCTCCACCACTAAGATCATACTAACGACCCATACTTTATGGGTTTCAGCACCTTAGACCAGTGGTTCTCAACCAGTGGGTCCCCAGATGTTCCTGGACTGCAACTCCCAGAAACCCCTTCCTCCACAGCGAGTGGTGGAAGTTTCTGGGAGTTGCAGTCCAGGAACATCTGGGGACCCACAGGTTGAGAACCACTGCCTTAGACCATTGTTCACCTAAAGGCCTATTGAGACTATTGTCTACCTAACGAGCCTAATCAGGCCATTGTTCATCTTATGAGCCTATTTCAGACCCTGGTGACATGAGGTCAAAGTGAACTATAAAATGGACGACTCGCAACTAGCTTTCCTCAGACTGACGAAGCTGTTTGGATGAGCAGCAAAATGTTTCAATCTCTCAAGAAAAGAAGTCCAGTTGCCATGACTCAACTTTCAGATAAACTCACCTGGAGAACTGGGAATATTAACGTAAGAACATAAGAACAGCCTTGCTGCAACAGTCCACAGCCCATCCACTCTAGCATTCTGTCTCAGAGCAAGGCCACAGATATATTACACAGACACACATCCCTGCCAGATTAAGAGGCCTGAAGAACATAAAATCTTTCTCTGTATCTTATTACTTTCCAATTTAAACATACTGTCCAACCACAAGTGTTGAATTTATCTTTCTCTGTGCCATGTTTTATAATATTGTTTCACTCTGAGTATTATATAATTATAGTGTGGTATATAATTTTAAATATATATTTTTTAAAAATCTAGGGAGTGTACATGAACTGTGACAGACATCTAGCTAAAAACAATTGCTGGTCTCACATTTGTGTACATTTGATATCCTTTACTTTACCGTTCTCATGCACACTTGCTGGTGGAAAAAAACTTAGAGGCTGGAGCACTGTGCTACCTACCAAAGGATTGTAAGCGGCCTGGTCTTGCATTGCACAGGACAGGAAAACCATTGCTCTGTGAAGGAATTGCAGTTAGCCTGTAGAAAAGCATGTGTAAAGCCCAGATTTTTTAAAAACATTGGGACAAATAAGGGACAAATGGAAGATTGTGGCAAGTGGATGCTATAATTCTAGGTTACCATCGCTTTGCAAAACCATCAAAGGAATTGTCAAGTAAGTGTTAAGCAATATGGCTGTAGGTCTCATGGAGGAGCTGCCCTTACTTCTTCGTAGCCCAACCCTCCTAAGGATCATTTGCTGCTATAAATATAAAGGAGTGAACTGGGTGCTGTTGAATTCTGAAGAAGGTTGCTTGAACTCGTCAAGCAGATTTGCAGGTGCAAGATTCTTTCCCACCACTAAAGAAAAGTAGGAAAAATAGCCAGATTTCAAGCACTTACCCTGATACAAAGCTGGGTAGATCCCTGATATATCTGTGGGGCTTTGTTTGAACAGCAGCTTACCAAGTGCAGAAGAAGAAGAGGAATGTATCTGCACATACAGCACTCTAAATAATACCTTGGGTCTAGTATGCTCACTTTATTTCCCAAAATAGGCATTATTTTTCATGCCACCATTTTAAAGTTTATTATATTGCCTACCTTATTAAAAGTAGTTGAATATTTTTTGTTAGAATTGGCACATGCACTGTTTCCTACTGGCATGTGTTGGTGCATATTGGGATCATTAATATTTGTGTATGTATTAAAAGAATAGAAACCGTAGACTTTGCTAAAGGCGGTGGGTTCAGATCCACAAAAACTCAGGTGTTTGGAGAGAAAAGGGGCTTTTGGCACCCCCCCCCTGCACCTACCACATTTCACAAGAGAAGATTTATCGTTTTAAATCTCTAAGGTAGATTGGCTCTGCAACATGTACAGGAGTGAGCCTTGTCAAAATACATCTCCTTTCCAGTCGTGTTCACTACCACTGTTTCTAGAGCTGTCTTGTCAACATAGCAACATCCCTAGGGGAGGCGTTGCCATGGAGATCTCAGGCAGTCAGCTGATGTCTGGTCCTGCTGCAGCTTGTTTTCTAGCTCAAGAAGCCATTCTGTCACTTCTGTCTTTGGAGGAAGGGGGGGGGGGGAGACCACTCAAAATGGAAAGGCATATCCCTTGACGTGCTTTTGACTCCTGGCAGCAGAAATCCGAGTGTCTTGAAACAATAATGATCTTTATGCGTGGTGTTGCTGGGCATATTTATATATATTACTAAAGATAAAAGGAAAAACCAAGACAGGAACAGAAACAAAAAAGGAGTACAGTGGACCCTCATATAACAAACAGTTTATATAATATCAGATCTGTACAACATAAAAAATTCCGGAGATATGGGAAATTTGCTTTACAGAATAGTCTGTGGGGCGAATCTGTACAACATAAAATGGTTGTGATTAGGGATTACTCTGTTTTCAATGCATTCCTATGGGAAATTTGTATAAAGGAAAATTTGCTTAACATAATTTCATTTGGAACGAATTAATTCCTTTTTACAAGGTACCACTGTATACTGTTTTAATTGTGAGTAAATTAAATCAATATATATATTTTAATATTCAAAAATCAAAGAAAAAAAAGATATAGATACATGTTACTACCCCTTCACGCGATTCTTCTTTTAAACTCAGTCAGGGGCATTCCTCACAGCAGAATTCGGCATGTTGAGAATATGGGTTCAAGTGGATTCCTCCCGAGTTAGTGTAGCACAACGCCATCACGCAATTGCTTCACCATGCATCGGTTTCACAAGGCAGGCCACAATTATCCTTTCTATTGCTGAGCTGCCAAAAACAGGTTTAAATCAATTATTTAAATTAAGCTGCCCTACAGAAGAGGCCCACTCTTGTGCTCTGTAGCAAATCATTGAGGCTAAATGTGGCCGATGGTTTATTATTTCCCAAGGGCTTTGAGTGCAAAACTCCAGTTCTGCTCACTAGAGGTGGATTCTTGTGTTAAACAGGGCTAAGCAATCCTGTGCCCTTCAGATATTTTTAACTACAGCTCTGTAAACTCAAGCCATGTCTGCGGTGCACTGGATTGTGGAAACAAAAACCATCTGGAGGATACCATGCTGCTTGTCTCTGTTCTAAAGAGATTAAATCCCCAAAAGGCAGAGTTTTTTTTTTAAGGTTCAAAAGCTAAGAATTTAGCCCCAACAAATTACTTGGAATATACAGGGAGCCCTTTTAAAATGATTTATTTATTTAAATCATCTGTTTAAATCACTAAGAGGAGCCAGTTTGAACCAAGTTTCCAACTTGTGGGGAAATAGCTATAGAATTAAAGACAGCTGCTTAATTTTAGCACATGTATAGTGGCAGTAAGGGAGGCCACTTCTTGAAGATGAATTTCCTAGTATTTAGCAAAATCAAGGCTGTAAATTTCTGATCAGAACAGCATTTCTTCTTAATATAGTATCTGAGAGTTGAGTCATGTCAACTGGTCCAAGTAGCTTCTTCAGTCTGAGGGAAGTTACTGGATGAGTAGTGAAATATTTGACCCCACAAGAAAAGAAGTCCAGTTGCCATGATGCATCTCCCAGATATCCTCACCTGGATGACTGAGAGTCTTCACAGATGTACTTAACATAGTAAATACCTATAAATACATCCAAGACATTAGGCCAGTCTAGACGTGGTCCAGTCTAATGAAGCATGACTTATTACGCCAATAGAAGTGCTTACATGACCTGAGTGACCTCTTTTTTTTCACTTGCATGCTATAATGAAGATGTTGGCTTCCTACTCCAGTTTAATGTAACTGAAATTCTGTAGTATAAATGCAGTATTATATTGTAGTGTAATATATCTGGAATAGAATGTTTTTTAATCTAATTAGACTGTTTATAGTTTAAACTTCCTTGATGTTCTGTTCTTCAGACTTTTTTTGTCTTTTATTTTTTTACCTGGACTGAAGGGAAGATGAATTCCCAGTCCCTACTCCACCTTGATTGTGAGCAGGCACAGATTAATTTGAGAATAGTATTGTTCAGGTATGGGAAAATCTTTGAAGAGAACTTCTAGGAAAAAGTTGAACTCATTTTAGACCTGTGGGGTGCCTAATCCTTTCAGTTAGAATTCTGAGGTTAACTGAGTCTAAAGGTGTCCAATACCAAAACCTCTTCCTGCGTACATGGCATCCATTTTTAAATTATGCATTGCTGTTTTGGGAGTGATTTATTATATGGGCCTTCTAGTGCACTGAAGATTGTTTGAATTCTTGACTTTCCTGTATAGAAAACAGTGTCAGTGAGGTGTTCAAAACGAACAAGTAGCCTCCCTCTATGTGCTAAAACAACAGTCGATCCTACAGGTTGTGATTTTTCTTAAGTTTCTATTTAAAAATCTAGCAGTCAGGATAATCAAATTGTAGCTTTCTCTTTTCTTGGATATTGCCATTTGAATGTACTTTTGTTAGTGGTTAAAAATGTTCCAGTACTTCATTTTCATTTTGTTTCATCCTATAATAGGGAATACGTCTTGCATATCACTCTAAGCTCCTAAGATAGCTGAGTGTTTTTAAAATAAGGCATAACACATTTGCTTCTTTGTTTTTCAAAATCCTTATTTAAAGTTCATGGAGTGCATTCCAGAAGTAGTTCTGTCTAAATTGGGTTGATTTAAATACATGAGATGCAAGTCATTCTTGATCAAAATATACTGTTCATTTCAAAGATTCCGATAAAGAGAACTAGAACTAAAGTTGGATTTGTTCTCCTGTGGCTGCTTTAATCCATTGACTCTAATATGGGGTTGCAGGTTAACCTTTTAAGGGAATGCTGTAAGGATTATTACATTTTCATTCTTACACATAGCTTCAGTTTATTTTGTAATGTTTCAATAACTGGAGAACTAAAGAACAGCTCTTGATTTGTGCCTGAAAAATTATTTTCTCTTTTGGATGTTAGACTACTGTAGATTATACTGCTACACCTAGCAAATTAAAAGGTCACGCTTCTAGAATCTGCGTAAATCAAGATCCACAAATATGCTAGATATGTAGGGAAATCTTTGTCACTCAGCAAAGATGACAATTACTTTACACACATCCAAAGTCACTTTTGTGATATTGCAACAAAATTTGTTTTAAAGTAGCTCTGAAAAAGAGATTGGAAACAAAGCCCTCCTGAGCTCTTGTTTAAGGTAATCCCTTATTACTGGATAGATGTTTGTGCGTGGTGAATACAATACAGAATGCAGATATATGCCAAAATTCTATTGTGCGAAGTTACGCACATTCAAATGGATGACATATAGGTTTGGTTAGACATTAACAGTTTTCTATTTCAACCCCATTCCCAGGGTCTGAGGCTCCCCTAGGATTCCTTTTGACCTCAGGAGGCCTATAGGTGGGTCAGAATAGAAGAGGGAGCCTTTAATGTCTGAAAATCACCACCAATGGTTTCTGTTGTCAGGGGCAGGACCTTTAGTGGCATTTTAAAAGCATTAAAGGCTCCTGTCTCGTTAAAGGTACCAAAAGCTTCCCTAGGTCCAAAGGCATCTGGGGGAGCCTTGGAACCTTCCACCTGGAGAGATTAGGATTTAGAAAACTTTTAATGACCAATAAAAGCTGTGGTTGGTGCACAGGCATAACTTTCCACAAGAGGATTTGGGCCACTGGATTTTTTTTTCACTTACTGAGATTGATTGCACTTTTATATCACCCAATCATTGCAAAGCACTACTCAAAATCAAATCAATACAAATATCAATATAACAAAACATTATTCCTGGTGCAGCAAAAGGCATAGGTCTGGATCCCAATGTAGCCAGTGTTAGAATGAACTTGATGAAATCAGTGGGACTTACGTTGGTCATGGCTTGAGTGCCATTGGTTTCAGAGGGTCTGCAAAAAATACACCCACACTTAGGGCCTGTCCAGTACAAGTGTAAACAATATATAGTAAGTAGTGTAGTTTGGTCTGTAGGTGGATTATGATTTAGGTTATAGAGATGCCACCAAATATTGGCTAGATTTAAGTCTTTGGATATCAGATCATTCCGGCCTTCTACAGCTGGTGCATTGGGATCACATTTATGCCTAGAGCACAAAAATAGGTTTCTAGGTCTTTCGGTATTACACATAAAGCACCATTTACAACCAGAACAATTTCATTTATCTTTTGCAATAACAATCTGCAAAAATCTTATCTGCAAGATTTTGAATTTGTTATTGATAGCATTTCAGGTGATTGAGAATGGGTCAAAGGGCCAAGCCTATAAATTAAGAATTGAGTCCTAAAAACCTGGGGGCAAAAGTACATTTGCAAAATTACTGCTTTTTTGTTTTTGAGGAGGCATGAATGTTGATGGGGATGAGGATTGATTGTTGTATAACAGAGTCAGACACTGAAGTTGCTCCCTCTAATTTACTGTACTATAGCCATTGCAGAACTCCTCATCCACCTCCATCACAGATGAATTTATGGAAATGCTTACTGAATTGATCTTCTGGTATTTACTGTGCTCAGGGTATCATCACCCAAATTCTATTGTTTTTCATTGATGTATTGTTCATTGCATATTTTTCTTTTTTTTCTATAATATATTCAGTTACCTGTAGAAACTCTAGTAAAGAAAAAAATGTGTCTTTAAAATTGAAGACCCTTCTAGGATAGATTCAAAGGCAATACGTGCTCTCAATGTTTGTGTTTTCAGACTTCAGTGGAATGTCATATTTCCTCTGGAGAGGGACACCGTTAGAAAGATAGCTTAATACGCTACAAACTAGGAAATGCTATTAATTATGTTTAGTCTCCTTCCCTGCCTTTCTACAAAACACCCATTAAAGTATGGAACAATGTTGCCTTTAACATTCCCCTGTCAATTTCCGCAGCTGACAGGTTTGAGTGTCTCCAATGGAAAAGACCAGCTTGTGGTTTTCCACACTAAAGACAACAAGGACCTAATTGTCTGCCTTCTCAGCATGCATCCGCTCAACGAGAACAGAATTGGAGAGCTGATTGGAGTTCTAGGAAGCCATTTCAAAAGGTGAGTTTAAATGCAAACCACCGGAGTCTGAAGGAGATGGAGACAGAGATGTCCTTCTTGATGACAGACCTTGATCGGGTTCTCTTTTGTACCAGTAATGCACACACAGAACATTTGGCGTTTGAAATTTTCCTTGTCAAAAAAAAGTTTTTTTATATTAACTAATTTGATTTGGAGCGGAACTGAAGATCCTGGGAAGCTGGGTCCACATTCGATATTACTTGTTGAAACTTTTATGGGTTTTGTTTGTTTGTTTGTTTGGTTGGTTGGTTGGTTAATCTAAAACTGCATTTTAGATGTATATAACTTTAGAAACATCAAGTGTAGTAACAAGTAACACAGAAATTGGACATCTTGGAAATATTTCATATAAGTCTGTTGAAATCCATATTTTCACAACTTAAATAACTTTTTTGGCTCCTCAAAGTGTAAAGTATGGGGACCAGGTTCCAGGTATTCTGACTCCAATTCACATATGGGTTTTAGAATTGAATAAATATGTAGGCACCAATCTGATTTATTTATTTATTGGATATACCGCCCATCTGGCAGTGAGGCCACTCTGGGCGGTTGCTGATAGTTGTCCAGTGTCTGGAAAGGCTGTGAGAAGAAGCAATAAGCTAAATCCTGTTTTATCTCCAGCTAGAATAGATCCATTGACATGAATGTTTTGTGTGTGAATTGCATGTAATTAATGCAGATTTTGTAGATTTCAACAGATCTATCATAATTGGGGCTAAAATAGGATTAAGTCCACTCTGCTGCACTGGGGCCTGACCTCTAAGTCCCAAAAGACTATGAAATTACATTTCTCATTTCTCGTATTTTTGTGCATAATTTAATAGGTATTCTACATTCATTTTAAAGTTCTTTCTCAGTTAGATTGGATTAACAGCAGCTGATACACAATTAATGGATTCATTTGTTATCCACTCTGGCTTTCCATTAAGCAGGTTTGAGGATGAAATTTAAGCTTGAGTTAGTCCTGATTTGCAGGAACTAATATTGTCTTCAATGAAAACAGAACAGATCCTGGAGTACAATCTAGTAGACATTTTAGCAACTCTGTGTTTATATTGATGTGAATTCAGAATGCTATTTTTTCAACTTCTGTTTTTACAGTATTGAAGAATAAATCACTGTCTTCTATGTGCATAATAATCTCTTGGCTGCAACATTCCACATAAGTGTCTGCAGTTTCCATTTTAGATTTAAATCAGCTGTAAATTGTTTAAAAGCTGGCAGTGCCTCCTTCTGATATGCCTGGATTTTTTTCCAATTCATCATCTTATTCCTTTTTCCCTATCTGCAGCAGTTCTATACTTTTGTAATTGAGAAAGTAATCAATATACTTTTATCATTTGTAAAGTGTGAGGGATCTATTGATCAGCATTAGCATGTCAGACCATACAACTTCTGAGGTATGTGGGAGGGGGATTTCAGCTGAATATAATGGAATTGATTTATAGTGTAAGGTTCCATATTCTTTTTTGGCTGAAACAGTTGTAGAAGCTAATCTCGTGAATTAATCATCTGATACAGATAGCTGTCTCAATCTATCATCTGCATATGACAAGGGTTTTTTTTTTTGTACGATGTAAATATCCCAAAACTACTTTATTCTCAGAGGAGATCAGTCAAATTCTAGGTTTCTATGTCTGTTTCTTATATGCGAAATATTTATATCTTAGCAACTAATACTGTTTTTTCCAGCTTTCTAAAGCTCTAAATCAGGCATGTCCAAACTTCGGCCCTCCTGATGTTTTGGACCACAACTCCCAGAATTCCAAGCCTGTGTTTCCAATGGCAAAGGACTGTGGGAATTGTGGTCCAAAACATCTGGAGGGCCGAAGTTTGGACATACCTGCTCTAAATAGTTACAAAGGGATACATTCAGGGTAGCAATTGTCCTCATGGTCCCAAGGCTCATGGACACTAGCTTTCCACCTTGCTGTTTTAGCTGGATATGGTGATATTAGGATATCTGGATATGGTGACATGTAAATCTCTGTACAGTGAGATCCCATCACTCTCCCCTTTCAACCACCCAGATGATTGATGTTCGAACAGCATCTATAGCATGCTCCTCAGCTTTTCTTAATGCCATTCAGCTGGGTAGGACACAGTTTAAATGGGGAAAGCAATACACAGAGATAATTCCTCCCATATGTTGCATCTTCCATTTAAATTGTGTCCCTACCAGCCTCTGGGACAAATGTAGCAAAATGTTGCACCACTTATCAATCCAACATTTATTTCAGTGTGAATGTCTATGGGTCAAAATCAACCTCCCCATATACATGGAATAAAAAAACTCAAATATATTTTATATTTACACTCATCTCCATGACCATCTGAGGCTATAGAAAATAGCCAAAGGAACAACGGTTGATTAACGCAATAATGGGGCTAACAAGCTGTTTATTACATGATTTAAGAGGTCCTCATTTGCAAGATAAATGGCTGAATTAACAAATCCTCATCACTGTAATAAACTGTATGCCAGACTTGACTGCCACAGCATACTATACTATACTATACTATACTATACTATACTATACTATACTATACTATACTATACTATACTATACTATACTATACCATCCCTACAGTAGTCATTTTCAGATTCATAGCAGTCCTCTGGAACACCGAAGTGTTCTGAACCTGGTTTTGTGTTGCAATTCCTGATATCAGACTTTTGTCTGTTTCTTCATTTGTGCAGTGATTCTTATACAGCACTTGTCTTCTGCAGAAAAACAAATACAAACTTGTGATTTACATCTGGAAACTGTTGTCAGAGAATGATGTAAATCACTTTAACTAATCAGTAAGTAAATAAACCTCTGATGTTATAGGTGCCATTGTTAGGCCCTTTGATCATCCAGCTCTGTTGTGTCAATGCATTTTTTAAAAAAGTTGGGGGTTGTTTTAAGGCAGATATGGGCTACCCCTTCCCCCAAAGACTGGAAGATGGAAATATTATTTTCCAAAGCAGGCTTCATGATATATTGATATTACATCTCAAGTTGATAGCTTTGAGCAACTACTAGTGGTGTTCTGTTGTTCTTTCTTTTGGGTTGTTTTGTAGTATGTTGTTCCTACGTACCAGTCAGGCTCAATTAGTTTGCTTTTTCATCACACTGAGTGGATGTTGCAACTTAAGAAATGTGCTGTCTAACTACATGAGTTTTGAGTCTCTGCCCTGTGGTTCTCAATAAATGTTATCATTTCAGAGAGTTTGGTTGTAGACAATGGATTTGGTGGTGTGTTCTGGTTGGAAACTGGATTTGGTAGCAAAAGTATTTAGTTCTTAAGCAGGGTTCAATGTAGAAATTTTCTTTCTCTATTAGTGGATGACAGGGAGCAGTCCATTAGCATATTGTTCCTCATAGCCTTTAGGCATGTGGGATAGTCTTTGGATTGTTGTTGTGAGTTTTTCAGGCTGTTTGGCCGTGTTTTGGAAGTTTTTCTTCCTGATGTTTTGCCATTGTTTGTTTGTTTGTTTGTTTGTTTTTACAACTTATATGCCACCCACTACCCAAAGGTCTCTGGGCGGATTACAATAAGGAATTAAAACGGTTAAAACATCAGTTATCAATAAATAATTAAAACAACAAAACCTTATACTAAAATCATCACACTAAAATTGCTATCAAAGGACCCACAGTCTATGTTGTACAATTAAAAAACTTCTGGAACAGGAAGGTTTTTACCTGACGCCGAAATGTCATCAATGTTGGCGCCAGGCGGCTCTCACTTGGGAGGGCATTCCAGAACTTGGCTGGCATCTTCAGAGGGCAGGGAGCTCAGGGAACTAAGAGTTCTCTCTGCGCTCCTTTTCCTGAGCTACTTGCCCTCTGAAGATGCCAGACACAGTTTCGGGCGAAACAGCAGGGGGGAAAAAAAACTTCCAGAACACGGCCAAACAGCCCAAAAAACTCACAACAACTAGCAGATCCCGGCTGTGAAAGCCTTCGAGAATACAGTCTTTGGATCATTGTTCCTGTGCCCTCATAAATATTCCTTGACATATTAAGACCATGGAAAGAAAGGCTGTAGATCATTACAAACGTTTATCATCCCTGTAAGCCAGGGGGAGCAAAAGCATAGGGTCCCTAAAAGTACTGGCTGTTCCAATTTACTTTATTGTGTGACTGAACAGATTCACTTCATAGCAATTTGTTCCAGGGCATTGTTGTTGTTGTTGTTGCTGCTGCTGCTGCAAGGGGTGGAGAGTGACAACAAAATGGACAGTGTGCTTTCCTTCTTATTTAGAGAAGCAAATTGTGATTTGTAGATGGTTTTTCTTCTCCGGAAGTATTTTTGTCCAGCGTGCGGCACAGATTTGGCTCTGTCGAGGCATTCTCCCTGTATAAATTGCTCTCATTAGCCCACCAGCTGACTTTTCTGGCCTTTATCCCTGTATCTCTTACTACCTATTCAGTTGAACTTGCCACACCTTGTCAGACAGTTGCTTGAGAGGGTGGAGGGGAGCAAGTGGTTGGTGATGGCTGCAGTGACACCAGGATAGAACCTTTACCCTGCAATTGAGATATTTGCAGACTGTATATGGGGTCAATGGGTTGGAACTGCTCATTCAAAGATGGAACAAAAGGAAAATGACCTTCAGATAAGATTGAAAATTTTCCTTCTAAGAAAATTATAATTGGAGACTGAAGTCTCCAGGGTTGATGGTGAGCTATAAAAATCCCCTGGAGGCTGCATGTGGCCCATGAGCTGCATTTGTGCGCCCTTGCTGAAGAGAGTGTCAGATTATTTGACCTATAAATACAGTGATGTCCTTCTATAATGCTCTTCTTCCATGTCATTCTCATGTATATTTTTACCTGCACCTTCTTTGCCACATTTCTAGATTATATCTCTGGAACAGGGGTACATTTTGTGGTGTCAATTGGCAACAATACAAACAATTCAGATATATTTCTCTAATTAGCTCAGAGTGACAAAGCTGATCCATGTCTTTATGTGTCATCAGTTGTTTCAGTTGAAAGCATCTTTTTTTTTATAAAAAGATCTCCCCATTCACATATTCAATCAGCGATTGGAAAATCCGATATAACCTCAACTCTATTAACTCAAACAATAAAAGGTTCCAGTTTAATTTTCAGATTTCATCCCAGTGTTCTTCACTAATTAGAATTTGGTTGTGCCCCCTCATTCTGTTCCCTTGTTACTAGAGGACTGCGGTTTACTGAAATTCAATTGCAGGGCTTTTAATATTGTTGCACAGTGCTGTGTATATTTTAATTGCACACTTGCTGAGAAGTAGTTGGCTGGATAGCTCAGTGGGTTGTGTACTTAGCTGCAGAGCCAGAGTGTGGGAATTTGATTCTCCACTGTGCCCTCCCAGGAGGAAAGTAACTCTGCAGCCTTCCTTGCATAGGCTGCACAATTCAAGAATACCCCTGGGAGAAGGAAATAGTAGACCACTTCTGAGTACTGTATATACTTTCTATACTTGGAAGCTCCTGGAAAGGATTGCCATAAGTGGGAATGATGATGATGATGATGATGATGATGATGATGATGATGATGATGATGATGATGATGAT
>JAHTLZ010000111.1:3829073-3908905 GCA_023846285.1 Phrynocephalus versicolor | reverse complement strand
TTGTTGTTGTTGTTGTTGTTGTTGTTGTTGTTGTTGTTGTTGTTGTTACAGTCGTATTTCTCCTTAATTACAAAACTGCATATAGGAGACAGCTTACTATATTGTATATCAAGGCTGTTCAACTTTGAACAGGCCAAGGTCTACTTTTTCCAGCCCAAAGTGCCTAAGGGCTACTACACTAAAACCTCTACTTACAATTTTTATCCATTCCGAGCATATGTTCTTAAGTAAAAACTTTTGCAAGTAGAGCAGTGGTTTCCCACAGGAATGCATTGAAAACCAATTAATCTGTTCTGGAGGGAACAGAATTCTGTGTGCCATTGCTCTTGAACTGCCCCGCTTGGCTGAGACAGTGGGCTGGCAGACCCCAGAACTTTGCTGGGGCAGTGGTGGTCCTTGGGATGGCAGAGGGAGGGGTGGAGAACATATGTCCTCACTTTTTTTTATTGATGGCCGGCGGGCTACTTTTGAATCCTTCGCTGGCTACCAGTAGCCCACGGTCTACCTGTTGGGCAGGCCTGCTGTATATTAACCTCAAACGCTGCTTGCAAAACAGAAATAATTCGGATGTCACTTGCAGAAAAATAAGGAATATAGAGATGCCAAAATTATGAATCACTTGGTTTGGAAAATTTGCAGTTGTAATTCATACACTATCCTCTAGGTAGATTCTGTTGTGCACAACATATTTTCCCCCTAGCAGACATGCTTAGAATAGCACTTCACAAGACATTTGAGTGGAAAGTATTAATATTTATTACTGTATTTGGTTTATATGTGTTGTTCTTGGCTATCTGTCAGGAGTAACCCCATGGGAAGGCCTTCCCTCTATAAATCTATACAAGAAAACTATGCCAATTCATGCTCAACATCTGTTCATCAACTTTTGGGGCTCGTTTATTTATTTTATTTATTCTGATAATTATATAGGTTCAATATTACAAGGCAGATCTAAGACGTCTTCCTTCCTGGGAGGTAGAATAGCAGATCCCTTCCTGCCCTCCCCATCATCACAGTCAAAAGAGTAGAGATGGTATCCACAACAGATCAAGTTAATTTGGTAAATGAGGCAGAAAATCCTATAAGCTCTTCTTCCCTCCCCTACAGATACAATGACAATAAATTAACAAAGGAATGTAACTAGGCACGAGACAGATTTTTCAGACCTAATCATTTCCAAACAATACAATTTCTTAAGCTTTTATAGGGGCACAGAAGCCTTTGTCCTGAAGACACATTGCTCTATTTTAATGAACATCTGCCTTTCCTCTTTTTTTAAAACCTTAAGCAATCATTGTTTCCTTCTGCATTAAGAGCTGCCCTCCAGAATAGCAAAAGAGACCAGCCTCAAACACTTCCTTTTGCAATTTGTGATGAACCAAACGCGTCAGGACGAACAGTTTTGCATTTCTTAATGGCGGAGGCTGGGTCCGTGTTTTAGACCTGCTGGAGATGCTCTTAACGGGCAGCACGCATAATGCTTTTCTCTGTGACAGAAAAAGTAAATATTCTGAAATCAGATGCAGTTTCCTCTTTGAACTGCAAAGCTGGAAGGAACCCTATGGATCATCAGGTCTAGCCTCTGTCAAAGAGGCACAGCAGAGAGTCAAACTTCCAAGCTCTTGTTGATGAACAGAAATCACTGTGAGGAAATGGTACTCAATAGTACAATGGATATCAGCAAAGAAACACCCACCCACACACACACAGTTTACCAAATACTGACTAATGAGGGTACAGTAGGACCCCATATCCACTGATTCATTACCCACTGATTCATTTTTCCACAGTTGGCAGGGGATAAATAAATAAATAATTCAGCAGCCGCAAAGCAAATTACTGTCACAAAGAGCAACTGTAAAGCAAGCTACTGTTGTAATACAGCAGCTGTAAAGCAAGTTACTATCACAAAACAGCAGTTTTGAGGAACATTTTGGCGTTCTCTCTTATCCACAGTTTTCATTATCCACGGGAAGGCTTGGAACCAATCCCCAGTGGATACTGGGGTCCTACTGTATTGTCTTTGTACTGGGGATGGGGGGGGGAGCTCAGAAACAGTTCTTTTTGGCTGAGGCAGAGCACCAAATGGTGCCCCCACCCAGCCCTGATATAAGAAAAGTCAACATCCATGCTACTCCGAAAACACACAGAGTGGCTTTTAAAATAGTTTTATTTCAGAATGTTTTTCACTGTCTCCAAATTTTATGTTCAGAGTAAGAGAAAAAAAGTTAACTTCATCCAACAGTTTCTTCATGATTATTCAGGTAGTCTCAGAGAAGAATCTAGGAGTTGAGTCATGGCAACTGGACTGGTTTTCTTGTGGAATCAAAACACTCCACAAAAGAAGCAGCCCAGTTGCCCTAAGAAGCTACTTTTTCTTGAGTAATGAAATGTTTCGATCCCACAGTAAAAGCAGTTCAGGTGATCATGCATGAAGTTGTGCCATGAAAGGTGACCCAGGCATATTCCCAAAGGTGATTGTATGTGTTGTCTGTTGTTGCAACATATTGTGGACCCTTAAGGATCGCAGCTGTTTTGTGGCTTGGTTTTTGTGGGCTAGAGGCACACTTCTTTTAGACTGAGGCAGCTCCTTTCCTGTGGGTCTGATGGCCATTCCTAGCTAGAACTTTCCATAAGATGATAAGATGTAGCTATCTGTTTTGATTTATTTGTAAAACTTGTGAACGTAGAGAAGACAGTGACAGCAAATCCTATGAATTTGGATTGATGAGAGAAAAGAGTTGAGTTCTGTGATTGGGAGGGCATAACAAGCCTGCTGGACAGACTTAGGGTATTTGTACACGACCCCTAAACTCCGCCGCAAATGGCTGCCAGCTCCGGAGCTTACAATTGTTTCCCCACCAGCTCCAGAGTTTGCAGGAAATTAAGTGCGACCATGCCCACCTAAGCACATCCCAGCGCACTTTTCAGGTACCTGCTCTTGGAGGGTGAAAATCCCCAGATCCGCATGTAATCTGGTGAGTGCCGGGCTCTCCTCGCTTCTGTTTTTTTTTTTTTTTTTTTTTGCCTCTCGCCCCTTTAAGAGAAGGAATCAGGACGACAACGGGGCGGCTTCGGAGGTGAGCCTGCATTTTTCCTCTCTTTTTTTCTCCCTCCCGTCACGCAGGCAGGAGCAAGGAAGTGCGGAGGGGTGGGGACGCAGGAAGAGCAACAAACCCCCAAGATCTCTGGTCCGAATTCAAGTGGCCAGCGGATCTTAGGGGTCGTGTGAAAAGGCCCTTAAAGCTCACTAGATAGTAGTTTGCTAGTTGCTAGAATCCATCAGACTATGTCTGTGGATGCAGCATTTTCTCACAAACAACCTGCCCACATCCCCATTTCTTTTAATTTACTAAAATATTTCTGATGCATCTACACATGGCGGACTGGGGGTACTGTTTCTGCCACCCATCACACTCCAGCATTGCTAGGCAGCTGTGTGCTATTCTGGGGAGGGGAACCCTATGCTGAATGAAAGGATTATACAGTGCATGAGCCTCAAGGATCTAAGATTGGTGGGTATTACTGCTATTTTCTTCAGACTACGTGCTGCTCCAGAAGCTTTTGCATGCACCCATAAACAGATGGTCCCTGAATTAGCTGCCCTATCCAGAGTTTAAATTCATGGATTGCAGCATTATAAAGCTGTCAAAAGATCCATCTGCCCCAAGCAGCTGTTCTGGTATTTGCTTGTCTGCCTCCTTGAGAAATTGTGTGTTTTCTTGTTCTCAGGCAGTCTCATAAGTTTTGGTGCTTTGGCTGTTTCACTGAGACTAGAAAGGAACCAGAGCCATCTGCCTGATAGGTTTAATAGTTAAGTTCAGTTGCCATTCCCTTGCACACTCCACACCTAACAGTTCTTTTTATATAGATTCTTGTCTGTACAGAGGCAGCTCTGGGCTTTGATAACTGCTTACAGTTTCTTGGCTACCAGTCAGATTTAAACATGTCACTTGGAAATTGAGAGCTTTTGCCATTTTTCCCTTTTGTGTTTAATCTTGTATCCATGATAAGAGCTAAAAACCTTTATTTTTATACTGTATTTCTGGGTTAACTACAGTTTTAAGCGTGACTTTTGAATAATGTACCATTGTGCATTTTAGTCTGTTTTATTGTTCTCTGTATGAAAGAATGGGGCTATGTGAATACTTATATCACTTCAAAACAGGTTGACAAAAGATTCCATATTATGTTTTTAACCACAACCTGCCATCCATTTCTTTCATGCTACTGGAGACTTTGCACCTCCTTTCTAAAATCTATTCAAAGAAAATTCAAAATTGTTATGAGCCACTATTTCTTTATTGATCAATATAATTTTTAGATTTCCATTAATATATAATGACTATACAAAAAGGATAGGGGTGTGGTGGCTCAGCGGGCTAGAGCACTGAAAACTGTCAGCTGCAAAATTAGCAGCTCAATGGTTTGAATCCCAGGTGCCACGCAGCCGAGCGAACTCCCGTTGTTAGCTCCTGCCAACCTAGCAGTTCGAAAGCATGTAAATGCAAGTAGATAAATAGGTACCACCATAAAAGGCAGGAAGGTAAACAGTGTTTCCTTGTAGCCATGCCAGCCACATGGCCACAGACTTGCACAACACTGGTTGGACACGACTAGCACGCATGTGCAAGGGGAATCTTTACCTTTTATACAAAAAGGATATGGTTCTAATTTTAAATACTGTAATATGGAATAAAACTGTAGTTACCTTTCTTAGGAGGCAGATCTGCATTACATCTCTGTGTATGGATAGTTGTTTGTTGTTGTTTTGCCAGAATGGCTAGGAAAAAAACCCTGAAAATTGCAGGGGTTTCTAGGCCAGGTGGCAGCATAACTGACCTGCATAAACTTGTTCATTCTGAAGCATTTATTCTGTGGTTACCAAAATTTTAGTATAGCACGCAGTAATATGAATATTATTCAGAACGAGGTGGATGAGCAGTGTAAGATGGGCCTGATTTACTTGTGACCATCTGTGTACTCAGTACTGATCCAGTCTACATTGGAGGGATTGGGGGAAAGGAATTTCCCTTATATGGAATACCATCTATCCATTCCTGATATTATTTCTGAGGGGCTTTTCAGGACATCATGGTGGCCTAGGACTGTTACAAAAAAAGTCCCATCTTCAATCCAGTGCATTCCAGATAACATAGTTAGGATCTAACAAACTAAGTTATTCTGACAGGAAGGAATGTTTCTTGGATGATTGGAACTATATGTTTGTGGCAGATGAGAAAGAGATGCGTTCAGGTTTCTGTGTGCAACAAACATCAGCTTGTCAGAAATGTACACTCTCAGAGAAGACACTGTGACTCTCACCATATGTTCTTAGCATTTCCACTCTTGAGAGGGCATCTGTCCTATTTATTTCTGTATTTATTCAAGCACTGTTTAATTTGAAGCCAGGAAACATTTCTTGAGTGACCTATGTGCAACCAGTAACACACACACACACACACACACACACACACAGATAGAAAGAAAAGGAGAATGCACTGACCTGTTGCTTACCTCCTCTTCCTTCCAGTACAGTTTCTAGAAACTTTAAACACATTTTTTCTGGCATTTCAGTCAACAATGCATCTAAAATAACAATATAGCCAGTTTCTTCCTTAATACAGTATACATGATGGTGTCCAATTTGGCCAAAGGTTTCTGTTTGTTTGTTTTTTGTCTTTGTTTTGTTTTGTTTTGTTTTTTGCTAAACCAGGTGCAGTTTTAAATCTCAAGAGACTTTGATGTTAAGATGATTTTACTTTGATTAACTTGAACCTCTAGTCTCACTCTTTATTTCACCCAGGCCTCACTTTTTTCTATATCAGATAATGGTTGTTTTCTGCTGTCATGTTGCTTCTGACTTAAATGGCTACCTTATGGATGGATGACTCCAAACAAAGCCTTGCTCAGATCTTGCAAATGCAAGGCTTCCTCTTCCTTTTTAGGGTCAAACCATCTCACATTTGGTCTCCCACCTTTCCTACTGCCTTCTTTTTTCCACCTATTGCCTTTGCACTGAGTCTTGTCCTCTGCTCAAAGTACAATGGCCTCATTTTAGCTTCAAGGGAAAATTCAGACTTGATTTCATTTAGCAGTCACATGTTTGTCTTTCTAGTGATACATGCTATCCATAAAACTCTCCTCTAGCACAATATTTCAGATGAATTTATGTATGTATGTATTTATTTTTTCTTATCAATTTTCTTCACTGCTCAGATTGGGAACAGGAAATATGATCTTTGCCTTTGTCTCCATTAACACATCCATACATGTGAGGATCTTTTTCTTCAAATCTAGTGGTTTCCAACAGACATCTATAAATTGTAGTTGTTGGTTTAAATGTCTCTTAAGATGCAGTGGATACTTCCAGCACAGCAGGGATGCATGAGGCATTCAAGGCCAATGACCCAAAGATGGATACCAAGAGATGTTTCTGTAGTAAATAGTGTCACAGTTGCATGCTACATACCATGTAATACTGAGAATGGCAAAAAAAAAAAAAAAGATCTGGCCCTATAAATTCTGCAAATAAGAGTTTCTCACCATTTTCAGGTGGGGGTGTCCCTGTAGAATGAACTTAGCAAGAGCATATAGAATGATGAAGCATGTTTGAGTCATATCACATCATTGCATTTGAACTCACATTGTTGCTATAACCTTGGAATAAAACCTGTACTGCAACATCAGTGTGTGACCCATATATAAAATATATGACTCCTTGATTTTCAGGGTGTTTTACTGTACTTTTTGTTCTGTATTTTATTTATATATGTGCATGAGACAGAAAGACTGAGGGATAAAAAAAATCTGCAATTCCCTTTTTAAGCTCTATATCCCTGTAAATGATTCAGAAAACTGGGTCATGAATAACTCTCTTCTCCAAGTCATGCTGGAATCTAGTAGCCAAATCTCTTTGTATGTGAAGTAATAATGAATATTTTATTCAATGTTAATTGTGACATCTCAACATAGATTCCTAACTGTCTCCTTTTTCTTCTTTATGTAACCTGGAGTATCAGCTGATTATTAATTTTTAGAGCAGCAGGACTACATTTTTCCTCTCCTGCATGATATACCATATGGTGGATTTCTTCCTTGGGGGCACAAATTCACCTAATGAATTTCTGATTTGGCCAGTCCTCTAAGAAGTACACTTACAGGGCCCAAAGTCTTGTATTTAAGATGGGAAAACACTGTTATCCTTCACTTTCTTTGTCTCAGGAAACTTCAATGGGTTTAGAACGCATCAGCCAGATTGCTGACTGGGGTGGGTTACAGAGATCACATTACACTCCCACTAAAACAGCTCCACTGGCTGCCAATCACCTACCGGGCACAATTCAAGGTGCTGACCTTAACATACAAAGCACAAAATGGTGTGGGTCCAAGCTACCTCAAAGATCAAATCTTGCAGCATGAACCATCTCAGGTTCTAAGATCATCAGGAGAGGCCTTTCTCTCCATCCCAGCACCTTCACAGGTGCGTGCGCCTCAAAAGAACACATGAAAGAGCCTTCTCTGTTGCTGCTCCCAGACTTTGGAACTCCCTCCTGCTGGAGGCCAGGACTGCCCCATCTCTGCTGTCTTTCCGGAAGCAGGCAAAGGCCTTCCTCTTCAGGCAAGCTTTCCCTGAACGAGGAACTACCTATTATGTAACTTTATATAGATTACTATAGATGAGTGCATTGACTGATTTCATAAGAACACCAGTGTTCCACCCCTCATAATGGATTTTTCTTTTCTTTTTGTGTGCTCTTTGTATCTCTACTGTTACCTTTTTAATGTTCTAAGATGCCTCTTTTAATTCCCTGTTCTTAACTTGTATATGTCTTAAATGTTCCTGGCTGTATATTATCCCTCATTAATATAAGCCGCCTTGGGTCCTTTTCCAAGGAGAAAGGTGAGGTAAAATATTCAAAATAAATAAATAATAAATAAATTCTGTTAGCCAAGAGTATGATCAAGGAAAGTTAAGAAAGTTAAGAAAATATTCAAAATGAATGAATGAATAAATAAATAAATAAATAAATAATTTCTATTAGCTAAGATTGTGATCAAGGAAAGTTAAGAAACTGCTGTACCAAAGTAATGGGTGTCTGTAAACACTTCATGTACAGTATATTGGGATAATCCCCTCAATTTTTTTAGGAATGGCTCAGGATTTTGTGTGCTCTCTAGCAATCACAGGTATGTCCCAAATGGTATCTAGAGCCACCTCTATTTCAAGGCTTACTTGAGACTTGGCTTTCTATACTGCAGAAGGTGTTGGTGATGTGAGTGTAGAGGAACTTTCTGTGATTCCATTGTCATGGACAGATCACTACCCAGTAGGTTTTAGACTCTCTGGAAGTCAGAACCTCTGCAGGGATTGGGGACCTTTCGGAATAGTGTATCCCAGTGTGTACAGGATAGTTACTTGGCAGTTCTTGAGGAATTCTGTGTCAGTTCAGCAGGAGAGCCTATTGAAGACCTGATTAATTTCTGGAATGGGGAAATGGGCAGGGTAGTAGTCATGTGTCCCCTATCACAAAGTTCAGCTAAGGCCCACAAGGTAAGAATGCAGGCCACTCAGTAGTCCTCTGTGAAGAATTTGCACAACATTTTACAGGCAAAATAGCTTGGATCAATATAGCTCTGACTAGTATACTGTAGTTCAGGGCCTGGGAACCTTTGACCCTCCAGATGTTTTGGACTGCAACTTCCAGAATTCTGAGCCTATATTGCCAATGATAAAAGATTGTGGGAGTTGTGGTCCAAATCATCTGGAGGGCTGAAAGATACCCACCTCTCCTATAGCTGGTACTGTGAATATAACTTTGGCTCCTGCTTATCCTGTGTGAATGGATAAGTTCAATTCTTGTAGCCTGAGGATATGGCGGTACCCTTGGAGAGGTGAAGGCCAGCACATGTGTGTTCCCCTTGGCCTACAAAAGCTGCTCATGGGATAGTGTCCAAATGGGCAGGATGAGTGGTGAATACGCCTCTGCATGAGGGCAGGATCCTTGTTTGGATTTTAAAATAATCATGGGAGGCCTTTCTCTTATTACCTCCACCTTTACCGATGCGTTTGCTAAGGACACAAGATGACATCTCTGTCACTGCTCCTAAACTGTGGAGCTACATATCTATCATAAGAGGTTGGGCAGAACCTCTCTTTGCCATCCTTCCAGGGGCAGGCAAAGGCTTTTCTCGTTGGGGCAGCTTTTTCTCAACAGTTTGGTTGCCTGAGGGGATGTGGGCTGCTTTCTTTTGTTATTCCCCCCCTCCTTTGATTTTTATTGTTATTTGTTTTAATATTTTAAATTGCTTTGGGTCCTTTTCAGGGGAAAGGCAGGATATAAATAAAAAATTGTGGGTCATATATCATGCTTTTGTCACTGAGAAGGGACGTAGGAGTACAAAGGCTAAAATAAGTTGCAGTGTGTGTTAATTAATCCAGGAGGAGAAAGCCCCAAATTGAAGAATGGGTAAGTGAACAAAATAACTTGCTCTATTTCTCTTCTTTTAAACTTTACAAGCTGGTCTCTTAAACAAAAGAAACAAAAAGAAAAATGGAGGGAAATGTCAGTCTTCATACCTAGGAAATTCCCTTCCTTCTCATTATGGAAGATTTAATTGTTTATTTTGAGAGTCAGAAAATGTATGACTTACGGATTACTGTACAGGAAGTCTACTTTCGGCATGCTTGAGAAGGTTGAAGAGTCAATAAGTGAACAGCAGGAACCTTGTGACACTCAGATGGAAGTCCCCATTTGCTACAGCTTAGTAACTGCTTTGACTAAGTGTTTCAGTTTACAACCTTTAATGCCAAAAATTGACATCTCTGGAACCTTCCTTGCTCATCTGGGTTTCATAAACTCCCAATATATTAAAAGAGAGACCGGACTGGGCCTGCCGAGGCGAGCCTGTCTCCCTCTCAATCTTTTTAACCAAGAACTGGAATTACCTGCTTTTCTCACACGCTGCTGACTGCCAAAAACGTGACTGTCCAAGTGAAACTAGGAGAAAGCTGTGAAAACTCCAAGCGACATGAAATGTTGCTTTTTATCAAATTTAGAAACATCAGTTTGTGTGCCTCGGAGGACTATATTTTATGCTTAAAATTATGGGAACAAATACAGATATAGTTAGTCTGTGTAAACCTCTTCTGCACAGACATTTGCAAACCTGAGTTGCACGTGTTTCTCACTTCCTTGGAAATTGCTAAGAGAAAAATTATTGTACAGTAGCCCACTTCTCATTCTTTCTTAGCTAACCATAAGTCATATATAGACTGATCCAAAAAGCACCTGCTGTATTTGGAGAATGCTTTTGGTACTATAAAAATTAGCCCTCCCAGCATTGTTAGCGATAACATTTGCCTGTTTATTTGCATTGCCTTCTTCTTGTGTCTTTTTCTATAGGCTTCATTTGGCCTCAGTAACATAATAAGTAGCTGTACACAGTGTTAAACATTTGTAGTTTGATTAGTAGTAGGATAGAAATACCCTATTAGTGAACCAGAAATAAGAAACATAACTAGAAGCAACAAGTGGTGCTAAAACAGCACTGGAGAAAAACAATGGAAGCAAAAAAGATTTGTATAATGATCTGAGGATTTTTAATCAAATAACTCCCATTCAAATCCTAGCTTTGAGCCCAAAACTCAAACACAATGTTGTGCTAGCCTTTGTGGTTATGTCCACATAATGTGTAAACTGCTGGATGTTTATAATTGATGTAAAGACACTCCTCACTTAACAACAGAGTGCGGTTCCTATGATTAGTTCATGAAGTGAGTTGGTTGTTAAGCGAAGAGCTTAAGACAGGTGTCTTGTGGTGTGTTGGGGCTGCTCTCCTTGCATATAGACCAGAATGGGAAGGCTCTCTGGGAGATGACAGGAGAAAGTAGAACAAAAAGGAGGGGAAAATAGAGATGGAAGTGACCAATGCTCCACCCTACTCATATTTTTCTCCTCAGAGGAAGCATTGTGAAGCTTGCAGCAATACCCATCCCTTGTAAACAGCAGAGGAGGCGGAAGGCAAGGGTGGGGTGATGTAACCCTGCTTCCTCCCCTCTAAGCTGCTGACAAGATAGGTGCAGGCAAGCAGAAGCAGGCTGATGCTTTGGTCCAGGCCCTCTGGGTTGGAACAGCAGGTTCTTCCTGAGGCATCAGATAGGTGGCAGTGATGTCTTTGGCTGCTGCTACTAGTAATAAGGCTGAGTGGTCATTAAACAGGTAGGTTGTTAAATGAGGAGCAGCTGCAGTGTTTCAAGGATGCTGATAAAATTTATAAGAAACAAAGGCGTGAAAGTTTATCCTGGTGTTTGAGGCCAGGGAAAGGAGAATTTGTGAGCAGTGTGGTAGGTGAATCTAGTTCTCTTCCAAACAAGAATAATTTCACCCTGCTCTTCCTATAAACTATCTAGTATAGACAGTCTGCTGTTTGCATGCTGCCTTTCCCTTAATTAGTCAGAGTCAGAGACTACTAATTTGTTGCAGTAGCTGTTAAATGAGAAATATATGATAGAGGTGTAAAACCTCTAATCTATTTTTGCCTATCCGTTGGGTGTGGTAGCACACATCACCTGGATTCCTTTGAGGTATTTCTGGCAGGGCCATAGGTGGAGTAGTAGGATATGTTTCTGGTCTGCAGAAGGTCTAACTCATCTTAAAAGTGTCTTAAGAAGATGGGTTGAGCCCCTGTGAAGGCATTGCCCAAGACAATAGACAACAGTAGTCACAGAGGTTCAGGAGTCTGCCCAGTAAGTATCGTAGGTGGACAGTAATGCAGTGCAAAAACAGAAGGATGCATTGGTTGGCTGACGAAGCCCTAGAGAGCTGTGCTGCTCAAATGTAGCTCATTTTACTTGGCACTGTATTCTGCTGATTCATGGAGGGTAGAAGCAACACTGTGGAGTGGCTTCCTGTCTGCCATTCCATTCATAGTAGAGAATCAGGTTGGGCAATGACACAACTAGGTTAGTGACACAAACCCTGTGGGAATTGGCATCCGCCTAGCACTTATTAATTTTCAATAGAACTGATGTCAGCACTTCAAAGCAATCAAATGTTGAGCAGGTGGTTATGTGAAAATCCAGACGGCTAGTTTGTGCATTATAAAGATTTCAGAGAAGATTCTGGATTTGATGAATGCCCATTTGAGGACTTGAAGAAGCCCAGCAGAATTGTGTTTCTCACCCAGGGATTTATTAGCATTAGTTGCCAGATCCAGGGAGCAATTTCTTCCCTATATTAAACCCTGACTAACCAATTGCTTGCTACTGGAGCCAACTTTTGGATGAGAAGAGAATTTCCCCATCATAATCAAGCCAGGCTGGGATGTGGGACTCTGAATTAATGGAAAATGCAGATTTTCTTACAGATGAGCCCAGAGTATTACCTGAAAATCTTTTATCTGTGATATCAGCTTGAGTATACCTATTTAATGTTTTCTCTGTGAAATACTGTATCTCCAAATGCTCAAGTCAGACGAATGTGTGTGAGAGATATCTTCAAGCCATGCCTAGAGAGATACTTTCTATTCCATAACACCACTGTCCCATTCTGCAAACTTGATTTGTGATACGTTTTCCAAATTGAATCTGGCTGCCATTGGAGTAGTCCATTTGTTCAGTAAAAGGATGCAAAAGAGACTATGTGTACTATGACAGCCACTGATGAACTCAGAGCCTCCCGGAGAGGGTAGTGAGGACAAAGCTTTCCATTTGCACAGTGCATGGAACAAAATCATGAAAAACAGGAACATGAACTGGCTGACACCTTGCCTAGGCTTTGATGTTTGTCCACATCAGCAACATGGCAGATGATTCTTTAAAGATGATTGAGAGCTGTAGAGGACTTTTCCTCTGTGACCTGGACCCACTGCTCCATGACAGTAGGGCTCCTGGGTTATCTTGGGAAAATCAGTGTTCTGTGATAGAGGCAACTAAACAGCAGTGTCTGAGTTAGGTGTAGCCAAATTTTATTTTCTCTTGATGGCTTTATTAAATTTTGATCAAGGGCTAAGTAAGTTTTCCACTCAGTTCCACTAAGAATAGGGATGGGCAATTCCCATGCAAGCCCAGGTGGTGCTCGGAACCCTCTAGCACACACACAGCCAATGTATTAGCTTTTTCTGGACTCGCGCGGGGTTAACCAGGAAGCAGGCTGCAATGTCATCTTTGCTTGCTCCATGGTGCTGGCCAATCAGGAGCTGTGCAGGGACAGCCATTATCCCACCTCCCTGTCTGATTGGCCAGCACCATGGAGCAAGCAAAGATGACTTCACAGCCTGCTTCCTCATTGAAGCTCAGCTCCATATCGGCAGAAAGAAAGATAATACATTGGCTGTGTGTGTGTGTCAGAGGATTCCAAGCACCATCTAGACTCGCATGCTTATCCCTAATTAAGAAGAGTTTTTATTTCCAAATACTGTGAGTTGTTGAAAAAGTTCATGCTGTTACATCTTTCTTTAGGTTTTATATGTAATGCCTCTTATTAAAGGAAAAGTAGGAACAGAACACTGTCAAAATAAACCTCTATGCCCTGACCCTGATTATATAGACACTGATCATATCTTTATTATATTAAATAAAATTCTGAGGCTCCTCAGATTTCCTCCTAATGAGACTTCTGAAGAATTTGGCTATATTTCCTAAATCTAAAACAGAATCTTAGTTATTCATCCAAGCTGTGGCAGTTTCCACATGTCTTCGATGTATTTCCAAAGACGAGTTATTCATCTGGAAACTGTTTGTTCCAAGACAGTGTTACCTTTCTCCAAATAGCAATTTAATTAATTGTTTGTGTAATCAACTTTCTACATGGTGAATCATGCCAACCACATATATTTATAATTAGTTCAAAACTTAACCAGAGAGAAGGGAAAATGTGACAGATCTAACATGGAGACAGATATACTGTATTTTTCTGTATATAAGACTATTTTGTCTAAAATTGTTGGACTAAAAATTGAAGGTCGTCTTATACACGGAATTAAGCTGAAGAGAGAACTGTGGTTGCAGAACTGTAATTTGGTTTGGACAAATGGGGGGTTGTCTTATACATAGGGCCATCTTATAGACAGAAAAATACAATAAGTCTGAGTGAAAGAGAGGCTTCTCTTTGTCAGACAGCTGAGCCAAGGAAACAGCTGTCCATCTGGCAGATCACTTACCTTGGATATCTCAAAGCAGGTTGAGCTGCTCTGTCGCAGGCAGATAGGTATGCTTATGTATTGGATGTTTGTCTTCCATGAAAGGGAATTGACTAATTACTTGTGTGATGTAATCCAAATCAAAAATTTACTAGACAGATTCATGTCATTGAGATCAGCCACCACGCCATAGCAGAAAAATAGACAGTACATGCCAGATCCCAGGTTCAGTCTGCCTTGAAATATTGAGAGCTCCTGCCAGATGTTACAGACTATAAAGTAAGAACAGATAGTGTTTGCAGCTTCAAGTTAAATAGCAACTATCATCATCTCTTTCTTTCTGTTGTGCTATGGCAGAAGAAGGTCACAATCCAGCAGCATTTAAAGAATCACAGGTTTCCCCAACCTCCTGTATATAATACTGAGCTAAATGGAATACAGTGGTACCTCTACGTATGAGTTTAATCCATTCCAAATGCATGCTCGTAAGTCAAACAACTCGCAAGTAGAGCAGCCATATCTAATAATAAATAAATAAATAAATAAATAAATAAATAAATAAATAAATAAATAAAATTGTAATCTGAAATTTGTAAGCAGCAGTTAAAATGCCATCGGTTTTCCACTCTTAAGTCTAATTGCTTGTAAGTAAAGCCACTCGTAAGTAGAGGTACCACTGTATAAGATAGCTTTTTTGCATGTGTCTGTTCTTGGCTTTCATTATTTTAAAACAGAGATAACTGTTGATGAAAATTGAGCAAAACTGTGTGATGGTGGTTTTTGGCAGAGATCATTACACAGATGCTATCTCCTTCCAATTTTTGTGTTGATTACACTAGGTACTGGGAAGTTATCCCGTGCCATTTAAAAGATAGTGAAGTACAGATACCCATGCATCTGTATCTCTAGCATTCTTGGTGAAAGGGACAGAGTAGTGATTTAGGCTAGCTTCCAGAAGCAGATAATTTCAGTTCTAAAGCAATAGTCAGTGCAGATAAAATACTGTGTTTTTAGACGGGCATCTGCTGCAGTTACTTGCAAAGTGAACTCTGCCTAAAGAAAATCATATTGAAATATGGCAGGAGCATTCAGATCGGGAGTTTGCAGATTTCCCATCCAAATGCATGTGCTACAGCCTCAGGGAACTCCTCCAAGTTGTCTTCTAACCTTGAGGTAACTCTGTTTGCTGTTATGAATTCCCAAGCTTCCGCCATAAGACTTGATGTCTGTGTTCTCACAGCTGATTTGCACATAATAATAACCTTTATTGTCATTGTACAACTATGACTGATGTAGAAAGGCAAGGGGACTAGTTCTTGCCCTAGAACAGACTGCAGCTTGGACAAGAAGGGAAGCATGCCAAATGCTGAGCTGCACCTGGACCATGAAGTGCTGCTTATAACTCTCTTAGTGGCTATGCAACAGAGTTGTAACAACAGATGGCCAGTTGCACAGTGATCACTTTCATAAAGCATGGCTGGCTGTAACATCATTGCTGTCTTCTTGGAATGTTCACCAGAAGGCTCATGAGTCTCGTTGTGGTGACAAAATAAGTAAAGGAGCCTTGTGGCACAGTGGTTAAACTGCTGTATCGTGTCCAAACTGTGCTCATGACCCAAGATAAAATCCCAGGTAGTCGGCTCAAGGTCCACTCCACCTTCCATCCTTCTGAGGGCAATAAAATGAGTACCTAGCTCGCTGCCAGTGGCTGGTGGTGGTAGTGGGAGATAGTGTGTAGCTTACATAATTAAATGTTAAACCTCCCATAAAGTGCTTTAAGCACATGGAACAGTATATAAGCAACACAGTTTGCCTTCAAATAGAAAAAAAGAATCTACCAGCTAGACTTGTAAGCTGACAGTCCACCAGCTTCCCATAATGGCTCTTTGTTATGTAAATATAAATAAATATCATCCATTTCACTCATTTTGACATGGACACATTAGGAGAATGGGTGATTTGGGATGAATTTGTCACATACCCCAAATCTGACAAAGGGCCTTTTTACACGACCCCTAAGATCCGCTGGTCCCTTAAATTCGGACCAGAGATCTTGGGGGTTTGTCGCTCTCCCTGCGTTCCCACCCCCTCCGCACTTCCTTGTTCTGTCTGCATGAGGGGAGGGAGAAAAAAAGGGAGAAAAGAATGCACTCTTACCTCCGAGTGCCGTGGAAATTGCTCCGACTACCCCATTACTTCCTGGTTCCTCTTAAAGGGGCGGGAGGCAAAAAAACAACAACAAAAAGAAGCGAGGAGAGCCCAGCACTCTCCGCATCAAAATTGTTCACCATCAAAGAGCAGGTACTTGAAAGGTGCGCTGGGTCGCGCTTAGGTGGGCGGGGTCGCACTTAATTTTCTGTTAGCTCCGGAGCTGGTGGGGAAACATTTTTAAGCTCCGGAGCTGGGAGCCATTTGCAGCGGAGCTTAGGGGTCGTGTATAAATGCCCAAAGGTAATACAGATTATTTGGGCTTTAAATTTAGGGCATATACTGTATCATCTTAGATTATCTTCTAACAAGAGCTGAGCCTAAAAACCATAAGGCTCCTCTGAAAGCTTATCTGTCCACTTTGTGTCATGTCTCCTCTTTTATACCGTTGGCTGAGTAAAAAAGGCAAAGAAGAAATTCCTTCTGCTGCATGCTTTTGCTCCTTTCCTAGATTGCTTGTGTACAGGGCTTAGGAACAAGCCCTTGGCGCATGTGCCATAGCAACATGAAAGCAGCTCTTTGCCCTAGAAGCAGCATTTCTTCCATGTGGCTTGGCTGACATTTGAACAACACAACATAGATGGTCACGTACATCTCCCTCACCCCCACCCCCAAATTGGCATCTCCTTTCCTCGGTAGACTACCAGTTTACCGATCACAGTCTGCTCAGTTAATTCTTTACTGACTTTTATCCCGGTTGTTCTGGAGCGGCACACAGCAAAATATCTTCTATGTGTCTAAGAGATTCCAAAATGCAGACCCAAGATATAATTGGCCTGTAACCTCCAGACATCTTGACTGTTAAGTGTGCTAACTAAGGCTCCCAACATTTGCAATCCAAGAATACTGGGTTTCTTTGGAAAACCACTAGCATAAGGTTCACTTGGAAAGTTGGGGTTTTATCATTTCTTATGCGATTTATCATTTATTACATTTTAATACTGCCAACGTTTTCTGAGAACTGCACAAAAGAACAGTATAAAATCGAAGTAACAGTAAAGCAAAGGCTAAAAACCAGAATAAAGTCACCAACAGTGCGTAATGAAAGCTGACATAAAATCAGCAGCAGCAGTGAAGCAGGGCAACAGTTTTAAAATGCTAAAAATGGCTCCTAAAATATAGGAACAGTTAAAATGGCTTAACCTGGTGAAGGCGAAGGGGGCTTCTTTGGGAAGATCATTCCATAAGGTGAGGTGCCACTTGGAACTGCTAAGATCATTTATGCCTCTGAGGACCATGGTGGGTCTGTACACGTATGGATTATGTATGCCCTTTTGCAAGAGTGCAGCCCCTTCTTAAATACCTCTCAAACAAACTATTCAGAAATAAAAATCTTATCTGGATCAAGGGTCAGTTTGTTACCTTCACCCAGGCTTTTCTCTTGCCCAAACACTGAGCTCAGAATGTCAATACAGTACCTGCAGTCAGATGAAAGGGATAGATAGCACTGGGTATCATCAGTGTATTGGTGACCTCTCAGCTCTCCTACATAACATATGCCAGTGGCTTCGTATACATTTTGAAAGACACGGGGAGTTAAATAGACTCACTTGGAACCCTCTGTCACATGGTAGAGGAGTAATCCCACGGCAGCACCTCCTGGAATTTGCCCTTCCAGTAGAGCTCCTGCAAAGCATTCACTCCTGGTCATAGTTCATGCAGTATATCCAGAAAGTTACCATGTTATTAAAAGGTACTGAAATGTATAAGAGAGCCAACAGGCTTGTTCTCACCTTGTTCCTTTCTTAGCCTCAATCATCTGACACATTGACCAGAGTGATTTCTATACACATCACTCAAAGTTTAGTTTATTAGGGCATAGGTAAAGGAATATCAAGGAAATAAAAAGAGTTTTCCAGCTTTTCCTACATTAGGTTCTTGTGTGTGCCTTTGACAAATCTATCCCTTTATTCTCCTTCAGAGGACATGGAACACAGAACTCATTTTTATTGGTGAAAGGGGGAGGGAAGTGGTGCTGTTTAACATTTCCTTAAAATAAAAATTCGTAAATGGGTCACAGACCTTTTTTTAAAAGGAGAGTTTTGCTTTCTAAGCCACAAACTCAAATGCTATGGTTGGGTGCAGAAAGAGAGAGAGAGAGAGAGAGAGAGAGAGAGAGAGCAGCCTGGGTGGAGGCTGTAGGAATTCTCAGGGACACCCGCAGAAGCCTTCATTGCAGCCAATTTGTCATGCAGGCTCAGTCAGTTCTCCTCAAACAGCAGCCTCACGTGTCAGTTAAATGCTCACGTGTGTAGCCGGCTTTACAAAAACACACCAAAGGCGCTCCTGGAGGAAGTACAGAGTGTGGAACTAGGGCATCAGGGTGGTCAAATGCTGGCCTAGATATTTTTCTTGCTGTTTTTGGCTTGAGAGGAACAAATATTAAAGTCCGCCTGGCCATAACAGTTCTTCTCAGTAGCAAGCTCCCTTTTTTCTGTTTTCATGGGGAAGGTGATCATGTTGCGGTGCAACAGTGACAGCAAGCATACTTAGCTTATCTTCTATTTACTTTGGGAGAGGGCTGATAATATAAGCAACTGCCTGAGCACGGACTTAAGCAGAGCCCTTTTGTGGCTACGTGGGCTACAGCTTCCAAATTGTTTAGGAGAGTCCACATACGTAGAAGGTGGTCACCCCTTTTTTCAGAGCCATATGGGGCTTAGATACCCAAGTTCTAATTGCCACTTGGCTATGTTTTAAGCAGCTGAAGCTGGGCAGGGCTGTGATCTTTCTGCCCAGCCTACCTCGTAGGGTTAGTGTGATTATAAAATTGGGGCAGGAAAGTGAATCATTTTCCTTGGGATAAAGGGCAGAAAATAAGTAAAGCCAAGAGCCCTGAACCTTCAGGCGTTCTCTAAGGCTGGCCCTCTCATTCCATCCCCTTCTGTGCCACTCTCCGTTTTCCAGATTTGAACTCTTTCCCCCCTTATTCTATGCAACTGATTGGGTTGAAGGCTGTGTACCTTTACACTCTTGACACTCTTCGTCTTACTATCTCCAAATGCTGTCATTGTCTTCCATGACTGGGCAGTCTGTTAATGGGACATAGCAATTTTTTTTACGACCAGGAGAGAACAGCTGCCAAGGGCTGTGTTTTTTTCCCATCAGATCATGGTGGGAGGGGGTTCCCATCCCTCGGCTTCCTCAAAGCATTGAAAATTCAGATTGCAACTGCAGTTTGTGCTCTACAGCTCATTTCACCCTTATTTGCCTAGGAACTATTCTAATTTTACAGGACTTGTTAAAAAAAAGAATTAATGGCATTTTAAGGCCTAAATTAAGACCAGCGTAGGAGAATGCATTTCAAATCTTGGGAAGTCTGAGGGGTACTAGAAAAGCTTGGAGTACCTTTAGATGGATTACCATTCATTTTTGCTTAGACTGAATTCATAAATAATACCTGTGAATCCATAAATAATATCTGTGTTTCCATTTTAGTTTCCATTTTTTAAAATTGTCCATGTTTTATTCGCTTTAATGCTGCCTTTTAATGTTGTAAGATGTCTCTTCAAATTCATTGTTCTTAAACTTGAATATATCTTAATGTTTTGGGTTGTATATTGTCTTTCAATATTGAATGGAGAAAGGTGGAGTAAAAGTATTCAAAATAAATAAATAATAATACACCACACAATCCTGGGGGTTCTTGCAGCCACAGGATACACTTTGCCCATCTCTCTTCTAGGCATTACCAGTAACAATAGAACTGGGAGTCTCATAAATAGAGTTTCAGGAAGAGTTTGGGGCAGTTATGTTAACATAAAACTTTCCAGGCCCAGCATCCTTGAGGTTCTTTTTCCTTCTTCATTTTTCTACTCCTTGCTTTGCTCTTTGAAATACCTGAACACCCTTGTGGTTGATTATCCCTGGGAAGTGTCTAGAGGATTGATGAAAAAAATGATTACATACTTCATGAGAACCCCAAATCCTGACCACATGGCCCTTAGTACATGCAGTTTTCATGCCCAAGTAGGAAATATCAGTGGCACCAAGACTGCGAGATCTTGTTCTTCCTTTGTTAGCCTTCACTGTGGAACGTCTCAGCCATCAGAACTACCGTATATACTCGAGTATAAGTCAACCACAGTATAAGTCGAGGCCCCTAATTTAACCCCCCAAAACTGGGGAAACGTATTGACTCGAATATAAGTCTAGGGTCAGAAATGCAGAAGGGCCTGGCAGCTCCTCCTTTGAGAGCTGGGGGAGTGGTGTGTGATGTTTAAAATGACTTTTAGCCACTGATGCAAGTGCTTGGGTCAGTGGCTAAAAGTCATTTTAAACATCACACGCTGCTCCCCTGTGATGCAGAGGGGGTCATGAGAAGTGGCACACAATGTTTAAAATGACTTTTAGCCATCGACCCAAGCACTTGCCTCAGTGGCTAAAAGTATTGACCCGAATATAAGTCGAGGGCCCCTTTTTTCAGCTCAAAATTAGAGCTGAAAAACTAGGCTTATATTCGAGTATATACGGCTTGTCTGTGACATTGTTCCTGAAGCAGCCATAATACTATTATGGTTTGAATAATAATCTCAAATCTCATCCAAAGACTGCAGCGGGTGCAGAATGTGGCGGCTAGGCCAGTGGTTGGTGGAAGCTAATATGACCACATCAGTCCCATACTGGCTCACCTGCACTGGCTACCTGTTGCACCCCGGATCATGTTCAAAGCGATGGTTTTAACTTATAAAACCCTACATGGCTTGAGGCCTGAATATATGATGAACATCTGTCCCTTACTTAGATTAATGAATGCCTATCCAACTAGATCATCTTTAGCGTTGGCACTCAGGGTGGCCACCCCTAGAGAAGCCCAAAAAACTGTTATAAGAAACTGGACTTTCTCAGTGGCTGCCCCTCCTCTTGGGAACAAATTGCCAGTTGACATACGTTTAGCTCCATCTGTGGCAATGTTTTAGAATTCTTTGAAGGCCTGGCTCTACCGTGAGGCTTTTGTCCGTGCTGTGTGTTGCTCGCCACCTACCTGACTCCCTATTATGCTTTGTTTGTTCTATGTGTTTACTGTGTTTACTTAATATATATAACATGTTATTTTTATTTTGTTGTTTTAACTTTACTTGTACACCGCCTGAAGTTTTTGTCTGAATTGATCTTGGTAGTATATAAATCCAAAAATGGATGGATGGATGGATGGATGGATGGATGGATGGATGGATGGATGGATGGATGGATGGATGGATAGTTTGGCTGTGAGTTGAGTTTCATGTAGCATACCAGAAGACTCCGCCGTGGCTGGCTTATAGGGAGCATGTTCAGGGGGTTCCCAATAACATTACAAAAGAAGTAATGGGTTACAAACTCAGAAATGCTTTCATAATGTTATAATGGAAGCAAGAGGGATATATTGGAGAAAATAGATCAGGTAGCAGAGGCCTGGTTTCTTAATTTAAGTACATTCTTGGGAAGGCTTGAATTGCTATTTCTTCCCCAAGTTGGATTCCAAAGTCAGGAATGATAAGCGTAGGTAGAGGAAACTGGGGATGTATATATGGACATGCCCACTACTCAAAGCCATCCTTAATTTTAAAAATAACTTCAATCACAAGTTTCTTTCTTTCTTTCTTTCTTTCTTTCTTTCTTTCTTTCTTTCTTTCTTTCTTTCGTTCTTTCTTTCTTTCTTTCTTTCTTGAGGTTCAAGGCAATTAATAAGAAGATTAACAAAGAATAAGAATACAAGATGTTCTAGTATTATAGCCTCAATTATAACAGTTTAAAAGCACATCAATAAAAAGTATAGCATTCACCCATTAAAACACTCACCCTCAGCAGATGGTAATGGTCAAAACATATCCCAGACAATTTTCAAGAAACTGCTACTTTAATTATCCATTCTGTAGTCCAGTTTTTCCAATTCTATAATATTTAACCAGGAAATATATTCTCCTAATTTCTCCTTTGTACTTGTCTGCATTCATTTCAGCCAATCCCTTACATGTATAACTTTTTATCTATACAGTTTATATTTTATCTTAAATACCTTATTTAACTTACCTTAATTTTTCTGGGACATTTTTAATTTCTGATACTGAAGTCAGGAGTAACACTGGTGGACTTAGTTTCCCCCTAAAATTCTTCCAGCATTCCAACATATTTTTCCAAAATGGGTTATCTGTCTTTCTCACCTATACAGTACTATTTGTAGAAAATTGTCTCGGTTTGAAGAAATCATAAAAAGAATAGAGAATAAAGCAAGGTGAGCTATATAAATTATTAAACAAGAGAAATGTAAAGTAAGTTAAAAGAGATATGGCAAGAAGATAGTAATAAGGAATAAAAGAATAGGGAAATGTGGAATAAAAGAATAGCGAAAGATACGTCAGTGAGAGTAAAAGAAAACTGATACAAAGTATATTGGAGTTGGTGTATATAACACCTGTGAAGTTAAATATATTAAATAAATATCTCCAATATGCTGGAGCTGTAAAAAAATAAAAAGGGACATACTTGCCCATGTGGTGGTTGTGTGAGATAAGAAAGAAGGAATGGATGTTGATTTTTACAGAAATAATAGGGAAATAATAGGGAAAGAGATTCAAATGTCCCCACAAATGGTATTGTTAAATATAGTTGTGAATACACAATTAAAAAAAGAGGAGGTTGAGTTGATAATTATAATGATAACGGTGGCAAGGTTAGTATTCACAAAACACTGGAAATCTAACAACCAAATACCATAGGAAGGATGATTTAGGAACCTATGGAATATACCGTAACTATTAATGATAAATAGACTTGTGAAATTAAAATTAGGAGGGGAGTGAAAAAAATCTAATGAGTTCAATGCAATATGGGATAAACTGTTAGTATATGTATTTCAAAAAGTTAAAGGGTGTACACCTGGAGAAGACTCAATGTATTGTAGAAACGGGTTGGGAAATGGGTTGGTCAATATCTTAAGATTTGCAAGCTTGTTCAAGTCCCGAGTGGAAGGTGGGTTGCATGGGGTTTGTGGGCAGCAACCAACCTAACCTTCCTTGGAAGGAAAATGGACCCTCTAAGAGTGGGCACCTGGGGGGTGCTGTGTTTTGATCATGGTTTGCAGAGCTACTACAAACTGTAGTAACATTGATAAGGAAAATAAACCATGGTTAAACAGAGATTCTGTTGTAGCCATGAATTTACCCTGTAATCCAGAAGTTGTTTCTAGAAAATAGAAAATACGAGTCATCATAGACCTGAGGGGACTTCATTGTTCAGAATGATGTTAGAGTTAAAAGTGATTTTTCCAGGGAGCAGTCTAAATCAAGACAGGAGCCAATTGCTTAGGAAAGTGAATGAGACAAGTGTGTGTAATGCAGCAGCAGTATCTAGAACTGAGATTGATTTGAACTAGTAAGGTAGAATACAAAGAGTTCATAGTTGATGCAAGGAAATAGGTAGGTCTTGTGCCACAGACAACACTGGGAAAATTCAATATGTATGAGGATTTCTGGCCAGCTGGTTGAGTTTTGGAAGAAAAAAACATGGCTAAATGGAGCAAAATCTCTGGGCTGTCACCTTGTATTTAGAATTTTCAGACACATTCTGTAAGGCAGAATCTAACTCTGTGAGTATATGTTGAAAACCCTGTAAACAGCTAATCAGTGGGTGCCCTGTAAAATCTTCTGTTGGAATATCAGTCGCTTGTCAAATACAGCCAATCCTACCACCTTGATTTAATTAGTCTGATAGAGATCCCTACCCCTCCCTTTGGAGACGAGTCGAATGAACATGGGATTAGACATAAATTTGACAGGCTAGTAGTTCCTCTAGCGCAGTAATAAAAAAAAGCAACGTTCTGCTGAAACAAAGCAATAATGTTAGGGAGAATAGACAAAATATTTCTTTAGCTCCTGGCAATGGTCTTGCTTCCACGGTATTTGATCATAACTATTATGATTCTGCTACCTAACTAGTATTTATTTATGTTTATATTTTTATACTGGTTCTTCGAATCATTTTTAAAAAAACAAAATTCATTTTAACATTGTAGCTAGACTTAGAACGCCCAAAGGAACATTATGTAATGGTTAATATTTTGATGGATGTCATCTTTGTGGGAGAATGATACCAGTCTTCTCAGATGCCAACATTTAAAAAACAACTTCTTTAAAGGGTAGTTTAAATGAGCCACATTATGGGAGGGAATGCTGAGGATGAGTTACAACATTTTAAAATATGCACTGTCACAGAATACTACTATCGTATTACGGGGAAGCCCCTGTGGGCACATCCTTGGCTTTCTGACCCTTAGGATGGCGAAATATGGCTCCAGACATTTGCCGGTGGGGATGGGGGTGAGGATAGGAGTGGTTGTTTTGAGCATGATGGTAATTACAGGTCCAGTGCAGATGGAAGATCTCTAAGCAAGAGTGCAGGTTCCCATGGCAACAACATCAGCAGCTGAATGACTTTCTGTCATACCATGTTGGTGATTTAATGAGTTCATTATTGAATTCTAGATGAAAGCATGAGAGTCTGCGTGAACCGTTGCTGCTGCAGCCCCCAGAGATGCTGCAGTGTCTCTCTCTGTGTGTAAAGGAATTGCATATAAATCATGTTTGTAAGGAAGGTTGTGGGGGCAGAAGCTGCAAATGAATGCATCAGCCGTTATCCCCCTTTTTTCTCTGTGTTGTATGTTAATATCATAAATATGTTCTGAAGAAAATAAACTGGCCTGATTTGACTGGGAACTGAAAGAAAGATGAGTCTTCAGACAGAGTGCAGAATTCTTTTGGGCCCTAATGTCTGCTTGCTAAAAAAAAAAATAATCTTGTGGTTTGTGCAGCTGCTGAATAAAGTGGTTCTTGATGGGCATTTATGACTTGAAAAACATGAATTAAAAGCACAATGTCAGTCAAGGGTGAAGTTACTCCCACTCTCATTACATATCAAGTCTCTTTATGGCCAAACCAGACGTGCATCTAAGCAGCATGAAAAAAGTGGCAATAATTTGCTGCAACAATAGTAACTGGTAGTTTTCTCCGTATAATCTTTTCTTTTTACCAGAGTAGACAGTGCAGCAGTATTACTTAAATAGGTGCTCAGTAATGAACCCAATAGCCATTCCAGGCACGTTGAGACATGTATGTGGGAATAAGCCCACAGGAGGAAGGGAAATGCTTCTTTTCTAATTGCCTCTATGTGGCAATGGAGATATTAAGACATATTTATTAATAAGGATGTGTAAGGTGCTGTCCATGTCTGTTTTCTACAGTAAATATGCATGTCCTCTACACAAAAGGAATAGGTCTTTTGTTGATCTCTCCGTTCAAGACCTCTATGGTACATATGTAGTTTCAGGTACATTCTTACTAGCTATTTATCCTGTATGAGCTGGGTAGCCCATTGAAATTATGCCCTTAACCTTGCAAAATGTAGCTCGCTAGCAGTGGCCCAGTTTTTCTGTAGGAGTGGAGGACGTTATGTTCCTTCAGCCATACAGGTCTTTCATGCAAAAACAAGGGCACAATTATTATATGGCATCCCCATCTGGATCAATGCATATAACCCCGTGCTTTTATTTTGTCCACTTTATGAACAAATTAGGAATACCCTAATTTGTCCATTGTTGAATAAATTCCAAGGCCACCCTTCCAAGTGGTTAGTTCAATACTGTCTAATAGACAAGAACTCACACGTTACAGCACAGGTTGCAAAGTTCTTTCTAGCTGCCATTCGAAAGAGAGCAGAGATCATTTCGGCCACCCATTCCCCTGATGCTCCTATTTATTGGTATTTCTCTTTGTTTTTCTTCTTGCCTTTACTGTATATTTGTATATATGGGTCATATGTCTTCTAGACAACAATGGAAGCAGTGGTTTCCCCAATTGCCAGCTACATGGGCTCCAGAGATGCTGTTCAAATAAGCCACAACTTGGGCATCAGTAGCCATAGGCTCTTTGGTCAACTTTGAATATTTTCATGTTTATTCTAGCATTTAATAATGACCTTAATAATTATCTTAGAACTGCCAAGCTGAAATGGACCCTATGCATTTTTGAGTCCAGCCTCTGTCAAGGAAACACAGTAGAGAACTGACAGTAGAGAATCTGCAGCCAGATACCCAAACCACCAAGCCATCCAGTGGTTGTTCTCATTCGTTTTAAAGGCCAGAGTCCTATTATGGATTTTCACTAACATAAATGTAATTGTGTTCATTGTAGTGGTTAAATGCCACTAATTAATGAGTTGCTGCTTACATTCTTCGCTGTAAAACTGGTACGTTAACAGGAATGCAAGCAGCAGCTAATTAATTAGCAGCAATTCAGCACCAGAGTTTACACAGTTACACTTATAATGGCATAACTCCACAATAGCAATTGTGTTTAATATGAAGAATTAAATTGCAGGATTTCCTTCTGCTTCCCATATGTATGAAGTGTTTCGGCACAGAAATCTCCTTTGCCCCAAGAGCCTCTTCACAGCTTTAAGTGTGGTTGAACAGCTCACTGCTTCTCATGAATGGTTTATTTCCTTGCATTTTCATGGCGTAGTACAATATTTTGTAGTTCTTGTCTTTCTTTCTTTTACAATCATATAGAGATTAAAACTATCTCCTAAATTTAAATGGGAAAAAAGATGTCTCATTACTATATGTCAACTTGCTTATGTATGCTATGATGACTTGGACATCTCCCAATGACTGTTACTTAAATGACCACTGTTACCTTTTCTATTTCTAATCCTCTATCTCCCCTCCCAACCCAGCATGTGGATAAATATTCACCAATGCAAGTAACACTCCATGCATCTGAACAAAAAGTTTGCAGTCCATGAAAGCTTGTTCCATCTCATGCTTGTTCTTCTTTAAGGTGCAGTTGTACGGTATTTGCTCTTGCAACAGACACAGTTACTCCTCCTAGGAATGTCTGAAAAATTTAAGACTTAGCAATACTTAGAACAGTTGTTGAGATTTCACTTGGGTACGCCAGCATTGTGCCTAGCCTCCTTTTTATTCAGCGCAGAGGTTAGGTAAACCTCGACTATCACTGAACTTATTTCTGAAATGATACATTTCAATTTATTTTCCTTCTGTGGAAAAGTATACTTACCTTAATGCTGTTTTCAAGAATAGTGCTGAGTATATTCTGGGTAAATATTCTGGTTGAGATATGTCAACTACAGTATTCACCAGTCTTCTCCAACCATGTTAAGGTTCTTTCAGGAATAGAAGGGAGACCGTTCCAGAAGACACATACATTTATGCTGGGAACATTATGTCAGATATTTCAAAGAAACTTGGTAGACAGATTATCTGTAGTATATTTACTTTTCCTTCCAATATGGAAAAGATGCCATGAACAGAATTTTTTCAATGCTACATCTTATTCACCTTCATGTCTACCTCTGACAAGGGAAACATGGGGGATTGCAAAGATGCATTCGGTCATGGGTGTGTGAGAAGAAGTGCAAAAATAATGAGTTATAGCCTTGTATGCAAGCAATTTCTGGGCTTAACACATTAATAATAATAACTTAATAACTTTATTTTTTATGCCGCCTTTCTCCCCGGAGGGACCCAAGGCGGCTTACAACAAATTCATAAAAGTACAATAAAAGCAGTAGAATGTAAAAACAACACAATACCTATAAAATACTATAAAATACTATACAGTATAATACAATAAAAACGAGATTAAAAAACAGTAGCTGCAGCAGAGTTTAAAAAGCTCCCCAGCCAATGAAACTAAAAATGTAAGATGTTATAAAAGTTGGTGAAGGCTGGAGGCTCAAAAGGCCTGCCTAAATAAATGTCTTAAGGCCTCGCTTGAATATTTCAAGGGAGGAGGTGGTTCTCAACTCAATGGGGAGGGAATTCCATAGTATCGGTGCCACTACTGGGAAGGCCCTATTTCTTGCCGCCTTCTCCGATGACCAAAGGGGGCGGACCGGATTATATGGAAGAAGGCGGTCTCTAAGATAACCTGGTCCTGAGCTGTATAGGGCTTTAAATGTCATAACCAGCACCTTGAATTGGACCCGGAAACGAATGGGCAGCCAATGTAGTCCCTGGAGAAGCGGCCCAACAGAGTCGTACCGCCGAGCTCCAGTAACCACCCGGGCTGGCGCATTCTGTACCAATTGTAGTTTCCAAACCGTCTTCAAGGGCAGCCCCACATAGAGCGTGTTGCAATAGTCTAATCTTGATGTCACTATGGCATGGATCACCGTGGCCAGGTCTGCACGATCCAAATACGGCTGCAGCTGGCGCACCAGCCGAAACTGGGCAAAGGCCCCCCTGGCCACAGCCACTACCTGGGAATCCAGGAGCAGCTCTGAATCCAGGAGGACCCCCAAGCTGCGGACCTGCTCCTTCAGAGGGAGTGCAACCCCGTTCAGAGCAGGACGATATTCCAGCACCTGCATCGAAGATTTCTGAACCAGGAGAACCTCTGTCTTGTCCGGATTTAATTTCAGTTTGTTAGCCCTCATCCAGATCCCCACCGACTCCAGACAGCGCTCTAGGACTTCCACTGCCCCCCTGGAATCTGGGGGAAAGGAGAAATATAACTGGGTGTCATCAGCATATTGATGGCACCCAACTCCAAATCCCCGGATGACCTCTCCCAGCGGTTTCATGTACATGTTAAATAGCATGGGGGACAGAATAGAGCCCCGTGGCACCCCACACTTCAAGGGCCAGGGTGCCGAACAGGCATCCCCCAGCACCACAATCTGGGACCGATCCTCCAAGTAGGAGCAGAACCACTGCAGAACAGAGCCTCCAACTCCCAACCAAGCCAATCGGCCCAGAAGGACACCATGGTCAATGGTGTCGAAAGCTGCTGAGAGGTCCAGCAGGACCAACAGGGACGCACTCCCCCTATCTAGTCCCCGGCGTAGGTCATCCACCAAGATGATCAGGGCAGTTTCTGTTCCATAGCCTGGTCTGAAACCTGATTGAAAAGGATCTAGATAATCAGCTTCATCCAAAACCCTCTGGAGTTGAGACGCTACCAACCGCTCAATCACCTTGCCCAAGAATGGAATGTTAGAGACTGGCTGGTAATTATCTAATATAGTGGGATCGAGGGAGGGCTTTTTTAGGAGGGGTCTAACCACCGCCTGCATTAGGGCATTGCCGATCAGTTTTCAACCCCAGCACTAACATTAACTTCAGCCTTCAGCCCCAACCATGCATGAGTAAATTTGATGCTGCAACAGACTCTCTCAGGAAGCTAAGCATTTTCGGTTTCTCGGGCTGCTTTCAGTTTGCAAGTTACAGCTTGTAGTTTGCTGTTCAAATAAGACACACTGCAGGCTGCACTAAACTGAACATAGCCTAGATTGCCCTTCCTCAATCCCAACAGGATTCTGGCATTGAGGCCTTCCAGTAAGAAATGCTTTGAGAGAGACCTCAGAGATACACTGCCAGACAGAGGAAGTTCAGTTGGACTAGGTTTAAATCAGACCTTGGGAAAATTAGCTTTTTTATGGAGCTAAAGTCCTGAAATAAATTCTCAAAGCTTTGGAAAGTACCTCCTTTTATCTTGGTCAAGTCCATCTTGATCAAGTTCCAATTTCTTACAATGCTCTTATTTCTGATAGTGTTCTCCTTTGCAGTGTAAGAGCCAAATCATCTTGCTGCTGTGGAAGATGACGGATGAAACTTTTCCACCTCAGAGCATATCTTGTGGAGAGCAGTATTGCTTGTTATAGCCATCAGCTGTTACACAAGAGCTAGACAACAGCCGGTGATGGTTGCAGTCCTTCTTGGGGCATTTTAAGCACAATACAGCAACTGGCAGTCCTTGCCCCCAACAAGGAAGCCACCCCATCTGGGAAATGTCTATTTGGCCTGACAGAGTGGCCTGGCTAAATTGGGAAGTTGCTTCTATCTCAGTGGAATCTGTGGAATGGAAAGTCCCTGAGAAGTGGAGTTGGTTACGACTCCCTCCTTTCAGGAGTGGAATTATACTCACAGGTGTCCATTCTTCCATTCATCCACAATTATATGTCTTTCTTCTATAAATAGGGATGTTAAGATTCCCAGGCTGGAACAAATTGGGGGTTGGTCTCTGTACACCGCTTCATCACACAATTAGTTATTTCATGGTTTCCTGATAAAGCACACTTGGAAATAAATTCATATTTTCGACTAGCTAGAGAAAGAGAGATGTAGCTGTTGCTTACCTGTTTCCCCATTTTTGAAGAATAACACACGTGCGAATCAGCCCCATTTCAACTGGATTCAATTTTCGGTAAGCAGTTATCATGTTGCCTTGTAGAAAGATCTATTAGCATGAGAGACCTATTTTTTTTCATCCTGAGTCCGATTTAAAGTGTTCTTGACTGCTTTTGAAGCACTGTATAACAGAAGACCCATGTATCTGGAAAAGTGTCTTTTCTTTATCCAGCAAGCCTATACCTCAGGATCTTCAGAATAGATGTCTGGTTTCATGTTCCAAGAGGTGGTCTTTTCCTAGCACCTTCTCTGTGGTAGTGCCCTGTCTCTGAAATGCAGTCCCTCACGTGATTTGACAAACAAGTTATAAAGAGGATGAGAAACTGCAGGTGATAATCACTACAGTAATACCTTGATTTACAAGTACCTTAGTTTCAGAGTGTTTTGCAAGACAAGCAAAAATTTCTTCTAAATTTTGCCTTGATCAACAAGCAATGTCTTGCGATACAAGCCTTGGAGCAGGTCACATGATCACAACTGAGCCATGCTGGATTGTGAATGACTGTCTGGAATGTTATGTCTCAGGCAAGCTTCAAAAGAAGAGGGAGGAGAGAGGAAGGCACATCTCCCTTGCATTAGCCCCAACGGTATTCAAGGGGGAGTGCAGGTGAGGGTTTTATCTTTTCTTTATATTTATATTTTTATTCAATTTGTTTACAACATCCTTTCATATTTTTTCAAACAATTTCTAGTCATAGGGCAGCTAGTCAAGTATATAAATGGCTACAAATTGCACTTTATTATTGTCACACTAAAAACACAAAGTAAAATCCAGTTTTTAGTCCCAAGCAGAGCAGATTCTGCAGCCAGGTACCTAAAGCTGGTGTAGAAGTGGACTCCTAGCCCACTTCTTTTGTGAGTTTTGGCATTTTGTTTGTACAGTATATGGTCTTTCTTTCTTATGGGGAATTTTGCTTTGATATACGAGTGCTTTGGGTTATATGCTTGTTTCCAGAATGAATTATGTTTATAAACCAAAGTACTGTATTACTGTATCTGAAAACACATTTTCCCTTTCCTTTAACACAAGAGGCAAGTATCTTTTCTAAGACTGCACTTGTTTCAGGAAAAGCATAAAGTGTGCATAATTTAAAAACAAAGTGTGCTGCTTGCTTCTGAACTGTTATTTTTTAAACCTGTACACAGACTCAACTGAATATGGTTCCTTTCCTTGAGGTATAGGCAATCATACATGCACTTACTCTCTCCTGAGTGAGTGAGTTGATACAAGTCAACCAACTTGTACACGATACAAAGAACACAGAAAGTTAATTTTAACGCAACGACAAGTTATCAAGCATCTTTGAATAAATAGATCCTTCTTTGTGTTACAGCAAGGAACAAGTTAGCAACTTGAGAGGTAACATAAGGATTTTGCTCTGACAAACAATACAGGACCAACCACTTATCAGGGGGGCCTTGGGTTTTTTGCAAAAGGAAACACATTAAATAATTCCTTATTTTTTTCATAGAACATGCAGTACAGACTGACATGAGACAAACATTCAGGAGCCCCAGCCATACATGGGCAGAATCTTTCTTAATGGGAAATTCCCAAAGACTATTGAAGCAGATGAAAGCACCATAAACATTTGGGCTATACCTTGACTCTACATGTATGGTGCTATTGACAGAGTAGTCAAGAGTAGAAGTTAGTAAATTGACCTTCACTGTAATCGATCATGACAAGGGATAGGTAAGGAGACTCCCATGTGCATCCTTAAAATGTACGTTTTCAAAACATTTTGAAGCAAACACTTTGTGGCTGAGACGGTTTTATTTTGTTGGCAATGGTTATTAAAACCTCTCCATATGCCCACAGATTTCTGGACACATCACATGTCAGCCATGTAATGAGATTAGAGGTTAATTTGTCTTTTGTCTGCATGCGAGCCTCTACCTCAAAAGGTGGAGAGTGAGACTTTTCTTTCCTGGGGATTACTCCACTAGCCCACAGCTTGTTATCTTGTCAGTGCAGCAGCTCTTCACAAAATAAATAGCAATTTACAGGGAGTCTCTTGAAATGCTGTGATAGCCTGAGAACAAAGAATTCGTCTCTACTCTGCTGACAGCATTTACTTTGCAATCGCCCCTCTTTTTTCTTTTCTTTTTTGGCTTTATTGTCCTTTTGTTGGTTTGTTTTTCTTTTAATTTTTCATGCATACCTATATAAGACCGAATTCTGGTGCATGCATTAAAAGCAAGTTGGAAATATGGAGGTGGAAGGGGAAAGGATATTCTGTGCAGTGGATAAAATGAAATCAATGCTAAAAGCTAGGGCATGAATTTGGAGAATCACTGCTGACCTTTTGGCTGATGTTCACATTTCTTCCATTATATTTGAGGCAGAATAGTCTTGACTCATTCCTCCATGGATGCATTGTTAGCATTTAACCCTTCTGTGTTTGCAAGGTAGACAAAACAGGGGGGGGGATGAAAATTCCATCCCTCTTGCCTGGTTCCTTACCCTGTGCCAAATACTTCAAGGTGTATTGTTTTTATCTTTGTTGGAATCCTGACACATTTCTGTCTGTTTTGATCTACGCCACCTTCTGAGGGACTGGCTTTTGGTTCTAAAACATCTTTTCAGGGGAAAGTTGCATAAGCCTGAACCTGAGCTGCTTGTTAAGAGGAGTTCTGGAGGGAACTTTTCAGTGAGTGAAAGAGATAATCCGAATCCTAGGTTCTCAGGTGGGTCCTTGGCCTTTCAGTTGCCATCAACATAATCCTTAAATGTAAGACTTTTCTCAGACACATGATAATTAGGAACCTGCGATGTTGACTTCAGCAGTTGTTGAAGCAGCATGAAGCCTCTGGGTTGGCTGGAATCAAAGGGAGCTGGATCCTTCTCTCCTTTGCTTCATGAAGCCGCAGATATGGGTGTTGATTCAAGAATATGAATCCGTCGTTCCTAGCTTTTCATCATACAGGAACACAGGCCAGGACAATCGTGGTTCTGGATGAGCCAGTCTACTGATAGGGCACAAGTGCCAGTGCACTCTCAACCAGTTGTTGCCACTTGAACCAAAAGCCTCTTTTCATTGAATTCTCATCTTCCTCGTTTGGCCACTTCTCAGGTAGGTGTTTATAATGGTTGGCCTCATGGGCATCCTTTGGAACAAAGGATTGTAGGGAAAGCAGGTGGAAGAAGTCTGTGATGATTCTTAGTTATTCGGGCGAGGTTATCTGGAAGTTACTGATTTATATTATTTATTTATATATTTCTATACTACCCGTCTTCCCGAAGGAACTCCAGGCAGCTAACAACAATCACATAAATAAAATCAAATATCAAACACATCATTCAAAAAACCCAACAACAAAAACAACATAACAAAACAAATAAGAATACTCGGCAAGACAGCGGAACAAGCAAGAAAAAAAGCCCTAATGGTCGCCAAATGCCTCTCTAAAAACAAGGTCTTAAGAGCTTTTTTGAGGGCGGGCAGGGACTGTGGTAGGCGAATCTCACTTGGCAGATTATTCCAAAGCATGGGACCAGCCACAGAAAAGGCCCAGTTTCGAGTGACTGATTTCGAGCCTCCCTTGGTGTGGTCACCTGAAGTAAGAATGCCCGCAATATTCTGGTGGATCAGGCCTCAGTTGACCTCTGGGATATCCACTTCACAAGGTATTCAGGTCACAAGCCATGGAGGGTTTTGTAAATCAAAACCAGTACAGTGGCCTCCTGCTCTTTCGCGGTTCATCTACTGTGGTCCCGGTATATCGCTGGTAAGGAGGAAAAATGCCTTCCCAAGCCTGTCAAAGGCCCAAAAAGTGCTTCCCCGCAAACCAGAAGTGACCTCCAGATCACTACAAAGCACTTTTGGGGCCTCTGGGGGACTGGAAAGCCCCTTGCAGGCCCATTTGGGGCAGCACCAGGCCTGGGGTAAGTACAAGAGCCCCCAGAGAGCCCGTCCAGTCCCGACCTGACCCAGCATCCGCATATTGCGGATTTTCAATTATTGCGGGTCGGGTCGGGTCGGGTCCCTAACCCCTGCAATAGGTGGGAGTTTACTGTACTTTGAACCTTATTCAGGATGCAGTGGACAACCAATGCAAGCAAGCCAGAACTGGGGGATGCAGTCATATGTGCACACATCTACCACCAGTCTGGCTGCAGCATTTTGTACGCACTGAAGTCTCTGAGTAAGGGTCAAGGGCAACCCCACGTAGAGAGCATTGCAATAATCTATCCTCGAGATCACACGCGACTGCACAACTGCGCAAACTGTCGGACTTAGAAACTGGTACCACCTGGGCTTCCAGGGATAGAGCCGGATCCAAGACCACGCCCAGATTCCTAACTCTATCTGCCAGCTGGAGGGTAGTACCCCCAGACTGGGGAGAGGGTCACTGTACCCAGTAGAGGACACCTCAAGGAACAGAACCTCGGTCTTCTCCAGGTTGAGTCTGAGCCTGTTAGTCCTGGTCCATTCTATGACCACATCCAGGCAAGAGTCGAGGGTCTGCACCACCTCCACTGCAGAGGTAATAAAGGAGAGATAGGGATGTGTGTTATCCGCATACTGATGACAGCATACTCTAAATTCCCTAACAACCTCAGCCAGCGGCCTCATGTAGATGTTGAACAGCATGGGGGAGAGTGCTGACTGCTTGGGCACCCCACAAGGGAGCGTCCCAAGGACTGACAACTCCTGCCCCAGCTGAACACGCTGGGAACAGCCACCAAGGAAGAACCGGAGCCAGCTATAAGCTGTGCCTCCAGTCCCTACCTCGGACTGTGAGCTTCACCACTGTCTCCTTCAGGCAAGAGGGAAAAATCCGTTCACTGAAGGAAGCAGTGGAAATAACAGAAGCCCACTCTGGCATGCTCCCTCTGGCAGACTTGATAAGCCAGGACGGGCAAGGGTTAAGCAGAGCAACTGGACTTGTCTACCCAAAAGATCCAACACCTAAACACAAGAGGAGTAATATAGTATATTCAGTCCAGTGTAGTGAAGAGTGCGCAGAGCTCTACATTGGAGAAACTGAACAGTCACTAAACAGAAGGTTGGCCCCGCACAGGAGAGGCAATAGCTTAGAACCAGAATTAGCGCTGTACCTTCATGTGAAGGACAAAGGACATTTATTTAAAGACAAGGATGTACACATATTAGACAGAGAAGATAGGTGGTTTGAGAGATAGGTCAGGGAAGCCATTCATGTGTGTATTGAAAATCCCTCTCTCAACAGGGATGGGGGACTTAGGAACAATGTGCCTACCACTTATCATGCTGCCTTTTCATCAATCTGCAGACAGATCAGAATCACTTCACACCTCCACCAAGAAGGCCACTGCTAACAACCCAAACTTAATCAGTGTTGGGAAGGGTGCATTGGTGGGACTTCAGGCTATTGTACATCTAACAAGCCTATTCTGGCTGTTGTCCACCCAACGAGCCTGGGACAGACCAGAGTAGCCTGAAACCAGGGTGAACTATGCATTGAAAGCCTGGCACCAACTTCCCTCAAACTGACAAAGCTACATGAATCAGTAGGGAAATGTTTCAGTCGCACAAGAAAAGAAGTCCAGTTACCATGACTGAACTTCCAGATAGGTGGAAGAAGTTTGAGAAACTCCATTATTCAGCTAAGGCAGCACAAGAGCTTGTCTCAGTCCCAGCCCTGTGGAACTTCTTTATATGGCAAAAATGTTAAATTGAATTAGTTAGATTCAGACTTAATTGGAATTGGTTGCTACTAAAATCAGTCAGATGTTTGTCTTGACACATGCCACTGATTTAAGCAGGAACTGGATGCTATCTTATTTATTTTGCTTTAACAGGCTGGCTGGAGTGGAAGAATATGCAGCCCACGGCTCCTTTGTTTTCTATGTATGCCTTTCATTGTGCATATTCTGTGTTTCTGCTCATTCCCAGGTTGGCAGAATGACCTATATTGTTTTTTGCAGGCTCAGTAATGAGACATTGAGTTGAATCCAGAAATGAACTTGTCCCATTGACTTATCCCACTGGGTTTATATGACAATGTATGGATCCAACCCATTGTATTATTCATTGAAGAGAATGCTGTAGCAGCTAAAGGTGTGAGCTGAGAGTCTCAGAGTCTGGCCAAATTTCACTTTGGCCATAGACTCACTGGGTGGTCTGAGGGAATTCTCTCACCCTCAAAACCCTACCTCCCTTGAATTCAATCTCTAACAGAGATGCTGAAGGTGGCTTTTAGGTCAGAGCACAGCTATTGAATGTAGGAAAGCAAATGTGTGGTAGTATGAGAGGACACCATGATGTCAGGCTGACTAAGAAATACAGTATGTATGTGAAGTACTGTACTTTAAGGATTTGAAATGTGTTATGTAAATGCTAAGCTTTCAGAACATTACATTTGTGAACCAGTCACTTCTTTCTAATATTTAATATAGCTTCTTCCTCTTTCTAATATTATATCAAAATAATTACTAATTATGCTTTGATCAAATTAATCCCAGAAACATGACTCAGCAAATATTGAATTAAGTCTTAATGTCAAGCTCTTAATTGATTTAGTGTGTATCAAAATTGCCTTTTAAAATGTTTGTTCTTAAATCATATCCTTTAATATTAATAATTTAGATAATATTGTATTAAAATCAATCCTATTAAGTTTCTAGCCCAAAGGTGGGCAAAACCCAACTTCCTCATGGTTTTACATTATCCCTTGCTGTTTTTGTTATCTTTTGACAATAACATGGGATGCATCAAAATAAAATACCTTTTTATTTATTTATTTATTTATTTACAAAAAAAATAGCCACCCCACTATCAAGTGGTCTCTTTTTTATGAGTTCATTTCCATCTATTTATTCATTAGCCATGTATTTAGTACATCTCTGAAAATATACATTTAGAAATGTAATGAATCATTCCTCATGACGCAGTGGTTAAATGGCTGTACTGGAGCTAAAACTGTGCTCATGACCTGGGGTTCAATCCCAGTTTGCCAGCTCATGGTTGGCGTAGCCCTCTGTCCTTCCGAGGTTGATGAAATGAGTATCCAACTTGCTGGAGGGCAGCAATGTGTAGCCTGCATAATTAAATTGTAAACCACCCAGAGAGTGCTTTAAGTGCTATGGGGCGCTATATAAGCAGAACACTTTGCTTTGCTTATGTTATAAATATTGTAACACACCACAAAGCCAGTAGGACATGGAGTCCTTTCTGGACCCCTGTCCAGAACATCATATAACTAAATCTTCTCCATCGTGGCCTTCGTGAAGCCACACAGATGGGTTTCCCAGCGCACGCACATGGAGGTTGGATTTCCCTAGCAATAGGAAAGTTTGTTCATCTCCGCCCCCCTTGCACTGAGCATGTGTGAGAGGGTTCCCACCCAAACACCTCAGTTCCCTCTTACCACTGCTTTAATAGGTCGCATTTCATTAGTCTCCTTGGGAGTCCTTCAATTTCTTCTTTATTCTATTGCTCCGATTATTTTATGGCATTTCTGCCACCATTTAAAAAGTGCATTACCTGTGTGGGCAAGATCCCGCATACCAATGGTCACCAGGAGTGTCTTTACTGTCTGGGCGATTCCCACCGGCCCGACTCCTGCTCTATTTATAAGAATTTCAGTGTGCAGGCACTCAAGGACCGTTGGCACCGCCTTAATACCTTCTTATTAGAGAAGACACTTGCCCCTCAATCCATGGAAAAGGGCAAGTCCCCAGCTTCGACTTTGACGAGCCCGTCAAAATCTCTCCCCGTACCGAAGAAGGTTCCCACTCGCAAATTTCTATTATTCGAGAAAAAGCCTAAATATTCAAAGTTGGCAGTTGTTTCTTCGAAACCGTCCAAGATCATACTGCTCGATACTGACAAGCCTTCGGTATCAACCCTGACTCTTTCTGGCCATCCTGAATTCAATCCACTCCTTCCACTGGAGTCTTTGGATTCTTCATCTGATAGTGAGCTTGCCATGGTGGAGGACAACCCTCCGGACATCTCTTTGATGAAAAATCTCTTCACTCAGATTCAAGGCTCGATTTCTCTTATTCCTCAGCAGAATATTTTGATACCAACCATCGATGTGCCCACTGATTGTTCTCCTTCTGATACGGCTATGTCTCAATCTCTGCGCTCGCCATCAATTTCCGTTTCTCGGACTGCCACTTTGCCAACCACATTTTTGTCCGTGGGTGATGCCTTGAATCCATCTTTATCCCCGTCGGTTTCTTAGCCGATTCCGATTGCCTTTGCCCGGAAGTCTAAAAAGCAGCACAAGGACAAAAGTCGGCACCATAAGCGTGATCGCCTTACCTTTGACTTGACCAAGTCCTCTTCTGAGATGTCAGTCCCAAAGACTGCTGTCACTGCTGCTGTTCCTTCTCTACTATCTTTCATTCTAATACCGGTACCGAAGATGGTTTCGGGGTTGACCTCCACTTCAGTGGACATTTTGGTACCAAAAAAGAAACCTAAACTTAATACCTTGAAGCTTACCAAGGCTAACAAACACCAAGCTTCATCCTCGGTTTCGATGCCCCCATTGCCATCTTTCTCACTTCGTTTCAACAGAAAGCAATGAGTCATCCAAGCTTCAGATTCGTCCGATAAGGACAAACCATTTCAGGCTTCTGTTCCTGCTGCTTATGTTAATGGTTCAAAGAATGTCAGGCTGAATGATTGAACCCCAAGATTTTCACCTCACCAAATCTGAGCTTCCTCGCAAAAAGTTTGAGGGTTCACAAGGAGAGGATGTGATACATCTCTTTAAAGTCTCGGCTGTATGCAGCACATCTGTGATTTTGTTTTTTTTTTTAAAAAAAAACAACTCCAAATGAGCTGCATGGGCAGGTGGTTTACAGATCAATCAACATAACCATTGGGGAAAAGGTGAGGAGAAAGGAACGCTGACAAGCACCTTCCGACACAGAGGACTTGCCGAGGGCTGTGCCTTAGCAGTAGACTCAAAGCTAACGACCAGAAACCCAGGTCTGTTGCTGCTCCTCTTGCCACAGTTGCTGCCTCCTTTCCTGTTTTCTTCCTCTAAGGAAATTGCAGTGAGAGACAGGGTAGGTGTGGCTGCTGCCTGTTCAGCTCGTACCTCCTCATCCCTGGTCAGCAGTAGATACCAGGCACAAAGGCAAGGCAAGAATGAGTGCGTGAAAACAGAGGAGAAGGGGGCACCCTGAGAGCTTCTGGGCCAGAGACACCCAAATGTAATGCTGGAGCTAGGAGACGAGACTAGGTAAGTCTGACAGGTCTTTTGTAAGGGACAGGCAGTTCAAATCTTAAGCAAGGAATGTACAGTTCAAATAGTAGTAGTGGTGATGTTTGCAGTTGTACAATCTGTGAATCTGGGAAGCTACTTAACTGTCCTCAGTCCTCGTCCCCCCCCCCTTGTGAAAATGAATTTTTAAAATGCTGCCTTAGGTAAATTTCCTTTGAACGTCTCTAGTTCAAACATCACAAGAATAACTAAGAACTCACAAAGAAAAATGTCTCTGGAGCCTGTCTCCATTGTTAGCCAAAGCATATGAAAAAATATTCAAAAGGAGTATCTGCCGTGCTTTGTGATTGTTGGAAGAATGCTTCAGGGAACCCAGAGAGGGTATTCTCCAGTGCTGTTCAATACTTAGCCTCCCCTTCCAAATAAACTCACTGTCATGTTAGCTTTCCATCCCATGCTCCATAAAAACAGGCAAATCCAGGAGGAAAAGAGGGGATTGATCCTTTACCTATTGTTCTTCTGTATGGAACAACAGAATCTGGACACAAATTCAAGAGTAAAGGTAAAGGTTCCCCCCGCACATGTGTGCTAGTCGTGTCTGACTCTAGGGGTGGTGCTCATCTCCGTATTCAAGCCGAAGAGCCAGTGTTGTCCATTGAACCACTAAAACAATCAAACACCAAGCTTTCATGGAGAAAATTTTATTTCTGGATTGTGCAATCATCATCAGACCCAGCCGTGGCCTGGGAATAGAAGTTTACAGGAAACCCACTCAAATAGGTAAGTACTTACTATTTGACTCCCACCATCAGTTGCAGCACAAATTTGGACTCAGCAGGACCGTAAACCACAGAGCAGAGAGTATTCCCACCTCCACAGTAGCCAAGAAGAAGGAAGACAGGCACCTGAAGACAGTGCTCAAAGGACCATCCACCCAAAGGATGCAGCACCAGAATGCAAGAGGAGAATGTATATGCTGTCCGATGCAGTGAGGAATGTGCAGACTTCTACACTAGAGAAACTAAACATCCATTACACAGGAGGATGGCCCAACATAGGAGGGGCAACAGCTCAGGACCAGAATCAACAGCGTACCTCCATTTGAAGGACAAAGGGCACTCATTCAAAGATGAGGATGTACACATATTAGACAGAGAAGATAGGTGGTTTGAGAGAGGAGTCATGGAAGCCATTCATGTGTGTATTAAAAACCCCTCTCTGACTTCCGGTTCTGGCGAGACAGCTTGATAAGTGCTCCAGATTATCAAGTTGAATTCCTCCAGATAAAGGGACCCTAATAAGGGTAAAGTTTTCTTGGAGGGGAAACGAAGAAGAGGCAGCAACTGTAGACCACAAAGGGATTGGTGGTGAACTTTGTGAAGGAAGCAGGAAATTGTTTCATCTCCCACTGGAGGAAGACCTTTGCTACAGCAAAGGCAGAGCTGTCGGTACCGGACATGAAAGCTGTAAATATTTGACGTGTCATGAGTAGAATGATTTTGCAAAGCTTCTCCTTCATGAAGCTTCTCCTTGATATCTAGAAAAATTTTCCTTCAAACAAGCACTAAACCCACCTTTTGAGGAAGCAGCTTTGAGCAAAGAAGGGCTGAATGTTTTTGAAAGTCAAGCACAAAAAAAATTGTTTTCACATTAGTTCATGAACTTGCCTTTCTGCCTATTGTTCTCTTCTTGTAGAAAAATATTTTATTCCATTACTGCTCTTTATATGTGGTGGATTTAAAGACAAAATTTAAAGGAAACTACCTTATGCCTCTGTGCTTTCTGTATGTTGAATTTAAAGACGCAACCGTAAGAGCAGCATTGGGAAAGTTGTTTTTTTCAATAACATCATTTGACCTTGGAGTAACCATATTTTTTGAAAACAATGCTTGAAGGCTGTTCCTCCCTGCTTTAGCTTCAGTCTAGTCTAGTTACTCTCCTGTGTACCTCTCTTTTTTGGAAACTAAGTGGCAGAAAATATTACAAGCAATATTAACCCTTTCTTGTAAGCTATATAAACACAATGGATTGGGAGAACATCTCAGAAGGTTTTGCCAACATAATTCTATCCGGTTTGCAAAAAGTTATAGATATCTACACAGACTCAACCTCTGAAGATACAGAGATTTTCAATTCTGATGAAGTCACAGAGGCAAAACAGATCATTCAAGATGGAGTGGTGGATAACACTGGGTCTCTAGAAAAAAACTGAAATTAGTTCTGATCAGGAGATTGTGCTAAAATAGACAGCTGATCTTATTCTACAGACAAACACAAGATTGATCAAGGATAAATCTTTCGATATGCCAAATTCACAAAATATGATAAACACATCTACTGAAATAATCTCAAATCAAGAGATTAAACCAGAACAACGGGTGGATCTCAACACGAAGACAAACATGACAAGAATGGTGCAGGCTAAACCCTGAGATGTGCCAAGTCCATGGAATATGATAAGCGCATCTGTCTTTATTAATATGGGTGCCAAAAAGAGGAAAATTTGGGACTTTTTCAGTAGCAGATTGGCCATCGAGATTACTATAAAGATAATACAACAACCCATGAAGAGAGAGGATTTGACAAGGGGTGGGGGGACAACCTGTGAAGAGAAGAGGCTTAGCAGGAAAAGGGAAAATTGAAAAAAAAAAAGAATTTCTGGCTTAGTGAATCTATTACATAAAAATGTTTTCTGTATTCTGATTGTCTTAGGCTACTAGTTAATTGGTATGGGAAACAGAAAATGGTATGGGAAACAGAAAATGGAAATAAAAAGGTAAACCTGATATATAAATAAATATTGATCTGCTAGATTTTTAAAAGAATAGAGGCAGTTAGGCATAGACAAGAACATCTACGCATAAAGTGAAACGTATAGACCAGGAGGTGGCTCTTTTATAATAGCCCATAAAGTATTAACTTGAATTAGTGATGATTGCTGAAATTAGGCATTTTTTTCAGAAGAATGGGTAAATATATTGTGGATGATATGTATAGAATATATATAGTTAGCCGGATCAATCCTAAATTGCTTAGTATTGAAGAGCTAAACAGTGAGTTGGATTACATTGTTGAGATTAGATAGGCTATATTCTTTGTATTAAAATAGATGTAAGTAAAGATAGAATAGGGAAGAGATAATATAGAAACTAATTATGAAAGTATGCTCATTTAGACTGGGAAGAGAGATATGAATTATATTGGGCTCAAATGTTGGGGGAAACTGTGATTGAAGCGGTAACACAACAGGAGAAAACCAATATATTTGTTTTATGTAATTTTTAAATAAAAATGTAAAAAAGAAAAGAAAACCCCTCTCTCCACAGAGGTAGGGGACTCAGACACCTATGAACCTACTCAGGCCATTGTCCAACTTAAGAGCCTTTTCAGACCATGGTGATGTAAAATCAAGGTGAGGACTCGCCACTAACTTTCCTCAGACTGATGACGCTGCTTGGATGTGCAGTTGCCATGATTCAACTTCCAGAGAAACTCACCTGGGTGACTGAGAATCTTCGCAGATTCCCATTTCTTCAAGCTAGGCACCACCCGTTTGTGAATAGTGCAGACAAATTGTAGATAAGAATCCCAAAAGTTTATGGCAGATAGATATCTGTGTTACATCTGCTGGTGTGAGGTGAGTGCAGACTTAGGATGTAAAATCAGCTGGGGGTGTACTATCTCTTGCAGCCTTGGAATGGTTGGTATTTTCCTTTCCAAACTCCAAACTCTGTGATTGCCCGCCCCCAAACACATTGCCTGTTTCCTTTGGCTTCAGGGGTTTATTTATTTATTTTATTTATTTATAAAGCTTCTATACCGCCCATCTTCCCGTAGGAACTCTGGGCGGTTCACAACATTAAATCAATACAATCAGCTAAACAGACACAACAAAACTACAATAACAATAACAACAATTTTAAAATAAGCGACCTTAGCAAGATCTGCAGGATGGCGGAGAACTGCAGCTTGGGGGTTATATCGGCAGATGGCAGAAGCAAAAAAAAGAAAAAGAAAAAGAAACTAAGCCAGGTCATCAAAGGCCTCCTGGAAGAGAAAGGTCTTTAACGCCCTCCAGAAGGCCGGCAGGGACTGCAAGGCGCACATCACAAGGAAGATGGTTCCAGAGAATGGGGCCCACCACAGAGAAGGCCCAGTTTCAGGTCAATGTTTTCTGGGCCTCTCTGGGCGTGGCCACCCGAAGCGAGTGCGCCCGCGATGTCCTCATTAGACGGGCCGAAGTTGACCACTGGGTGATTCGCTCTGCCAGGTAATCAGGTCCTAGGCCATGGAGGGTTTTATAAACTAAAACCAGGACCTTGAATCTAATCCGGAATGCAACGGGTAGCCAATGCAGGCGAGCCAGAACTGGGGTGATGTGGTCATAAGGACGCACACCCGCCACCAGTCTGGCCGCCACATTTTGCACCCACTGCAGACGCCGGAGAAGATTCAAGGGCAACCCCATGTAGAGCGTGTTACAATAATCTATCCTCGAGATCACCAGCAGTTGTATGACAGTTCTCAGGGAGTCCCCTTCCAGGTATGGGCGAATCTGGGCAATTTGACGGAGATGGAAAAAAGCGGCTCTGGACGTGGCCGCCACCTGGGCGGGTCCAGAACCACGCCCAGATTCTGAACACTGTCCGTGAGCTGGAGGGAAACTCCCTCCGTGCTGGGGAGAGGGCCTCCATAGCTGGTCGGGGAACTCCCGAAGAACATCACCTCAGTCTTCTCGGGATTGTATTTGAGCCTGTTAACCTTGGTCCATGCCATGACTGCCTCCAGGCACCGGTCGAGGGTCTGGACAGCTTCAACTGCAGAGGTGGAAAAGCAGAGACAGAGCTGCGTGTCATCAGCGTACTGATGGCAGCAGACTCCAAATCTCCTAATGACCCCTGCCAGCGGCCTCACATAGATGTTAAACAGCATGGGGGAGAGAGACGAGCCTTGCAGAACCCCACAAGGGAGTGTCCACGGGGCCGACAACTCGCCCCCATGCTGCACATACTGGGGATGGCGCTCCAAGAAGGACTGGAGCCAACTGCAAACAGTGCCCCCAATACCCACCTTGGAGACCCGGCCCAGTAGGATACCGTGGTCAATGGTATCAAAGGCCGCTGACAGATCCAGGAGAACCGACAAGGTAGGGCAACCCCTGTCGGCCCCCCCAGATGAGGTCATCTTGCAGCGCGACCAAAGCTGTCTCAGTCCCCCGGCCCGGCCTGAACCCAGACTGGCATGGATCAAGAAGCTGTTGTTCCTCCAAATAGGTCTGGAGGCAGATCGCGGCCACCCTCTCCATGACCTTGCCCAAGAAGGGAACGTTGGCGATCAGGCGATAATTGGCCAATACATCCGATGCCATACCAGGTTTTTTCAGGATGGGCTTTACCACTGTCTCCTTCAGGCGAGAGGGAAAAAACCCCTCCCCGAAGGAGGCCGTGGCGATGACAGAAGCCTATTCCGGCATGCTCCCTCCAGCAGTTTTTATGAGCCAAGCAGGGCAAGGGTCAAAGGGGGTGGACGTGGGCCGACAATGGGCAGTAGCCCTGGAGGCCTCCAAAGAGGAAACAGGCCCAAACTCAACCGTGCGAGGAGAGCAAGGGGGTACAGCGTCAGGGGGTGTCGAGGGCAGGTTAGAGCAACCGGAGTCAAGACTGGTCCGGATGGCTTCTATCTTAGATCTAAAAAAGGCTGCGAATGTCTCACTACTGAACTCAGTAGGAGGAGGCCTCGCCAGACTAGGATTGGTGAGGTCCCGAATCACCCGGAAGAGTTCTGCCTGGCGGTTCGAGGCCTCACCAATTCTCAGGGAGTAATATGATGTTTTGGCCTCCCTGATCGCCCAAGCATAGCGTCTAGTCTGGATAACAACAGCAGCCTTATTGAACGCCGCCCGATCCCTCCTCCAGCTGCACTCCAGTCTCCTCTGCTCCTGCTTCATCGCTCTCAGCTCCACCGTAAACCACGGCAAAGATCGAGCTCTGCAATGGAGAAGGCGCCTAGGGGTGATCCGGTTGATGGCGCGTGAAGCTGATTCAAACCACTGGTCTACCGCTACCTCGGCCGGATCATCAGCCAAGCCGCCAGGAAGCTCCCCGAAGGCTTCCCGGAACCGAGTTGGGTTCAGTAGCCTCCGGGGGCGGGCCCAAACAAATGGCTGAGGATCCCCGCAGGGAGGGGCCGCAACCGATAGGGAAAAAGACAGCAGGTGATGATCTGACCATGACACCGGCAGGGAAGCAATGTCCCCTACCTCTAGATTAGAATCCCCCGACATGGAGGTAAATACCAAGTCTAGGGTATTCCCTGATCTGTGGGTGGGGCAAAGAACATGCTGGGTCAGACTCATGGAGGCCATGGACTCCATGAATTCCAGAGCTACACTGGAAAGTCCATCACTGGGGTGCACATTGAAGTCCCCAACCACCAAGAGGTGGGGGGACTTCAACAGCGCCGCCACGATGAACTCCGTAAGCTCCGGTAGGGATTGTGCTGGGTTGTGGGGAGCACGGTAGCCCAGCACAATGCCAAATCTGTCCCGCTGTCCCACTAACAGGTGAAGGCATTCTAAGCCCGGGCTAACCAATGTCGAGGCCCTGCTGACATAAATGGATTCCCTATAAACGATGGCGACCCCTGCCCCCTTCCGACCCTCCAGCCTGCCCACAGCCTGAACCTGAAATCCAGGCGGACACAGCTGGGTGAGTGAGCCCCCCCTCTGCCCCCACCCAGGTCTCGGTAATACAAGCCAGGTCGGCCCTCCCATCCCAGATGGCATCGTACAGGATGGGGGTCTTGTTATGGATCGACCTTGCATTCATCAGAAGGCAGGACAGGCCGGAGGCGCTGGCGGGGTGGCTCCGAGATACGTGGCAGTGAGCTGGGGGTGTCAGAACGGGGGACAGGCGTGAGATGCCTGACCCGCGTTCTTCTTACCCGACTCACCCCCCAGCAAGCGTACCACCCACGGCCCATCACAATCGGAATAGGAGTCCTGCGAGCATGGTGACAGAAGGAAAGGAAAAAAGGGTTGGGGGAAACAACACAAATACTCAACCTCTTGAGAAGTCTGGGGTTATAATTTAGTTTATTCACCAGACTGAAGGAGCCAGTTAAGCCAAACTAGTCAAATTAATGGTTTTACCTGGTGACTAGATGCTTCTTCAGGTTATAGTCACATTAAGAGTCCTTGTGGCTGATGCCAAGAGAGTTCAAGGTGGGGTTGATGGTGGTATCTTACATAGTCCAGGTAAAAACTCTTAATTTGACTAATTTGGCTTAATTGCCTCCTTCATATTGGTGAATAAGCTACAGTAAAATATAACCTCAGCCTTCTTATAGAGGTTGCTGTGTGTAGCACAGCCAGGCTGTATAGGCTTAGGCATGCTGTCCAGTCCCAGGGCACCTCTAGAAGAATGGAATGGTCAACCACTTCTGTATATTTTCTACCTAGAAAATTCAGAAAGGATTGTCATAACTGAGAAATGACTTGATGACACATTATTGTTGCTGTTGGTGTTGTTACCACCATCAATTATGATGAGAGGGAATAAATAGAAATCCATACTTGATCACTTGTTGCTGGGGTCATCAAGATGCTGTAGCACCTGATTATCTGGTGACAAATGGGTTACAGGGCTCAGCAAACCCTGTTCATGAACCAGGACAGGCTGCTGTAAAATAAAGCATGCATACCTAACTGCATGATTGGGTGCTCAACCAGGAATATAACCAGCATGCCAGTTTGCCTCTATAGCTTTTATCCTTTTGGTTATGCAAGTGTAATCCAGCAAACCATTTTCTCACCAAAAAGTGCAGTAGCTAAGCCATAAAAGCTATTAATGTCTGGATCAGCTCTGGAGCATATTTTGTAAACAGAGTATTTCTGAACCACATACAGAGTGCTTTCCTATTGGGTGTAAATAACAATGATTAACCCCATCATCCAACTGAAAGTCTTTCTAAAAGGAAGGTGTGATCCTTATGCTGTTCTGAACACCTGGGTTTTTGTAAAGGAAATTATACCCAGTTTATTATTTCTCCTGCCAGTTTATATGTTCAGTCATTCTTTGTGTATTAGCAAGAAAAGCCAATACCATTCAGCAAGTGATAAATAAAAGTGTTCTCTTTCTTACCATCTCTTATTGAATTCTGCTTCCTTGTTAAAATTCTGCTGTAAGGTGAGGTTGGAGTGCAGGCCTACAAGGATTCTATTTCCCACCACCACACACACACAAAAGCTGGTCGTTTCTGTGAATGTATAGAACTCTCAGTGGATAAATTGGGAAGAGCAAGAACAGAACTGGGTCAGTAATAATAGAAAAGATATGCAATGAGTTGCCCTTTTCATACCTGTGCAGTTGGCCAGGGGAATTCCAGGAGACACATCCGGAGCAGAAAGAGCAGTAGTTCTTGTTCACAAGTTTCATTTAGAATTTGAACTTATTTGAATGTGCCTCCACAGTGGACCCTCGTATAACAAACGGTTTGTATAGCATCAAATCTGTACAGCATGAAAAATCCAGATATAGGGGAAATTTGCTTAACAGAATCGTGTATGGAGTGAATCTGTACAACATAAAAATGGTCACGATTAGGGATTGCTCTGTTTTCAATGCATTCCTATGGGAAATTTGTATAAAGGAAAATTTGCTTAACATAATGTCATTTGGAATGAATTAATTCCTTTATACAAGGTACCACTGTATTTGGAATCAGACATTTGCATTCTGGATTTTAGCATTTGTAGGAAGGTACCACTGTATTTGGAATCAGACATTTGCATTCTGGATTTTAGCATTTGTAGGATGAAGGGTTGCTTTGATCCAAAACCTTTAATAGAGGATGGACAGTTTTTGACCAAAGCTTTTTTGACTGTAGACTACCATCCCTGCATGTCATTAATGGTATAGGTTTGACTTATCACTGACAATAGAAAACTATTATGAGTAAAAGCCACATCATCCCATTATTTGCCAAACAAAGGTCATACATGTGTTCTCACCAGGTATGTGTCCTATGAAATCGGATTTGATCCACTTCTTCAAAACAAAAATTGAGTTCATAAATGTGGGTTGTTATGATTCTGTACCCCATGACTCAAAACACCAGGAAATGGTCTGAATACTGCTGCACAATATCCTGTCCACATTGCTAGCAGGAAAAATGACACCAAGCTTTACATAGCAAAGGGCAGCCTGAATGTTGGCAACACAAATAACAGCAGTCAAAAAGGTCTACGTTGCCATTCTCAACAGGAGACATATGGCCCCTTTTAGGGTCCTTAGCCCATTTGAACGTTGCCACAGACTACAAATAATTCTTCACACACACCCTTAATAAGGTTTGTTATGTGATATACATGGCCCTGATTGGGCGAAATTTTCTTTCATATTGCGTTAATGATCATGGGCCCAAAAAGACTGAGAATGACTGGTCTGTGGGATGCCCTCTTGTGCTCACTAACATTCACCAAGCAATCACAGGTGCTGCAGTTAACCACTTCCTGCTGAAACACAAAGCAATTGTTTTGGCTATTTTTTTTACAAGTGTGAATGGGGAAATTTGGCAGAGAGCAAGGGCAGACAGTCTGCTACACCTGTGCCTAATATGGTGCTGATCCATAGCCCAATTTCAAGGTGATGATTTTTATTTTTTATATGGAGGGTGCTGACCCCATTTTTAGAATTGCCTTGAAGAATGTTGGTTTCCTCTGCTATACAATAGAGTCCAATATTAATATTTATGAGATGAGGTCTCCCTGTGCAGAGGTGTTGGAGGTGCATCTGTGAGTACGATTTATATGGGTCAAATGGTGTGTGTAGGCTAAAGGCTCAAAAATCAGATGAAATGTATGGAAATCCGAGAGTTTTCAATACCCTTTAAAATGTTGATCTGTTTTGCTTATTAGTAGAAGAATTTGAGCTGTATAACATTACCCCTATAACCTGTATAAACCGCAGAAGTACAGAAATCCCCGTAGATGCGACACACAGAATGCACAATCAGATTCTTGAGTGCTGAGGGTCAAAGGGGCTTCTGGTCCAGTTGTTTTCTCTGAGACTGATAATTTATCCATCCATCAGCTCCAGGACCTCCCACGCATGCTGCATTAATCTATATAATCCCACTTACAGCTTGCTTCCAACAGCTAACATGTTCATACCTCCCTTCCTTCAACTGTTATTTTGCTTCCCTACCTCCTTGCCTTTCATGCTTCTGTGCCACATTGTATCTAGAAATGTCCCATTTGCTCCAGAATAAGCCAACCAGGTGAGCTGCCAAACATGTTGATTATTGCAGAGGCACTGAAAAGTAGAAGATCCGTTGAAAATTTGCCATAGGCAACAGACACCCAAAACTGCTAAGAAGAACAAGGCAAGGCTTGTGTAGCGTCTGCATTTAAACACGAAATCTTATGTGCTGCATAAATCTACATGTTGGATAAATTTACACAAGTGACTTTTTGACAGATTGTCAGAAAGATGATGGTTTATAACTATTATATAGTTTTGTATATTGTATCTTATTTAAAAAATACCGTTTTAAAAAAAGAAATAAAATGGCTAGTAATAGAATGCTCAATGAGATTATCAGGAAGATGGAGTATGTGCCTGCTATCCTATTTTCCTTTTGCAGAATTGCAGTTTAATACAGCCCCAAACAATAATGAAAGCCATAGCACTTTTACTTGTTCCTACAGTCTAAGATGTGAAAATAGGCCATCTCAGTTTCTTCTGGTTAAGAATTATGTTTATCATCCACTGCCTCCTGAGAACTGTTGGCTGATGTGAAATACCACCTAGAGTGTGAGCTGTCGCTTTGTTTTAATTTAGTCTGCCTTGCCTTCCCCCTTCTGACACTACAAAGAGGTCAAATATAGATTTCTCTTCCCCCCCCCATTTTATTTACCCCTTTGGGCACCCTGTGTCAAGCTAGAGGAATTTCTTTTTGTGGTTTCTACCTCTTTAGTGCCAGATATTCCATCAGCATTGACTCAACCTTGCTGGCTGCACTCTGTTCCCTGAACATATTTATATAAAACAGGTAGCTTTATTTGATATCTTAGTAAGCTCTCCCCAAATGGTGGCTCTGACAAAGCCTGTTTTGGAGCTATAAAAGATAACATGCTAGAGAATATTTGTGTGGAGAATTCAGAGAAGATGAGGCTCTTCATTTGAAAATGACTTTGATACAAGTCATTTTATCAATGGGGAATAGCTTGGAATTTATAAAGTACTGGACGTGCTTGAACCCTTGCAATAACCTTGACCTTGCTTGCTGGAAATGATAGAAGTCGTAGCCCAGTACCCACATTTATCCCTATAGGGGTAGGGTTTGAAATTGGAAAATAATGGCTTGCCTAATGCCTCTTACTGAATTCATTGCATCGGTGGGATTTGAGTTGGGTATGTCTCAGCTTATAGCTCATTATTATAATCACAGCTCTCCGGGCTTGACTGAACAATACTTGATGCTGGTGCCTAAGAATTTGAAATTCTTTTCCAGCTATGGCCTAGTTCGTGCACGGTCAGCTGGCAGACCACAGGCAAAATCTGAGACCTGCAATGACTGGTAACCAGACTCTAAGTTCAAGAGAGGACCAGTGAGAATGCAGTAGCACATCCACTTTCTACCACACAGTCATGTCCTTTACTCCAGGCATGCATGAGAGCAGGCATGCTCAAAATAGAAGGAGATGCAATGAAATAGCATCTCTGGGCAGAGGAGAAACATAAGGCTGTTGCGTGCATTCCCTTATCCTTCCTGCACTCCAGAGCCCAGTGAGGAAGTTAAAAATGGCTATTGCTGGCCTCAATAAAAGAGAGATTGTCTTGATAATTTAAAATAAGAAAGCTATTGCTCACCTTAGTGACAGATTAGAGCAAGGAGCTCCACTGAGGTATACAGTGAATTGGGTTGCTGATTTTGCCATAACAAAAGCTAAAGAATGCTGCATATGATGAGGTAGGAACCACATATGTGTTATTTCTGTACTGTTGATATATCTTAGGATAGGGGTGTCCAAACTTCGGCCCTCCAGATGTTTTGGATCACAACTCCCAGAATTCCAAGCCTGTGTGGCCAATGACTAAGGACTGTGGGGTTTGTGGTCCAAAACATCTGGAGGGGCCAAAGTTTGGACACCGCTGATATAGAGAGAAATAGGTGGTTCCTATTCCTCTCTACATCCCAATGGGTTTTAAATAAAAGTCAAAACCTTGGGTACTGTGATTGAATTCCAGAAGAGGTAGGAAATACAGTATAGGCATATGTGTATCTACAGTATCTGCAAGGGGAACTACTTAGGAGTTTTATACCATCCAGCTCTTCTGAAATAAATTTGTCCTTAGGACTCAGTCACAGAGCCCTGTTTTTTAAAGACCCCTTGCACCTGCCAGTAAATGAGAACTGGGAAATGTAGAACCAAACAAGGTATAGTAACCTAAAACCAGAAAATATGCACGGAAAAAAGACCTATAGCCATTATTGAAAGTGTTCCTTCCTCTTTGAGGATCTGATGAGGCATTATCTTTATTTGGGATAATTGGAGTTAGGTAGCATACCAATATTAAACCTAAGACTTCCAGATCTTGTATTTTTCTGCCGGATAACTTTTTCCCTAGCCATTGGAAGACATTCCTGCTATAAGACAAGATGGTTGGGTTTTTGTTTCATTTCATTTTTAAAGGTCTCTTGAGTGTTTGTTGATGTTGTGTGCTGTCAAGTCGCCTCCTACTCATGGCAACCCAATGAATGAGAACTTGAACCAAATGTTCTGTCCTCAGTAGCCCAAGTTACCTTTGGAGAGATAGCTGGATAGTGACAGGTTGCTCGAGGAAAGGAATTCCAAAGCTACAGAGCTGAAGGAGACCAGAAATAACATACACAGTGATGAAGAGGGATATGGTTTGGGATGCAGCCCAGGGGAACTTGAAGGCAGATGATGGGAAAACACACCAGAGATGTTGTTCAGTGAGCAAAACGGCTGCATTCAAGTTCCAAGTGTGGAGGTGCTTCCAGAGAGCAGCTTTTTTGTGTGAGCAATTTGTATGCTGAATTGGCCACATTCATAGCCTGACGCTTTCAGGCTGCTCAGAGGTTGCCTTGCACTGATAGCTGCTATTCTAGACAGCTACAAGAGCGGTGTGAGTGGCATACCCGAATCAAGCACAAAACCAGCAACCGTCTCACGTAGTTCTGATGGTATAAAGCTGCCTTTTGTGTTACCAGGCTTCCTGTCCCATGTTCCGCTCAGCGAGTATGAGGCGCTGTAGGAGGCAAACGGCACGCAAGCGTGCGTCCATTTTCCACATAAATACCAGAGCATGGCAATGTTGTGTGGATGTAAAATGTGGCATGAGTTTTTAAAATACATATTTCATAACACTCGGTAATAGCTCTTTAATTTGGGTTGTAAACAGGCATTTGAGAGGGGTAGAGCCCCTTCCCCCCAGCCTAATGAGACTGCATGTGTCAGTTACATCTTCAGGTTGGCTGGCAGTGATGCCTTTTCAGATTGAACAGCTAATATCCAGGTTGCTATGGTGACCAAGACCAAGAGTTATAGCTTTTGAAAGCAGTCTTCACCACCACAGCCCGAGCGGTGCTCCCTCCCTCCCCCCCCCCGTTTGCCTCCTGCACGTACAGTTTCTGTTCTCTTCGTTGCGTCTGCTGAACTGTGTGAGTAACATTCTCGCTGAAGTGATTCCTCTGGCTTGTCAGGTCCCTCCATTTTGAGCTCCTCTTTGTTCTGTGCTCTTCAGTTCCCATGACATTGAAAAGAGTGCAGGCGAAGAGCTCCATGTGAGCAGCGGCTCTCACACACCAACTGGCTCCGAATTCCTTCATTTGTGGAGCAAAAGCTGTCAGGAAGTGCTAATGAGGAAGCACTGGAATGCTCCTCCTCACTGTGTTCGGGCAGATATCAAAAGCCGGGTGAGCTCTGCCTCTCCTCCCAGGTGCTTCAGCTTGTGTTTCGGCATTCCCCACTGCCCACACTCAGATCTCTAAGATCTAGTGAAATAATAACCTGTCACGACTCTGACTTGACCTGTTCATTGGCTCACCTCATTCTTTGCTGACCTGTAATATATATATATATAGAGAGAGAAAGATGCACAGTGGTACCTTGTGTGTGTGCATGTGTGTGTGTGTGTACGCGCACGCGCACGCACGCGCACACACACACACACACAGGTACCTTGTATAAAGGAATAAATTGGTTCCAAATGAAATTATGTTAAGCAAATTTTCCTTTATGCAAATTTCCCATAGGAATGCATTGAAAACAAAGTAATCCCTAATCATGACCTTTTTATGTTGTACAAATTCGCCCCATAGGTGATTCTGTTAAGCAAATTTCCCCTATCTCCAGAATTTTTTATGTTGTGCAGATTTTATGTTATACAAACCCGTTATACAAGGGTTCACTGTGTGTGTGTGTGTGTGTGTGTATATATATAAGGTATATATATATATACACAGTATAAGGAACTTATATATATATACAACAGTATAAGGAACTGTTCAGAAATCCAGTGGGCATTGGGACTTCCAGTAGCAAGAAGATTAACCACCCTAAACAAGTTGCTCTGCTTTCCTTTCCCAATAGTCAAACCCCAGTTCCTATGCCCTTGCCTTATTTTTTTCCTGACTTTTAAAAACAAAACAACTTGATTTGTTTGTTTTAGGGTTAATGTAATAGTGTGATATCAGCATGGGCACATTTGTAGAAAGATATCTGTAGCAAAGTAATTTAGCTGAATTTGATTGACGTGGTTATCTGATTTAACACTGGAAATAACCCTTTCAGGGATAAATGTGAGATGTGATGGGCTGCCACTGACTCAAACTAGTCTTAAAGTGCTTTGAGGACTTTGCTCAACTGTCGTACTTTTGACCTTGACACTGTGGTTGGGTATTGGACTAGAACTCCGGGAGACCTGGATTCAAACCCCTGCTCACCCATGGAAATCACTGGGGTTGTCACTGGAAACCTCCCTCTTGAACATCTCACATACTTTGAAAATCCTATTGCAGTTGCTAGAAGTAACATAAGTAACATAATAGTACAGAACAAAATAGTATTGATGCAATAGTCCATTTTGTTGCTCTCTGCCTTTAATTTCTTTATGCTTAATTTAATTTCTTTATGCTTAATTTCTTTAAGCTTGTGATTGGGTCAGGGGGCTACATCATTCTAAAAATTTGAAGCAAGGTGGTGCACTTCTCTTACCTCAGCTTTTACATCAACTATTCAATTGTGTTCTATACATACAGCTTAAATTCTGAATAACACATAATAAATCTGAAGTGTTATAACACCTTAGCTGTGCGCTGCTGCAAACACTTGTACTGTACTGTAAGATATGTGTTAAGGTGCCACCTGACTGTGTTGTTTCTGACAGTATAGAGTGCTGTCATCCCTTCACCACTATCCCATTTCCATGCTTTGCATTAGAACTATTAGCAGTTACCTGTGGCTAGCTACAGCTTTACACTGCACTCATCACCGTCTGCTAAGGCACTGCAAAAATAGCATATTAATCAGGGATTTTCACTGCAACTTACATAGCACAAGTAAAGAAGTATTAAATACCTGGAATGCCTGGTGTCCTGGTGGCACCCTGATCTAGCAGAATTTACAGCGTTATGTCTCCATTTTGTTGTTGTTGTTAAGAAAAAGTAGCTAACATAATTAACAGTGGCAACCCTAATGTTTGTTCAAAAGTAAATCCATCTTGACCTAGAGGTTCTTATGCAAAATGTTCAAAAGTAAATCCATCTTGACTGAGAGGTTCTTATGCAAAAGACCAGAACCTAAGTAACATAACAGATATTGTTTAAAAAGGTGGGGGAAACAGTTTAGACTTCTGACAGAACAACAGAAGAAAATAATGAGGTAGTAATACAAAATGAAGGTGTTTAAGGAAAATTCTGTTATTCCCCTGAAAGGTTTTTTAAAACTTATATAGACTTTGCCATATGAAGAGACTGTTGTCAACTGTACTTTTAACTGCTGCATCAAATATTATTGTCAGACATCTCTGAAAGAGATCAGTCTTCTTTTCTAAAATACACAGGTGTGAGATGGAGAAGTGTCATTTAAAAATTCCATGTTCAAATTTCAAAAGTTGCTGACAGTATAATAGCGGTCATAACTATGAAAAATACACACACACACACATACAGACATACACACACACAAACCAGAGATAAATGGATTTCTCTCAGGTTCGTGTATATAGAATTACAGCCTAACTATCCAGCTAAATGTCACAATGGAAAGTACATTGTATTGCTCCAGTAACAAATAATTCCCCCCAGCTGAATTCGTTATACATGTTTCCTTGTTCTTCATATCTCCTGCTATAAGGGTAGACATAGACTGACATCAAATAGTGTGAGAGAAGATATTCCTGCTTAGTGATGTGGACAGAGAGTAAGCAGTGTCCTTTTGATAAAGCACGTTTGTTTATGAGTGATGATAAAAGGGCCGGAGGTTTGAAACCCAGACTGAATTCTATCTCTTGCAACAGAGGCTTTCTGTATTGCAACCTGAAGCCCATCTGCCACCTTCCCTAGTCTGATACCACTCACATGCCAAGGGGTGTTCAGTTTAAAGGCTCTCTAGGCAGAAGCCAGCACTTGCCTTCTCAAATCCCTGTCCCTTCTGGCTTCATCAGAAGTGTAGATGAAGGGGAGTTTCTCCTTTTCATTTACCCACCCACACCTCAGTTCCAATCCCTGTTTCTGGTCAGAGACTCCCAAGATGCTACCCTGTTTCCCCAAAAATAAGACCTCCCCCCCAAAATAAGCCCTAGTGGGATTTCTAAGCATTTGTTAAATATAAGCCCTACCCTGATAATAAGACCTAGTGATGGGCGTGGCTATGGTTGTGTGCAGGGCTGACATTCAAGCATATTATACTTAATAAAAGTAAGACATCCCCTGAAAATAAGCCCTAGAGTGACTTCTTGAGAAAAAATAAATATAAGACAGTGTCTTATTTTCGGGGAAACACGGTACTTGCTATCCAAGGCTGGTGGCCCTTGACTTAATGGTGACGTTGTCAGTGTGTGGTACCCAGTGCCAGCTTGCCAAGTGTCATTCACCCTTACCCCACCACCGCCGCCACCACTTTGCCTCCTTGCCTTTGACTCTTTTGTCCTGCTTTCTGTCTCATCCTGCAGTGAGAAACGCCGCCTGCAAGTGAGCGTCACCAACCCGGTCCAGTGTAGCATGCGCGGTCGGAAGTGCACCATCTCTGTGGAAACCAGAATCAACCAATCGGAGCCAAACTTCACCAAGGATCGGGCAGGCTTTGTCCTCTGTGTGCCTGCAAATTAGCACTACTTCGGCTGGCGAGGGAGACCAGCGAGCAGCTCCCCCGTGAAGTAGCTTTCCATTCCCCTTCTGCCTTTTGAACAGCAGGGCCAAACGGGGGGGGGAGGGGGGACAGGCAGGGAAAGAGGGCCATATTTGTCTGTGGTGCACATCTAGATCACTCCAAAGTTGCACTGAGCAAGGGCTGAGAACAGCCCTTCTCCTTTCTCAGCTTCAGATTTCGAGGTGGCTTCTTAGCCATTCCATACCAAAGTGCCTTTTATTATTAATAGGTTCTCTGTCAGGCTGCTTCCCTTCTCCGTCTTCCCCACCCCTATGCCTAAGATGGTGGTTTAATAATCAATTCTTGAAGCTCCATTTGGAGCAGTCCAAGTCTTGCATGGGGAGAAAGAAGAGGAGATTGGTTTGGATTTACCAAAGATGAAATCTTAATTTTACATGGAGAGGTGGGCTTTCTGTAACAGTAGCGGGAGGGGATTGACAGCAGTTTCTCACTGAGCTCCCTTGCATCTGTTTTCCCAAAGAAGCTTTTTTTTCCTGAACTGCTTATATTTTATTAGGCATTTGTCCTTCCAACCTCAAGAGAAATAGTCTTGAGGCTGGGAATCAACTGCTCTGCTGTGTCAGTTACGGTGACACAACACAACACCTCGCTACTTTGCACGGTATTCCTACCATACCATTTTTTTGGTGGTTTTGCCTAAACAGCACCCCAGCTATAGCAAGAGTGCCAGGACTGAAGTAGATTCAGAAACTTCTTTCCTTTTCCCCGCCCACCCTTTTGTGTATTCCTTGGCACCGAGACTCCCCAACAATTATCTTCCAGGCGCTGCTGTGAGTTGCAAGCACTGGAGGCCATTGCTTCAGAAGGAGCACATTATGCTTTATCCAAGCAGCTGCCATTATTCTGAGCAGCATAATCTTGTAGCTGCCTTTTGTTAGTTGCACAGCTTTCAGTGCATCCTTGTTAAACAGGCATATGTTTCGTCTTGTGCCAAAATGAGCATGTGTGAGCTGACAATGAGGGAGATGGCATCCAGCATCTTGCAAGATGGGAGGATGTGAAGTGCGTGGAAAAGCCTCCTTGTGCCTCCCAATAAAATAAATAAATAAATAAAACTAAACCTGATGCTGCAGGTCAGATCAGGTTAGGGTGGTTGAACGGTTTGTATTGCTAACAGCCTGCTTGTAGGGCAGTGGGTAGGGACTGTGGCTTCCCGTTGTAAATGATTTTTAAACTTCTAGAATGGAGCCCTTCCCAAATTCATGAAGTGGGGAGGCAACTTCCACTCTCATGGAAAGCAGATAAGTAGATAAAAATATTGCTGTAGATTTGCAAGCCATTCCTAAGCAAGCATCCTATCTAAAAAAGAAGATCTCAATATCTATGTCTGAGGTGGCATCTTTATCCTCTTTTGTTGTCTGGTTTTCCAGTGGACTACCACCTCCAGTCCTTTCCTTCCCTGTTTTATCACCCCTTTCAACACTGCAAGACCCCAATCTTGCAATACCTTAAGAGTGCTACACTAAGAGAACGGAGATTCAAGCAAGGATCTAGTCAATGTATTTACCCATTCCCAGCTACAGAGGACTTAAACGCTTGCATTATAGCCTATTACTCACCCCACTGTTCATCCCTGTGGGAATAACATCCCTACAAAAATCAAGGAATTTCATCCTTGAAACTTATGTGGGGATGAGCATTACTCTAGTCTCAGGGGCGGGGGAGGGGGGTCGGAATTGCTTCCAGATTAATCTTTCCAAGTAGACCAAGAATATGAAGTCCATCCCCTCTTGCCAGTAGCAAAACAAGCTTATCCCCATCTACCATCACCTTATGCTCTTTCTGCCCTTCTCTCTTAATTATCAAAGTGCCTTCCAAATCTCACAGTTTACAGCAGACAAATTAGCCACATAAACTTTTTAATTAGCACTTTTATATGGCAACCCATTTATAATGGCTGCATGGGAATAGTATGGGCTGTATGAAGAAGTCCTTATCTATAAAACTGGCCATCTCACATGTAATGAAGAATTTGCCTTCATTTAAAGCGACAGGCAGTATTTGTGCCTCTCTGATTTGTGTCAGTGTGAGTAGTGCGGGTGTGAATGAGAGTGTGAGTCTGTTTCTTGGTTTTATCTATAAATTAACTGTTTCTTAATTGTATGTTTGAATTTCAGCCCTGGGGGAATGATGTAATAAACATTTTAAAATGCAGTTTATATATAATGGTGGGCACAAACCCTTATGATAATTATAATGTATTTTGTTTACATAATTAATACCAATAAATAAAAAGATTTCATTTATAGCCAATAGTTCTGTGTTTTGTGTTTTGTATTAGGGAAGTGCACAGAAATAAACAACGTTTGCACTCCTTTGATTATGAGCTTCCTGACACTTCTATGTTTCAAGCATGTATAAACGTTTCTATTCCTCAAGATGTTATTATTGAAAAAAAATGTTTAAATGTAATGTCTAGCATAGGAATAGGATAGTACTCTGGAGAACATGTATTTGAGTAAGTTACTAATAGGGATGCTGCCCTGAACTATTTTTAGGCCAAGGCAGAGGTATAAATCTCTTAAATGTACAAGATAAGAGTGTGTAAATGGAACAGGGATTTGTATGCTTGGTTCCAATTTTAAATATTTTTACTCCCAGTCTAACCCTTTTCTGATGTGCGTTTTTCTGTGCCCTGAAGACTGTGTCCAGCTCACTGATGCCCGGAGTTCCGGGCCGGCAGTGTCTTTGAAATTTGCAGCAAGATTGCGTGACTAATTGCTGATTTTCAATAATGCATTTCTAGGCTTGCTTTTATTTGCAGTATTAATGTATCATTCATTAAGTAGCTCTAAACAGAAAATGAGACATCTTTTTCTCACACAGATCAACTGCACACCCTGGATAGTAAAGACGTCCTGTGGACATTATGATTGAGATCAAGAAATCTCATGGGAGCTTTTTTTCCTTTTTGACTCCATTGTTATTTGTGGTGGGTTGCAGCATGTAATCATGCAATCAAAATATAAAATAACTGGAGAATGGATGTAAATAGAGTAATTGTATCTAGTGCTGACATAAGTTTGGTTGGTAAACTGAAATCTTAGCACATAACTCAAGAACACATTGAATACCTAACTGAAGAAGGAGGCTTAAGGTGTTCATTAACTCAGAAAGTCAGTTTATTGATAAACCTTCCTAAATCAGAACAAATATGCAAGCTCCATTGGTTCAGGTAGCTTTGTCCAAACTGTTTACCCCCAGATGTGAAAGAATACAGTTCCCACAATCCTTATCCAGCAGATGATAACTTGCTAGGAGATTTAAAGCTTGCCCAACACATCTGGAGGGCACTGGTTTAGGAGATAATGGATTTAAGCCCCAAGTCCTACCAGTTAATTTCTCTCCTAGTTGCTGGGACCCAAATTTTTTCCATATTGATCTTTACTCTTCTTAGTCAATGACTTTCTGGATGACGCATGCGTCTTCAAAGTGGAGTTCTATAGAACTGTATCTGTAGCATCTTCCAACCAAACCTTGAAGAGCTTCTGAACAAACTTTGGAGATCTTCCACCAGATCAGAAATGATAAACAGTGTGATTCATCTTATCATAAAGTTGTTTGTTCGTATGTAGTAAGAGTCTGGGGATGGGTTGGGTGGATCCTGACCAACATACCTTTTCTGCAGACCTAGAACATTATTTCTCCCACCCCACCTACTCCAGGAAGTTATCTTCATCTCCTTGGCATGCAAAGTAGCAGTTCCATCACAAGATGCTTGGGTTTTTTTTCTCCCCCATTAGGCTGCATGAGAAATGTTTTATAGGCCAAACAGGTTAAATGTAGCAACTTTGAAGAACCAAAATATAAGAAATAATAGCAGATATCGAGACAAAGCAGAGCCCCACTGCAATCAATTTGGTGTACTTCTAAAGTCACCATATGTAGGGAGTGTAGAACTTTTAACCTCTGGCTCTGCAAGAAGATTCTTAAACCACTGAGCAATCGGATTCCAGTTTTAAGCGTGTGAACACTTACGGAAAAAAGTGAAGACAGGACGTGACGAACCCTCCTCTGTTTTCATTAACACGTTTCTCACAGACATAGAAGGGAAAAAGTTGACTTTTACCCTATGTCCAATTTCTCTACTCTCTGAAGGGAGAATGCTGAAAAGTGGATGTTTGATTGCCTGTAAAGAGGGAAAGCATTCTCTTGCTAAGCATTTCCTAACCCCAAGGCCAAACCTGTTTCAGATTTTAGCAGTCATTGTTCAGGCTGCTTTTGAAAAAGAAAGATCAGCAGCTAGAAGAGACCCTTGATGAATCAACTTCTAGTTTGTGTACCATGACAATGAAAATAACCCCACTCCCTGGAGGTGAAGGGCTTTTGCTTTTTTTTTCTCCAGCTCTCTCTTCCGCATCTCATCCACAGCTTCAGTGTGACCTATTTTTATTTTTGTTGCAACTGGAAGGCTTGTAGTTCATTGGCTTGTTCTAAATGTACAAAGCATGTGCACATGCTTGATTATATCTTAGCAGCTGGTTCAGGCATAAATAATATATTTTACCGATTCTGAGTATTTACTCTTGTTCAGTAACATGAGATGGAAATTAGCTTGCCGAAATGGGTTCAAACTGTACCCATCCTTTGGAAAAGCCCTAGAAAACAACAATATCTCAATACTGGCTAGTAGTTTCCTTGCCAACTGCAGTGAAGACAGTCTCTTTTATACAGATTACCTGCCTCTGTGGCAATGCAAGAGGCAACCTGTGATTCATAAGGCCTTGACCTTGGTTTAAGACTCTCCTGTGTTAAACCTGTTTTCATCAAGGTAAATCCAATTATCGTCGGATGGTTCTGTTATTTACAATCGTAAATCACCATTTTCAACAACTACAATCACACAACAGGCTTTAAAAAGAGAGAGAAAAGAAAAACAGCTTCCAAAAACTATCTGTGTAATGGATGGTCAGTGCATTTTATTTTTTAATCAGCACAGTACAAAAATAAATAAAAATAGGGGGAGGGCGTTAAGTTACAGGCACACACAGCTCTGTGACAGTCTTGTCATATTTATAAACCTCACATACTTACAAACACACTTTAATACACATACGTAGAAAAAAGAGACCATATATAAATTAATTTCAGTAATAATAAGCAATAATAATACCAATTTTGGTCAACAAATATCTACAGAAAAAAATGCACACTAAAAAAAAAAAATCCAAAATCTTTTAACATACACAGACACGTAGAATTTAGCTGTTTTCTCTCCCCCCCCTTCCCCAAAATGTACAGGTATGAAGAATTTCAAGTGAAAATAATGGCACACTTTTTTGTTTTTTGTGGTTTTTTTGTGTGTTTTTTGAAGTTTTTTAACAACGGTTTTAGAACAGCGCTAAACTCTTAAGAACTGTGTACAGTTAAGATCAGAAAGATCAGAAAAGATTTCGAAGTCTTGAGATGAAATATATAGATTTGAAGGGATCAAGGGTCTGGGTGACGAGAAGTGTGAGGGTGGGGCAGAATGTGCTTGAGGATTGTGCATGGTGATTTGCTGTAAGTAATTGTTTTGTACAATCAGCAGTACTAAGTTTTGCCTGTTGTCAAAAAAGACACAAAATGCTGCTTTTGGCATGCACAGCATCACTGTAAAGCAATGATGAAAGAACAGAAGGATCTTTCCCTCCCCCCTCCCTCCGTCTAGATTTTGTTCTAAAATTATTTATTTCATATAGCAGCATGTAAAAATCCCATTCATTGCTCTTGTATGTACTCAAGTATATCAGTTGATTCCCTCAGAATAAAACAATAAATACCGAGGCTCCAGGAATCTCAAGAGAACAAGACAGTTTTTCACACCAGTGTATACGCAACTAATTACTTCGGCCACCCATGCCATATACAATCCCTACACACATGGACCCTTCAGAAGCAAGACTTGGCATGTTTAGTGGGTCTTGCTTCCATACACATCCACAGGATTATATCTTTAACACTGTCAGAATCATGTAAGTAAAAATTCATTTTCCCTTCTCTGTTTTAAATTAAAAAGTGCACAGGAAGAGGAAAAAAGCTTTTAATTAAATAATAATAATAAAGTTGGTGTGGGGGGGATGATTTGAATCAGATGCTGGCTAGAATTGAGCCAGAGCCTCTGAAGTGTTCCAAGGGCCAAGCAAAGAAGCTGACCAAAGACAGGGAAATCTACCAAGGAGACGGAAATGATATCTGTGCCTTCCATTCTAGAGCAGGACATAGTCGTGCAGTTGAGATCAATACATCCCCATTTACTCATCGTCCACTATGGGGACCACACACAAAACTATCCCTCTGTCGGGACCCTAAGGCTCTCTTGACCTTTTCTGAATCCAAACACGCACACAGTTAACAGTCAGTGTCTCCCTTTTTAATGGCTCAGATTGTGGCCTAGCTTTGGAGGCAACGGCAGGACCTGCTCAGCCAACCCCAGCAGTAACTGCTTTAAGATTTAAGAGTTCTGAGTTCCTGTTTTACCTCCAACCTCACCGCTTAGGCCTTTCAAAATTTTCACAGCTTTTTTTTTGTTCCTGTTCCTCCTACATTTGTAATAGTGCTCTGCTGCTTTTTGAAGTCAATTGCAAGCTACCCTATTTATTTAACAACATTAAGTACAACATGCCCATCCCTTTGCTCTCCTGCTCGAATGCCAGCATCCATAGTGCCAGGAACATAGGAGCATCCCAGAATACTTCTGCCGTGGTCTTTTGTCTGATAAAGCCATCTTCCTGCCAGACTATTTATTGTAGCCTTTAGTCTTCTCTCAAGTGTGGTCCATTAAAAAAACAAACAAAAAAAAAACAGGGAAGATGGCCTCCATACCAATCAAGTTTACATTGCTAGCAGAATTCCAGACACGGGACTATTGGCATTTAATTCACATTGTCATCAAGTGAGGAAAATTCAGTGTATCTTTTGAAGTTCCCATTACCTGCCCCTCCTTCTATTTACATTTACCATCCCTGAAGCTAACAGATCAGAAAGACTGTAACATCTTTCCTTTTTTAAATACTAGAAAGCTAAACAAAACAACTGAAAGTTTGCTAAGCATCAGAATTAAATGTTCAGGAGGATACATTAAATGTTTAATTGCTGGCATGTGATGTATAGGGTGGAAATGGGAAAATATTTTGCAAACAGATTTGCGACTATAAAAATAAATATTTGGAACATAAACCTACAAAATCTACAAAATATTGTATATTTTGTATACGCTGCAGTTTTGTGTTCCATTATATATTTAGTCACAATTTGTTCTCAAACTTGTATTGTGATATACTATGGATCTCTTGTTTTTCTATTACATATTATTTCATTCTGGTCTGGGGATTGTTCTCCCCATATGGTTTTAAGGTGACTGATTAGCTCAACACCAGTTCCCGGATGGGGACAAACCCCCATAATATTAGCCATACATTGGGGCTCAGCACCAAATTCTATACATAATGACCAGCTTGTAACAGTGGCACTACAGATAACATACTTCTTTCATTTCCCACTATAATGATCTTGACAAGGGACCATTATTCCAGCTGACCCATAGATCTCAATGGACCTGTGTTTGTTTTGTTCTGAACAAGCAAAGTTATACTACGTGAAAAAAAATCAAGTAATACATCCAAACCTATTGAGCAACCAAATATCAATTTGTTGGGTCACCTTCAGTATCAGCCTCTATTCCATATTGCAAGGGCAGTGAATCCGTGACCCTCCAGATGGAGGCGGCAAGCACTCCGACGCTCGGGGCATTCAAGAGAAAATTGGACAACCACCTGTCAGATCTACTTTGAATTGGATTCCTACATTGTGCAAAGGGATTGGACTCAATGGCCATATAGGCCCCTTCCAACTCTATGGTTCCATGTTGAACTCACGAGGTTAATGATGGATAGGCAGCGCTCCCAAAAGGCTTCTTTGCACCTCTTTACCTAAAGGGGCTTAAGAGGATACGAAATTTTGTTGCCCATGTAGGATTAGGAGAGAGAGAGAGGCATCACCCTAGCCATCATCGTTAATAGTGAGGGGGGGGTAACAGCTGTAGTCCAAAACACCTGGAAAGCCACCGTTTCTCCTCTCTCCCCCCCCCCCCCCGCCTTGGCTAACCTGTTTTAATTTTCTTGGTTAGTTAAACAGGAAATGACCCCTCCCCAAATCTCACCTTTACCCTTTGGCACTGATGTTTAATAGGAGCTCCATGGAACTGAAAAGGTTGGCCCAAGAAAAAGGGATGGTGGCAAAGGTGACAACATGCAGAAGGGACACCGTCCTCTTCTCCTGGTTCTCAACCCATCCACGTTTTTCATGCAGTTAAAAAGTCCTGTTTGGAGGACAATACTGTGTTGGTGTGATTTTGCTCAAGGTGGTGTATCAAGTAGTTGCATTTAAAGAAAAATTAAATCTCACTCTTTGATCCTTTTTCTGGAATGCCAGCTGCCGAAACGTCCACTGGGTGAGGGTCCGTTTCTTCTTGAAGATTATTAATGCTATGTTCTGCTACCACAATCCACGGTGGAGAATCAAGTAACGCGAGATGGTTCTCCCCAGCTTGTACAGATCTTTTCAGCAAAAGTAAGCAGTGAAGCGGCTCTCACCATGTTGTTACTGGTTCGTCACTCCTGCTCACCCTCGCCCTGCTTACCACAAAGACAAAAAAAGCACCCACATCCTTCCACATGCAGTGAAACAGAAATGCAAACAGGTGAGCTCCCGTCACCTCTGTTTGCCTAATGTTCAATAAGCTGGCCAGATCATGGATGGCCTGTCCTGCCCAACCTCATCTTTATGTCCTGGTTTGGTTTGTAAAACAAAAATAACAGTAAAGAAGGAAAAAGGTACGTTTCCCCCCAACCCAACCCAACTTCAACTCAGTGACTGAGGGTAACGCTCACCGGTCCAAGCCAATGAGCAGCCTATTCTTTTCTTCCTGGCTGCTCTCGTTCTTCAGGTCAGCAAAGACCTGAGTGAAATAGTGCGGGTCAGCATTGATCTGCAACATCTTGGGACTCATGAGGTTAATGATGGATAGGCAGCGATCCCAAAAGGCCTCTTTGCAGCTCTCTACCAGAAAGGGCTTGAGAGGATACGAAATTTCGTTGCCCATGTAGGAATAAGAGAGATAGAGGCAGGTAAGTAAGACAGCTTGGAGTTCATGGTCTGTGGCCACTTCGCACGAGATGACATCCCGGCAAAGCATGTACAGGAAGACCACGTTGGCTGGGGTGATAAACCCTTGGTCTTGCCAGCCTTGCAGAAGGAGGGACCGGTCGACGCTCCGGAGCCAAAGGACCGGATCGGTGGGGGAGAGGTGCTTCAGCCGGTAACACCGCCGGCACAGGAACTCGCCCAGGCATCGGAGTAGCTCACTGGTCGAGGCCTGGACAATCACCCTCTTGGGGGTGCCCGAGGAGTTGGTGTTGGGGTGGGGCGTCTTCTTGATGGAGGAGAGATTGCTCTTGGAGCTGGCAATCGGGTTGCTTGGGGCGGGCGGCTGGGCACTCTGGTTCTGGGCAAAGGTGGAGAGGTTGGCACAGGAGAGGGACTTCTTCAGGTTCTCATTGTTGAGGTGGGTGACGTTGTTCTGGTAACTGCTGTTGGGCTGCACCTTCTTGGAATTTTTCTTTTTGGCCGAGACGGCCACGATGCGCTTCCAGGGCAGGACTGAAATGATGGAGTGGCGCTTGAGGTTCTTGTCCTTGGCATTCTTGCTGTTCTGGACAGCCGTGTAATGCCCCACAGTGGCAGAGCCATCCTCAAAGAGGGTTGCCTTCCGGTAACTGGGCGAAAGGGACAAGACGGTGCCCATGGCGCCAGCAGGAGGAGGAGGAGGAGGAGGAGGGAGGGAGAGGAACGGGGCGGGGAGCCGTCAGCCTCTGCTTCAAACACCCCCTCGCCTCCACCACTGCCTCCTCTGCTTGGAGTTAGACCTGCCAAAGGCAAAAAAAAATACAAATAAAACCTAGGCAGAGAGGCCCATTTCCCCTGTGATGCGCCACAGCCTCCTTTATCATCTCGGTACATCTGAGACAACACGCACACTCTCCTATATATGTATCTGACATGGTGTTTTTAGCATCTTCTGCTCCATCCCTTCTGAAATCTTAATGTCAGCGGTTCCCAGATGGACTGCAGCTCTCAGAAAGCCAGGCCAGCAGTTTCTGGTGAAGGCTTCTGGGAGCTTTAGTCCAAGAACATATGGGGACCCGCAGTTGGGAACCAATGCTTTACGTCCATCACAAATCCTTCCCTTTTTTCGTTATGTGGCCTGTATCCTCCCTGCAAGCAGAACACACCATGTTTTTTACAGATTACAGACTCCACACAAAAACCCTATGCACCAGCTCTTCTCTCTCTCTCTCTCTCTCTCTCTCTCTCTCTCTCAATCTCTCTGTGTGTGTGTGTGTGAAGCTATGCAAAATCCCCTCAGGGCTTGCCTGTCTGTATTTCTAAGAGGTAGCCATATTCGTCTGCTGCTGCTGCTGCAGTAGCAGCTGAACCAAGGCTCCCTGGCACCTTGAAATCCTGAGCGGGAGCCCATTTGGCCAGGCTGAGGCATGCCAGATGGGCAAAGGTCTTACTTTCTTTTTTCAAAAGGATGCCCCTTTCTCTCCCTGGGCACCAACCAGGAGTCTGGGTACTTAAAAGAGACACCCGTCCTCATGCATGTGCTATAATGAGGGCGCACACCTCCTCCATTTTAAATCCCCTTTCCCAGCTTGGCCACCCAACAGCTGTCAAGCGAGAAACCATCAGGTTCATTAGAGGCGCCTACCTAATTACTTATTCCCTTTTCCCGTCTTCCTCCACAGCATCTTTCCTCCTGATGCTATCTGCCGATGAGCCATCTTGGCGTGCTCCCATCCTTTCCCTCCTTCCCTTCCTCCCTCCCTCCCTCCCTCCTTCCATCCACCCATCCATCCATCCATCCATCCACACGAACATGCGCGAGTCCATCTTCTCTCCCTCCTCCTTCCTTCCACCAGCGGCCCCATCACGACAACCACCAAAGGGAAGGGAAGGGAAGGGGAGGCAAGGACGGGAACGGCGTTCCTCGTCACTGTCACCAAGCCTGCTCTCGCTCTCCCCCCCCCGCCAACACACACACACACACACACAGAGAGAGAGAGAGAGAGAGAGAGAGAGAGAGAGAGAGAGGGAGAGAGAGAGAGAGAGCTGTCGCCGCCGCCCGCTTCCGTGGTACCCACCGCAGTGCGCCGCTCCTCCGGCAGGGACGCGGGGCTGCCTGGCTGTCCGGCCGGCCGGCGTGCTCCCCGTGGGGGTCTGTCCAAGGTCCTGCACGGCCGGGGGCTCCTCCGCGGGGAGGTGGCGGAGGAAGGGGGTGGGTGGGGGTGGAGGGGTGGGGTGGGGGTCCCTCTCCGGCCTCCCCCTCCCCGATCCGCACCGGCTCAAGCTCGGCAGGACATGGGGAAGGCTCTCTCCGTGTGTGCGTGCGTGCGTGTGTGTGTTTTCCCCCGCTCTTGTTGCTGCTGCTGCTGTTGCGGCGGCGGCGGCGGCGGCGACCCAGGGAAGGGGGCTTGGAGCCCGTCTCGCCTTGCCTGTGCCCGCGCCTTTCCCGCCCCGCCCGTCCCGGCCCCACCCCCACCCCCACCCCCTCCCGAGAGCAGCCGCCCGGATCGGCGAACCCCGCGCCGCCCCTCTTCCGCCGCGCCGGCTCCGCGGTTGCGCCCGTCGGTATGTATGGACGGAGGACTCCAACGCTCCTCGGCCGGCGAACGCGGAGCGGCCGAGCCCCTGCCCGCCTCCGCCTGGCTCCGCCCACCGGGGCCCCGCCCACTCCGGCAGCCGCAGCCCGCAGCCGCAACAGCGTCCGGGCCTGCCAAGCGGGGCTCCCCCTGGCGGCCTTCGCCGGGCAAAGTCGGTCTTGCTGCCTTCCCGGCCCTCCTCCACCACCACCCACCGCCTCGTTCTCTATGAACCGAGGAAGATTTGAGGCGAGCGCCTCCCAGCGGGTGCAGAGAGAAGCGCGCCCGGTGGTATTGGTTCCCCATTACGGTCCAGGCCTATGACTGGGATGAGGGCCTCAAAATGCTACAAATGCTACAAATCCTTCCAATGTTTTTGGAATAAATAAGTATTTGTAGAATTATATATATGTGTGTGTGTGTGTGTATTTCCAAAATATTGGACACAATTGCCTGCTTTGAAGAAGGGTGATTTACACTCGAAAGCTTGCAATGTTCCTTTTTTATTTTTAATAGTGGCCTATAAAGGTATCGCCTGTAACCTATTTTTGCAATTGTGTTTTGTGATGACCACACAGCTCAACTCCTTTTTATCCAAAACCTTGTAACATTTTGAGGCTCCCCATCATAATCAGAGGCCTTAAACTGGGTCTTTCTTGGAACCGATCCCTCCTGGTCTGGCCGGGCTCTCTCTCTATATATATATATACAGTATATTACAGAAGTGAGTACACCCCCTCATATTTCAAAAATAATTTAGTATATTTTCATGTGACAACACTGAAGAAATTACACTTGGCTACAATGTAAAGCAGTGAGTATACAGCTTATATAATTGTGTAAATGGGCTGTCCCCTCAAAATAACACAGCACATAGCCATTAATGTCCAAACCGCTGGCAACAAAAGTGAGTACACCCCTAGGTGACAATGCCCAAATTGTGCACAAAGTGTCATTATTTTGTGTGGTCACCATTATTTTCCAGCACTGCCTTAACCCTCTTGGGCATAGAGCTTCACAGGTTGCCACTGGAGTCTTCTTCCACTCTTCCATAACATCTCAGAGCTAGTGGGTATTAGAGACCTTGCACACCTTCACCTTCCATTTCAGGATGTCCCACAGATGCTCAATAGGGTTTAGTTCTGGATATATTCTTGGCCAGTCCATCACCTCTTCCCTCAGCTTCTTTAGCAAGGCAGTGGTCATTTTAGAGGTGTGTTTGGGGTTGTTACCATGTTGGAATATTGCCCTGTGGCACAGACTCCAAAGGGAGGGGATCATGCTCTGGTTCAGTATGTCACAGTACATGTTGGCCTTCATAGTTCCTTCAATGAATTGTACCTCCCCAGTGTCAGCAGCACTCCTACAGCTCCTGACACTCCCACCACCATGCTTGACTGCAGGCACAACACATTTGTCATTGTACCTAGCTGCTGCCACACATGCTTGATACCATCTGAACCAAATAGGTTGCCCCACCTTTCTCCCTGGAAAAGGACCCAAAGCAGCTTACAGTAATGAGGGACAATATACAGTCCAGTCCAGTACAGTTGAGACATATTCATGTTTGAGAACAGGGAATTGAGGGATATCTTAAAGCATTAAAAGACAACATTAAAGCTACACAAGAACACAAGCAGTTAAAGAGAGAGTAAAAATTCTATGTAAAAGTTATGAGGGATGGAAAGTAACATTCAAAACATAGTGTCAGTACAATCAAACAAGGTTATAAGTGGTTATAGACACAAAGCCGATATGGTCATGTATGGTACAGTCATATAAAAGACACATAATAGGTACATAATAGGTAGACACATAATAGGTACATAATAGGTAGTCCATCATTCCGGGAAAGGTCTTAGCCTGTTTCCAGAAAGACAGCAGAGATGGGGGCAGTCCTGGACTCCAGGGAGGGAGTTCTAGAGTCTGGGCGCAGCAACTGAGAAGACCTTTAATGGGTTCCCATGAGACATACCTGTGAGGGTAGTGGGATGGAGAGAAAAGCTTCTCCTAATGACCTTATCACCCAAGCCGGTTCATGCTGTGAGATTCACTCTTTGAGGTAGCTAGGACCCAGGTCGTGCTTTGTCAGTTAAGATCAGCACTTTGAATTGTGCTGATTATCTTGGTCTTATCGGACCACAAGACGTGGTCCCAGAAATCCATGTCCTTAGTCTGCTTGTCTGCAGCAAACCTTAGGCGGGCTTTCTTGTGCATAATCTTTAGAAGAGGCTTCCTTCTGGGATGATAGCCCGGCAGACTAATTTGATGCAGTGTGTGGCGTACAGTCTGAGCACTTACAAACCTCTGCAGCAATGCTGGCAGTATTCATGCATGTATTTCCCAAAGCCAACCTCTGGATATGATGCTGAACACAGGCACTCACCGTCTTTGGTTGACCATGGTGAGGCCTGTTCTAAGTGGAACTTGCCCTGTTAAACCGCTGTATAACCTTGCCCCCGCCCCCATGCTGCAGTTCAGTTTCAGGGTCTTGGCAATCTGCTTATAGCCTAGGCCAGTAGTGGCGAATCTTCAGCACTTCAGATGTTTTGCTGAACGTTCGCCACCACTGACCTAGGCCATCTTTATGTAGAGCAACAATTTGGTTTTCAGATCCTCAGATAGTCCATTACCATGAGGTGCCATTTGGAACTTCAAGTGACTAGTATGAGAGAGTGAGAGTGATAACACCTGCTCTCCCTTCAAACCTGAGATCTTGTGGGTCTCATGACACCAGGGAAGGAAAATTGCTACTTGGGCCCAATTTGGTCATTGCCACTTAGAGGTGTACTCACTTTTGTTGCCAGCTGTTTAGACATTAATGGCTGTGTGTTGTTTTATTTTGAGGGGACATCACATTTACAGTTATACAAGCTGTATACTCATTGCTTTACATTGTAGCCAAGTGTAATTTCTTCAGTGTTGTCGCATGAAAATATATGCTAAAATATTTTTGAAATGTGAGGGGGTGTACTCACTTCTCTGATATGCAAAAATAGGGCCAGATGTATTGACCAGATTGTGATTTATCACACTGTAATGAAGGTAGCACCCACCCTTCTATAAGGGTGTACAAGGATTGTGGGGTTCCCAACTCCCTTGTTTCTCTAGTTTTAGAATAAATACATATTTTTGCTATTAATGTGCCATCTCTCAAAAGTGGTAGCAGCTGAGAGGGCCTCAGTGTGGTTTTGATCCTGCTATGTTTCCGAGTGCCTCTGGGGTTGATAAGCTCTTACGTTCAAGCCACCTGTGCCTCTCATACATTTAATGGCTCTCAATCGCTCAGTCAAGATCCCAACATTGTTGTAAGATAGCTTGGAACAATTCCGTTTTTGAGAAATCCATTTGCATCCCAGCCACAGTGAGAAATGCAGCTAAGCTTAGAGAAAGCAGGGATATTTGAAGGAAGTGGCTGGTTTGTGATCTAGTCCCTGCTGATCACGAAGCCATGGATCTTTGATCCTTACCAGCACTTGCTCCTGTACACCACTGCCACTGCCAGCATCGTGCGGTCCATGTCAAGAGTGCTCCTTTTTCGTCAATATGTCTCAGTCTCTCTCTCCCAAGCTCAAGCTGCAGGCACATGGTACCAGTTCTGCAACATTCTCTGCATGGCCCGTTAAGTGTGTGATGTTTTTAAGTCTTGATCAGTCTTTCTCTAGTTTTACGAAGTTGGTTGTAGCCAGGTTCTGTTTTCAAATTTGTTTCTTCTCCAGATGAGAGATGATAGTTGTGTGTGTGTGGTGTGCAGTAGGCACATTGTTTGTTTTGTTCTCTAGATGTCCTAGTTGAGCTTTGTGAGTAAAAATAAATACACACACAGCATAAAATAACAGCATAAGATAACAGCTTATGACACAATAAGAGGTTTTACAGTACTTATCACAAAATTCCATCAGTTTAAGCTACAAATGGTGGCACCTAGTGTTAAAAGTTTGAATTACTCCTAAGAGAAAAGCAGCTAACAGCAAAGGCAGTTGCCCTTAAAAAAATTAAAACACAACAGGTTATAAAACTTCCAGATTGTTTTATAAGTGGGATGGGACTCCCCCTGCAAAGTAGGAAGTGAACACATTAGGTATGTATGTGTGTATGTAAAAGGTAGCCATGTTATCTGTCTCAGCTTTTTTAACAAAAAGAGCAATTTTGTTCTACGGTACTGGGTATTTGTCAAAAATCATATCTAAGGCTGCCACAATTTATTATTTTACTACTGAAAAGCTTCACAGTAAAGTATTTTAATCATACTTGGCATAGACTTTCAGTTGTTTGTTTTTTTAACCTGCCTTTCTCCTTTAGAAGGGTCCAAGGTGGCTTACAACAGTTGAAAGATGACCTTTAAGTTACTAATAGGGAGCATGCAATGCTAAAAGGATCAATGGATGCAACAGAAAAAAAACATAAGCAACACCAAAACACATAAGAAATGTACTGTACAGTTAGTCATTGTCCCATTGATTTCAGTAAAACACAGATTGACTGACTTGACATACTGTCAGCTTTTTCCTGAGTTATAAAGACCATTTCCAGTGTTTTCCTGGCACAGAATTTTTAGAAGTGATTTACCCTTCTCTGGGACTGTGCAGCCTCCAAGTGCGACCCACAGATAAATACTGTATATGAGAAAACCAGAGAAATTTGCCTTTCTGGCCTCTTATGGTACAACCCTTAGTCTTAGGATCTGCTACCACCTAGTGGCAGAGATAATCAACAGCAGCCCACTCCACTTCACACCTTTTTTGAAATGAAAAAGAGAGAAATGTTGGTCCTGTGTGCCAAGAAACTTCACACCCTAAATTGGTCAAGTAAATCCATTCATCATTTCCTTGATAACATTTTGTTGTTTTACCATATGGTCCAGGCCCATGTGAGTCTAACATCTCTTTTTCTAGAAGCAAAGCAATATTTTAGTAGAAGGTACAGTAAATTCAAGAGTAGAATCTGGAGTTACAACATACAGTATTTCTTCACATACATTTTTGTCTAAAATTATTATGCCTAAAAATTATGAGTCATCTTATACATGGAAATAAGCAGAGGGGAGACCCACAATTGCAAAACCGTGATTTGGGGTTGGGGAAGTGGGGGTCGTCTTATACATGGGGGCATCTTATAGATGGTAGATATGGTATTTCCTTATTCTTTCTTTATTCACATCAATAGCACAGAACCATAGCAGTGGAGTGTGCCCCCACCCCCACCCCCAGTAGAATGTTCTATGCAGCTGACCTTGCACTAAGTGGCTGTGGAGATTTTCAATCATCCAGGCGAGGTTATCTAGGAGCCATAGCAGCTGGACTTCTTTTCTTGTGGGATCAAAACATTTCGCTACTCATCCAAGTAGCTTCTTCAGTATGAGAAAAATTGGTGGAATGCTTCCAATTTATTGTTCGCCTTGGTTTCACCCCACCCTGGCCTAAATAGGCAACTTAGCTGGACAACAGCCTGAATAGTCTTGTTGGGTGGACAGTGGCCTGGGGTGTGTGAAAGTCCTACCTACAAAACTCTTTGGGACACCAATTAAGCATGGGTCATTAGCAGTGGCCTTCCTGGTGGAGGCGTGAAGTGCTTCTGATTTCTCTAGGAATCAATAAAAGGGTAGCATGATAAGTGATAGACAGTTTGTGCCTAAATCCCCCACCCCTTGTTGAGAGGGATTTTCAATACATATATGAATGGCTTCCCTGACTCCTATCTCAAACCACCTATCTTCTCTATCTGTGTACATCTTTGTCTTTAAATGTATATCCTGTGTCCTTCAAATGAAGGTGCACTGCTGATTCTGGTCCTGAGTTGTTGCCCCTCCTGTGCTGACCCATCCTACTGTGAGTCAACATAAGGCAGAGACACTAGCTAGGCTGGATTTTAGGTGATTTGAAGTAGACTCTGTTTTGCTTTAAAAGGGTAAGGTGGAGTATGCTGAGATGGTAGGCTTCCAGGTTCAGTCCTTGAACTCTCAAGTTAGATGAATCCAGTAGTCTATGATAGGAAACAGCTCAGGATGTAGACGCCAAAGAACAAGTACAGTACCTGTCAAAGCAGAGAATAAAGTGGGTGAGAAAACAATCCAACCTGAAAAAAGGCAATCTTTAATGTTCACTTTCTTGGTCATTTTAGCGTTGCCTCTTGGCCTTACTTTTCTTCCTCCCACTGCCTCCTTGCCTTGTTCCAAATTTTACAATTATATTGCAAGCTTTATTGTGAGTTCTTTAGGGGGAGGGGCATGTCTTTTTTCAAGTTTAGCCCCCATGTACACTCATGCCACGTACCAAGGCATGCTAATAAATGCACTGGTGTTTTAGATACAATATATCCAATGCTGGTCTTTATGCAGAACATCTCTTCAGGTCGATTTATGCTGAAGCTTCAAACTGGTTTGGTAGAAATTCTTCCTTCCAAAGCTGATGCCATGGCCAAATTACTAGTGGATGAATCATCTTTGGAAAGCTGCTCTTTTGGGCTACAACTCCAATAATTTTGCAACCAGCAGTACCCATCCCCAAAAGGCATGTTTCTAAGATCTAGGACTGGCTGAGATCGTTTACCAGCTATGGAAGCCAACTTTTCCTGCCTTTAGAAACTTTGATTTGAACTTGCCCAGAAAATACACCACACCTTAATCCTACTTGAAGGCAACAAAAATAAGCAAATAATTTTTTTAACCCCACCTACAATAGTTTTTGAATTGCAGCCTCTTTCTTGCCAAAATGCTTTGCTTGTTGAACCACATACTTTACCTCATCATTTCAAAATATATGCAATATTTTTTATTTTTTTGTAAACCCACACCCACCCACCCTCAGGCCATACCTACTTCCTAAGAGTTTTCATCTCCCTGTTTGGAGAGGAACATGTTCTGAGCAAATTGTGCCCCCCCCCCCGTCACCCCAGTGATGTTCTCCAGTTGCTTCCCTGCTAGCTGTTTTTTCCACTATTTACATCGTTCCATCAATCAAGTTTTATGGGGACTCCAGATGATGTTGCTGCTAAACCATTGCATTCCAGTGTTCTGATTCTTTATTTTTCATTTCATTCTTACTCAGTCATGAGTCAAATATAAAAACTTAAATCACAATGACAGTGCCAGCTTGTCCTAGTATAGACCCATAGAGCACTGCAGATATATGCAGCAGAAGGAATTGTTTGCTTGGGAGAAAACGAAAAAGAAGATACATGGAGAACTTTTGTTCTCATGAGTATTAAGGAAGCACCTTCCATCTCCTTTTGGAAAAATATATTTGTTCCCCAACACCAAAGTAATTTTTTTTTAAAAAATAAAATTATTATATATAGGAATTTTAAGCTTTGGTATTGATGTTCATATCTTTAAATTTATATTTTTGTAGCTCATAGATTATTAATTTTAATCTGGGCTTCTTTGCTCATGTGTATTATTTGTATTATTGTTATTCCCAATTTAGATTACTGCTGTAACATTTTGGTCAAAAACAGTAAATAAAGATTGATTGATTGAACCCAGCCCCTGCAGAGGCAGAGAGGCAGAGAGAGAGAGAGAGAGAGAAATCTGGACAGGAAGTTTAAAAAAAATTCAAAGGAAAAACATTTGTAGCTATGGAAATCAGAAAAGCTAAGTTTTGGACAGTTCTCTTTACTAGTGTAAGTAGACAGGATTACTGAATATTTCCCTTACAACACTGAGGCTCAAGATAGGAATATTTAAAAAGAAGTCAGAGTAAGTGAGTTTTTCATCCATGTGACTACAGCTTTACCGTTTATATATCAGATATTAGCTCTAGCTGGTTTAATGCTGGCTTATGGGAGTAATTTTTGCTTCCTACTGTATCCTTCTGGCACTATTCTTTTAAAAACACAATAAGGCATCCCCATCATCAATTTAAAACTACCAATTTAAAATTGTTTTATGACAATGCCAAACTACTCTAGGGACTTCTGCTTTATCAAAAAAAAAGTTATTGTGATTACACAAATGCTAGTCAAATATGTAGTAGAATCCATAGCTAGAGTTTTGGTTTTTTATTTTGGTAGAAGCCTGCAGATTTTAGTGTTGTTTTTCAGAGCATTACTCTGTATAGGAAGTAGTTAAAAAAAAGTAATAGTCGAACGGAACTTCCAGACAGGCTTCACTGCATTTACCATTTCTTTATTTCACCTATGATCTGTCATAGATGCATCTGAGAAAATGGGCAGCATTCTACAAAAGGGTAAATTGTCCTAAATAAAACATGTTAGTTTTTAAGGTGCCATGAGATTCTTTCTTTTCAGGAGGCTTCTTTCTTTTCAGTGCATTCTGAGACTTTTTAAACATGTTGTATCAGGAAACAAAATACAAAATCTGGTAGAGTTCTCGGAATAATTAAAATTGTTACTCAAACAGAAAATGCCCTAAGCCTTGTGTGGGATTGCCAAGCGATCAAGAATGCTCATCCTGGAATGCCCTTGTACCCTGAACAGCAGCTCAATCTAAATAAATCAGCAGGTGAAGTTTGTCACACCATAGAGATAATTGTATTCTCACTTGCCAACATCTCATTTGAGGGTTAATACTGAAAGCACAGCCAAGGCTCCAAATTAAAAGCTGGCATCCCTTTTAATCACAGCATACTCCACAAATTATTTTTTGTGTAATACACAACAGAAAGCATTATAACTTGATGAACTACAAAGGTTAAAAATGTGAGAAGTTACTTTTTAAAAATTGGAACAGATATAAAATAATTATCAAAATACAGTAAAATATATACTGTAGGACAGGGGTGCCCAAACTTTCTGTAAGGAGGGCCAGATTTGGTGGCTGAGAATGTGCCAGGGGCTGGTTGCTCCCCGACCCTGCCACCCCACTGCAAGCCCCACCCACTGACCCATAAGCCCCACCCACTGACCCCTTGCAACCCCACCTGCAGGAAGGAAGGCGGGGACCAAAGGAGGGAGGGGAGGAATGTTCCTGGCTATGCCGGTGGTGGCGGCCCGCCCGTGTGCTGCCCTGCACACGCACGCCTAGCTTCACAAGGTTCCCGGTGATGCCGGTGTCAGCGGCCCACCTGCACACCACCCCCATGCACGTGCCCAGCCCCACAAGCTTCCAGGTGGTGCTGCTGGTGGTGGCCCACCCCCTTGCCCGCCCAGCCAGCCCCACAAGCCTCTGCTCACGGACCGGCCAGCTGGCCCAGCCCCCGGTGTCAGTGTTGGCGGAAGATTTTTTTTAAAAAAAACAATGGGGCAAAGGAGGGGGAGGGAGGAGCGGGCCAGCCAGCCGCGGTCCACTCAGAATGGCCTGACAGGCCAGATTTGGCCCCCAGGCTGGACTTTGGGCAGGCCTGCTGTAGGAGGATTATATGGCGGAGGAGTATGTTGGCCATTCAGGGGTTAAGCCATTCTTAGAGACGCACTACAAGTTATTCTCTTCCAGAAGTGCTATTCCCTATGTGGTGTAGTAGACAGAGTGATGGACAAGGACTTTGAAGAACAGGGTTCAAATCCCCACTTGGCCATGGAATCTAACTGGGGGAATGGAACTGGTAAAACCATTCCTTAAATATGTCAACCTTGAAAGCCCTATGAAGGTTGCTAGAAGTTGGTTCTTGACAGCACAGAACACATGGAAGTGCTATACTGTACTGTATATATAGAGTATCTTACTGTTGTGCTTTCTTTTCTTTACCATGCATCTTTTTTCATACTGGTAATTTCTGCTTCCAAACAGGAACCTTGGTTTCACATTCTTCCGTCTTTCTCTATCTTCTTCCCCTACTACTGGCATACAGCACCTCTCTCATTTCAGCCTTCAGCTATTACCTACCATATTCCCTCTACACCAGGCACGTCCAAACTTCGGTCCTCCAGGTGTTTTGGACCACAATTCCCAGAATTCCAAGCCTGTATTTCCAATGGCAAAGGACTGTGGGAGTTGTGGCATAAAACATCTGGAGGGCCGAAGTTTGGACATGCCTGCTCTACACTATTCCCTCTTTCTATACTGCAGGGCTGTTCAACTTTGAACAGGCCGAGGTCTACTTTTTCCGGATGAAAGTGCCTGAGGGCTACTACACTAAAACCTCTACTTACGAACTCAACTCAACAACTCAATTGGTCATGAGGCAGTGGCACGCTGATCATCTGGCTGGTAGGGAGAGCAGGGAACTGTGCCATGGCCCTTGAACTGCCCCGCTCAGCTGAGACAGTGGGCTGGCAGACCCAGAGCTTTGCTGGGGCAGTGGTGGTCCTTGGGGTGGGGGAGGTAGAGGTGGAGAACTTATCCCCTCACATTTTTTATTGATGGCTGGCAGGCTACTTTTGAACTCTTCACGGGCTACTGGTAGCCCCCGGTCTACCTGTTGGGCAGGCCTGCTATACTGCAATGCACTATTGCTACGTTGCTATTGTATTCCTTCTTTCTGTATTGCAATGATGAGTCCCCCTGTCCCACCGACAATGAGTATTTAAGCACTAATCTGAGAACACCATTGGACCAGGATGCTCCCATCATAGGCATCACTGTATATGGTTAATGTTGTAACATTAAACTCGGCACACACACCCGAAACACAACAGCATAGCTTGTTTTTAGAAGGAAAAAAACTGGAACAGCACAAGACTAAAATCAAGGAAAGGTCTGATAAGATCCGCATACAATCTAGTCTTTAAAAGGAAACAAATATTGCACCTGGAATACCTGCAAGTTTGGCTCCAATCATGATACAGTCAGACTCTCCCACAGAAAGAGCTTCTGTGCCTCTTATGAGATGACATTTAGCCTCAGGTGTGGTGTGGTTCTTGTTTTGGCTTCCTGCTAGACAATATAAAAGAGCTGGGGAATGTGTAGCTCTCCAGATCTTTGTAGGTCTTTGCTCCAAGTCAGCAACTCTGCTTGAAACAAGCCGAGTCGGCACGTGGGTTGCATTTATCCAACTGTAGTTAACAGCATGGAAGAGGTTGGCCCATCCCTGTTAAAGAGTACGACAAACTACCATCTTGTATATCCCATATGTATGTATGTATGTATGTATGTATGTATGTATGTATGTATGTATGTATGTATGTA